>CM060966.1:146331857-147559357 GCA_030765045.1 Tenodera sinensis
GCAAACCGGAAAATTGTGGGTGCATATTATGATGGGTGGTGCATGGAGGCAGGTCTAATATCATGGCGGATGCCCTGACATTGACCTACGACTTGGAGCATTTATGTGTGGCATTGGGGGACCAATGGGAAATCTGGGGAGTGTGATGAAGTCGTATATCTGGTTGACTTTAGTCTCTATTGCTGTGGTGTCTTGGATTTTCTGTGTGTTGCGGTAGATGGTCTCAATGTGTTGGTGTAGTCGGGCGAGTTCTTCGCTGGTTTTGGTAAGAATCTGTATGAGCTCGGTGAGGTGTGTCTGGATTGCTGCTAGGGCGTTGATTGTGGCGTGGTCATGGCGCTGTAGGAGCTCAGTGATGTTGGTGTTGTTTGCCGGCGTGTTGTTTTCTGTGATAGCCTCCAGCCGAGAGCCAATGTTCAGAACCTCTGAATGGAGGCCCTGAACCGCGTCTCGAAGGATGCTATCGGCGACGACGGGTGCTGGGACTGCTACGGTCTATGGCGATCTGACTGTGGCTGCGGTGACTGGTGGTGTTCCTGTAGTGGTTGGGGCCGCTCGTGTGTACGGCCGTGGAGATGCGTTGAAAGGTGCTGGCGTATGTGCAGGCCGTGAAGCTGCGTTGGGATGTGCTAGTGTGTGTCCGTGCCGGGGATACAATGGGTACTGTGCTTGTCCCGTGAAGTGACCAAAGCCACTGCAGGAGACACAGTACTGGCGTCGTCTGCGAAGATCGTGTGATGTGCAGTCACTGGTGAGGTTCTGGGCGCCACAGTAGCGGCACCGAGGAGCGGCGGTGCAGTGGGTGTCTTCGTGTCCATAGGCACAGCAGCTGCGGCAGGGTACCTGGCGTTCCGCTCGGCTCGCCTCAGCGCGCAAGCACCGCCCTAACAGGGGCAAACCCGTGCGTAAGGCAGCTTCCCGGTCACGTGAATCGGCGAAGACTAGTCGCATGAGGCTGGATGGCCCTCTGCGAGTGATGATACGCGTGGCCTTCATTGCTGAGTTCCACTCGTGCTGTGCGGCGGCGAGAATGTAACGCGTTGGCAGGTCTCTGGGAACTCCGTAGATAACCACACTGAGGCCCGATTGGGCCACAGGGGGCGCTGGCTGCGATGGTGAGGTAGTCGAAGCATTGCTACTGTAAGCAGGCGAGATGCCGGAGTTGTCCGGTAGTCTGGAAGTGGTCGGCGGTGGATCCGTAGCACAGACCGGGAGCGGCGCTGCCACCACCGCATCCACAGTACTGCTGCTAGATGCGTCAGGAGTTGCTGTTGAGATCTCTGTTGATTGGCTGGTCTGTGTGCTTGAGGCGCTGGTATCGGCTGTAGTTGCTGGAACTTTGCCGGCAGGAACCGGTGCTGTGCTGCGAGGTTTCTTCTTGGGCATGGCGAAGAACCGGTTCTGACGAGCTCTCAGGTAGGTACTACCTCCTCCGCTGCCAGGTGCAGACTCCCCCCAACCCCAACAATCGGGGCGAGTTTTTTCCGTTAAAGTGCTTGCAGTTTTAATATGGCAGTGAAAACTGGGTCCTCAATAGATCTTCTAAAAGGAGGTTAGAAACAACTGAGTTGCAATTCCTCAGAAGAATCTCAGGTTACACATTAAAGGACCATATACATAATATTGAAATTCTAAAAGAATTAAACATTTAATTGAGAGAAGATACACAACAACAAATGACAATGGTTTCAACACACAGAAAGAATGGATGGATAGTGTCAGACTTACAAAGCTAGCACTGCAATAGAAACCAGAAGGATGGCGTTCAAGAGGACGACCAAAAACCAGAAGGGAAGATGCCTTTGCGGGGAACGCACTTTACAGACTAACCTTGAAGTGAAAGAAGACTTTCTTGCAGTGCAACATGCATAAATGACACAGGTATTTTGTATGTTTGAGATACCTAACCAAAAATCTTATATGTGTTGCATTCACATTACTTTCTCTACTCTTGTACTAACCATTCTTACAAACTCTTATTCTTACATCTTTGTGCCAGTTGAGATAAACATTTGTAGAAATTATCTTATTGCTTATTTCCTTGTAGGTGCAAGGGGAATATTGGAATACAGTGGGCTTTGAGCGATAATAAAATATTTTAAAGCTTTCAGACTCGGTTCTATTTGCACGGCTAAGATATTAATAAATAAATCACCATCTTTTTTTTTCAAAACTCTCCAAGGTATATCCAAGGTATATCCAAGGAATATCTCCGAAGTGGTTCACTCTACAAAAATTGTATTTGTACACAAATTGCTGTGTTTTAGCAAAATGAACATATGTTGTATATCTCCTGCGATAATGAAATAGATATAGCAAACAAAATTGCAAAATTTACAAAAATAATGGGAATAATAACATCATGAATCCATTTTAAGTAAAGTAATACAAATCTACGGCTGTATAAGACACTTGCAAGACCAGTTTTATTACCCTTCATTGCATTTCCTTATATTTCTTTTGTACTTTCAGGCGAGTAGTGTTGCAGTGCAGCGCGCAGATGACGCGGAAGATTGCGCACGGCAACTGCTGTTCTCAGCGCTAAGTAGCGTTTGGCCGGCCTTGTCCTCCGTCGGGGGGGAGACTCAGTGCGACAGCGGAACCGCGGTGTTCTGGCTGCTTGGTGCGGCCTGGCACCGGAATGAAGAGATCTCACCACTTGTTAGGGACTTCGGCGCGTCCCTTTGGCCTGCCTATGTGGTACCTTCGGTTCCCTCATTTGATCCTTGCCTCTTCTGGGATGGCAGTCACAATAGATCTGTGCAGGTCAATGTGAGTGAGGTAGGCTATACGATGTGGGACCATAAAAGAAATGTAGTCATGGAAGAAGTGGATGTGTAGCCTATTCTAAGTCGTAATACACAAAATTACCAGAAGAACTGCTGGCCCATCTTAAACGAATGCCATCTCACAGAATTCCAAGAGCTGTGCTTTACTACTACCCTCAAGGCAGAGGTCCAAAAAAGCGTTGGATGGAGAACTCCTCCTTGAAATCGTAATGGGCCAACTGGTCTAATACTGGTATGAAAGAAGAAGTTACATAGTAAATGAACACATGTTTCATCCACTCTATGATTGTTCATTGAGAAAATAAAAGAATATTTATTTAACAAATGTAATTTTTAATTCGCAAGATTGGCATTACACATTTTTGCGATGAAGAAGCATTTGTGGAGCGTATTCACCATTCGTTTTCTGTTCGTTGAGTGAATGCGGATAAAGTTCATCTCAAGACGGCGTGGCGGGCGGGCGAGCGGGGTGTCTGGCTTCTTGTCACCGAATAGCCAAACAAAGGAGATGAAGCGGCCCCGCATGGTGGAGTGGTGTAATCTGGAAGGCTCAGGAAGACGTTATATTAGCCCCCCCCCCCTCCCCCTCGAGAGCCCTCAGTCACCGAAAGCTGACTGGGACATACACCCGCATCAACGTCACTACGACTAGAGAGATAAATGGAGATGTTTACTCTTCTTTCCATCCTGCTGACGTGCCCTATCCCTCTTTATCACTCCTCTTGCCTCTTCCCATCCGTCCTTAGGGCTCTGGCGCTACACACTTCCGCACAAAATGGAAAATGCGCAACACTTATCGAAATGTACATAATGTGCCACGCATTTCGTGTGGAAATGCTCTTAAGAGCTCCCACATTTTATGTAGAGTACAGAAACTGTCATTAAAAGAGTATTCTACAGCTGTGTCATAAATATTTTTAAGCTAGTCGCACCAAGCTGTGCCAGCGAAACTATGATTTACAATCTAAAGTAGTGGTTGGGAAACTTGAATGAAGTATTATGAATACCACCCCATCCACAAAGAACCAGGATAGGTTTGCCATTCATCCCGTTTTTTACAAGATTTCCCGTGTTTTGGAGCAAACGTTTATGTCCCTTTTATTTGCTTTTGTCTCATAAAATTAAATGAACTGAATCTTTGTATACAAGAGCCAAGTCCAAAGTTAGCGAAAGTTTAAAAAGTCTATCAATATTTGGCGAAAAAGTTGACGTGCATAACTTTAGGACATATACTAACTGATCGTCGAATAGCCTATTGCGATACAAACGGACGGGTGATCACGAACGGGTGATCCAAAAGATTCCGAACCGGCTGCGCTGTGTTCTATCTGTACGCGTCCTCGGCGCTCGTTGCCGACCGCCGCTGTCGTAGAAAGGTGCGGACAAAACCATACGTTTTTAAGGTTTTACCTACCAATGTTATTAGCGGAGGTGCAGAAACTAGATACCGTCATCTATACATTTTTGTCACCTCATTAGGAAATTGTTTTTGGGTCTCTCTGTAGTTCAATTTGGAGAAAATCTGTTCGCAAATATATACTCACTCTTATGCGCACTATTCTTCTAAATGCGTATTTCTCTATCTACTACATTTTAATCGACATCAGAAAGTTTCTGGTTGCTAATTTTCTTGTAGGTGCAAGGGGAATATGGGAATACAGTACGCTTTAAGAGATACCAAAATGTTTTAATTGCTGGTTGCTATGCGATGTCCTAGAAATTCAGCTCCCTTTGCCAGACTAAGAGATAAAAAACGAATGACATAGTCCTATTTGAGAAAAGTATAAGTATTGGCAAACTCGAATAAGAAAGCCTACATCGGAAATGGTTCGCTCGAAAGAAAAACGATATATTTGACAAAAATTCGTGCTTTAATGAGATTCACATTTGTATTTAGTAGGTTATTGTGTGCCTCTTACTGTTCACCGTTTATGCAAAAAGCATACAGAATTAAGAGGTCTTATAAGATATGACTTAGAAACTGCCATGGAATGGCCTGTTTGTGTCCGTCAGTAGATATGACTTACTGTCCTTCCAGCTGAAGGAGTGGAGTGGGGAATAGCCGCTTATTACATGAGTTTTACATGAGTTATCCATGAGTTTTGAGGTCTTCCTTTTCTTCTTCCTCCAGCTGGGCTCCATTCCAAAAACTTTCTTGGTAATCTATATTCATTCATTCTTCTATGTTCGTACCAAGTCAACTGTTCATATCTTACATAGTGTAACTGAGTTATTATTATTCATTTTTTCCCTTATAACATTATTTCTTATTTTTTCCAATCTTGGACATTTCGTTAACCTCCTTAGAAGATCCATTTCTATCGACAAGTTTTGATTCTAAATTTGTGTTAAATTTCTATGTTTCAACTCCATATGTGACATTAGTTTTCACTATTGTATTATATATTTGCAATTTATTTTTCTTAGTCATATATCTGTTCCACAGGATACATTGATGTTATAATTTTACCTTTATTGATTCTGTTCTTGATGTCATTTTCCTTTTACCTTCTTTATCTATTCTTATCTCCAAATAGTTAAATTCTTCCCATCCTCTAATACATCCTTTCTGTTCTTCCAGAATTAAATCTTTCGTTTCTATTCCACATATCGTATCAAAGCGTTTTTCCCTAAATTTATTTTCAGCAACCACTTCTTCTAGTAACTTTTTAAGCATAAATTCTATATCTTCATACATTTGCGCAATTACGAACTCGTCGTCTACAAATAATAGTGTATGTATTGAATCTGCTGATCCATCTCCAGTTTTATTCTCATTCTTCAACATTTTGTGTTCCAATTTCATAATGTTTCGTGTATACATATCTTATTTCCTTATACGTAGTTATTTGTACGTATTTTCTTATACGTAGAGATAAACGAAGGCATATGTTATTGAAGTATTGATTACGACCTGAACGAATGCCTCTCAGTGTAAGAGTTAAGAAAGCCAAACTACAAGCACTGTTCATAAAGGGCGCTAGAAGCAAACTAATGAAGATCTTGTACTCCAGAGTATAGGAACGGCAGCCAAGACTTCCGGATATCCTTAATTCAATAAGAATATGGAGCGAGGAGCACATGTTTTGTAACACAGAGCTGCCTGAGGTTTGGTTGCCTAGAAACGGGAGCACGTGTAGCTCATCTCAAACCCCCCCCCCCCCAACCCTACACACTCACTTTATGTTCCCATTATCTCCAGATAGTGTTTGGTTATTCTACTGGGGGTTCCTTCCTCACATTGTTTGAAAACACTTGCGGAGATCGAGTTTCTCTGACGTACGCTGGATCGTCTGCATTGTGGTGAGTAGTGGATTTTGTACAAAAATATGCGGTATTGCCTCTCAGATATAGACAAGCCTTCTTATGGATACAAAGGCATTTCTGAAATATCTAAGGATATTTCTAAACATTTCTCTCTTTAAGTTGGAATCAACTAATAACACACAAAGTAAACAGTCAAATTGACTTTTGTATTTCACTTGAAATTAAAATTGAAATTCTCCGTTTCAAATATTATGAAGGTCGTAAAGATTAAAGCTACGTTGCTCTTAACTACTTATAAAGCAGTTAAACAAAAATCCGATTGCCCTCCCCGATAGAGGACTATACCCCCTAAGACCTACAAATCAATTTTTAGAAATATGATTTTCTTAAAAAAGGTTAACGATTTTGATTAAAATGCCATATGTTTGAGATATTTGTATGACAAATGAAATGTATATCTTGAATTTTCTGGCTATAGCCTATGTAGTCCTGTTTAATCTGGATGAGTTTTGAATAACTCGTAAACCATAAGAGATAGACAAAATCTTACTGTACAAGAAATGTAGATCTTGCTAAATTACACAATTTATGTCTTTTTTTTTTTTTTTTTTTTTTTTTTTTTTTTTTTTTTTTAAAGAGTGAACCATTTCGGAGATATTTCTTGTTTGGTGTGTTAGTTTCGGAAACCTTAGAACTTTCGTGCAATGGAACATCGTTCATTTTTTATATGTTAAGCGTGCAAAGAGAAGGGGATGTCACAGCTTTAAAATATTTGATTATCGTACAAAGCCTACTGTATTCCAACATTCCCCTTGCACATACAAGGAAATAAGCAATAAGATAATTTGTATAAATGTTTATCTCAACTAACACGAAGAAGATATTGGAATAAGAGTTTGTAAGAATGGTTAGTACAAGAGGAGAGAAAGTCATGTGAGTGCAACACA
The DNA here is from genome assembly GCA_030765045.1 of Tenodera sinensis. Lineage (NCBI taxonomy): Eukaryota > Metazoa > Arthropoda > Insecta > Mantodea > Mantidae > Tenodera > Tenodera sinensis. The sequence goes on from CM060966.1 coordinate 146,338,861, forward strand.
TCAGAGTTTTATTTATTAAACTGTTTCACAAATAATATATAAATTGAAATACTCCATCGCAAAGATTTGACCAGAACCTCTGCGGAAATATTTTCATTACATGTTTTGCTGCATATAAAAGCAGAATACTGGCTTCTAAAGCAGTTTACTATTTATATTTTAACAGCGGCTTTGAAATAATACACCTTTATTTTGAAAATCGAAAACCACCGAATATTTATATAACACTTCAAATGCTATGAATCATTTAAAAATGTATATAAAATAATAACATCCAGAAAAATATTAGATATTTGATAGAAAGTGTTTGTTTTAACATTTTTGGCAAGTTTTCATCAATCGTTTCTAGGTTACCAGCTTACAAAATTAATTAAAAATTAATACGAATTCATAAACTTAGGTCAGGAAACACACTTATGGACACATTTTGTCTGTCATAAAAATATCAAAATTCCTTCCATTTTTAATAAACAGGGCTACAGTCACCTTTGAGAAACCAAAAAATAAGGAAAAAATTTTAATTGTAAAGGGAGTTTTGAGGTAGTGATCTTCAAGTAGCTTATTATCAGATTTGATAAGATCGTTTTCCAAGAGCGAATTAATCATAAATACGTTAAACTTAGAATTCCATTAAAAGTGCTTAATCAGTTGATCAATAATTTTATAATTTTGATGAGGGACCAACAACTGAAAATAAATTAGTTACATTTTGTAACCTTAAAACATGAACTTTAAATAGCAATTTCGTTATTTCTCTGAGATTTCGATTTTACTTTCTCTACTATGCATTTTTAAGTATGTGAAGTATTGCATTCCACCCAAAAATTGGATATCAAAATTTTACATGTTTTGGGAACCCCTGAATCTAAAAAAGAATTTTTAGGAAAAGATCCATGTATGTGTATCCATGTGTAAACAGCGTAACTGGAAAATGAAAAGTTGGTTAAATACCAAACTACCATATGTTTAAGATATTTTTATAACAAATGGCATGTATATCTTGAATTTTCTGGGAAAGTCCTAAGAAGCCGTCTGCATAATTGAATACTTCCCCTTCTTATAAATTAGTGAAGAGAGCTTGACTCGTGTGGTAAACTATTTCAAATCTTCATGAACACATATCTACAAGTTCACCAAAAGAGCAATGTCAGCCTGGGCCAGTGAAGATTAATTGATCCAAATCTGAAACACAAGGACGAAAAGCCAGATAATGAAACTGGCAGGTTTCCTCGCAGTATAGATGTCACTACCTTATTAACATAATAACTCTAGCGAGACCATTACCGAAATCCCTGACGACGCTGCGCCATAGTTGACGCATCTAGTTTCCCTTTGTTCGCCGCTAGATAACGACCCCAACACCTGACTCACTTAACTTTATGTTAATGCAAAGCCTTTCCATCCCCGTGAGGTTGCTTCTCAGCAGAAAGTTATCAAGGAACCTCATCATCACGGATAAGTACAAACTTAAACTGCCTATATGATAAACATCCCATATTTCATTACCATCTGCGCCGCTAATTATTATCAACATGCTTTTTATGCTGTGTTGTTATAAGGAAGAATGAGATTTTAACTCTCTCGACATTTAAATTATTTAAACCATGAGAAAAATCAATAAAAATGTACATTTTAGTTTTATTTATGCAAATTTTAAAATAAAAATTCGAATTGTTGGATTCACACGACCTTCTCGACTCTCTATCATTTAATACCACGTATAAAATTATTGTTACGAAAGTTTATATTCATATCCACTTCATTTTAATTGAAATAAACAAGTAAACGTTATATATTGGCCTTAAAATGCCCTGCTTTGCATGCAATTGCGAGAAACAATTATTGAATACAGCAAGGAGTTTAAAAAAATTAAGTATTGAGAACTTTTCAGTTTGAGTTATGCTGTGCGCACGCGCACGCGCATACACCACGCAAGCGCCTTCTAATTTTTATTTAATTCAGAGAGTCTCAAATACGTATTTTTGGAGAAATATTGGTATTGAATACTTGGCAGGACTGCAATAATTCGTCCGTTTACTTTGGATAAGCAGCATAGGAATTAAAATGGTATTACATGTTGCACATTATTTATATTGTTCTAATCTAATATTTCTGCTCTTTTATTATTCAATTAATATTAAAACACCACCTGTTCACATTTTCCACAGTAAAAGTAACAAATTCGCCCTAGTGCTGTATTTTGCATCAGTTTATGAGAAAAGTTGAATTAATTGCAAAGGAATAAATTAAAAGTTACCCTGGAATGCCATGGTAAAAGTCGGAAAACATTCATTACATGTCATTTTTCTACGCCATCTTTTAAAAGCCAAGGTATACAAACGTTATCAATATCCTTACGAACTTACAAAAATATCTGATGTGCACACATGACTTTCTCTACTCACTCTTGTACAAACAATTCTTTAAAACGCTGATTCTTCTATTTCATGTTAGGATATAAACATGTAGAAATGTTTTTATTCATATTTCCTTCTAGGTACAATGGAAATAGAATGCAGTAGACTTAAGGGACACTCAAATCTTTTATGAGCTGGTTCTATGATGGGCTTTGATAATTTATTTTCTTCGCGTGGCCAGAACATTAAAAAAGTTAAGACTTCCTATAAGATTAAAGTATCAGTATTTGAAAGTTCTAACCAATAAGGAGTAGCTAAAATGGTTATCTTCACAAAAAATATTTGACAAAATGTGAGCTTTAACAGGATCTAGGTTTGTTGTATCAAAAATTTGAGTATCTCTTCATTAGATATGAAGAGGACCTCTAAGGGTATTCCCAGAAAAGCCATGGTTTACATTTAACATAATTATGATTAATAATAATAATAATAATAATAATAATAATAATAATAATAATAATAATAATAATAATAATAATAATAAAAATAATAATAATAAGTAATAAGATATCTTAAACATATGGTATTTTAATCAAAACTGTTACAGCCATTTGAGAAAATCGAAGTTTTTAAACAGTTTTCCATGTAACGGTTAGCTTTGAGTGTCAAAATTTGTCTTAAAGATCTTCGTTCAGATACTTGGATAGTGCCAATTTTGAATAATATTCGGTGTGTAAGCAACTTTTCGTTTTTGAGATATGCTGTTCATAGGCGCGCGCGCGCGCGCACACACACACACACACACACACACACACACACACACATTTTTGTAAAAACGCCCTTTTTGGTTTCAGGGGACCTCAAAACGTGTATTTACAGAAAAGGCTCTATTTGGAATTTCTGGGTGAAATACAATACGCTCTCTACATGCTAAGCCTACTGCATTCCCCTATTCCCCTTGTACCTACACGGCAGTATATAGGAAAGCAATTTCTACAAACGCAGTATTTCTTCTTGTGCTGTTGTTTGGAGTCCGTTATGATAAACAATTAATGCATGGTTGAAGCAAACCGCTTGTTAAGGTTTCTGCTCCAGCAACAGAACTCTTGCCTTTCCGCATTATCTTGCCGCCGCTGCCGCCTCCTGTAATTTGTACGGTCTTGTGATCTCTACCGACAAGAGTTACGCATCACTTGTCAAAGAATCAATCAGTTGGTAGAGTCCCTAAATACTTAATCCTCGTCCCATTATACACAAACAGCTAGGTCCGCTCTTTGATCTTTCGGCCCAATCATCTTAGGAGGGCTGGGCTGCTGGCTAGGGAGCAGGGTAAGGAGAAATTCTCAAAGGCCAACCTCGTATGCTAATGTGTGCACTGACCACGGGGTAATGAGTAGAGAGGCGTATCTCTCAAGAGTCAGGTGGCTTACCATGTTTCAACCTAGCTTTAACCCGATTTATACCTACATGTAAACTTTCACACACCAGAAAGCTATTCCGTCGTATAAAATACAAAAAAAAACTACGCTTTTTGGCGCTGTCGCCCGCTTTGCGACACCTGGCCAGTCACAAGCTTAACTCCCCGCAAATAACTGCTCATAATTTTGGGGCAACAAGTGAATCTCTCATTTACGAGGTTCTAGATCTTCTTTGGTCAGTAGGCAAATGCTGTGATTTTTTTTCCTTCATTTTCCTTTCTCTCGTTTCCTTTATTTTTCCGTTGTGTTTCTAGGTTTTGCGAGTGTGGCGGTGGTTAACGGAGACTACTCCCTTGAACACTAGAGGGCTGCTTGGTCGACGGGTCGTTCATTGATTTTAATGTGTGTAAGTCTATCTTGGCCGAATTTCTGAACCCTAGAAGTTTAGAAGCATCTTTAATCACTTGTGTTTAAATGTTTTAAAGCAGGGGAAGACAGCTAACGCTGCTGTGACGTCAGCCCACTCAGCACACTTGCTCCCAGAACAAGCCAGTTGAACGTGTGACGTCACAGCGGGCAAGAGGAAATAGGATACGAGACATCGTAATCTTAATGCTGACTGTTTCAATTACGGAATAGTCACAAATTATAAATAATTACATTTCGGCTTTATGTCACACATATAAATTCTAGTTTATGTGAACTGTCATGTTATAACGCAAATAGAACGGAAATTATAACTATGTTGCCTCAGCTGGAGGAGAACTATAGAGAACAATTAGGTGGACATTTTCCGACATTCGCCGTTTCGCTTTTCTTTAAGCAGTTTGCCAATGTTAGGACGTAATGTACGGCACATTTGTAACCGAAGACTGCATGTTAGATTGTGATCTGACAATATGCTTCGGGATTTTGACTTAGAAGGGTTCATAATAGAAAAGAACTGTTCGCACACATACGTGGAACCAAACATACATAATATCTGTGCAACAAGGGCATATAACCTCAGAAATCTGGTTTGAGGAACATTCTTATAAAAATCAGCCAAGTCTTCCTTGTGTTTATATTTGTCCTTCAGCAAATCGTCGCAATTTATCAATTCAATTTGCAACCTGCTAGAAACATTGTTAACATCCAATGAATACGGGGTCGCAAAGATCTGAAATGTAGTTGACAATGTTTCTACATCTTGAAGCCTGGTCTCAAACTGGTGTGAAACACGGAGAACTGGACACATGCGCCGCTGATCTAGGCAGCCTAGCAATACACTGCTCTCGCCTGACGTCACACGAAAGTACAAGCTGGCTCTTCGTTTAAATACGTCACACGACCCGAAGTTGTCTTCCCCTGTTTTAAACTAATGTTACTGTTTTCCTTTATGCACTTTTAATATTACTAAAAACTAATCACGTTGAAATCCTGTAGGGCTTGCCATGTTAATGCTAGGAATCAAATTTTTACTCCATGTTCTACTGGTTTAATATGAAGCCCAAAATTTCAATGCGTTTATGCTAACAGTACGACTGCTTGCTATTCGGATCTACGCTATTATATGTAGAAATTGCTTATATATTAAATCTACGCAACACATTTCTATGCGCTAGACCAATTAGAAATCTCAATCAATATTTCGGGCGCAGAAATTCACCGACTGTTTAATAGTCGTCCCCGCAGCATTGGGAGGCATTCTACTGGTCTACACATATGGAGTATGTAACCATGGAGAAGGTGCGTATATCTGTATATTTTCATGCATGCAGTGGCGTTCTGTTTTTCGTAAACAATTCAGAAATGAACATTTACTTATAACAGCTGGTGCTAGGTTTCCATAAAGACAAGCATGAAGATAAAACCAGTTAACCTAAGACAACATCTCATCTCATCAGGCCAGAAGACCAGAACAGTAGTGGTAATTCAACCGTTTCGCTTCTGACCATTCTGTATCACAAGTGAGCCAAAGTGGGATCGGCGCCAATATCGGCAGAACAAAGGATAGGTGATTGAATTCCCACCAGAGGGCAGGATTGCCCATGTCTCCTTTGAGGAAGCTATCAGCGAGCTTCACATGGTGTTCGCCTTTGCAGTAAAGCTAACGGGGATTAAGGCAATTTCATGGTCTGATTCTGAAGATTATATCTCACGATTGGAGTAATGGGAAAATAAATTGTACCGATTACATTGCAAATTGTCCGAGCATGGTTACCATCATGGTAAGCTGCAGCAGAATCCTTGCTGTCCCTTATTTTTTGTGCATATGCTAAATAACTTCTGCGATTAGCGAGAAGGTCAGACTGTCGAATGATATTTTTCTGGACTATTGGTAAAATATGAATTCAAATGCCATACCGCAAATATTTGACCAGAAAACGTCACATTCTATAAAAAAAAAGTTCTAAAATATATTCATTACGATTAGTACAGTTCCATTCACTCAGTACTGAAGAAAATGAAATCCAAGAATAACATATATTTCGATTGTCTCTTGTTATAATGGAAAATCAAGTGATAATTTCAAATAAATCTCACTGTATTTTTAACATTAACAAACAACCTTTCTTCTTTCCTTTAGAAAGAATGACATCGAGTTTGAAAATGTAGATATGAAAGTAGAATTTCTTATTTTATTTAGAAGTTCTGTAAGATGTTGATTGATCTGTAGATAAGGCTTAAGTGCAGAAACACCATACATAAGGGCCGTTATGAATTATTTGTTCACTCAGAGTCGCCAACTGTGTCCCACAAATAGTTGAAAAACAATTTATTACACATTACAGTTTGACTAACAATCAAAATAGCACCCCATTTCAATTTCACAACTGTTTCAACAACAATTGCTTTAATAATTATGTTTTTTTCATAATAAGCATTATTTGTTAATATTAAAAACAAGGAGAGATTTATTTTAGATTATAAACTGGTTTTCTGTTAGGTATAACAACAAGAAAAGATCGAGATAGACAAACTCTTGGGTTTCGTTTTCCTCAGTTGGCAGTGCTGAATAAATTGAACTGCACTAATAGAAATGAATATATTTTAACTTGTTACTTTTTCTAGTACGTATAGTAGAGGAAGTATTGTACTCCACCTAAAAATTCGGTGTCTAGATTTCAGTAGAAATACATGTTTTGAGACCACTGAATCCAAAAATAGCAATTTTAGAAAAAAGGTCCATGTGTATGTGTATCTGTTGTGTGTCTGCTCTCAGTCTGTGGACAAGAGTAACCAAAAACTGAAAATTCGGTTAAAAACCAAAATTGGTATTTAAGTTTAATGTCTTTCAAGGCTGCGACACGAACATTTTGAAGAAAATTCCTCCACCGTAAACTATCCTTTACATGGAAAATTTTCCAAAACTGTTTATTTTCTTGAAGATTGCTCTAACAATTTTAATTAAATGACATGCTTGAGATATTTTTATGACAAATTAAATGCATATATTGAATTTTCTGGCTCTACCGCATGTAGTCGTATTTACTCTGGACGACTTTTCCATAACTGATAAACCGTTAGAGATAGACCAAATTTTAGCATAACAAAAATGCATATCTTGCTAAAATACACAATTTATGGCCCAATAAAAATTTTTATAGAGTGCACCATTTTGGAGATATGCCTTGCTATTTGTGTGTTTTGGAGAGCTTACACTTCTGTCAAATGGAACATTGTTATTCAATTTTTTATATGTTAACCGTGCAAAGAGAACAAAATTTGAAAGCTTTAAAAGGTATGACTATCGCACAAAGCCTACTGTGATCTTATATTTCTCTTAAACCCACAAGAAAATAAACAGTAACATAATTTCTGCAAATATTTATCTTGAAGATATAGGAATAAGGGTTTCTAAGAATGGTTAGTACAAGAGTAGAGAAAGTCATGTGAGTGCAACACATCATATTTTTGTATAGAAATTAACAGTTTCTGATTAATATTTGCGATATACTATTTAAATTTGTTTTGTTTATGAAATAGTCAAGATAAATATTACTTGTAATAAATTAGCGCCTTTGTGTATGGGAGTGTCCATAGAATTTCTGAACAGTTTAACTGATATGGTTTTCAACAGATCCTTTCATTAATGAATTAAATGTGACGCATCATAAGTGCTAGAAAAATAATAACCCTGACTTTATTAAGGAAGATTTTATGTTTCTTTAATGTAGTGCCACACCCACCATACAGTCCTGATTTGTCAACCTCTGTAAAGCAGCATGAAGAAGAGAGAAATTCTAAGCACACATTTTCAAAGCCATCGCGAGACTGTCTTCCCTTACGCGCTGTGACAAAAGGTTCCCTCCCTTCTGTGGTAAACATTAGCAGTAAAATACGCATTCACTAAAGCCACAGTAATCTTGAAACCTTGCCACCGCTAGACATCTTGTCAGACAAAGCGACTAAAACAATTCCAGATCTCGGAATATGCTTACTTGTCACAGTCCCTCCCCTGCCTTGCCAGCATCCTGTCAGTATTATATTACAATATCCCTAGGGAGATTTGTGACCCTGGCGTTCGTCCAATCCAAAACATTAAATGTAAACCGTATTAGCAAAACACACATAAAGCGGCATAAGGGTCAGGCTGGTTTAGTCATCGGACAACGTGCCAAGGAGTAGAGAAGAGGGGTGGGATGGCTTGAGGGGGAGAGAACGAGGGGGGCAGAAAAGGGCTATTTGTGTGTTATACTTTCATTCAAGATAGATAAACTCATTTTATGAAATTTGATACTCGTATATAATATACTTATTGACATAGTTGGAAAATAAACTTATTAAATACTCTCCCTAATTACTTTACTCAAATCCAGAGGTATTGGGTTCCATTCCCGGGAGAGATGTGAGTTTTTCTTTGGTCAGGATTATTTCCCTTTCTCTTTAGAGTCTGGAAATATGAATGAGAAGGGAATATGTGTGCGTGCGCGCGCGGTGTGTGTGTGTAAATTTAGTCTCTTTCTATTCTGCTTAACGCTTTTGGACTTTTCTATCCATTCTGGCTCCAATCTGGAGAACATTAAAAAATAAAGCCTGTAAGAACTCCATAGACAAATTATATAAATCTATGGCAGTACCGACTAATCTATGGCTCAGAAAAATGGACATTGGCAAAAAAAAAAAAAAAAAAAAAAAAAAATCTGATGCGTTGCAGTCATATGAGTTTCTCTACTCTTGTACTAACCATTCTTACAAACTCTTATTCCTATATCTTCTTCGTCTTAAGATAAACTTTTGTACAAATTATCTTACTGTTTATTTCCTTGTAGGTACAAGGGGAATATTAGAATACAGTAGGCTTTTTGTGATAGTAAAATCTTTTAAAGCTTTTAGATTCCGTTCTCTTTGCACACTTAATATATAAAAAAATGAACAACTATGTTCCATTTCACGAAAGTTTTAAGTTTTCCGAAAATAACAGGGAATATCTCCGAAATGGTTCACCCTACAAGAAAATTCATCGAGACAAATTGTGTATTTTAGCAAGATCCACATTCTTCTATAGTATCATTTGGTCTATCTCTAACGGTTTACCAGAACAAATACAACTACAGGAGCTATAGCCAGAAAAATCAAAACATACATTCCATTTGTCATAAAAATATCTCAAACATATGACATATAACATTTTAGTCAAAATCGTTAGAGCCATTTTCAAGAAAATCCAGATTTTCTTCAAAATCTTCGTGTCGCATCCTTGAAAGACATTAAACTTAAATACCAAATTAGGTTTTTAACCGACTTTTCCTTTTTGAGTTATGCTGTCCATAGATCTACAGACACACACACACACACACACACACACACACACACACACACACAGATACACACACAGATACACACACAGACACACACACACATACACACGGACCTTTTTCTAAGTAGAAGTAAATCATTCCAACAATAGAAATTAATGGAAAAACATGTTCAAAGGACGTATACTAAAAGAATTCCTAAAAGAGCCATTAATTATAAATCCAAAAGGCACAAGAAATGGAGAAAGAGCAAAGAAAAGATTAGCAATAAATTTAATGTAACGACTAAAAGTAATACGAACTGAAAGATTAAAGGCTGGTTCATAATAAGGGTAACGATAACCAGAACGAGAAAGTAAAAATACGTGTATTCAAATGCGATTATTCCCAAATGATGGGAAGCTTTCCCGAGCTCTGGGACAGTCACCCAAGGAACATAAATAAAATTCAGATTTTATAACGTAAGTACAGAAACAATTTAGTAAAGTTTAAGGGTGTCTGGCGAGGGGGTGCCTCGATACTGTCTGGCAATGGATGACTTGATTTCTAGTATTATTCCCAAGAAAATATAAGAAAATTAGACTTTATACTTTGACGATTTTAAGTTGCTATTCTGCTACCTGTTATGTGCCAAAGCACATCGTTCTCCCTGTGCTGGGAGCATGTGCTGAGAAAATTTCAGCTTTTATAAAATAAGGAATGACTAATAGTCAAGGACTCTTGCTCTGTTAGACTTTTCCCTGCAGAAACTATTCGAAGTGGCCGTGTCATGAAATAGCCGCTAGAGCGCTCTGTAGTCGCAAGCTAGAGATATATGACCGGTCATTCAAAAATAAATGTATTCCAATGTGTAACATAGACCTCCTTTTTCCATCAAGAAGTTAGTCGATAATGTGTCGTCCCGTTCTGGCTATCTGGCTGCCGTTACCGGGTGATTATGAACCACTCTTAACACCACTATAAGGGAGTGAACATCATTGCTGATGAGCAATTGTTGTAAAGGCAAAAGGCCGCCGATATGAACTTAGATGTTAATATTAAATAAGTAACTCACCATCTGTTCTTGAAAAACATTTACAGCAAAGTTTATTCGCATGAAGCTTCTTACAAGATTTTTATTTATGCAGTGTAGATAGGATGAATATTTTAGAAGTTATAGTATTTCTTTGCTTTACGCAAACCTGTTAACACGAAAAACAAAAGTTGGAGCTGCAAAAGAAGCATAAGGAGCAGGCATAAGTTTCCTTAAGGCCAGTTTTGTTATAAGGTTGTCTCAAGGCGAGCAGGGTTCTTCTTCTAAGCTATACTACCTTTTACTTTCTTTAAAAAATTTCTCAACATCGTTTTGATATGTTCCGAAACTAAAAGCTTAAATATGTTTAAATGATATAGCGAATAGTTTTCCTTAAGAACGTGTATGAGTGAAATTTCATGAAAATCAAGAAAAAAAATCTGATGTGTTGCACTCACATGACTTTCTCTACTCCTGTACTAACCATTCTTACAAACTCTTATTCCTATATCTTCTTCGTGTTAGTTAAAATAAACATTTGTACAAATTATCTTATTGCTTATTTCCTTGTAGGTGCAAGGGGAATATTGGAATACAGTAGGCTTTGTGCGATAGTCAAATCTTTTAAAGCTTTGAGATTCCGTTCTCTTTGTACACGTAACATAAAAAAATGAACAACGATGACCCATTTCACGAAAGTTCCAAGTTTTCCGAAACTCACACACATAACAAGGTATATCTCCGAAATGGTTCACCCTACAAGAAAATTTATTGAGACATAAATTGTGTATTTTAGCAAGATCTACATTTTTTGTACAGTATAATTTGGTCTATCTCTAACGGTTTACCAGTTATGATAAAGTCGTCCAGAGTAAATACGACTACACGGGCTATAGCCAGAAAATTCAAGATATACATTTCATTTGTCATAAAAATATCTCAAACATATGACATTTTAATCAAAATCGTTAGAGCCATTTTCAAGAAAATCAAAATTTTCGAAAAATTTTCCATGTAAAGGGTAGTTTAGGGTGGGGCTATTTTCTTCAAAATCTTCGTGTTACATCCTTGAGCGACATTAAACTTAAATACCAACTTTGGTTTTTAACCGACTTTTCATTTTTGAGCTATGCTGTCCACAGACTGACAGACTGACAGACACACAGACACACAGACACACACACGGACCTTTTTCTAAAAATGCTTTTTTTGGATTCAGGGAACCTCAAAACATGTATTTCCGGTGAAATCTCGAATTCGAATTTTTGGGTGGAATACAATACTTCCCCTACTTACCAGTAGAGAAAGTAATAACTGCTTATCTTAATTCTATAAAATAACAAACATTCGTGAATGTGAAATATCTTACTGCATTGTTAAATGTCGCGTGGATTTAAAGTGAGGTATACATTCAAATCTTTTCTCGCTGTTTTCTCACTATTAATATTTTCAGCATGTTTATGTATGGTATAGTAGCGGAAGTATTATATTCCAAACAAAAATTCGATTTTTTTCACCGGAAATATATGTTTTGAGGCAAAGCACAGTGTGTCTGTCAGTCTCTGGAGAGAATAACTCAAAAACGAAAAGTCGGCTAAAAAACAAAATTAGTATTTAAGTATAATGTCATTCAAGGATGCGACACGAAGATTTTGAAGAAAATTACACTACCCTAAACTCCCTTTACATGAAAAATTTTTCAAAGCTTTTTATTTTCCTGAAAATGGCTCTGACGATTTTGATTAAAATGCCATATGTTTAAGATATTTTTATGACATATATTATATTTTAGCCCGTGAAGTTTTATTTACTCTGGATGACTTTTGCATAACTCGTAAACAGTAAGAGATAGACAAAATCTTACTACACAAAAAAATGTAGATCTTGCTAAAACACACAATTTATGTCCAAATAAATGTTTTTCAAGAGTGAAACATTTCGAAGATATTGCTCGTAATTTGTGAGAGGTTTGAAGAACCTTTACCTCCGTCAAATGGAACTTCGTTATTCATTTTTTAGATGTTAACTAACAGCACAGAATTTCAAAGCTTAAAAAGACTTGACTATTGCTCAAAGCCAATTGTATTCCCATATTCTCCATGCAGCTACAAGGAAATAAGCAATAAGATAACTTCTGCAAATGTTTATGCCATCTAACACGAATACGATATAGGAATAAGGAATAAGAGTTTGTAAGAAAGGTTAGCACAAGGATAGAGAAAGTCATGTGAGTGCAACACATCAGATTTTCAACCTAAGGTTATTATATTGGGCCAAAATTTAAACTTTTTGTTGGGAGGCACTTTCTAGTGTATTAAGTACAAATAAGCAAATCCGATCAATTTTCCAAACATTATGCGAAAAGGCATAAAATTTGAGATGTAAAAAGTCTGCGTTACTGTATATCTATGGCTAAATTTAAAAAAGCTAACATTATTTGCTCAGAGTTTCAAATGTTCAATAGTACGTATTTTATTAAAATCTGTTAAATGATTTGTCACTGGTAATTTTGCCTTCGTAAGCAGCATTTACTTTTAGAAAATTTACGATCTGAAACGTTCAGGAAGTTGCTGAAAAACTTGTGTTATAATTGTTAAGGTATAAAGCGTTTAGCTGGTAGCGGCATTTGCCCGAAGTTGCGAGAGCGAGCGCCCGGCAGCATATGCAAGCCACCAAACCGCGATGCTTGCAGGCAAGCATACTTGTAGGGAAACCGCCCCTTGAGAGCGAGTGCACAAATACCTAAGTACAGTGTGCAGAGGGGAGGCAGGGAGTTTTACTGCCCTATTTAATGACGGAAAAGATGGCAACAAGAGCAGGCACGTCTAGCTTTTACAGCCGCCTCTCTGCAGCTATGATTAAGCTTCTAGTACTGCGTACTTACTTTTCTTCTTTTTTATTCTCTCGTAAAAACAGCATAATCTTTAAGGGAAAAAGTTTGTCTTCGAGTTACGATCAGTGAGAAGGATGTAAATATCGGTGATTTAGAGGGAGAACTTCTCAGTAAAGCTCGAATTTCTAGTAAACATCCACAAGTCCACTTCCATGAAAATACCTTCTACACACAATTCAAACGTGCATAGATTTATTAAAGGGAGAGTAAAATTGAACAAAGCATTAATTAGTAGCTACTGTTTTTTAACCCTCCGTACCACTTACAATAAGTACAGGAATACTGTATTTCACTTCGATATCGAGGTTTCAGAGGAAATAGATGTTTTGAGTTTATTTGAATAAAAAGTGGCGTTTTAGATAAAGATCAACGCACGCGAGTATGTGTGGGTAGTAGCATAAAGACAATTCTCTGCGAACAGCCAGTAAAATTTTCTTCATTCTAAATAAATGCTGTACAACTCGTAAAGCGCAAGAGACGGGCAAAGCCTTCTGTATCAACAATTTGGATATTGTAAAATACATGGCGTTAGCAACTTCCAAAATATGTTATTTATTTGAAGTTAGTAGATAATTTTTGAGATGGTTAAGTACCATTTGTTCGCGGAAATAAAATAATATGTAACACAAAAAGCTATATAGCAACCCCGCTTTCCCAGGTTGCAAAGTGTGTGTGACCAAACTATTGCAATGTAACGTAATGAAGTAATATTTGTCTTGTTTCATGAAGTGAAGTAGATATGAAAATAAAAAGCTTATGGAAGGATAGTGAGTGAGGCCCGTCGACAATTAGATCATTAGGGCCCGAAGTGCAAAAATAAAAACAAGCAAATATCTGGTAAAACCTCACCCTTAAAAAGTTAAAAAGTAAAAGTTAACTAAAAATTAAATTTAAAAGCACTAAATCGTAATTTACTAAACACTTAGGTTCCTAAGACTTTAAAAGATAAAAGCACCAAAAGTAAAAAAGTCTAAAATTCTAAATCCGCCAATATAAAAAACACTTTGCTCTTGCTGGCTAAAATCAATCTTGGCATTGTGGGAAAATAGTTTGTAGAAGAGATACGTAAACTTTAACTTCTTGACGATAAGCTGAAACGTAAGTTCCTTTATCATTTTCCTCTATAGTGTATGGTTGCATAAATAAAAAATAAAATTAGTCGAATGTTTGGTTGCGAATATTCACCACTCCATCGTTTATCTGTGCATTTAACATAGAGAGATAGAGCTTTAAATGATAAGCTATTCGTGTATGTTCCATTTATTTCTAAAATAAGTATGTTTGTCTGTCTGTGTGTGTCTGTCTGTCTGTGAAAGGCGTAATTCAAAATATAATAGTCGGTGAAAAATAAAGTTGGTAAATTTAAGTTTTATATCTTTCCCTTTACATGGAAAATTTTTATTTTCTCAAAAAGGCTAATTATTTTGATTAAAATGCCATATATTTAAGATATTTTAATGGCAAAAGAAATGTATATTTTGAGTTCTCTGGTTGTAGCCTATGCAGTGCTGTTTACTCTATGACTTCCATAACTGGTAAACTGTAAGAGATAAACGAAATCTTGCATTTCGAAATCTATGCTTTTTTTGTGTGTGTGTGTGTGTGTGTGTGTGTGTGTGTGTGTGTGTGTGTGTGTGTGTGTGTGTGTGTGTGTGTGTGTGTGTGTGTGTGTGTGTGTGGTGAAATATTTTGGAGATATTCCTTGTTATTTGTGTAAGTTTTACAGTACATAAACTTTTATCAAATGGATGATCATTATTCATTAATCTGTTTGGCTGTGCTCAGGGGAGGGAATTTCAAAGCTTTAAAAGATTTCACTGTCGCTGTAAGGCTACTGTATTCCCGTATTCCTTCTGTATGTATAAGAAAATCAACAAGAATATAATTGTTGCAAATGCTTATCTCGACTAACATGAATAACATAAAGGAATAAATACTTTTTAAGAATAGTCTGCACAAGAGTAGACAAACTTATCTGAGTGCAACACATAAGATTTTTAATATCTTTAAAGCGTTCTTCTTGGAGCAAAATTAACATTATTTTAGAGACAAATAGCATTTGAAGTGGTTACTTCTAATATTCAAAATTGTCTTTAGAGCATTCGAAATTGAAATATGTAAATAATCAGGACTAATATATTATAAATCTAAATAGCAGTATGCTTATAAAATAATATTTATTTTTTCATGGCAACCTTCAGCGTATATTAGACCAGTCCTTCTAAAAGATCATAAACTGAAACAGAGAAATCAATAGAGCGATGTGTAAACCAAATATCAAAAAGCTATAATTCTGCTAACTACCACCTGTAATGTCCCATAAAGCTGGTGGAGAGTTCTTAAAGCTGTCTCCAGGTTATTGCCTGAATATGCCGAGAAGAACTAATGCTTCATATTTCTGCTTTTACGACTCTCCCAATTGAAGCGCAGTAATAAAACTGACTTAGGGTTTACACTGTACGCCACTCACTCCGAAGTGTCTTATGATCATACAGTCTCACTGGTGTTTTAAAGCCGACATTATGAATACTTCAGTCGTACTTGTACAACATGGTACGAAATAGCAGCAGGCTAAATATATTAATTCTAATGTATCTCCCATTTTTACCTTCTCTACTAGTATAGTAAGTAGAAGTATTGTTTCCACCCAAAACTTCGAGTGACTGCGGGTTCTCTTAGCCAAAATCATGATATATTGGGTAACTCAGTGGAGGCGCTATGTGAGCATGCAAAGATAATTTTAAAGTCATCGCTAAGCAACCAGCCTTAAAACGGCGAACGCTTAAACATACTAATTTTCATATTATCCTGTCATTATTAATAACCCCTGCAAATGTTTGTGAAAATAGACCTCTAAGAATAGTTTGTACAGGAGTAGAGAAAGTCATACGAGTGTAACACTCATTTTCTGTGGCATTGCTTTTATTTTCACTACTAGCTATTTCAATTACACCTAAATATTATAATATCTTTGGTCGGAATTTAAATTATTTCAAGCTACGTGCTTCTGAAATGCCATCTGCGTTTTTTATTTTTTATTCTATGCAAAGTGAACTCAAAACATCAACTCTAGCGTACATAGAAGACGTTTACTTTTACTTCGTCTCCTGCAAAAGATTGTCTCATAAGTTCGTTCGTTTTGCTCGCAAGTTCCATCTATAGCACCTGAAAGCCCTGAACAATCGGTACACTAAGTTATCATAGTTGCCTAACCACCCCTACTACTCATAGGTCAACAAACAGAGTTTCTATTGGATGCGTTAGTGTGTGTTTGTGACTGACGTTGGATGGAACAGCGTCAACTAGTGTTTACAAACTATGCAGAGCAAAAAGGAACACTTCTGACATCCTATGTTATTTTTCTATCGTAAGGGCAAAACATCTTCACAATGCCCACAGAAAATGTGTGTTGTCTACAAGGAAGATGCAATAACGAATCGTGCATGTCAAAAGTGGTTCAGTTGATTTCGAGCTGGGAATTTTTTCCTAAAAGAGAACGTTTGTCGTAGTTCGGTGTGTGTGAGGTGTGTGTGAGGTGTGTTCCCAGGCGTTCTTGGCGATTTAAACGTAACGAGAAACGAACGAACTTATGAGACAACCTTATATGCTTTTACCTAGCTACCACAAAATATGTAATGAAACTATTGCGAAAAGTATTTATTATGATTAACAAGAAGTAGAAAAGCCGCTCTTTTTTACGATTATTTTACAGAATAGATAAGTGGGTAAGCTATAAATGCAAATAAAGTTGTTTGACTGTAACATCAGATACTTTTAATTTCTCCTTTAAGTATAATAGGTACGTGTTACATTCAAAAATTTTGTACCAATATATGATAAATATTTTGAGACTCCTTGAAAAAGTTTGTGTGTGTTTCTATGAAGAACATAAGCCAAAAACGAATATGGTATTTAAATTTATCACAATAATTTTTATTAAAATACATATTTTTATTCCAAATAGAACGTATATCTTAAATTTTCTGGCAATGTCCTCAGAAGTCCTCTTCATTGTGGATGACTTGCATATCTGGTAAACCGTAAGAGATTCACAAACTGTTACTATCTATCCAAAACAGTATATCTCGTTAAAACACATAAAATATGCCAAATATTTTTTTTAATTTTTATTTTTGACTTAACCGTTCATAAATAGTCATTATTTGTTTGAATTTTCACTATGCAAAGAGTCTGGAATGTCAGAATGTCCAAGTCATCACGTAGCGACCAGCTCTTGGAAGATTTAAATACGTGATTTACAGGCATTCTTCTATTCCCATTGTACGTTTAAACAAATACATAATGAGAGCATTTATAGAAACGTTTACTTCAATTTACACGAAGTGGACAGAGGAACAAACTTATTTAAGAATAGTTTGAACAAAACTCGATAGAAGGCCATAACTACCTAATCGGCTTCAAGATTTTTGTTATTGACATCAAGAATTACTACGGCTGAACCACATGGTATAGGTTAGCCCTAATGAAATTGCTACGCGCCATTTAACAATGAAATAAGTACAAAAAGTAAAATTGGTTTTAGTTTCGTTATTTTGTTCTATGAAAAAGCCTTAAAATGAAATCTTGGAGAATACTGTACTTCCGACTTCTTGCAAGACACGTTTACCAGGACAGTTGGAGTTATAGCTAATTGTAGGAGAAATGAGAGATGAGAAACAAATAACGATAATAAGAGACGAATGGTGGGGGAGGGGGTGGTTTCTACGTCAGCAAGTTCTCAACTTGCCTCTCTACTCATCACCACTTTTACTTTGCGTCCGGAAATTTGAAACAAAGCGAATTAACGATGGCTGGCCGTATTATTGTAATGAAGTCCCTGCAGAGTCATATACTTTCCCCCCCCTCCCCTTCTATCTTTCACTCATTTCCCTTACTTCATCCGAAAGCGTAAGGAAAAGTGGAAAACTAAGAAGGAAATTGTAGCAACAGCCGGAACAGGGCGGTTTAGGGGGAGAGACGCCCAACAAATGAGCAGCGGAGGGCGTTTGGAATAAGACGGCGAGAATGAGAGGAAGACCCAAGTAAGAAATCGATATAAGGTCGATTCTATCTGTGGTAGAGAAAACTCTCACCATTTAGGGGAATCCCCTTTTCCCATTTCCCCAAAAATTACTGGTGAGGATATAAACCGGGGCTGAATATTTCATTAATTTTGGTTTGGAACTCTGTTTCCTTTCAAATCATTTACAGACAAATTGAAAGTGGATATGTCCGGTTCCTACAGAAGGGAATTTTAGAACACATCCCGACAATGAGAGAAGAACTGACACTGCTTAGGGTAGGGGAGGCATTTAATGCCTTTCTCTAACACCTAGTAGTAGAGTAGGATGAGTAGAGGAAACAATTTCGTTCAAATATTCATCAATCCTCCCAAAAATGAGGTAGTTATGAAATATGAAAATCGATCGTAAATTTTTTCTTTACGTTGTTGAGTGAGTGAGTGTGTGTGTGTGTGTGTGTGTGTGTGTGTGTGTGTGTGTGTGTGTGTGTGTGTGTGTGTGTGTGTGTGTGAAATTAGATTCTACGAAGAGCATTTTGAAATATTTTAACCATTTCCTAAATAAGGGAAATGTACGAGTTTGTAATGAATACAAAATCATCTCAATGTCTTACTTAAAGTGTTTTGACGTGTTTCGTTCTATTTAACTTCATTCAAGGAGATACCTTATGATTCATGGTAAGTATTTAAATAAGAAAGACGATAAGCTT
The DNA here is from genome assembly GCA_030765045.1 of Tenodera sinensis. Lineage (NCBI taxonomy): Eukaryota > Metazoa > Arthropoda > Insecta > Mantodea > Mantidae > Tenodera > Tenodera sinensis. The sequence goes on from CM060966.1 coordinate 146,358,012, forward strand.
TTTTCTTCAATATATACCTATTTCAAACAAAATTTATAAATTTCACTTAAACAGGTATTATAATGAATATTTAAGCAATGGTTAACAATTGAAAAATATGTGTCAACAATACCTTTTACTACAAAAATTGTCCCGATTTCCATAGACGAAATTGCCTTATCTGTTTTGTGAAATAAATCAGTCATGTACTTAGGAAGATAGCCTGTTCTTCAATGAAACATTTTTAACTTCAATTAGTAGCAAATGCCTAAACATAATTGGACACCCATCTTTTAGCTCGGTTAGGCGCACACCCTGGTAGAACATGGTTAGTCGCGCAATGCCTAGTACACCCGCGTTATATTTTTCTACTTATATGCTTGTATGTATATTTTTAATTTAATTGTTCAATATGCACGGTATTATCTTACTGCACAGATCAAAGATAGTTAAAATGTTGTATACTTTATAATTTGTACTACACTAGATGCAAAGATAAATTGCGATGCTTAGTTATACAATTTGTAATTTGAAATGTACTGCTAATAATAAGATTAATAATATTTTTGACAAGCATATGATCAGTTTCTGATGCATTCTACTTTCAAATAAATACTTGAGACTTCGTATCATTACGTCATCACATATGGTAGCACTGAATTTGCTTTTTCTTCCTGTTGAAAAAGGATTGTGTTGCATATAAGAATCCCGTCATAAAGTGGCGAAATATACTTTTACAAACGCTTAAGAAGGTTTCCTAAGCTGTTCACATTGTCAGAATATTTTCTTTTTGGTAATCAAAATTGCTTGTTAAAGTTGTTGTTGTTTTTTTTGTTTGTTTGTTTTTTTTTTTGTTTTTTTTTTGTGCTTATAATATACTGGTATATAAAAATAAAATGTATTATCTAATAAGTGTATATATAACTGTATATATATTTTGCAGTGGATTTTGATAAACAAAACACGAAATCTATGCTATTCAAGTCAAATGTAACCAATCATCCACGACTATCATCACACCGTTTATTCTACCTGAGCCCTCCCCATCGTTTACCACAAGCAAATTTGACTGTAGCCGCTAAGTCTCAAACTCACAACCTTCTAATAATCATAGCTGTTCCAATCACTTGCATTAAGGTGCCTGTAAAAGGCACATAATTGGTTTAGGAATTAGAGTAAGAGGATATTTGTAGCAAAATAATTCGTCCATTTAAGGGTTAAACAGAATAAAAATATAAAATATATATTAAACCCAATTAATAATAGTTGTACTTGCCATATATCTCGTGCCTCCATCACGCTGCTTGCTTGCATTTCCCGGACCACCATAACGCGGAACCACGGTACATCTGGAACAAAGAGTGTTGTACAAGAATTAAAAATCTCACATATTGCAGAAAGGAAAAGACGTAGGTCCATCTAAACCAAACATTTATTTCAAATAACTCTTTGTGTACATATTATCAGTTATTTTCCAGACGCCCGATGTTATTGCTTTTACTGTTATAATTTTTTTTATAATTTTCGAAAATGCTATCAGCAAACAAGTGTTGATGTGTAGAAAGGGTGTGCAGTTTCAAAACCCAGCATATTGTGACCCCTTTTAAACCTTAAAGACATATGCAATGTGACTATTTCTGCAGACGTTTATCTCTTTTAGCGTAAGAAAACAAATTGCACACAATTTGTGAATGTCCTAAAAATTAATTAAAGTGTGAAGAGAAGGCATGCGAGTATAACACGTCTTTACAAATATATGTCGTAATGCATTAAAAGTATTGAATTTTACTAAAAAATGTGATATGTTGCACTCGCATGACTTTCTCTAATTTTGTGCAAACTATTTTTACAAACGCTTTTTCTCTTATTTACTTCATGTTAAAATGAATCTCTGAACGAATTATCATATTGCTAAAGTTCTTAATAGGACCAAGGTGAATAGGCAATGCAGTAGGCTTTAAGCGACGTTCAAATATTTTCTAAGCTGAACGCTATGTGAAACGAGTGTCTCCGAAATCATTCTCCACAAAAAGAAAGAAAAAGGAAAAAAATAGAACACAATAGAAGTAGATTCTGCTTCTTTTAACAACATCGACAGGTTTTGTGTAGAAAGATTGTGTCATTCTCTTACTAGTTATGCAAAAATCATCCCGAGGACCTCTGAGGTCATGTCCGAGAAATAAAAGATATACGTTTTATTTATCATAAAAGTATCTTAAACCTGTGGCATCCTTTTCGTCAAACTCGTTAAAGCCATTTTTATAAAATCAAAGCTATCGAAGAAGATCCATTTATAGGCTATTCTATAGGGGGAAGGGTTCCTTAAAAATCGTTGCCTCGTATACTTGGAATATGCTGAACTAAACACAAAGTTTTTGGTATTCAACGACTTTTTTGTTTTTAGGTTATGTTGTTCACACAGACACGGCCCTTTTTTACTTTCTCTACTGCATATATAGTAAGTAGAGGAAATGTTGAATTCTATCCAAAACTTCAATGTCGAGGTTTCACCGGAAATATGTTTTGAGCCACCTGAATGCAAAAAGCATTTTAGAAATAGGTCCGTGTATGTGTATGTGTATTTGTAAAAGCATAACTCAATAACGAAAAGTTGGTTAAAAACCAAAGTAGGTATTTAAGTTTAGTATATTTTAAGAATGCGACAGAAAGATTTAAGAAAATTCCTTCACTTCAAACTACCGATTACCACAATGGATTTTTCTCGAAAATGGCTCAAACGATTTTGATTAAAATGCTATATGTTTGAGATATTCCTATGACAAATGAAATGTATATTTTGAATATTCTGGCTATAGCCTATGTACTCCTGTCTAGTCTCAAAGACTTGCTCAACTGGTAAATTGTAAGAGACGGACAAAATCTTACTATACAAAAAATGTACATCTCGTTAAAACGCACAAACTATGCATTGGAGTGAACCATTTCGGAGACATTCCTTGTTATTTGGGTGAGTTTTTGTTATACTTAAACTGTTCTCAAATGGAGGATCGTAATTGATTTTTTTCTACCTTAGTCAAAGAAATCGGAATTTGAAAGCTTTAAAGGATTTGGCTATCGCTCAAAGCCTACTGTATTCGCATATTCCCCTTGTACCTACAAGTAAATGAGCAATAAGGTAATTTCTTGAAATGTTTATCTCGACTAACATGAAGGACACAGAGTGAGTTAGAGTTTGTAAGAATAATTAGTACAAGAGTACAGAAAGTCATGTGAGTGCAACACATCAGATTTTTAAACTGTCAACTTCCTTTAGAATAAGCTTATGTTTTGGCAACTTTTGGCCTTTTTTCACAGTCGAGTAAAATTTATTTATGTGGTGACATGAAGCAGACGTTATACCTATATACCTTTATTTTCGTGGACTGTATATTGGATAAAGTGCTGCAATTTCCGCACATATGTAGTATCTTTCATTTCCCCGCCATTAAACTGATGCTTGTAACACAGCGTGAGACGTTGTTCCGAGTACTACACCACTGCACATCACATAGACTTCGTTACGCTCTTTTACGATCACAAAAGAACTAATGGCCACAAAAAGACGAATGTTATTTTGTAACATACATGTGCTGAAGAATAACTTGAGACGTGGAAGAATTGACACAAATCACATCGTGGACAAACAGTCGCGCGAGTTCTCTCCCAGAAGAACGAACAAAGAGGAAATGAAGACGAAGGAGTGGAAGAGGAGGAAATGGGATAGGAATTTTAGGGGGAAGAAGAGGCCTTTCTGTTTAGCAAGAAGAAAACAAATTTTTCTCTGGTGCCTAGGATCATCAATCACTTCTTCTTTTTCTTATCGAGATTTACTTCTATCTTTTTGTTTTTGTGCTCGTCCTTCACGTTTCCCTGTCCTATCTTCGCGATTCTCTTTCCCTTTTTCCGACATTCTCGCATCTTGTTCTATCTGTTGCACGTGAGGACAGTCTGGTCTACTAAACGGCGTGCAGCTCCCTTGAGGTCCATAATAACTTCCCTTAATTTCCTAGAGTTCTTGTAGCACATTTGAGCTTCTGTCCTTTTGTTTAACAAGCGTTTTAGCACAAGAGGCACTCCTTGGTAATAACCACTGAGACAATTATCTTTAATTCTATAATCCTTATTTTGAGAAATTATTTTAAGACAGTGGCTGGTGAAAACTGTGGCATGTAACATTGATACATCTTTTCTGTTGATGCGAAGTGTAATGTTTAGAAAGCGAGTCTTTATACAGGAAACGAAAGGTTGCGGAGTATGGTATAGAAAGTGGAATGGTCAATCTGTCACAAGATCACAGCACACGCTTCAACGTTGTTGCATATTCTATGCTATCCCCATTTACACTAAAATATTCACTCCCAAATTATCGTACACGCTCACCAGTACGTGAATATGTATATTTTCGTGCTGGGGGTATTTTACTCTGTGTGGAATAGAGAGAAACTCTATGCACTGTAGGCAGAGGGTCCAGTTGTGTTTTGTACCGTCGCTGTACTCGTGCAATGACGTCACGCTCTGCCCATGTGACACGCAACTCGAGATTGCCTATTTCGCGATAGCTGTATGAAGGTTCGAATCTAGTAATGTTTCTACATACATATGTATATTAGTTTTTCCCCCTATGTTTTCTATCCTTTGTTTTATTTTTGAATACTATATAAAAGTCTTCTGAACTGAAAGTGAAGTCTATGTATTCAAATATTTTCATTCCTTGTATCCTGTTGAAGTCAAAGTTATATCGGTTCTCTTGCATTTTATTTCAGAAATAATTACTTTCTGATCAAGTTTTGGTAGGAAGTATGTATAGCTCCACAATTTTAAAATAAATACTTCCTGGAGATACATATTTTTAGCTTCACAGAATTGAAAATTAAAAACATCTAAAAAGGTTCGCATAATTTGCAAAGGAGATATTGGATTAATTCAAACTTGGTATTAAGTTCAGTTTGCACATTCGCACTAGGAATTATATTCTGAGAACACGTTTATAACATCTGCTAAACCTGCGCTTGCGTTTTGTAAATGGACTTCATTGCAAAATAATTTGTGTACCTTAAACGGTTTTACCAGTATGTGAAGCTTTCGTCCTGATAAAAGCGTATACGAATTGCAAGGCGGGCGGGTCAAATGAAATGTATATTTTGCATTTTCTGGCTATAGCCCATGTAGTCCTGTTTGTTCCGGATGACTTTTGCATAGCTAGTAAACTATAAAAGATAGACCAAGTCTTACTATACAAAAATGTAGATCAGCATACAACTTATGTCCAAATTAATTTTTGTGTAGTGAACCATTTTGGAGATATTCTTTGTTATTTGTGTGAATTTTGCAAAAGTTATACTTTCCACAAATAGAACATTGTTATTCCTTCTTTCATATCTCAGCCGTGCAAGGAAATGAAATTTCAAAGCTTTGAAACATTTCAGTATCGCTCAAAGCCTACTGTATTTCCATATTCCCCCTTGCACCTACAAGTAAAATAAGCAATAAGACAATTTTTGTAAATGTTTATCTCGATTAACATGAACATAGAGAATTAAGAGTTTGTAAGAACAGTTAGTAAACAGAGAAATTCATATGAGGGCAATACATCACTACTAAGTGTTGTAAGTTTGTTATACCAAATTCGTTCCAACTGCAGAAAACTTCATAGGCTTCCCTTGAAAATTCAGAATGAATTTTTAGTAATTAGGCAAAGTATCTTACACATATGATATTTTAATCAAAACGTTTTAATTACAATTTCATTAAAAATAATTAGGAGAATGAGTTCAAGTAAAAGATAATTTGGGTGAGGGGATTTTTTTTTTTTTAATGCTGAATTTAAATACCAAGGTTGGTGGGTCATACAATAAACATAAACGTTCCTTTTAAATGTTTTAATCAGAGGATCTCAAAGCGCATTTACAGTGAAATATCGCTAACTTATTTTTGTTTAGGGTGCAACAGATCCTATGTTAGAGAAAATAAAAGTCTTATGTGAACACAGCCACGACTCTCTATCCATAACAAGGTTACATAGAGATTGTAAGTACAGATTATAAGTGCAGATATTTTGATAATTGAACCTTAATTGTATCCACTTATGTGTGCAAGTTGTTTTTCTCTTCATTCAAATTTCCCAGGGTTTGTCTACGAAAAGGTGAATTTTGAGAAACATCCATGCTACGTCATTCTCGCTATATAAGCGAATTCGGTGGCTAGAGACAGCAGTTCTTCGGAGTAGTTAAGTGTTGAACGAGACAGCTGTTAACACTGTACAGTCGATGTTGAGAGAAATTTGAATGTGTATCGTCAGAGATGGTTCTGGACATTTAATCGTTGCGTAGCACTTGTTTGCAGTGTTGGAATAATTTTAGTTATATTCAGTCACCGATTGGATCTTAATTTCCGATTTCTTACTTTCTTACTTTATCGTACATTATCTTTCCAGCTATCTTCCTTAACACTTTCACTTCCATTGTTTGCATTATTCGTCGTGTTCTCGTGGTCTCTGCTCTTGTTTCTAATGGTACAAAACTGGTACAAAAGTCTTTGTAGGTTATGCTCCGTTTCTGCCACAAGCGTTAGCGTCGTCTGCATAATCTTTTTGTTTCCCATTCTGTATCCCAATTCTTCTCTCATTTCTTTAATTATTGCATCTATCACTATGCTGAATAGGAATGGATTTGCAGTGTCGTTTCCTATTCCATGCGTTGTTCGTTATAAGCTTACCTGTCCGGATTAATTAATTATTTCTTTGAGCAAGTAGGAGTTCCACAGGTAGGTTGCTAATCAGTCCTGTGGTTTACCAGAGCCGTGTTTGGCGCTTTTCAGAGTTCCTTCATAGCTACCTAGGGATCTAGGGGCACAAGCCCCAACTATACATCACTCCACAAGGTAAGGATTTGTTTTCTCAAAAGAATGTACAGTATAACCTCGTTTTTCCTGCCCTCGTTGATCTGAATCAGATTTGTAGATCTTTTTTTTAATTTAATGTTCATATTGGATAATAAATTTAACTATGTTAGCAAGAACATAACTGTAAATACGCCAAATATTCGCTTTTTAGTCTGATTCAATGTACGGTTCCAACATGTACATTGGCCTTGCTTTAGTTTAATTTAGTTTGCCTTGGTTTAGTAGTGTACCTTTGGTCCCAGTTAGTCCGGATAAACGAGGTTTTACTGTAATTACTGTTAACTGAATGCACACAGCTTCCTAATAATTGGCATAAATTCCTAGAAGTATGGAAAACCAACACAATAGAAATTAGGGCTGCATAGAACTCAAAAGACGGCATTGCGCAAAAACGGCTATAAGAAAGACGGCAAGCAAAGTGGGTGCGGAAGAGCGCCTAGATATATTCAGAGATAACAAAAGAAACAAATAAAGTAAGAAAGCGCAGAGGGAAAAGCCGATAAATAGTGAATATTTCCAGACAAACGCCTTCCCTACACTGACGTCACTGTTGGCGTTAAGTTGCGCGTAACGCAGGAAACGCGGGTACAATGGCGGGAACTTCCTTCCCGCGGTGATTCACAGAGTTCCTCTCCGGTGGTTTCAGACAATCGGCCTGATTTGACAGTCTTCCTTCCACGAGACAATGCGCCCTAGTGTTGCAACTGACAACTGTCGCGTCGCCGTCGTGCCAATGTTTTGTCTGGGAGCGATGTCTTTCACTCGATAATATGTACCATAGGAGTCTGCAAGTTGTTCGGCAGCATTATTATGATAATACCTTACTAGCTCACTCTGTCGGAATATCTGCTGCTTTTAAGGAAGGCTCATCATTTGCCTCACAGTAACATTGTGTTGACTCAAGAAGAAACTGAAAGGTCTAAATAGCCAAAACCCGCCGTCCGCATTAGCCATCTTTTATAATGCAGAAATTTGTAGCCCATTCAAAGGATTCCACGTCATTGAATCTTGGCACACTACGCAGCTTAATAATACTAACAAAACAGCTAATGTATACAGGATGGAAGGAAAGTCATTACTAGGGCCCGGATTTTTAGGTTCTTAAAATTAACATTTTAGTTATTTTTACATCTTAAAAAAGTTTTTTAAGTTCTTTAACCTCCTGAAATAGTTTTTATGTTATTATTGTTTATTAATTTTATTATTAATTGTCCTCTTTTTTATAGCAATGTTCCTGATATGTCCTATAGATCCTTCAAAATGCTATTTTTGGCCAGAGGGCACCTGGAAAATATGTAAATAAAATTATAGTGTATACGCTATGTACATTATAACAGGTGTTTAATCCTTACCTGCATTCCAGCATTCGAGAACAGGTCGTATCTACAGGTTCTCCTGTATGATATGTTTATCTGCACAGCACCTAGCCACTTAATGCGACTTTATCTGTGCAATATAGGTGGTAATATTTGTTTAAGCTTTTGTGTCTGTGGGTATGGTTTCTCCCGCTTCTGACAGATTTGGCAATATATTACTTTACCATCTGTGGTGAAGTTCGGATCGTTGCCTGTCCACTGACAAATCAACCACCTTCAAGATCAGCTGACTTTATGCATGACACTGGCTCCTTAAATTACCTGCCTATTCTAAGGAAAATTAACTGCTAACGATGTAGTAATTGTATGCATTAACAATACACAATAGTCGACTGAACACAACGGATACTGCTTTTAATCTGATTGACTTGAGTTTATGGCGGGTTCTCCTAATGACCCCTTTCCCCTAGACAACAATCCCCGCATTCCTTACTTGCAACAATACAGAGCTTGGACCCACCCAGCTAAATACAAATACAATTTGCCTCTTGCATTGTTGTCACTACTCCTCTAAGCATGCATAAGTGAAAAGACGTAGCAAAGGTGTAACAATCAAAGAACATTCATAATTTCATAAACATTTCATTTGCCCACTTTAAAATAGTTTTTATAGCAGATTTTTTCATTTTAAAATAAATAAGAGATTTAGCCTCTTTTAGGTTTTAAGGTCTTATTTAGCCATTTTTAGGTTTTATAAGATTCAAGCATTTGGCTTCGATGATCACGAAACAGATAAGTAAATTAAACTACTGCAGTTAACTATCAAGGAATAAAATAGTTAAAAAACTAAGAATCCGGGCCCTAGTCATTACATTCCTTCTAATATCTGCTTCACAAAAACATTACAAACCAGAAAGTCCAATGACATTTTGTTCTTTGAACAGCCGATTTCGAAAAAATAAATAGTTGGATGTGTAGTTCCACAGGAATTTACCAAGATAATTTGTTACTTGTAAGATGCGTAGAGTAACTTATTTCTGACATAACTTTGGTAGTCATTGTGAGACATCATACAAGATTTCGAAGTACTCGATCACTTAAAAGACGTGCAGGAATACTCCAAGCACCTGTTTCATAATTATACTTGGTCTGCCAGAGGTTCGAAATCAATTATAGATTATTTTCTAGTGAATAAAAAGTTAATACCGTGGGTCACCAAAGTAAGAGTATATAGAGGTTTTGATGTTGAAACAGACCACTTCCTCTTGACATGTAATATTAAACTATTAGAAAGATGGAGAAAAACAACCATGAAAAAGGTTCACAATGAAGAAACGAAGTCCAGCTATTTCAAGATGAAAGTACACGAAATCTGTACAAAAATAGATTATCTAAATATATGTTACAAAACGAAACAATCACGTATATTGAAGAAGAATGGAATAACATAAACAGATGATTAAAAAAATATCATATAATGAAAAAATGAAAGAAGTTAAAAAGATAGTAAGAAAAGCCCATCAAGACAGCTGGGACCGGTACGTATCTAATTTAGAACACGATTTACATGGTCGCAAATGGACAGCATATAGAGTAATAAAACATTTAAATAAATCTGAGAAAGAAGCAGCATATATACAAACATCAATTACACAGGAGCAATGGATTGAACATTTTAGGAAGCTATGGTACAATGAAAATACAAAAGAAGAAGAACCAAGCCATCAAAATTTAAACGTAGACAAACTCCAAATGGAAGAACTAGAAGAATTCCTAAACACACAAATAATATAAAGGCTAGCGAGATAAACTCTGTATTAAATATACTGATATGTTTTCTAAATTAAGATTTTTACACCTTCTTAATATGTGCTCGGGAAAAACACAGCATACCAACTACATGGCGACAAGGAAAAGTCAAACCAATTTATAAAAAGAAGACCAAAATCAACCATCAAATTATAGAGGTATTAACCTTCTAAATAGTGCGTATAAAATATATACTAGAATAATAGCCAGAAGAATACAAAAAATAATTGAAAATAAATTAGGAGAAGAGCAGAATGGGTTCCGAAAAGGGTGATATTGTACAGATGGAGTATTTGCTATAAAATAAATCATAGATAAAAATAAAGAAATAAAGAGACACCTATTGTTCATAGATTTAGAAAAACGCGTTTGATAGAGTAAATAGAGAACTACTATGGAATACCTTGGAAAACAAAGGTATCCCTAATCAAATAATAGAAACTGTAAAAAGTTTTTCAAAATAAACCAAGGAGTGAGACAAGGGTGTACTTTATCACCTATTTTATTTAATATCCATATTGACAACATAATTGAGTGGAAAAAACATTTTAATAAAGAAGGGATATTAACTGACAATAAGGGTAGAATAAATGCCCTGTTATTCGCAGACGATCTGTTACTAATGGCAGAATCTGAAAGAGATATACAAATGTTAGCTCATAAGTTCCAAGTGGTGGCCAATAGATATAACTGCAAAATATCAGTAAGTAAATCAAAAGCAATGGCATTCATTATGTAAATGTGGAATAAGAACTAAAATTGTTTTGGAAAATAAAATAGTGGAACAAGTAGCACATAAATTTATTTAGGGTGCGACATTACATACAAAGAAGATAAAGGTATAGAAAACAAAATATATAAATTCCAGGCTATATGTGGAACCATTAAAAGAACTTTAGGTCGGAAAACAAGAAAAGGCTCTAAACTTAAATTATATAAAACATTGGATGTTCCTTCCTTGCTATATGGAAGCGAAAGTAGGGTAATAAAATCAAAGGATAGTGGTAGAATACAGGCAGCGGAAATGTTATTTCCGCGGAATGTCAAAGGATGCACGAGAGCAGATAGAATAAAAAATGAGTCAATAACAGAAGAACTAAATGTTTATAAATTAGAAGACAAAATTAAAACAAATAACAAGAAATGGACAGAACATTTAATGAGGATGAGTGAAGACAGGATACCTAAGAGAACCTTTCTATATAACCCAAGAGGAGCACGAGATGTTGGCCGACCTCGCAGAAGATGGACTCCACTGGTGACTTCGCCGGAACGGGCTGCATAGCCTAAACCATGAAGAAGAAGACTTGTCTTCAAAGATTAAATCAAAAGAATACGGTTCTGTTTTATCATTAACATATCTCGCCGTGAACTTAAATTCACAGTTGTTCAGTCGTATAAAAAATGATAAAAAATGCTAATCTGCTCGACTGTTCACAAAAACTGGTTCCGACCATGCACTCACTAAACTGGCTCACTCAAAATTCTCAACGACTGTATCGCCCAGCACTTAACAATTCGCGTCAAAAATGGCTTCTCTTGCCATCACGAGTCGCTTATAGAGGCTTTTTTTTTTAAATTAACGTCCTCCAACATTGTGTCATATCGGACGAGCTTATAGAGGCCAGGCGAACTATCGGCGAAATACACTTTTTCTTGAAATTTCTCGTAAACAAGTCGGTAGTTGAAGGTTTCTGGAACAGTCAGAATAGTCCCGTGTATTGTTATCCGCGCGTTCAAATAACAAGAATAAATTTTAAAAATTGAAAATTGGCATTTTTGACTTAATGAATTCACATGACTCTTTAAACTATTTATTTCTGGTAGTATGTCGAAGTATTTTGATGCTATCTCCTGCTTACAGGTATTTAAAATATTTAAAATGAAAACTGAAGATTAGGAATATGGATCATTCATATGTTCATGTATATCAGAAAGTTGAACTGAAAATTATTAGAGATGTTCATGCTATTCAAATATCTCCCAAAGACAAATTCATTCAATGACTCTTATGTAACATAAATAAATTAAAGGTTTGTCTAATAATGCACATCTAATACTAAGAAGGGTATAGTAAGGCAATTTACAACAAGTACAGGCAACACATTACCAATGAATTTGAACAAAAATCAGTAGATTGGGAACTGATTGCCTTGGAACTCTAGTGTTTTTCAGGTGACTGGAACCTGATTGCACATTTTAAATCTACAAAGGGGCTGCTGATGCAAGAGAGCCGAATATCGTCAGGTGAGCACGGGGGATGTTGCCTCACTTATTCACTTTTAATGGATTCGCCACCCCCTCCCCCTCCCCCTTCCGGCACTACCAGGTAAACCGACTGTGTGCTGTTCAGGCGGCCATGAAATTGTTGGTAGTTTAACCAGCTAGTATCGCATGTTACGTACCTACAACAAAAGCAGTTCAGTTAAAACCTTTTCGCTGTAAAACGTATAACCTATATCGAATCGCAAATCCTTTTAGGATGAAATAGTGGAGAAGCGCACAAAATATTGTAATATTCACCACAGAATTCTGGTCAAGTTTAGGTTGTGCTTTTGAAACCTGTTTGTGCTACCCAATTGGAGCATAGATAAACTAGCTTTGAACCGAACAATGAAAATATCTTCTTCTTCCTCTTCTTCTACTTCACTTCATCAAGTGTTCCGCCTTCAAAGTCCTGCAGCAATTGTTTGCTGGATGTGACATTCTTTTAACATGTTCTTTCGCTTTTGTTTTGTAATATTTTAACCTTTCATGTATATTAAAAATTTATTCATTAAAAAATGAAGTCATATCGCGACTACAATAAATTTTAAACTACAATTACTGTATTAAAACATCGATTATATAACATTATACAAATTAATTGCTTTAATAAACTTTACTATACTGTGTCACACAGTTGGATCACTCAAGGCCACCGAGAGATCAGCAGAAACACAACACTGAAGACGATGCACGTTGGAGGAAGGACACTCAAACTATGTGCTGAACTGTTAGGATGGAATTACGGTGCTTAAATTTAGACTGGGGATCCTTTCCAAGGAGGCAGGAATGCATAACTACATTATGTCCAAGGTGCAGTCTCGTGCTAGATAATTCAAGCTATTATTGGCGATTGCGATGTTTAATTTACTTTTGGATGTAGAATCACTGCTTAGATATTTCATATTTCAGGAAACTTTGGAATTCTTGATGAGGAACTTGGATTCAGCGGCTTCTTTAGCTGCTTTATCAGCCTGTATTTTACTCTGCTGCCTTTTAATATCAAACTCTCACTTCCGCATTTCAATATAGGTGCAGCCATAACTTCGTAAACTTTAAATTTTGTTTCTTTGCGTGTTTTATTTCTACATATTATATTAATTGTTCCATACACTCTTTGAAATTTTCACATTTCATTGTCCACGTCATATTCCTTTCATAACCAACATCACTTCCCAAGTTGTTATAATAACTCACCTATTTTACACAACGGTTATTTGCAACTATTTTTGTTCTAATCGGTTCTTTCCCAATGAATGCCATTACCTTGTTTTTATAAAAGAAAATGTAATATTGTTCACAAATTTCATTAAGTTTAAAAATAGATTTTTGCCGGGTAGACTCGCTATTTTCAATAACAACTAAATCTCGGCAAACAATGAAGCATTTAAAAAGTTTTTTTTTTTTTTTTTTTTTTTTTTTTTTTTTTTTTTTTTTTTTTTTTTTTTTTTGAAAATCCAACACCTACATTAACTGCTTCCAGTTCCTCACCAGATTGTCAATATAAATATAAATACCAGAGGTGAACCCTTGTCTGACACCCTGATTAGTGACAATTTTTGTGGAAATTTTACAATTAGTCCTTAAATTTATTCATTTTTGAAAGTAGAAGCATTATGTCATTCTTATAAATTGTTATGGGTACCCCCTTTCTTCCAGTATTTGCCACATTTTGCAATTTTCAAAATGAATAAGATTCTTTATTTCATTCTATTAAAAGCATGAAAATATATCCCCAATATATGATTTTGTTTGCTCTTTTCCTTATCTATATTTGGTGTTTCTGTAAATACCACTGCGATTCATTCAGCAATTGGCAGTGAAATTTTGTATATTCCGTTATTTTTAAAGGTTTAAATCCTTTAAACACCCTTTTTCGTTTTGGCAATATCTCAGCAAAAATTAGGTCAACAAGGGCTCAAAATAATCAAATTCAGCGGAAAGGACTGGTTAAGCGACATCTACATACTGGAAAAGCTGTGAACCTGAGGATAAACACTACTAAATACCAGAAGGAAGATGTGGTGAACAGGTAATCTGACTCCTGGTCATAAAGCATGTGTATAGAAAAATTGGTTTCTCTCAACTTCACATTTTTAATACAATATCTGTTCAATGGGCATTAAATTTTGTGCTATGCTTTTAGAATTTTTCCAGTATGTGCTCCATTTATGTGACTTCAACTCCCGTCTTTAGTTTCAAATCTAAAAATTGTTTAGCGTTAAAAAAATTAAATACAAAAAAAAAGTTTTAAAAAGATTTTCTACGTCCATCAAAGCAAAGAAGCTAATTACTTTAAAAGTGGCCATCTTTTTATTCCCGCTAAGGACTGATGATGATTTGGGCAATTAGGGTTTATGAAACAATAAAGCTGGTGTGGTACTTCAGTTTTTGATGGACATGGAATACAAATATTTTGATGGTTTATAATATAACCACTTTAGGGGTGCAAAGTATTGATTTCATACTTATAAAACATAGAAAATTCAAATTTAATTCCCAGGGTCACTTAATATCTGATATCCGAGTATCGCCTTCAATAAGATTCACACGAGACCAGAAGGGACGGGAATTCTGAAGATTTCTACCCGCATCCCGCTAGCGTTTCGGGTGGTGCGATAACCTGAAAGTGAACCTCGTGGGTTTTAGACTTCCTTAACAGCTTGTACTGCGGCGGTGCACAACGGTTTTTCACGAGGACACTTGTGTGCATTTTTTGCACGCGAAGTAATTTCGGCCATTTTTAAACATTCTTACCAATTTTGGTATGAAGATGTTAATTAAAATTCCAGATTAAATTTCAGAAGATTCCCTGATGTCTGTTTACCTTTACTATACACAAAATAATTGTGTATTATTGTTTATTATATAAAGTATTGAAATGTGGCCGAAGCATACTACGAAAACAGCAAAGCTTCGGCCACGAAAGAACAAGATTAGGCTGTGTTTACTTTGCCCACTAGAAATGCATTGTTTCATTCTGTACTCGTTTTGGAAGTTAAGTTCCTTAAAAAATTAAAGAAATGGGGTACTATATACGTATTTTCTTTTATTTAAAGCTTCATCGCACAAGAAAATAATTCTATGCTAATTTTATTTTTAAAATAAACTTATTTATCACTTTAGTAATTTCTTAGGTCTGCCCATGATTTGTTTTAAAAGTTGTCTAATTGTAATATTCCTGAAAATAAAGCTTCTCTGTCTTATATGAAGGGATGGTTGCAGTTTCCTCAAACTGATTCTTCTATACGTTACAGACATCCTCCTTATCTGGAAACAGAATTGTTTCCCCAAATTTCTCTCAAGAACTTTATGTGTGCTCCCAGAATTCAAAATTTCTGCAGCACAGAATTGTTCCACAGTGAAATAATTTTAATTGTAAAATATTTTAATGTTCTATTGCCAAATCCAGTTGCACGAATATAATATTCTAAGGTAGAGGTGTATGTGTACAAATACATACTCGTGCATGTGCGTTATCCTTTTCTAAAAATGTTTTTTTATGTATACATTGCACCTCAAATTCTTGCATTCCTGCCTCATCAAATGCAATACTTTCTCTATTTATATTGTGAAGTGGTAGAAACGCAGAGATTGAACACGTTTGACACAGCATCCCATTTGCAGTTTGCAGGTAAAAGCTTGATCACTATTCATGCTACGAAAAAAAACTTCACCTAAGGCAAAAGAGGGTTGAAAAAGAAAGGCACGTGACAAGAATAGCATACTTGTCGTCCACCCTTTTGTACGAACGTTAGCAGAATAGCATAAGCCTATGATTACTCAATCAGCTGCAACTGGTTGTTGGTCCTCCCTTCGCTAACGAGTCACCGGGGAGTTAGTTCGCCCCCACACAAAACCATCCTGCTTACTCTTGCAATTTACAACGCGCGGTTTCCGCTCGATATCCAAATTACGGTCCATGGCGGCTTGCACCCTTCTAACTCCTGATGAACTAATAGAGCTCATTAGGGCAATGCAGAGGATGGGGCACCAGCAAATGACGCATGGTAGGGTGGGGGGGGGGGGGGGACCATGACTCCAGAGGCATTCACCCCCTCCCCCACCCTCGTCAATATTCTTCGGCATCTCCTCAGACACTCACCAACTTCGTCTCGGTTCAGTTCTGACTTAGGTAAAAAGTAAGTTTGCTGTAAATTCAACTTAATTCCAATGCAAAATCAACAATGAAAGTTTTCATAGGAAACTATCATAAGTAGAGGGCGGATTAGAGTGACCTGGTCCGTGATTTCAAGTTACCTATGCGGGGAGCCTTGGCACGTGTACCCTGGGTACAGTCTGGGTAAACAAATACACGATTTGTACCATGAATGTTAACAATGCTTTAAATCAGTGATGTGAAACGGTGGGCTTGAGCTGAACCGCGCGCTTCGGAGCTTAGCAGGCTCACGGTGCCCGTAACAGCAGCACCTGCTTGGGACAGTCTAATCAGGGCTGTACACCATACAAAAAGCCCACAAACTTCCACATTTGCAACCCGTTAACGTAAGCCTATAAATCAGCAAGTATTGTGACTAGGGCTCGGAAGTTCATGCCCTAAAAAACACTGAAATATGCATGCAAATATGCTCTTAAAAACTTGAAAATATGCCAAGAAATATGCACTATTGAATTAAAACAATGCCCCTTCGCAGTAGACAAGGCGAGTTAGTATAAATAATAAATCAAGTTACCTTATTAATTATATAATTATATAATTCACTTTCTCTTTCACTTTTTGTCCTATGCTACCAGGAACCGAACTTAGACCACATGTTGTTTTTTCAAAGACAGTGATTCATGCAAAGGAGATCCTACAGCTTCCAATGCCGTTGTGGCTGTTGGTAAGACAGAAAAATGGGCAGATATGAAACTAAGATCCTCTTTTAACCCACTGCCTGACAGAATATTTTGCACAGTTTCTATTGGTGAAGCATCTTTCGAGTCCAATGAATTAACAACCTCTTCGAACATTTCTATGTGCTCAGCATAATATAAAACTGCATCGACCCATGTTCTCCATCGACTTAACACTGGTGCAGGAGGAAGTCTGATATTAGGTGCTGTTGATCTAAACAACTTAACCCTTTTAGGAGATTTAACAAAAATTCTCTTTGTACCGAACACAAATCTATCTACCAATGGGAAAGAATCGCGTATTGTCTCAGAAATGCGATGAAGAGCGTGTGCCAAACAAGTTATATGAATTAAGTTAGGAAAAATACCTTTCAGAGTTTGTCCTGATTTTACCATATAAGGACCTGCATCAGAAACAAATAAAAGTACCCGGCCGTATTTGATTCCACATGGCCATAATAATTTCAAAGAGTCCATCACAAACTGGGTCACAATTACATTGTCAGTGGCCGACAATTCGCATACATTAAGAAGATACGGTGTAGTCTTTTGTTCATTATTTAAAGCACCCACGATTATATTAGCTATAGAACGGCGCTCAGAATCATTGGTTTCATCAACAGACAACCACACAAACTGATCCGCTAATTCATTTTGTATACTTGACAATACGTTATTGTAACAATGTCCTACATAAGTCTTACGCAGTGTACTTTCTTCAGGCACACATGTTGTCGAGTGTAGTTGACAAGAAAGTTTTTAAATGTGGGATTGTTAATTCTGAACAAGGGAATATCAGCAGCTAAAAATGCTTGGCACAAGTCATAGGAAAATCCAGTAACCCTACTTCCTAAACACTCTACTAGCTGTTTTTGAACAGGTTCTTTGTTTGCGAGTTTTCTGATTAAATTCTCCTTAGGTTTTGCTGTGTTTATGTGCTGAACTATTTGAAATCTTTTCTCACTCCCTACCTTTTTCTCACACGCGCCACAAAACAGTACCCTATTAGCTGTAGATATTAAATCACCCGAAAACTCTTTCTGTAATTTAATTAATCTAGCACTCGAAGTTGGTTTTATTTTCCACATTTGAAGAGCTCCTCAACATTTTATACGCCTAATTTAATTTGGTGGGAACCGGTTCACAACACAACACTGTTACGTTTGAAGACCATGGCACCACTATTGGAGAGCAGGGAAGCGTTGCTATAATCGTGCTGCTCAAAACGTTGACCTGCACTTTATCTTTGTTAATATAAACCTCTTAGATAATGCACTGATTATTCTCTACGCACAAACATATAATGAAGGGATGGAAACAGGGGGTTCACTGCATAACAACATGACTCACCACGCGAGTTGCATCAACATGTGCAATACTACCAATATGAAAAGTATTATACACATGGAAAAAAAAAATAAAAACCACAAAAATCATTAAAATATGCAATATAGAGGCTATAATATTGAAATCTTCGTGAGCTTCATCATCTTGTGCAATACTGCCAATATGAAAAATATTATCCAGATGGAAAAAATAATAAAAAGCCATAAAAATCATTAAAATATGCAATATAGGGGCTATAATATTGAAATAATATGCATTTATCAAAATCAAGAAAATATGCAGCTATATGCACCATAAAATCATGTCCAAATAACTGAAAATTCCATAATTTGTGCACATAACGTAAAAGCATACATTTTTAGCCCATATGAAAAAATATGCAAATGCATGAACTTCCTAGCCCTAATTGTGACATACTGGATTCCTCTTAGAGGAGTTTGATGGAAGATTTTCAGATTTCGAAGTTCTCAAACCTAAACTGTATATCTTTCTCATGCCCTAATCTGTTGACTCCGAGCATGTTCAAGTTGAAGTTCAACTGGAACTTACTGATTTATGCTATGATTCAGATCTAAAAAAATCTGATATGTTGCACTCACATGATTTTCCCTATTCTTGTACTAATCTTTTTTTACAAACTCTTATTCTTATATCTCCTTCGTGTTAGTTGAGATTAACATTTGCACAAATCATATTATTTTCTTGTAGGTGCAGGGGGAATATGGGAATACGGTAGGCTTTGAGCGATAGCCAAATCTTTTAAAGCTTTCAAATTCCGTTGTCTAAACAACGGGGTGTGACCTATAATTGCTGCCACAGTACATATGCTTTTGATGTTTTTCTTTGGTGTCTTGGGTTTATGCATGTTATATTCATAGTAAATATATATGTTTCACTAATCTTATCCTCAGATTACGAAATACATTGTGTTTTATTTTGTTGCTAATGCGGCAAACTTAAATTACTTGGTAAAAGTCCCTGGTTTCTTTGCAACGAATGTACAGTTTGCATTTATTAGGGAAGGCAGTGGTAGTGGAATGATCACGGTTTATATTTAGAATCCATACCCGCCATATACTCTCGTCCAAGTCAGGAACCACTTTGCCCCACCCCCTGCAGTGACGCTCGTTACATTCGAAAAGGATTTTCTTGTCGCAATGAAAGTTTGAGCAGGCACATCCTGCGGCTGGGAGGGTGTTTACATGTCACTCTAACTTCCCTCACAGGTATCTGACATTATGCATGACGTCAGTACAGATACACACACACACACACACACACACACACACACACACACACACACACACACACACACACACACACACACACACACACCACAAACGTGACATACTGAAGTTATTTGGTCTGTGCAGACGTTACGTTCAGTTTATAAAGCAAAAACAAGAAGGTCTCATTAAAGTCTCTACCTTACATTTCATCCTTTATACCTGCTGCTGTCAACATTAATTTAGATAACAACAAAGGAATAGTACGTTTTTCACCTCCTTTTGGGGAAAGAATAAAACTGAGATGTCCTCATTTCTGGACAATCTAACCTCAGAGTTTTGCAGGTTTGTCTAATAACTAGAAATGGCAATAAAAGTCAGCGTTGATTAATTTTGAAATAACAAACTGAAAATCAGATATTAAACTAACCCTAGAAGGTGAAAGCATATCTGCAATAAACTGTACAAACTTTCTCGGTATGATAATCGATAAAAATCTAAACTGGAAATCGCACGTAGCACATATTACTAAAAAAATTAATACAGAAACAGATCAGAAGGACAATGGACAACAAAACCACTACAAAGGTTTATAGGTTGCGCGTTCGTTCTTGACGAATGACCTTGAGCAGAAATCCAATGAGTGAGCCTACCCTTAATAAACAGGTCAGCAAATGTTTATGCTACGATAACAGACACCTCTGTTTTCCTCTGTCACGTGTGTGTATACAGTCGACTGCAGAAGTTTTGTGCGGTACGGATGTATGTATGCATGCAACGAAAATAGCAATTCAGACGAGGGAGAGATGTCGGGAATAGAATAAATGCAAGAAAGTTAAGTGGAAACAGTTATAGAGGTATAGTGTATAATACGTGTGGCTGATATTACTGCAAGTGTCATAAATTGATTTGTAGTGTTGTACTACTTCAGCTCAGAAGCATGCGCGTCATCTCACTGCAGACTGTACCTCCTCTCTCTCGTTCCCGCAAAAGCTGAGTAGAGACTCGCATTCAACCTTTCATATAAAATTTTCATTCGTCAAGAAGTAACGCGCGACCTATACCATGCATATATATTTTCAGATATAAGCTATGGTATCACGCTATGGGGGAATATTAGCCAAAAAGAAATGGAAAAGGTATTTAAGTTACAGAAAAAGGCCATCAGAATAATAGGTAAAACAAACAATAGACAAACGTGCAGAAGTCTATTTAAAAATGTAAATATTCTGTTCCATGCATATATACGAAAGTATAAACACTGTTTTACATGAAAGGCATCAAAAGAATTGGACTACAAAATATAGTGTAGTGAGAATAAGAATCCAGACATAAGAGGCAATTTACATATCCAAACAAAACCCAGCATAACGTGGGATAAGTTTACTTTTAAGGAGCTGTCAACGGTGAACGATATCTGCACCACCTGAAAGGTGCTTTGAGACCATATGTTAGCAATACGCCTCTATTAAAACGTCTTAACTTGTACCTCCAAAAAGGCGGTTTTCTCTTACATCTCACAGGGCGTATATGCCAATGGCTTAATGATCTTCCTAAACGGTGGGCTGGTTACTTAAAGGAAGCACCTTAACTCTGTTGCTAGACAACACGTTCACGTTCAACTGACGTCGTCACAGAAATTATAGGTGCTGTTAATTACGCTACAGCAATAACAATGCTGCTCCATGTACATCCGTGTACAAAAAATGAGTCATATCTGGAACGCCAAATTTGCCTAAGTCCGACAGGGAACATAAGTCTAAAAGCATATAGTCCTGATAAAAGCTTCATATAAAATTTGTGGATGGAATACAATTGTTGCTCTACTAGTATAACAATTTTTTTATTAATAAGCAATATTGCAGAACTTTAAAACTGTTGAAATTAATACTTATAGTGTGGCATGTTTATTTCAGTGTGAGTCTAGCTAAAATCCTCCCGCTTACGTTTCACAAAACATTATTTCCGTAGGTTGTTTCTAAAGCTGATAGAGAACCTATTTGCCTCTTCTTCACACGACGTGCTTTTACAATCTGAGTAAATAATGTTGAAGTGCTAGCACTTTCCTTAGAAGGTATTTAACCCGTGGAATGTCAGCATCCATTACCAGCATCTCGTTTTATGTTCCTTATTAACGCTTAGAGAATATGAGGGGAAAAGAAGAGCGAGGATACCAAAGAGATGAAGCGAGCACAAAAACGGGGGTGAAAGCGTCTTAGAAAGTACATAATTCCTGTAGACAGCGCCGCTTCAAGGGTAGTAGGCTTTTTGTCTGGCAAACAGACGTGCAAGGATTGCCAACATATTGCACCAGCTTGAGTTCTTATTGAATGTAGTTCTCTGAGAAAAACACAACTCTATGTTTTATCACCTCCCAGACATGCACAATGTTATCCAGTTTTGCTTTAATGATGAACTAAAGGGCCCTTCGAGACGCGCTGGGATAGTTGTCTTCAAAAGTAAGGGTCGGTTGCCTATTGGTAGTCTCATGCCAGGGTCCAAAAACGTCTCAAGGAATCGTATTAAATAATCTGAACTTTAATAAGGAATCAATTCAGTGGCGAGCATAGCTGTTTCATGAACAGCGGTGGAGAGAATTTCTTGTAAGTTACAAAAATCAAAAACGTTTGCTGTTTAATATACGGATTTCAATTTGCAAATATAAAGCATTACAATATCAAACACCACTATGATGAAAAGCATAAATCAAACTCCCAGATATTCATTTACAATTTTAAAAGGTACTTCCTGAATATTCGTATTTGTACACATACAAGGGACGATATATTACTACAGGTTTAGTTTCTTATTAGTTGATTTAATATAAACTGTTGTATTTCGTGCTTCATAGCTTGGACATAATAAAGTCTAAAACGAAAGAGTCTGTTGTATTGATACAATGGTTTTAAAGTATTCTTATGATTAAATAATAATGGAACTTCACTGCTTTATTTATGTGGAAGAGAAACAATTTAGTATGTTAATCATAAGGCAGCGTAAGGATATTACGTGCATAAGATAAAGGTCATAAACTTCGTTTATGTAATTTGCCCAACCAGAGTAATAATTATTGTATGCAAAATATGTTTAGTATAAAGAAAATGGGTAACGCCAGCGCAGATCGAAAGAAGCCACCATTGCACATGTTCTATTGAAGCAACCTTTGTCACTCAGCAAGACAATGTGGGCTGTATAAGGCAAGTTCAGTCGCTACCTCTGTTTTCATGCCTATGCCTGAGTTATACAAACAACACCAACAATATACAGGCCCGGCATAACTCACTTAACCACCACACAGGTCACGATTGCTAAGTTATTGCCTAAAATTTACCGCAAATTGCAGTAGAATTTGTTTTGTTGAAAGCGTGATGGCAGTGCTGGTTTGTTATCATTATTAAAAAGTGACAATCGCGGCCTAGGCATCATTTGTGCCTTCATTTATTGCATTATGAATAAAAGAAAATTATCTATGAAACAGCGCGTGTGATTTTTCAATGTACGGGACATTGAAGGACAAAGTTTATGCTACGAAACCATTAAACCTCAGCATTTAAGGGATTTGATTGAACAAAAATTTGAAAACATTTACAGTAATGGTGAGAAGTTGTGTGACAAGATACCTAAATCAGTGTTTAAACGTTGTGTTAAATGTCTAGATAACAACGGAGGAAGGATACTTTGAACATTTTAAGTTATGGTGAGAAGTTGTGTGAAAATATATAAATCAGTATTTAAACGCCGTAGGAAATGAATATGAAGTATATTGCTCTAACAATACTGCATTTTCTACTAACTTACTTATGCCGGAGCCTGTATATTGTTGGTGTGTGTTTGTTAGTGCAGATATTTTGATAAATGGTACCTTAATATTTATGCACTTCGTTGTGTTAGTTACTTTTTTCCTTATTGTTAGTCACTTTCCCCACAAATCACATATTTTATTACCTGATATTTTTTGCATGGTCACAACTGTGCCGCAAAATGAACAACGCCTGTCCTATAGACTTTGCTTCACCACTTACTGCATGATCCCTACCCACTCTGCGTCACGCCTTCTGTTCCGCGTCTACTTAGAAAACATACTACTCTTAAGAAGTGAAATTATGAGTCCGCGAATGAAGGAAATTGTATGTAATATTGTTCATAGCCTTCTGCTCAATTACCAATACAAATATTTGCAGTTGTATTTCTAGCCCAGTGGCAATTCAACCTTATTTCCTTCGACCGACTGAGTGAGAGTAGGGTTTAAGGGCTCGTTGACAGTGAGGTCATTGGTCCAACTTTAATTCATATATGCCCGGTAGTTCTGTTGATATATTAACATTTATTTCTCAACAACTAACTCCGTATGTTGGTTTGAACCTAAATGTTTAAAACTGTAGTCTTCAACCTTGTTCCAAGGTTGTCCATTGTAAAAGCAAAATTCATTCACGCCAGTTCAATCCAAGTATATATGTTTCTTGTTGAACTTACGTACCTATGCACGTATGTTGCAAATTTTCAGTTTCCTGCTCGTATGGGGCGGGCTATACTGTGTGATGTTTTGTAAGATTCTCCAGCCTTTATCTACTTTTAACGATAGACTTGCATTATCATATCTTTGGTGCTCTCCAAGCACTCCTGGCATAGCTGAGCACGTTCTCAATACATCACAATAAATAAAGACGAAAGGCCAATAATTATAGTCGTCAATAAAATAGTTGATGGATCAGATATGATTAGAAGTAGGAGAAAAAGAAAATAAAAAACGACGCACTATAACTCAATTTATAGTGTGGTATGGAGCTCCAGTAAAACATGCCCACTCGACACGTGATCTGAAGGAGCTTGGGGCCGACCGTCCTTTGTTGAGAACCAAGCCCGACGTCACAATACCTTAGAATTCTCTGAGGAGCATACTAAGCATAATTTCAAATTTAATGAGATTTGGAAAATTTAATGTCAACCTTGATTCAAAACACAGACCTTCGCTACTTACTGCATTAATAATTTTATGAATTGCTTTTGCTATTGCATTAACCATAATTGGGAGAAATTACTAAATGTGACAGGGTTGTAGCCCTACTTGGGCTAAAGAAATTTTATATATTGAATTATATATACATGCATCAGCTCGGAGTTCTTGACGCTGAATTTATCTAGCATTCGTAATTTCAGAATAAGAAGAACTGAAACAAATCTGATGTGTTGCACTCACATGACTTTCTCTACTCTTGTACTAACCATTCTTACAAACTCTTATTCCTATATCTTCTTCGTGTTAGTTAAAATAAACATTTGTACAAATTATCTTATTGCTTATTTCCTTGTAGGTGCAAGGGGAATATTGGAATACAGTAGGCTTTGTGCGATAGTCAAATCTTACAAAGCTTTGAGATTCCGTTCTCTTTGTACACGTAACATATAAAAAAATGAACAACGATGACCCATTTCACGAAAGTTCCAAGTTTTCCGAAACTCACACACATAACAAGGTATATCTCCGAAATGGTTCACCCTACAAGAAAGTTTATTGAGACATAAATTGTGTATTTTAGCAATATCTACATTTTTTGTATAGTATAATTTGGTCTATCTCTAACGGTTTACCAGTTATGCAAAAGTCGTCCAGAGTAAATACGACTACAGGGGCTATAGCCAGAAAATTCAACATAAACATTTCATTTGTCATAAAAATATCTCAAACATATGACATTTTAATCAAAATCGTTAGAGCCATTTTCGAGAAAATCAAAATTTTCGAAAAATTTTCCATGTAAAGGGTAGTTTAGGGTGGGGCTATTTTCTTCAAAATATTCGTGTCACATCCTTGAACAACATTAAACTTAAATACCAACTTTGGTTTTTAACCGACTTTTCGTTTTTGAGCTATGCTGTCCACAGACTGACAGACTGACAGACTGACAGACACACAGACACACACACGGACCTTTTTCTAAAAATGCTTTTTCTTGGATTCAGGGGGCCTCAAAACATGTATTTCCGGTGAAATCTCGACTTCGAATTTTTGGGTGGAATACAATACTTCCCCTGCTTACCAGTAGAGAAAGTAAAAGCAAACTCGAAGCAAATTATGCCAATAGAGAAGAGAACAGGTGCCGGTAGCTTGGACGCCAAGCAGTTATCATAGTGGATTGTTCTTGGAGTTGATTCATTTGCATGGTAGCATATAAAGCATAGAACGACCCACAAGAGATACGAACTCTACTGCGGGTAGAAGCTTTGGTTTAAGGCAGGGACTTTACTGCTTCATCCCCTCCCATGCCGTTAGCAAAGAGCTCTTCTGGGTATAAAAGTGGATTAAAAACTGGAGAAGATGTTCCTTAAATAAGACGACAAGATGATCCCCCTAAAGTAAAGAAGTAAAACTAACTTTTTATGTTGCTTTAATATTAACACCAACTTCTTTAGAAGCAAGAACATGAAGCGGGATTATCCCTTCACACTTACACAGCGCGCTTGATTAAAATAAACTCGCACAAGAAACACAAAAACAAGCTATACCTAAACGGTGTCTGCTAAAGATGCAAACGATCAACAGTATAACTATGATCACATGAGGAACTTAGCTACTCGATCTACTAGAGACCTATTGCTATTTTGGAGTTAAGTGGTCTGAGCTGGCCACTGAAGAAATTTTGGGGAGCATGGTTCTGACCTCTTCAGTAGACGTGGTGTGCGCGCTGTTGACCATTAGCACTTGTGGTAGTTTTAATGTTACTGAAGCTCATGGAGCCGAAAATTCGAACCCCTCCCTCAAGGAAGTTATTTGGATTGGGCTGGACTCGACAGAGGTTCTCGATACTCCTGGATGATTAACTACGTTTGAGCTTTACTCAGGGCTGATTTAAGACGCCTCAATATCCTCCGGCACTACCATGGAGATCTAGCAGATGGTTGCTAGGTAACATCAACCCCACCAGTGTCGCTTTTACTTGTCAAGGAACGCCGAGACTTCCGCCAATACTTGTAACCCTAAAACGACCAAGCAGATGAAGGTTGAAGTGCTGAATGATGATTAAAATGGTGACCGAACCAAGATAAAACAAGTCCTAGTCCGCATCTGCCAAGGAGCAAGAACTACAACGGGGAAGGGATCGCAAGGGGAGGTGAACATGCCGTGCACAATTAGTCCAAAGTTTGGAGGCAACAATCACGCTAAATGTTACTAGTTTCAGAGATGTCACATTTAATACAGAACAGACCAAGCATGAAAACAAAACGCGAAAGTCAAGAGATTAGGATTTTTAACATAGAAAATTGATTTTGTGGCCTTGGATATATGTTTAGAACCCACCAGTGACATTTTTCCTTCTCTCGTTTGAGTGTGACGTTCTACTTTGAAATGCAATGGCTAAGCATTTCTTATTTCCTATTTTAAATACAGAAAGCTCACCGTGTGCAATAGTGAATATGAACTTGATCAGAATTACCTTTCGGGTACCCAGTTCCAGAAAGCTTCCCGTAAATTCTACATGCTGGCATTTGAAAACGTGTTTTCACTTTCTCCCGGGCAAACGCGCGCAGATTAAGATAACAATTTGGGCAAATATGGTTATGTTTAAACGTAGTAAAGTTCTGCCCTTCAATACGCTCAGATTTGACTCGTGTGACATGTGATGTGAATGTAGCGGACGGGGACACCTCAAACACAGCGACCTGGGGCGGGAAAAGAGATGAAGAGAGACCACAGGCCGGCAGACAGCGGGGGCAGAGCAAAGCCGCAGAGCCGTGCTGATGTCCCGGCGCACCACCGAAGCTCAACACCACCCAGAGAGAGTGACAGAGCGACCCTAGCGGCCTGGACAGTAGCACGCAACTGTTTCCAAGCGAGTTCAGGGAATAACGTTTACAGAGCGGAAGCAATCGCACATCTGTTAACAACGGTCCGAGTCACCGTGCTGAAAACCAGGTTTGGAAATTGACAAAAAAAGGAAACCATACAGTATAGGTCACTTGAGCATTCACCTAGCGAAAGGGGAAACTATGGGAAAAAAGCTGGTGGTCAGTCGCGGGGGTCGAACCAGGACCTTCACGTCACCCCGGCGCCACCTCGCACAGCGATTTAAGCCGTAGATCTTCGACTCCTCCCTCTGCTGAGAAACTGCGATTTTATACTCTAAGAGCATTAAACTTGTGGCATAATAAAAATGTATAATTGGGTCTAAATTATATTTAAATATTTCGACAGTAAAATCATAAGTAAATTTTAATAAATTAAGGGATGTAAAGACAGTAAGTTTGAAATGGTAAAATTCAACTATCAAGTATGTTTATGGCGCATGTCTGCAATAATAAACCTACATTTGAATAGTTGAAGCATTAAATGCATTTATTAATATCTGATAAATTCACGTAACGCAGAAATTTCAATTCCAGGTATAAGTATGAAGTAGAAAATAACACTATCGTCCAAAAGCAGTCATACGTGCATTTATTGCATATCTCCTTTGGCTCTGTGCCAATGACAACTTGCGGACGGGGACTTAACACCTCCACCAAAGGCGATCTTTCGTGCCTATGCCCCTGCTGGGGCACCCCCTGGTAGGATGGATGAGGCGAATGGATCCAAAGGGCAGTCGGAATGTTGCCATGACAGAAGGGTGGCGAGGTGCCTACATTTTCCCAGTTAGATGTACTCTGGTGGAGACTGCCTCGGCCCGGACCCTCTACCAACCGTTCGGGTTCGTACTCCCAAGAGGAGGGGGGGGGGCGGAACTCGAAAACCGGCTCCCCTCCCTCCTAGGGCGTATACCATCCCATAGGGAGACGGAAAACAGTAGGGTCGCCGTCCAGTCCGGGGACGAGATTTCCAGAGCGCTTTCTTTCGCCTTGCCGTGCTACCGCCGCGACGCTCGTCGACTTTTCCAACCCTAAAGGAAACCTAGCAGGATGAAGGGTAAAATGAAAGTATTAATGTAACGAAATGGAGGGATAGGATATTTGGAGGATACGGAAATTCTTCAAAGCGGTGACCCGCGCAAACCCCCGGAAAAAAAAACATGGGTCAGGAAGGCCGGCCACTGGATCAAATACGCGACCTCCCGAATTTGGGCCACATAGGTTACCGACTGAGCCATCCCGCTTGGTATATATGCTTTAGTTCATAACTTAGGTAGCCTCTTTGGGGTAATATAATGAACTATCCTACATATTCAGTGAAAGAATGTGGTAACCTTCTCTGGGGCGAATTGGAATAACGAGCTCTGTCTGCGCAGAGGGTTATCGGTTCGAGCATTTGTGGCCTTTATGTGGTGATTTGCGGTTTGCCGCAGGATACGCCACCATAAAATATTCCCAGCACAGGCGGACTCTGATCCTGTTTCCCCTTAAGGAAAAACTGTCAATAGTGTGCGGTAGCTAATGAAGTTATTTAGGCTCCGTCTGCGGGGAGGGCAAAGTTTTCTTTAGGGAGGAAAAGGCTTTGTGTGTTGATTGACGAATTGTTCACCACCCTCCTCGTTCTTTCTTCTTCTCATCTGCATTCTCAAATTGGAATGGATCTGGCAAGTCTGGCGGGATTTACAGCAACAGTTCCTCCACTTCTGGAGGAGGGCTGGAGCTTTTCTCATGACCCTCATTCTTTTTCATCTCTTTGCTTCCCTTTTGTTTAAAAACCTGCTTTTCTTCAATTGTGAGTGCCGGTCGTAAAAAAAATGAAAAGCTTTCCTCATCAGCCTAGGGCCAACTTTCCGAATCAGGATGTCATTAGAGAGAATCTGGGGTGTCGAATACCTAAATAGGGACAGCATGATGAAAACATACTCAGTAGGATTTAGAACTGCAGAAATAAAACCCCATGGATTAGGACAGGAGACCAGGACAATGTGGCCTACTGATGCTTCGAGATGTGGTGTAGCGAAACAAATTAAGCTATAAATATAAATAAAAATCTGATGTGTTGCACTCACATGACTTTCTCTACTCCTGTACTAATCAGTTTTACAAACTGTTATTCCTCTACCTTCTTCTTGTTAGTTGAAATAAACATTCGCAAAAAATATCTTATTGTTTATTTCCTTGTAGGTGCAAGGGGAATATGTGAATACAGTAGGCTTTGAGTGATAGATATTTTAAAGCTCTCAAATTCCGTTCTCTTTGCGCGGCTAAAATATATAAAAATGAAAAACAATTTTCATTTTACGAAAGCTTAGGTATTCCAAAACTCACACAAATAACAAGGAGAAGCTCCGAAATTGTTCATTACAGAAAAAATTATTTGGACATAAATTGTATGTTTTAACGATATCTAGATTTTTTGTACAGTAAGATTTGGTCTATCTCTTACGGTTTACGATTTATTCAAAAGTGATCCAGAGTGAACAGGACTACATAGGCTATAGCCAGAAAATTCAAAATACACATTTCATGTGTCATAAAAATATCTTAAACTAATGTTATTTTAATCAAAATTGTTAGAGCCTTTTTCCATAAAACTAGCTTCGAAAAATTTGCCATGTAAAGGATAGTTTAGGTTGGAGGAATTTTCTTCAAAGTATTCATGTCGCATCCTTAAAAGATATTCAACATAAATACCACCTTTGGTTTTTAACGCTCTTTTCCGTTTGGAGTTGTGCTGTACACACACACGCACGCGCGCGCGCGCACACACACACACACACACACACACACACACACACACACACACACACACACACACACACACACACACACACAACTCAAATACGAAAAGTTGGTTAAAAACCAAAGTTGGTATTTAAGTTAAATGTCTTTCAAGGATGCGACACGAATATTAGAAAATTGCTTCACCCTAAACTACTTTTTACATGGAAAATTTTGCTTTTCTTGAAAATAGCTCTAACGATTTTGATTAAAATGCCGTGTTAGACATATTTATGACAAATGAAATGTTTATCTTGAATTTTCTGGTTATAGTCTCTGCAGTCGTATGACTGGATGACTTTTGCTTAACTGGTAAAGCGTAAGAGATGGACGAAATCTTACTAAACACAAAATGTAGATCTTGCTAATACACAGTTTATGTCTAAATAGATTTTTTATACAGTGAACCATTTCGGAGATATACCTTGTTATTTGTGTGAGTTCCGTAACACATACTTTTCTGAAATGGAAGGTCGTTACTCACTTTTTTATCTCTTGGCCGCTTAAAGAGAAGGGAATTTCAAAGCGACCAGGTTTAAAAGATTTGACTATCGCTTAAAGCCATACTTTATTCACCTTGTATCTAAAAGAAAATGACCAATAATCTAATTTCTACAAATGTTTAAATGGAATAACTTGAAGAGCAACCAGAATTTATAAGAATAGTGAAAAAGTAGAGTAAACCATGTGAGTGCAACACATCACATTTTTAAGAGATTATGTTGGAAAGAGAGTCGTAGTCCAATTCAGATGACGCAAATTCTGTGAAACCCGCTAGCTAATATTCTCAGCGCAAAGCATTAGCACAGAGACGTAATTACCGGCACGTGTAATGCAATTCCGAATTCATCTATTGGAAAATTGTGCTAATCAGAATTGTATTCACCGAACAACAGACTCCAAACTGGATTTTAAAAAATCTGAATTATTCCAGGAAGAAAAGATAAAGGCATTACTCCATGAATCGTTTTCAGGCGGACACAGAAATCCCAGATGTCAGATATAATTTTCAAATGTAGCGTAAAACGTCATTAAAATTTTCGAAATGACGTTTCTTAACGGACGTGTATTGGGATTTGAATTAATTTGTCACTACCTACCCACACATTATGTAGATTCATCCCCTAGAGGAAAAACTGCGGACGTACTACGAATGCATCTAAAATATGCACTCTCGGCTGTTCGTCCGTGCATTTTCTCCCCCTACCCCATTGGGACAGGGGTTGCTTGCCGCAAGGGAGGCTGCGAAGTCTACCCTCTTTAGGCCAGAAGGGACTGATTGCATTTCGGAACTCCCTCAACAAGTGCAGCCACCTGTGCGACTCGAAATCAAGCTAAGCTCTCTTCGACGGTGGGGACAGCAGGCAGTGGCGGCACTCTTGTTTCTCCGTCAGTGGCGTGCAACCCGAGTTTTGATTCACACTATATGGAACATTTTTAGGTCTTATACTAATTTCTTATTCAATAATAATTGATAAACATTAAAACATAAGTATAAGAATTGTGGTACACCAACTTATGCCTCTTCTTTATATTTGCAATGTGATCGGAGCTATATAGTTCCTATTGGCAAAGGGTTTATATGTGCGAATACTCCTAGAAACGCAAAGTGTTTGTTATTGAACAATCATCGTATCAACTTGTTTTACACAGCACCAGTTGCAGAAATATTAGTTTACAGAACTTGTTATGCAACATTTTTTTCAAAAATACGAAGAATAAGCGAAATATTTCACTTCTTTTATTTTTGACATAGAATTTGATGCTATGTAGCCTATTTTCTAATTTTATAATTATGTTTGGCCACTCTTGCGTCAAAAGTTAACATAAATACACATAGAAATAGTTTTAAATGCTATTTGTATCTTTAAGATAGCCCATCAATGATGTATCCAAAATCAAATTGGGTTATCATGTTATGATAAGCACAGCTGAAGTTACAAATACAAATATAGTTCCAATGAAATTCTTTACATTAGCTCTTTTGAAGGTATAATACGTTATCTTCATAGTCTGACAACAAAGTAAGACTGAAGAAACGAATGTTTTGTTTACTAATACGACTACTGTCAAGCACGCGTTCACACCTACGAACGAGACATCCAAATCAGCTAGAAAACTGGTTCTGCCAGTGT
This sequence comes from Tenodera sinensis, assembly GCA_030765045.1. Lineage (NCBI taxonomy): Eukaryota > Metazoa > Arthropoda > Insecta > Mantodea > Mantidae > Tenodera > Tenodera sinensis. The sequence continues at coordinate 146,390,469 of CM060966.1, forward strand.
GTGTGTTTTTTTTTTTTTATCAGCTTCTACAAGTACTCCCTAACAAAGCGACCAGGCGTATTGACTTTGGTTGCCGAGCGCTGTGTTCGCTCGTTATCTTGTTTACTAGAACAGTGAAGGACTAGTAACCTGGAGCAGAGTTAATATAATATTCATGGATTACCTCTCGAGCCTGCCGATATATAAGTCGCTGCTGTCCTGAAGATATATCATATCTAAACAGAGTGTACATACACTGTCTCGTTGTGTATGTGCAATAAGCTCGAGTAAACAACTCGACAGTTTCACATTCTTACGATACGTGTCATGGCTTTGTCACCTAGCAACGAGGGGAGGGGTGGTATTTTTTCAAACTTTTTGACTACTAAGTTAGGTAAGCTTTTAGTGTCAATACTCGCATTTATCCGCCTGCCAATCGCATGTTTACGAATTTATTCCAATAGATACGTTGGGATCCAATTATTTAATATAATTTTGTGATTACTCGACTGATTTTAGCAACAAATAAAACATACGAGAATAACTCAGCTTTTAAAGCTCTACCTCTCTATGCTCACTGCAGAAGTAAATGACGAAGGACTGGTGACATTGGCAATCTAACATTCTACCAATTATATTTTATGCAACATGCACTATAGAGGAAGGAAAAAGTTAGAAGTTATGTTTCAGCTTAAGGTGAAGAAGCCGTTAAAGTCTGCGTACTCATATCTCTCAGTACACTAAATTAGATTGTTTCTGCAATTTTATTTAAAGAAGTGGGTTAAATGATAATATTAGTACGAAGTAAGAGACTGAGCTAGGAAACCTAACTCTTGGTTACATAGGTAGGTCTGTTAGCCACTACATCACCGACACCGTTTACGCTCTCGTGCTCTGGCGGGAAACGTGAACAAAAAAGGCAAGTAGGAAGCCTTAAATCCCGGGTGTTCCAGTTTGCAAATGCAGCTTAAACTGCCTGGAATCTAATTCAACTGCCAAGACTCCCCTGCATTGTATGTGACACACCATGCACGGCTGTGGTCGGTTTCACAGGATGCAGCAAAGCAGAAAATTGAGTTGCCGGCCTCCCGCTCGATAGTAGGATTCTATTCCCATCCCTCGTCCTAAGTTGCAGGTGGCGGTCGGCCCGGAGTCCTAAGACCTGCGACAGGTAACTTGGTAAATATGTCTTCATTTGATCACTTCTATTCATTAATTTTCAATACTCAGGCTAATCACCACTCAAACTGCTGCAAGTCAGCTAAATGATTCTACGCTAAGTTATACGGAGTGAGGTGGCGCCAAGGTCACGTGTGCGACTCGCATTCGGGAGGTACGAGATTCAACCCCCGTTGATTCTACCCCCGACCACTCTGACTTGCGTTTTTTCGTAGTTTCTCCTTACCACCAGGTAAATGCTGGGGTGGATTCTCTTCTCCACCGATTCCTTTCCCTTCAATTCTTATTTCCCTCCCTTGTCATTTTTCAGGTTTGGTTAGTAGTGTGGTGCGTTCTGGCGAATGTGGACAGATGGCACAGATATTTGCGCTCTGGAACCCCTTCCCTGGCCCTCCTGGAAGGTGTTGCTTAGGCCGCAAGGGTCGCCTCGTCACCCTGTCCCTGATTGGAGGAAACACTTCGTTGTGCGCCAGGTGTTAATATCTGTAACTATTAGGGACCTCTATGCCTCTCTGGGCTTCGCTGGCTCCGCTCTCTGACAAGCCTACGGTCTCACTTCGCCTCATCCCTTCTCTCTAAGGGGGTGATAGCCCGCAATAGATCCATGTCGGGGTCGCGGTGGATCATGGTATCCCCCTTCGTTACTAAACACGCGCACACGCACACACACGCACACGCATACGCACACCACATCACCCTATGTTATACATACAAAAAGATGTTTAACGTATAACAAATAAAACTTTCAATATCGAGCGGGATGGCTCAGGTAATAACGTCTACGATCCACACTTTGAATTTCCCGAGTTAAAATCCGCTACACCAGGCAATTATACTGTGTTTCTTCGTGGTTTTCCTCGATCGCCGAGGTAAATAATAGACTGGATATTTAATACCACGATCCAAATTTCCACCGTAAGTCTAAAATAACACTAAAAATGTAAATCAGATGGTGATGGTGAATAATGAGCCATCTATACACAGATAATGTAAGCAGGTAGACTGGATCAGGACCTCCTAAATACCGGACCTGACACTGTAATTCAAGATGGCGGCCAAAGTGGTGGGAACTACTTGTAAACAACTCGTCTACAGGCTACGATTTCAACGCAGTAAAATAAAAATGTGGTGTAATAACACGCCTATTTTGTGAATATGGGCTGTGTTAAACACAAAAACACTGTCTTAAACATAAACTCAAGTAAACAAAAAAGAATGACATTTAATATTAAACGATAAACCATGGGCAATGAAATATATAACCTCAAATATCATTCATGCAATCTACAGGTTTACATGCCATTATGTAACTGCATTACACACTCAAATTACAAAGAAGATAGACAAAACTGCAAGCAGCATGTTACTTAAATAAAACAGAAGTGTTGACAGTGAGTTGACTCAGAATTATTAATCATTGTTTACACTGTTTTTCACATTTGTACAATGTGCAGAATGTTATATACCTACACAAAACATACTATACTGGATGGCTGATATACAAATGCTGCCATTTAGAATGACCTAAAGCTACCTACTGAATTCAAAACCTTTAGGGTGAAATTTTGCTTTCACTATTACTGAGAACTTGATTACTCAGTTTGCAACAACATATTACTCAGCACTTCAGGACACTTTATTTTACAGGGGGAATCCACAAAAGCAGATGAAATATTAAAAATAATAACCGTAAAACAGCACTGTAAATGAAATACATGAAATACGTAATCTTAAATCAGTATTGTAAAGCAACATTGTGTTAGCTTAGGTTAGGTTAGTTTTGCATATGAGTGGGGTGACAGGGTCCTGTGTTATCGAAATATTTACAATTTGGGGTGTTTATGCAATCATTTCAACGTAAATGCATTAATCAATCATTGTAGCATATATTACACTCGTTTATGCACATTTATTAGCTAAATATCCGCCGCATAAGCGAAATAAAACCACTTCATCGACCGTACGAAATTTTCTCATAAATAAAACACGAAGCTTGAGCGCACAATAAAACTTACAAGATCGTAATCAGCAATAAAAACTGCATCCATTGCACTATGTTTCATTCGTTTTCTCGAGCGGACGATTTTGTAAATATTTACCAAACTTTGCTATAGTCTACAGTTTTACATGCAGCAACATAACACATTTCTTCTAAACTACAGCTACACATTTAAATTACAAAGACAAAAGATAATGTACAAATATGAGCAGCATACTACTTACATGAAACAAACTGTTGGTGTTGCAGATGCCACTAATTGAATTCACTCGAAATTATTGTCTTTCACTATTCACACTATTCACCATGTTATATACACACCGGCAACTAATACACATAACGCTGCAATTTATTGTAATTAAATACTGAATTTAGAAGCTTTATGTTGTAATTTACCTTTTGTTTTAACTGAAAGTTTCTCATTTTTAATTTGCATCCGGGAATGCAACAGTTACGGTGCATTGTCGTGTTTGAGGTTAGGTTGTAGTATGGCAACATTAATATACACTACTGGAACAGTTTTTCTTCAACAACCTCTCACCACTGTAATCGTGACACAAATTGTACTTGCAAACAGATAAATTAACCACACTATACGGCTAATGTAGCCATAGTCCTAGATGGAACACAATAAACATGAACACGTGGATAGCACACGGCACAGTCAAAACGTTATTACATTTATTCCTGTTCCTATACTGCCCAAATAAAACTTTTGAAACACTCGCTTTGCTGATATGAAGACAAACTTACATAGGAATTATTATAAGAAACAATAACTCGAAGACATAGAAAATAATACGAAAAACAGCGTGTGGAAACACCTCAGAAATAAATCCCACCAGCCGACGCCATTTTTGTACAACTTAGATGGCAGTGTCAGGTCCGGTAATCTAGAAGGTCCTGACTGGATGGTAGCCTAATGCCATCTGTCCGTCTCACAGACAGAGATAGAGTTGCCCTAAAGTGATCCCTCTCTAGACTCGTGACGAAGCAAGATGCTGTGCATAGAGATGGACCTTGGACACTAACTGTCCGCCACACACCTTCTAAGAATGTTTTCTATAATCTTCGCAAAAGTTAAAGGCATATGGAGGCGAGCCGTACTGCAGACTCCAGCGAGTCCTAAGGTTGCCCCTCCTACCAGCGCTGCCGAATGTGGTACACGCATCTCACTCGCTCTTATGTACAGAACCGCTGCCTGCACACGCACTACGCTTGGCAACAGTGCTCCACTTGATCATTGGCCAGCGTTCACATGCCTTTAACTTTTGCGAGCAGTGTAACATCTCAGTCGCGATATGACTACGTAAAGGGACGTAAAAGAAATTGAAAAAATCTTGTGTTGCACTCAAATGACTTTCTCTACTCTTGTACAAACCATTCTTATAAACTCTTATTCATACATCTTCTTCGTGTTAGTCGAGATATACGTTTGTACAAATTATCTTGTTGCTTATTTCCCAGTAGGTGCAAGGGAAATATGGGAATACAGTAGGCTTTGAGCGATAGTCAAATCTTTTAAAGCTTCGAGATTCCGTTCCCTTTGCACGATTAACATATACAAAATGAACAACGATGTTCCATTTCACGAAAGTTTTAAGCTTTCCAAAACTGACACAAATAACAAGGAATATCTCCGAATCGGTTCACTCTACAAAAAATGATTTTGACAAGAATTGTGTGTTTTAGCGAGATCTACACTTTTTGAGCAATAAGATTTTGTCTGTGTCTTACGGTTTACGAGTTATTCAAAAGTTATCCAGAGAAAACAGGACTACAGTATATAGCCAGAAAATTCAAAATATACATTTCATTTTTTCATACAAATACATCAAACATATGGCATTTTAATCAAAATCGTTAGAGCCACTTTCAAGAAAATCAAAATTTTGGAAAAATTTTCCATGTAAAGGGTAGTTTAGGGTGGGGCTATGATGTATAAGGACATACAGAAGGCTGAAACAGTGGTCAAGTATACAGGATGGAAGGGAAGTCATTACATTCCTTCTAATATGTGCTTCATAGAAGCATTACAAGCAAAAAAGTATAATGGCATTTTGTTCTTTGATCAACCGATTTGGAAAAAATAAATGCTTTTTGTTGCAAATGGGATGTGTAATTCTACAAGAATGTACGAATATAACAGTTTGTTACTTGTAAGATGCGTAGAGTAACTTATTTCTGACATTGCTTCGGTACTAATTACGGGACATCACACAGGGTTTCGAAATAATTAATTACTTAAAAGACGGGAAGGAATTCTCCGAGCGCCTTTTTCAGACACGAGGTAAGTCGACAACGTTGCGTTGAGGTTGGTCAGGGAATTGACCTGGTTTCCGGATGTAAACACTTTCTCTTTCGTCTGATGTTTTGGCAGGTAACGGTTGTGATTAGGCTACACATGGAAGAAGACCTTCACGAGACGCTTGGTAGTGACGCCTGTTTGTTTATAATAGGGTGCACGTAATACGTATTCAAAATGATTGCTTAAGCTTTTGACAGTATCCAACAAAAGCAGTAGGAAGGAGAATCTTTTGTGGGTTAACCAATGGAATGTTTTTGGACACTATTTGTTCCTGGTTCGTATGTATTCCTTAATGGGCATCCGCGTCGAACATAATGTTCAGTAACAGCGCGGGTGTCCCACAAGTACAGGAAACAGCAGTATATAGTAAACCCTCGCTCTATGTCCATCAACATGCACTCACCTCCGACATCCCACTGATGACAATATTACAGTTTTACAATCAGCACTGTCATATTCACAGAAATCTCTTTCAGATGAACAGAATGAGCTACAGTGACTTTTTATTCCCATTTTGCAGGAGCACAGAATTTATTAGTGATATTATTGAAAGTACATAATTACTTTACCTCATCAAATAAAGCAGTTATGTATTAATGATGTTTTTTGGGTAATAACGAGTGATCCAAAAGACTCCGAACCGGCCGCGCTGTGTTCTGCCTGTGCGCGTCCTCGGCGATTATCGCCGACTACAGCTGTCATAGAACAGGGCGATACAACATTTTTAAAACTACTATTAAAGGCGTTACTTATTAATGTTATTAAAGGAGATGCTGAAACTGGACACCGTAATTATCCATACATTTTTGGCACCTGTTTAGGAAACTATCCGTTCACGTTGAGAAATGCTGACAGTTTCCTGGTGCATCTTTGGTTTTAATTCTTCCACGGTGGGGTTTGTCTTGTACAATTTATGCTTGAAGTTACGCCAGAGATAGAAATCGCAGACAAACTGGAAATATGTCTGCAAATCGCATTTTCACTTGGCAAGCTAAGTTAACAAATACTAATCATAAATAAATACATGCTGTGCAGCTGAGCCATAATACACTTTGCGACTAAGTACAGGATAAAATAATAAAGCACACTGGTAATAGCTCAACCACATCGTAGTGCATCAGCTCAATACTGCACTTTCAGAGCAGAGAAAAAAGACTCACCCGCATGACCTTGTGTTCTGCAGCTGTGTTATGTTTCCGCGTGTGCAGTGGAAAAACACCGCGCAGCGGTTCCGATGCTTTTGGGTTTCGCTGTATTTATCGTCCCGGGAAAGAAAGAATAAGTCACTTTTGAAGAAGGGTGTAAAACGTCAGAGCGAGAGGAATAAACAACAGCGCACTATCTCAGGCTCACTTGTGTCAACTACAAGGCCATAGCTAAACTGAGTTAAATACCACACGTGTATACAGCATGGAGTACTTAAAAAATGGCTAATACCTCAAAAGTTATTTGTTAAGAAAGATTTCTTTCACTGAACTATACTTCTTCCGCGGTAAGTTTTCTGCCTGTTTCTTATTCTTGAGGTACACAAAATTATGCATGTGTATATTGTCAACACGAAGAGGACCTCACCGACACTCGTACAAAATTGTATACTACGTCTACTCTGTTCATCTAGAGATTAGAGGAGACGTAAACAAAGCCACGTGTGTTTTGACCACAGCGCGCCCTCTTGACGCTTTCGTCGTGTAAATAGTCCCTTGAAGAAATAATGTTACTGAGGTCTGAAATGTCATTTAATGTTTGCTAAAGCATGAACTAAGTGTACTAAGCATAGTTAAACTGTAAGAATACTTAGTTATGTGAATTTGTAACCAGCCTAATTTATTCTGCGCGCGCATTATTCAGTATGAAAGTAACATGGCGGAACAAGTGAGTGTTGTGAAACATAAGTGCGGCAAACCGTTGCGAAGTGGTGAAAAGACAACAATATTGAACATATTTAACAAGTTCTACGAGAAATATCCTGAACTTGCTATCGAAGACATGATGAAATTAACATCCGAGTTTACCGGTGTGTCAGTTGCAAGTATTTACAGTACACCCAAAGAAAAATCGTCAGTTGGTGAAGATACCGGTAAAAACGACCACGTGCTAGATAAATGGTGGATGTAGTTTGCGATGAATTTGTGAGTGTGAGATCTGCAATCCGTCGAAAAGTTCACTAGTTCTTTGTTAACAATGAACCACTACCTTAAACAAAGTGCTGTTGGCAGTTAACTCTGATCTCGATCTTCCAGATTTAAAACGAACTGGTTTCGAGATTGTGAGCAGGAAATGAAAAAGTGTTATTGTGGACAGAGATGACGTAAGTAGCAGTTAATTTCCATGTGCTACATGTTATTTGGATCACGTAAATATATCCTTTAGTAGTGTAAAATGCATATTATAACTACGCGTAGCGGTAGGTAACTGTGTTGCGTCATTGTGAAAGCACGTTGCCGCGGAGTGATACAAACCGGTGCTTTGTTTATATCTCCTCTAATCTCTTGATGAACAGAGTATAAGTTAATTAGTTAAGCTTAAACATAATCATGAGAGCTAGATTGAGAGAGTAAAAAATCTTCCACGAAAAGCGTAGCTTGGGATTGTGGGAGGGAATTGTTAACAATCTTTGTGATGTGTAATTATACAAAGCTTACTAAATAAGCATACAGACTTCATAAATTTACCTACTGGATTACAGTATTTTACTAGGACACTGTTTAGCAATGACATTTCCAATTAGACGATTCAGAATATTTTCTTATGGTTAGGATTGCATTTAAAGCAGCCTCTGCAATACCATAGTCACGAACTTCCTTATCTCAATGTTCTCTGCACAAAAAAGAAAGATACATGAAGATAACCTTGAAAACTACTTATCTATGCGTGTACTCGGCATGATGTGATAAAAGTTTGTGTATCACTTAAGTAAGGCATTCTTATCTTCGTCAGATGTAATATTTGTATAACAAACAGTGAATAAACATGCGTGTGGAGAATCATGCTGGAAGCACCTACACAGTGCGATTTTCCAATCTAGGTGGCCAAAATTAAAAAAAAAAAAAAAAAAAAAAAAAAAAAAAATCACTTTTAATGTTAGGAATATGGTCTGGTATTTTACTGTAGACACCCTAAACCATCTTGTGACGCTTTTCTTAATCTCTGCTGCCTCCGTTTCTCCAGTTAGAACTATTTCAGGGGGCTTACACAAGAAATACTGCCTCACCAATATTCATTTTGGAATTCCAATGTTCACAGACACATACACGCGAGCGGACATTTTCAATTTTTTTCTGTGTATAGTGAGTCTCAAAACATATACATTCCTGTGAAATCAGAAGAAAAGTGTTGTGACATCTGCTATTGTTAATGTGTTTGGTGAAGGATATAATTGTTGCATTGTGCATCCACTGCCAAATATTGATTTATGATGTTGATAAAACAATTTGAAGGTTATCAGTGTGTAAAATTTGTTTGTAGAAATCGACTGATAAAGCATGAAACGTTTTCTTTTGTGTGGAAGGTATAACAAATGTCTTGAGGCAGTAAATATCGCCTGATGTACCATAGAGATCCACTTCCGCGTGATAATGGCGAATGTGAAGTTTGAACAGTTTGTGATAAGGTTTGCTAAAAGTAAAGTTGCGTCATTTGACCTAGTTAATTGAGACTCCCGCACTTAAATGTTTGAATTGTCGAGTGCTGTGCGTCACAGCTATAATTACAGTACAAGGTCCGGTCCGTCAGATGAGCAGATGTACATAACACAGACAGAGAAACACTCCGTGGAGGTAGTCGTGTTTATCAGCATGGCGGAGACCCGGAAGGCTAACGGCCATGTCGTCGTGGACGTCGACTTCAACCACGAGGTGAGTGGCTCTGGCGAATTATCTAACACAATGCCAGTAACTCTGATGGCTTAGAGATTCTGTGAGTGGATCTTTCAAATTCAAAACTTCACCCTTACGAACTTAGAACTAACGAGTGGACAGTTCGTGAAGAATCATTCAAAATCAATACTCCATCAATACTCATTGAATACCAGCTCACTTTCTACCACCTAAATTTTCTAGAAGAAATTACTGCATTTCAGGCTAAAATTCTTATTCTTTGTGTATAAGATAGCATCCTGTTCATTTCCCCTTTTATTTCTGGGATGCTGTCAATCCGTCTCCTGGCGGGTCTTTTTCTCCTTTTCCCATCTAAAGGTCTGCTTATTTGGCTCTTTTTACCACACGGTTGTTTGCCATCCTATTAATGTCTTCTTTCCAGTATTTCTGTCGTTCATTAATAAATGCTGTTATATTCTGAATTTGGCAATTTTCTCTGATTTCTGTATTGTGAATTCTATCTAACAAGGTTTATCGGCCTGTGTTTTTAATTCTCGATTTAAATTTTTGGTACTTGTTATTTTAATACCTAAATAATTAAATTTTGAAAACTGTTCATTAATTTTTCCTCCCGCTTTTAATTTCTATCTCAATGCTTCTTTCGATACTGTTTTGTGTGTGTTAATTTCGATATTACATTTTTTGACTTTACATTAAATTGGTGTAAAAGCCTTAGCAATTCATCTTCTGTTTCTGATAAGAGGACATCATCTGCGTAGCATATTATATGAAATCTTGTGTTTCCCTTATTTTATCCCCATTCTTTTGACAAATCTTCAATTAATTTATCCATTATAACATTAAAAAGGAATGGAGTTAAGGAGTCGCCGTATCTGATTCTATGACCAATTGTTCAATATTTCACCATATAAGTTAAAACTTACCCGTTAAAACCAGAAATGATGTGTTTACGTCTCTGTCACTACTGTTACTGAAGAACAAAACTTAATACCAAACATCATACCTTATCAATTTTAAGATTTATCAGTAACTCCACAAATAAACTTTTTCGCAGAAAATGTTTCGTTGCTTTAATTTCCCGTATGTTGCTGTCTTTATGCAGATCATTTTGAAAAACCAAACCATTCAGATAAACAGCAGCATAAGCTTTAAGTCCCATTTTGTCATTTTCTCGCCACTCTGCTTCTTTATTTTTTCTTTTTCTTTCGTTTATATACACTAAGTGTTCTTCATACCAAGTTTTCAATTTTCATGAATGAAGTGTTCAGAAGTTCGGATGACTAAAAATCATTGTACACTTTAAAGTTTGTGTTAGTTCATTTCTAATTAAATACTTCCATCGATTCAATTGATCAGCAATGAAAGAGACACCAATAATGACTAAAAATATTATATACCTACTTTGTGTGAAATAAAAAGATTTGTAGCGTTAACAATTTCCGAAACATTCACTACTGTTTGAATTTTTCTAAGTTTAAATGAGATAACAAGGTTAGCGTTCTCTCTCTTAAGGTCATAAGAAATTAATTGTAAAATATTAAGCTAACACATAAAGATGTGTGCTTAATGCTTCGACCAAATGTCTACAACAAAATTAATAATAATAATAATAATAATAATAATAATAATAATAATAATAATAATAATAATAATAATAATAGTAATAATAATAATAATAGTAATAATAATAATAGTAATAATAATAATAGTAATAATAATAATAGTAATAATAATAATAGTAATAATAATAATAATAATAATAATAATAATAATAGTAATAATAATAATAATAATAATAATAATAATAATAATAATAATAATAATAATAATAATAATAATAATAATAATAATAATAATAATAATAATAATAATAATAATAATAATAAAATAATTATAATTATAATAGTATTCATGGTAATGACCGTGATGGTGATGGTAATGATGCAGATGGTGATGGTGTTGATTGTGGTGATAAAGATGATTATGATTAAGATTATGATATGATTATGGTGATAGTGGTGATAATCGTCATCCCGAGGTGCAACAGCCCTTTCAGTACTAAGGCTCACCGCCCGACGGCTGCGTCCCCCACCTCCGCCCATCACAGGTGTCATGGCAGGGTGCAGAAAATTCTCAGCCGGTACCGGGTATAAAACCCGTGTCTCCCGCTAGGTAAGCAGCAGGGCAGGCACCGCGCTAAGGAGACAACCTACAAAACTGCATAATTAAAGTATTGTTGTTGACGTTTAATGTTATTGAGCAAGTAGTAGATAGAAAACCGAGCTTTTATATGGATAATTTGCATTAAGATGCAAAACTGAGTGCACAGGAGGTAATATGACATTGATAAATTGTTTTAGAAAGCTGGAATTTATGTTACACTATTCACTCATCATTTCAAGTTCTCAGCCACAACAATTTCAGTCTGTCTTCCAGGAAGCTTGGTGCGGTTATTGGGTATTTGCCATATTCGACTCCCTCCTCCCGACGAGAAGGGGAAGGACGTGGGTACAAGGTCATTACATGCATCTTGCAATCTCATGTGAACATACAGCTACGACATCCATTGTAAACATTATCAAATATTCCGAAAAAATATCGAAGGAGATACAGTGAACAAAGTCTCTCCTGAATGTAAGGTCACCAATTTAGTTTCTGGAATGTAGAGCTGACAGAAGCATTTTAAGTTGTTATCTATTAACACTGACGTGCAATCTCAAACAAGGAAACGCTGATAACGTTTCCTTCTGATTTCGCCTGCCCTTGGCTGCAACACAAGCGATCTCACTAGTATTTTGTTTTCTTTTCCTTTGTCTTGTTAGGTTTCCATACAGCACTAACTTAGTGTTTCAATAACAGCTTCGGCGCTACAGTACGAACGCATCCATATACGGGGAGAGCAAAAAGCTTAAGACCCTGTTGCGCATTGTTTTGCTCGGCGCTAGTTGCTGTCTGCCGCTATCATAGATAGGCGCGGGAGATACCATAGAACATTTTTAGAACTACCTTTAAAGGCTTTACTAACCAACTGCATGAAAGGAGATGCTAAAACGGGCCACCATACATTTTTGGCACCTCTTTAGGAAACTATCACTTGCCCACACATCCTGGAAGAATTAAAACAAAATATCCACTGCCAGTATTTCTCAACGTGACCTACGGCGAGTGATGGATAGTTTTCTAAAGATGTACCAAAAATGTATGGACAACGATGATGGCCAGTTTCAGCAACTCCTTTTATAAAGTTGGTAAGTTAAGCCTTTAAAAGTAGTTTTAAAAAACTTGTATGGTTTCATCCGCGCCTTTCTATGATAGCGACAGACGGAAAGGAGCGCTGAGGATGCGGACCGGCAAAACACCGAGAAGAAGGGTTCCTAAGTTTTTTGCTCTCCGTTAATAGTGCCCTGGGAGCGCTGGGCCAATCTGTATTACCACATTTTCTGCTGAGGGATATTTGCTGTAAAACCTTTATTACATACATACAGCTAGATTCACCGTTCTTGGCCCCTGAAGGAAATAAATGTAAAGCTTGAAAGCGAGTTACTTACCAAGCCAGGTGACTGCAGTAGCATGCGAATTGGTGCGCCAGCATCATATGCTGCTCAGATAACGCTCTTCTTACAAAGGCAATACAGTCCATGCAGAAAATGCCTCCACAGTGTATCTAGCTTAATTAGTTATGCAAATGTGTTCGTATTAGCACATGCATCACTGCAGATATAAATGTATTCAAGTTGCTCAATACCAGATAAAGTGTCTTCTTCACTGGATACGTCCTCACTCAAACTATCACTGTCACTGTCACTGCTATCTGCAACACCCTCGATTAAAAATTGTTCAGTTGTATTCTCCACTGTAATATCTTTACTGTAATAGTGATTTTCTATTCCTTTTACATGTCGGCAAATATTTTGCCACTTTTCTGTACCTATTTCTTCGAACCGTGTGTAGCACAAACGCTCGACATCCTTGAGTTTGAATGTGGTATTTTGGCTACCGACCCACTGTTTAACATCTGCCCAGATCAGTTCAATAGGGTTTAGGTCTGGGTGATATGGAGGCAGTCTTAATGCAGTATGGCCCTTTTCCTCCAGAATTCTGTCCACTAAATATTTTATGTATTTAGGTTTGTGCACTTTTATTAGGTCATAGAACTTGGATTTAGTCATGTTTTCGTCGAATGCTATGCCTTTATCCAAGAGCCATGTTTTCATGGTTTCCTTCAAGGAATTTGAAGTTGGAGGCTTCCCCTCTTGAGTATTATGAAATGGTGCATTATCAAACACAACTATGGAGTTTGGGGGCAAATTTGGAATAATTAACATAGTTGTTGGTGTCCATTTCATTATGGTAATCTCCCGATTTCTGACTTGATTTATATATAAGCAAGCCATTGCAAACAAAACCTTGTTCAGCCGCCGCATGAACAATGATTAGTCTCTCACCATTGGAAACCGGAGCAATGAAACCCTTACTATTGTCATCAGTCCATCCCTTTGGGTTGGTGTAGCTACTGTGCATATGTTTCGTCTGTATAAATAATAGGTCTTCCTTCGGATCTATACTTTCGTATGGCTTTCAGATAGTCTTCTCGTTTAGAAAGAATGTCATGCTTTTCTATCAACAATTTTTTGCTTGTTTTGGTCTTTTTCCATTTGGAACCCAGTTCTCTAACTATTCTGTTTAAGGATGACTTGCTGCCCTGAAAGTTAATGCTTTCTCTTAAAATAATAACCAATTTATCTATTGTAGGAGCACAGTTTTCCTGAACATAAAAATGTTGAATCGTTCTTCTAACGACACATTTATCGAAGTCATCTAGATCCGTTACTCGTTTCGGAACATTGTGTTTTTTGCCTGGAGTTCCAAAATATGTGTTCTGACTTTCATTTTGTTTGCGTTCTTGAACAATTCTTTTCACTGTTCTTTCTGATACTCCTGTGGCATCTGATACGCGCTTTTGAACTTTTTGAATGTTTTTTAAAAATTCTTCTGATGTAAGCAGTTCTTTGCTTTTAGCTTCTTTCTTCATGTACGCCTATACATTTGAAACAATTTCTCTACTCTGAGTGTGTAATGTTTTGGTCCCTAATTTAGAAAGTGCAGGTGGCATAATTGATTTACGCTATTATCAACGTCTTACAAATGCACTATATTCACTCCTTGATCTGTCTTCAACTGCACACTATACTAAAAGTAACTGTGAATTAGCAAGGACTGTGTCTCAGAGCATCATTATCTTCCCCCTCCTTCCCCATGTTGTGCATGCTTTCATTATCAGAATTATATGAGCTGATACAAGAGACAAACACTATGGGTTTGCCTACAGGACTTCCACTCAAGGTCAGGGGCCAAGAACGGTGAATCCAGCTGTAACAGTTTCGACCTCAACGTGCCTGTTCCTTAACAACAATTGTTTTTTCACAACGTATACATAATTTTAAAGTAATAAGTTTGTACTTACAATTCTAAAACAATACAGGTTCAGAAGCACACTTTCTAGTGTCCTAATTATTATTCTCTACAGTCAAATGTTTTTCCATTGCAGGAATCAGACCTGGGATTCACGATATCAAGAGCCACAGATGCAGATCGCGAGGAAATCGCTAAGTTTTTACAGAGGTCGTTTTTCCCGGACGAGCCGCTGCATTCGGCGGCAGGGAACGTAGAGGGGCCTCCGATGGAGTACATGCACTCACTGCGCCACCTGGACGAGGGCTTCACCCTACTCGCCAAGTCCCCTAATGGCGATATTGTTGGAGCAGCCATCAACGCCGCCTCCAAGAAGGAACGCAAGGACTGTCCATTGGAAAGCTTTGCGAAAGTACTGAAAGTCTTGAAAACGGTACGTAAGCTTGATACTTTAGGATTGATATTGTATAAGTATTTAACGGGAGCTTAATCCATAAAGGTAACACTTCTAAGGTATTAATGAGATGTTCTTTGTGACAAACTACCTATATACTTTTATGAGCGGTCCCTCTGTAAAATACTGTGTTTGCGAGTCAGA
Organism: Tenodera sinensis; assembly: GCA_030765045.1. Classification (NCBI taxonomy): domain Eukaryota; kingdom Metazoa; phylum Arthropoda; class Insecta; order Mantodea; family Mantidae; genus Tenodera; species Tenodera sinensis. The sequence continues at coordinate 146,405,780 of CM060966.1, forward strand.
TAGAATCCAAATTATATCATTTTAAACAAAATCTAAGGATTTCCCAAAATGTTCCTCAGAGATAGTGCCTTATTTATTCATTTATTTATTGGGCGTGTGTTATGAAATTTGCTGCTTAGAATGTAGATTAAATGCCTAAAGAAATATACTGTAATAAATCTCTCCTAGAGAACATGTTTTATACGGGATGTAAACAAAACAAGGTTCATTGGTATTACCTGGCAAAGCGCTGAGGTGTATTGACCTTGGTGGCCGAGCGCTACGATCGCTTCTTGTCTTGTTTATTAGAAGAGTGAAATATCAGTAACTTGGAGAATATTAAGTGATAAAACACAAATAGATGATCTCTCGCGCCTGCCGATATATTAGATGTTGCTGTCCTGGAGATATAATTTCATCGGAACAGAGTGTACATACCCGTCTCGCCGTGTATGTGCGATAAGATCGCATAAATATCTGGGCAGTTTCACATTCTTGCCGATACGCTTCATCGTCGTTAAACAACAATTTTTTCCGTTACCTAAGTCACGCTATTACCGTCCTCTGTTTCATATCCAGCTCCAAAATATAGGTTTTCTTATTCTACCCGACAGAAGAGAATAATAGAGAAAGTAATGTGAATGTATGAGTTCTTATAGATTTTTCTTCAGTATCTTAGATAGCGTTAAACGTTTATTACTTGCTGTACTACGTTTAGTAAGTAGAAGTGTTGTATTCGACCCAAAATTTCGATGTCGACATTTTACCGGAAATATAGGTTTTGAGGTCCCCTGAATAAAAAAAGCAGGTTTAGAAAAAGGTGTGTGTGTATATGTATGTCTGTTTGTGTGTGTGTGTATGTGTGTGTGTGTGTGTGTGTGTGTGTGTGTGTGTGTGTGTGTGTGTGTGTGTGTGTGTGTGTGTGTGTGTGAACAGCATAACTCAAAAACCAAAATTGGTATTTAAGTTAAATATTTTTCTCGAAAATTTTGAAGAAAATTTCTCCACCCTAAACTACCCCTTACATAGAAAATATGCGAAAATTTTGATTATTTCAAAAATGATTAACGGTTTTTATTAAAATGCCATATGACTCATATTTTTATGCAAATGAAATGTATAGATATTTTGATTTTTTCGCCATAGCCCATGTAATCCTGTTTACTCTTGATTACTCTTGCATAACCGGTAAACCATAAGAGGTAGACCAAGTCTTACTATACAAAGAAAATGTAGATCACGTTAAAACACACAATTTGTGTCCAAATGCATTTGCTTTGTGGAGGGAACCATTTCGGAAATATTCCTTGTTATTTGTGTGTCTTCTGTAATACTTAGTTTTCTCAAAGGGAAGGTCGTTATTTATAGTTTTATTCCTTGGACGTGTAAAGAGAACCGAGTTTCAAAGCCTTCATATAAAAGGCTTCTTCAAAAGATCTGACTATCGCTCAAAGCCTAGTGTATTCCCATGTACCCTCGCACCTACAAGAAAATTATCAATAAGATAATTATTGCTAGAAGATTGAGAAATAAGAGTCTGTAAGCATAGTCAGTAAAGAGTAGAGAAAGTCATGAGAGTGCAAAAATAAGATTTTTTCCCTTTCTTATTAATTTTTGGTGTTGTTTACTGCAATCTCTTGGCTTATGAAACACATGATTGCAGGTATCGACGGAGGGTGAGGAGATCATGGGACCCCACACGGAAGGAGTCCTGGAACTGCGGATCCTAGCGGTACATAAGGACTGGAGACAACGCGGAGTTGGACGCGTGCTGCTACAGCGCACTGCCCAGAGCGCCGCTAAAGAGCTGCGCATCTTGTGCACCAGCCAGTATTCGGCCCGTCTCGCCGAGAGCATCGGTATGACACGCGTCTATAGCAGGGCATATAGCACAATACTTGGTGATGACACAGGACTGCCGCTAGTCGTTCCACCATTGCCTCACACACACATCAACACATACGTGCTGAGGAAACAATAATGCTTCGTCTATTCTAACTATTCAGTATTAAGGGACAAACCAAAGTATCACAACCAATAAAAGTTGCTTTATAATAGTTTAGTAAGAACTCAAGTACAAATATAACAAATGTCTTAGAGACTATAAGCTTCATTGAACTTGCTGCAAGTTCTTGAAATTAAATACAAACTAGTTTCGCGATATATTTATCGCACCATCAGCGCTATTCTTGTTCACACTATCGTAACGAACGCAAATATTTCTGTTACCAACCACTGAAAGCAAAACAAATTGGTTAATAGAATCAATCGTGCTATTTCAAAATTCATTATGCGGTTCTTATTTTTCAAAATGAATATATTTTCCGGCGACGCCGTGGTCGAACGGTCAGAGCGTTCACCTACCACCTAGGTGGCCCGAGTTTGATCCCAGGGACCCACATGTGGTATCCGTAGTGGACGAAGTGGCGTCTAAACAGGTTTTCTCCGGGTTATCCGGTTTCCCCCGCCACTCATTCCACCAATTTTATCGCTGCACCATCACCATTCCATTCATCCATTTCGAGTGTATTTCCTATCATCCTCTTCCTCAATATCATACTCGGTGCTTGGCTGATCACCCGCTTTCAGTTCTTCACTCTGTCTGGCCCATGGGTTCTTGTGCTCCCCGACAGGCGTCTGATCCTAGGCACTGACTTGTAAGTCCTACATAAGGGGAGGCTAAACAGATAAAGAAGAACAACATATTTTCTCCAACCATTAAATATATTAATGTTTTAACAATTTAACCTCCGGATTTATTTCGTGATGTAATGACCAAAAATTATCTGCTACAGCTCATTTATCAATCTCTTCAGATTTAGTATTTCTAAAATGTTCCTTTCGGTTTCCAAAACGTTTGGTTTTACTAATATAGACCATGTCACAATCCAAACAGCTAAATGGATAAATGCAAATGCAAATTTTTTAATAATTTGGAATTATGCCCTTTTCAGAAAAATTCAGCAAATTATTATTTATATCACATTTATTTTGAGGAAGCAGAATTATACCATGTTCCTTAAAAATGTTTGTAACCGTTTATAAGCAAAGATATTAAGTACACTTTTTAAAATTACAATTATCTTTTAGTTTCTTGGGGAGAGAAACTTCATTAACAGCTTTTTCGCATTTAAATTTCTCTACTTTTATGTGTAAAATCTGAATTAAAGCTATTAATTACAGTAGAGTTGACAATATACTTGTACTTTGTTTTAAATCCTTTTCTTATTAAGCAGTGTATTTATTAACCTATAAAAACAAAATTTGTATGAAAAAGGATTAAAACTAATTTTTCATGTAATTATCAGTATGAGTGGATTTTCTATAAATGCCAAAATTCAAATATGTTTTATTATCTTTAAATCTAGTAATGGAAGGCAGCCATGTTTTCCTAAGTGACTTTTTCACTAAGACAATTGAAACGTATGGTTTCTAAGATATTTGTTCTACATGTAGAATTGTATTGCTTCACTGTTAATAGCTTTAATTTTTTTCGACGGAAATAAATACTTTGAGATCTCCTAAGGTAATTTCTGAAAGTGCTGATGTCGATTAAAATGTAATAGCTAGAGAAATGAGCATTTACAAGAATTGTGCGTATAAGAGCGAGTATAGGTCTACATATATTTGCGAACAGAGTTCGCAATATCGCAATAGCTTACATGTGATGTATCTTCGACATTGTCGCCGAATATTGATAGACTTACTAAACGTGAGCAATACCAAAGAAGTCACTAATGAACAGATGCTTATCGTATGAGACTTGAAAGTGCTTTCCTAAATCAAACGCAACATACAACCAAACCACCTCTGAATGTTAAAGAATGGTAAAGTCCACATATAGTTGAAGGAGGTAAATCCAACCTCCCCTCTGTCGCAAAATTTGGACATCGCTGCTCTATACAGTCGAGTGCATGCAGTCGTGCTGATATAATACGTAGTGGTTTATGATGTAAACGTTAGATTAACTTCAGTCCCCCAGTTCTAATCTTATAGCACCCTACTTTAACGTTTGCCTTATCCCTTTCTTTTCCTTTACTCCTGCACCTGAAACCTACCTGTGTTCATAGGTTAATGTTTAAGTATAAGACTTTTGAATTTTAATCCTTATAAAAATATCTAGACTGATACCTTAGAAGGTATCTCAGAACTCATGCTCAGAACCTTTTAATGAATTTATTGCTTCAGTTACTGCAGCATGGAAATCTGAAGTATAAGAAGTATAAGTTACCCCAGAAACGCCATAGAGAAGTGCACAATTAGCATCTCGTTTGTTTACGTAACAAAGTCTACGTGTGAACCATAAAAAGAGAACCTATGCCTGAGATCTATACCACTCTTTGCCAATTCTGCACTTCTGATGAAACCAGGAAAGTAATCGCTACATGTTAACTTCGAGAAGTTGGGCATGATTTTCATAAATGAGGAATTGAAATTTATTTTTATTTTAAAGGCGCAAATAGTATCAATGAACATTTTTAATAACCTTTAAATATTCACCAAGAAATTTTATGAGTAATAAGACTGACACAGCGCTTTCAAAAACTCATTAGCTAGCAAGATATTTGGTTTTGTTACGTTGTGATTTACTTGAACCTTCCCATTGAACTTGGGTAAAGTAATAATGATTCCATTGTCTTTTTCTAAGTGGGATCTAAGGTGGCAATAATCTATTCGGACAATCTTGCATAAAAACATCACCCACCCACACAACCACCCCCCCCCCTACACTGTGCCAAATGCTTTTTTTTTTATTTTTTTTTTATTTTTTTTTTATTATTATTATTCAGGGGGTCTCAAAACATATTTCCGGTGAAATCTCCACATCGATTTTCTATATTATCGGAAAAGAAATGCAACGAATTACCTTCACAGTTTTCTCTACTCACTTTTCTTCCTATGATACTTGTGGTTGTTCAGTGCTTTTTCATAGTGTCTTCCTGATGTTTATATTTATTTAGTTTATTTTTTATTCCTTACAGTATCCTAAGGGTTTTAATTACATGTTTAAGTGTGTTAAGTGACATTTTTAAATGCCTTTAAAGAAACATGCACTGTTGTGCGAGTACAATCCAAGTCCGAAAGTTTTAGGTATAAATCTTTAAACAATAACAACAATAACAATAACAATAACAATTATAACAACAACAATAATAGTAATAACAATAGTAATAACAACAACAACAACAATAATAATAATAGTAATAATAGTAATAGTAATAATAGTAATAGTAATAATAGTAATAGTAATAATAGTAATAGTAATAATAGTAATAATAGTAATAATAATAGTAATAGTAATAATAGTAATAATAATAGTAATAGTAATAATAGTAATAATAATAGTAATAGTAATAATAGTAATAATAATAGTAATAATAATAATAGTAATAATAATAATAGTAATAATAATAGTAATAATAATAATAGTAATAATAATAATAGTAATAATAATAATAGTAATAATAATAATAGTAATAATAATAATAGTAATAATAATAATAGTAATAATAATAATAGTAATAATAATAATAGTAATAATAATAATAATAATAATAGTAATAATAGTAATAATAGTAATAATAGTAATAATAGTAATAATAGTAATAATAGTAATAATAGTAATAATAGTAATAATAGTAATAATAGTAATAATAGTAATAATAGTAATAATAGTAATAATAGTAATAATAGTAATAATAGTAATAATAGTAATAATAATAATAATAGTAATAATAATAATAATAGTAATAATAATAATAGTAATAATAATAATAATAGTAATAATAATAATAATAGTAATAATAATAATAATAGTAATAATAATAATAATAGTAATAATAATAATAATAGTAATAATAATAATAATAGTAATAATAATAATAATAGTAATAATAATAATAATAGTAATAATAATAATAGTAATAATAATAATAGTAATAATAATAATAGTAATAATAATAATAGTAATAATAATAATAGTAATAATAATAATAGTAATAATAATAATAGTAATAATAATAATAGTAATAATAATAGTAATAATAATAATAATAATAATAATAATAATAATAATAATAATAATAATAATAATAATAATAATAATAATAATAATAATAATAATAATAATAATAATAATAATAATAATAATAATAATAATAATAATAATAATAATAATAATAATAATAATAATAATAATAATAATAATAATAATAATAATAATAATAATAATAATAATAATAATAATAATAATAATAATAATAATAATAATAATAATAATAATAACAGTTAATTACGAGACAAACCTCAGGTATTCTTGTATCATACGCCGCTGGAGGTCTATGTGGGAATCAACCGGTGTATCTAGAGGTAGGTATTTTCTATTTCCTTCACCTACACACCCTCACATGTTCCAAATTCTCCCTCGTCTCTCTTTCATTATTACCTCGCTCATTCCTCCTTTCCTCCGTTTACCCACTCTGCGAGGTCTGAGCCCTTTTCTTATTTTCTTTTGCCCACTATTTTTCCCTGTTCGTGCGAAAGAGGTGGTGTTAACATGGGATTTACTCGAAAAGAATAGGGAGTAAGATACCTCGCCTCTCGGGAAACTCCTCTAAGGGCGAGAATGCTATTCGTTTCTCGAGGGCCAGCACCCTTAATGAGCATCATGTCACTTTTCTTTCACGTCGGAAGGCCCTTGGCATTGGAATTCCTTACGGCGCACCTAATCCTCTCCTTTACTAGCAGCCTCAGCTTCTTTTTTGGAGTTGCTCCAAAGGTTCGTTAGGGGCGCTAGTGCGGGTAGAGGGAGGGGCTGCTAGGTCAACCTTAAAAACGCGCTCTAATTTTCAGGCGCTAGACTCCAATACGCTTTAAGGAACTGTGAACAAAATGATTTAGTGTTCGTTGCTGTTTCTGAATCTGCAGGCGTCCGTTTCTTGGTTTCTTGCAGTAGAGGTGCGACAGTTTGGTTACTCCCAAGAAAACCTAGAGTTCTTTCACCTCATCTTCAACTTTCTTTACTGACTTTAATATCTAAATGCATTCTCGTAATACGTTTCTTAATCAATAAATGTGCGTTTTGCCAGATAGTGCCATATTACATAAAGAGGCATAAAATTAAAAAGTAAAAGGACATTGGAAAAACAAGCCTTAGCATAGGTTTTGAAAATAGTTTGATATGCATTACACACTACTTCTTACACATTCAAATTAAGTATATCCCTTGCATTTGTAGCTATATACAGGATTGATATTTTATGTCTTAGATTTTTTAAAAAAATATAACACTAAATCTGGAAAAAATATCGTCTAGTACATACATTAATGACTAAAAAGATTAGCCATCGGCCTAATGATCAAACTGGTTTATTTAAAATTGGCTGACAATGTTAACGTTTATTTTTTAAAATTAACATAACAAAGTAGAGGCAATATAAGTTAGCTGCACAAAATATGACATTTGTTGCAGTACAGAATAAGGTCATAAAAACCTAAGTACTGAAATGCAAATTACAGGTTGTTCCTTCCCTTGTTTGTTCACTATGCTAAATTTAACTCGAACCTGTGAATGAAATCCTAAACGACTTGCAATGGAGAATACACTAATTCGCGATAATTCCTACAAAATGTTGCGCTTAAAAGTTCTAAAATATTTTCTGACATTAACCTTTAGTACCTCCTATCAATTTGGATTTTTATCAACAATTGTGAACTTTGCTGCATAAACATTGGTGTGCATTCTACACATGAGCGTCGGCAGACTTTTCTCCAGGGAGGGGGGGGGGCACATGTTGGAAGTTTGTAGTCAGCTATTATTAATTCATCATTTTATTGTCAAAATTTATATTTGGTGCAGTTATCCGTATTGATTTGTGCTACATAACAATTGTTCTAAATTAAAATAATAGTTTAATAGTCAGTAATTGATTGCACATTAAGTTCATCAACTTCCAAGGGGGGGGGGAGCCGCGGCCCCCCTTGCCCCCCTTGCCCCCCGTTCGCGACGCTCATGATTCTCCAGTGAAACCAAGAGAGCTTTCGCGAGAACTTGAAACAAGTGCATGAATTATTTTTCCACGTATGTCACTTTTGATTCCTGAACCGGTTGAAGTATCCTAGTTACAGGCACCTTAAAGCAAGTAATTCGAATAGGCATGGTTATTAAAGTCCAGAAGAAATGGACTAGCCGTTCTTTGAAAGTCGAATGTAAAATGTGGCTGTAGTGAAGAATGGGAAGGGACCGTATAAAATAATCAATGAGGTGATGACGGGATTACATTAGACCATTATTGCATAGATTTTGATTTCTGAGAAACAAAAAGAAAAATCTGATGTGCTGCACTCACATGACTTTGCTTACTCTTGTACTAACTATTCTTACAAACTCTTATTCCCATATGTTCTTCGTGTTAGTCGAGATAAATATTTGCAGCAATTATCTTATTATTTCCTTCTAGGTGCAAGGAGAATATGGGATTACAGTAGGCTTTGAGCGATAGTCAAATCTTTTAAAGCTTTGGTATCCCATTCTCTTTCAAGGCTTAACATATAAAAAAATGAACAACGATGTTAAATTTGACGAAAGTTTAAGTTTTCCGAAACTGACACAAATAGCAAAGAATATCTCCGAAATGGTTTACTCTACAAAAACAAATTATTTGAACATTTGTAGAACACACATGAGTTAATTTTAATCTACACTTTCAATCACTGTTTCTATCCCTGTGTTGTTCTAGAAAAAATATTTATTTCTTTATATTCATTGGAACATAAATTCGTACACTTGAGTTATGGCACTTGGCAAAAATCAAAGAATACCCTAGAACTTCCAAAATCTACCCTTATTCGTATTTTCAACCCATTATGTATATGTTTGTCCATTTGACCAATGTGGAACAAGTTGTGGGCACTTACGAGAAAAATTGTAAGCTACCGATCATCAAGATTTGCAACTACTATTTGCCGAATAAATTCGATTTAGACTGCTAGCTTTCTAATAAAAATAAAACGCATCTGAAAGTGAAACCCAGAAATGGCACCCACAGTCGGATCATCAATTCGCAAGCTGGCAATTCCGATATGTCACTTCGAGTCCCCCTAATGGGCACGGTGATTTCTAACAGGATGTTGACAAAATATATAACGTTTTGTCGCATGAAAACGTTGGTAGGGGTTAGCAACTTAAGAAGGGGGAAGCAGAAAGAACTGGTAGAAATTTGAAAAGAGGGACATAATTCTACAAGGTTTTGTGAGGGCGTTATGCTACACCAAGGCAGCCGGCCGTAAAAAAGGGAACGTATGTAAAATTCATAAACATTTTTTACCCTGCTACATGTACAAAATACATAGCGGGGTGAAGATACAGAGACGAAGAACTCGTGTTTGGCAAGAAACTGTCGAGGGAGTAGGAACACGTGTCTCACTCTAGCGGCAGATTGCTGCATTATGGTTATGACGTCTACAGACGCCGTAGATGTTTCATGAACGCACAGTTTCGCCAACTTTAGAAGTTGAGGAGCATCGTGGTTGGAATTAACTAATTTCAGCAGAGTGAGGTTAGGGTTGGCTCAAGTATTCCTATCTTTAAACTCAAAACGTAATTTCTTTTAATTAAAGAAATACAGCGTGTAATACATTACAAATCGTGGAATACAAACCATGCAACCTTTCTGAAAATAAACGATCGTAATCATAATATCCCAGGATTCGTTTATAGCTGCAAACATGGCTCACTAGTTGGTTAATGAGTATTCACTGCTGAGAAGCGAGTACGTTAGAGCATTTCTAATTCTTACTGGGTCTTTAGACTTCTGCACCTGCAAGGGTGTAAACAATCTTTGAAAGTAACAGAAAAAAGGAAACTGGTTTATTTAATTTGAGAGAGTGAGGAAGAGGATGATATGAAATCAGCAGATATATATTATTGGAACGATTGGTAAAGTGGTGATGGAGCAATTGGTGGAATGAATGGCAGAACCCGCCGCTTCGTCCACCACAAATACCACATGAGCCGCGAAATGAACTAGCCGCCGTATCTCATCATGGCAACACAGTTATTCGTGTTCGTGATCGTGGTTCCAGTCCCGATCTTGTCGAATTTCTCAAATGTATTATTCTAGTTTCCATCTTTAGTCAATTCTCAGCCATTGTGAATGAACAGTGATCCAAAATGTCTTACTCTGAGAGCAGTGCCGGCCACAATGAAGTATACGGATTGAAGGCACTCCTTCGACCATATGTTAACCATGGATCCTACATAATGAGTAACAAATATGTCAAATACAATTGTCAATAAAGAACTGTTTCGTCGGAAAATATAATTTGTGTCAAATATTTGGAGCCATCTAGCTTCTTGATGAGTTCATTCTGGACGATTTTTACATAAATGGCAAACAGAAAGAGAGAGACAAAAGCTTACTAAATAAAAAATGTGAATCTCGTTAAAGCACACAATTTATGTCAAATGCCTGTTTTTTCATTCGAGTGAACTACTTCCGAGATATTCCTTATTATTTGTTTGAATTTGCCTATACGTATGCTTTCCTGAAATAGGAATATATTATTAGTTTTATCTCTTGGTCTTGCAAAGAGAACGGAATTTTAAAGGCATCGCACTACAACCAGCTCTTAAAACATTTCACCATCGCTTTAAACCTATTGTATTCCCATATTCCCCTTGCACTTACAACAAAATTCGCAGTAAGATAATTTCTGAAAATGCTTATGTCAATTAAAATGTAGTTAGATAAATAACCTTTTGCAAGAATAGTGTGTATAAGAGTAGAGTATACCTCTACAAATATTTGTGAACAGAATTTCTCCAAATTTAACAACTAATTACATCACAATAAGTTGCACGATCACTTGGTGTATCTTCTCAGGCTATACACTTCGATTTAGTCGCCAAATATTCATAGACATCTTAAACGTAAGCAGTACCAAAGAAGTCACTAATGAATAGATCTTTATCGCATAAGATTTGAAAATGTTTCGTAAATCAAACGCAACATACATGTAACCAACCCGCCACTGCAACACAATGCACGGCTGGAGATTAAAGAATGGCAAAGTATGCTTATAGTGGAAGGAGGTAAACCCAACCCCGTCATTCGCAAACGTTAGACATCACTGCTGTAGAGTGTTGATTTGGCTGGTTTGAGAAATTCAAGATTCTGGCTTATTGCCTACACATGGTCTACAGTGGACAGTAAACAATGACATACTGCATGGTTGGCATAGTATACCAAAATTATATATTAAGAAGGTTAATCATTTAAAATGCAATTTAAATAAAATAATGAAGTAGAGAAAATGAACATTAAAAGGTTAGTATCGCCAATTTAAAGCTGAATAGTTTCAACGGTTTTGATGGCGATACTACGTGAGTAGGCTCATTCCTCTGGGTTCATTCTGGGAAACGTCTGAGTGCGTGAAGCAAAAATCATTTGAAAAATTTATCAGAAGACGTTCTCACCATAATTAGCGTGATCCTTTTTAAACAATACCCAGGGGCAGAAATCTCAATACTCTATCGGGTGCAAGAGACTGAACCAAAGGACTTTCAGGCATTATAAGGCTGCGTGAGGTATTGTTGCTTCAAACTGTGTTTATCAACGTGCGACCTACAAAACACTAACGTGGCTTTAAAATTGTTGCATTGACGACTGACGAATGCTGCTTCAAATGTCGCATCGTGTGGCATAATTCCGCTTGAGAGTGGTCTTTCCAATCTGGGACTTGAGAAATCTGCTTCAACAGACTGGAGATTGGTGTTTGGTTGGAAGAACAGTAAGCAGCCAATTCTGAGGCGGGTGCTTTTGAGCCACGAGCCGCCACTGTATCATACTTGAAGATGATGTCCATCTTTCCGTGGACCTGATGTTCCCACTGGGACGTGAGCTTGTTTTCTAATCCGTTACACTCGTGTCAGTTTCCTGGAGAGGAACAAATCCGTTAATAAAAGCTTCACTTGTCTACGTCTTCGAGAGCCGCCTCGCGGAAAGCGTGCGAACTACAGAGCGTGTGCCGTGGAAGAGGGTGTTATTGTTGTCATTAGTTCCATGCATTGGAAATAGATGACTCTCGATGGTGTTGATGGGTCGAATCGCGTAACAAAATTTACGACGTTAGCACAGACACTAACAATTGGTTTAGGGAGGGAAAAACAAAAGCCAAACGTCAGCAGGGAAAGGGGAAGACAAAAGGCTACCACAATGCTGTGTCCTGACCGACCACCACTCGCATGAATACCTCTATTGTGTCATCTTCATTGTTTGAGGGCTGTAGGATTTAGGGCCCCTGCCTGTGTCTCCGGCACATACACTAGAAGCGTGAATGTGAAACAAAGTTTTTGGATCTGATTGCAGAACACTGCACTTGGCACATTATCAATATTTATGTGCGAACCGCTCTGCCTTTCTCTTCCCCTATCTAACCCATCCGCATCAGATAATGTATGAAAACGAACCCAGCTACGGCCTTTTTTTAAAATATTATTTACAGTTGGCATTGCAGATTTCCATTCGAATGGACCAAAATAATAATTCTCCTTTAACCCACCCACTGCTTTTTTATGTTGAGCGTTACAGTTTTTGCCTCCGAGAGAAGCCTGCAACAATTTTGCTGTGACTGCAGATATTGCCGTTGAAATGGCGGAACTCCCACAATCGTTCATCAAAAGTATTGTTTCGATGGAAATGTTACTTTCGAAAAGTCGGGTCTTTAAATAAAAATGTGATGTTTACTCTTTTCCAAACTAGAAACAAAGGCTCAAACAGTAACAGTAATAATTATGAAGAATTTACGACTTTTTGTTTCTATGGAGACACATTTTTTATATCGGGAGAGAAGGGAAAGGAAAGAAAAGATAGGGATGACGTTTTGATGCATTTTAGCAACTATTGTGCAACTATACCTTGTTCAGTCTTTGGAGACATTTAAACCATATAATTACTACACTTGAAGAGTTAATTAAAAATCTTAGGATACACTAAAGAACAAGGATAAACAAAGTAAGCTATGTAAAAGTACTGTTGAACAACCACAAATACCGCAGGACGAAAAGCGAGGAGCGAGCAGAGAAAACCGTGTGAATGTAATACGTTGCCAATCTATTTCAATCACAGGCGTTTCGTAAAAGAAATATGAGTCGAGAAAAACATGTGAATGAATATTTTGCACAGTAAAATGAATAGCATAAAAACATGTGAATGAATATTTTGCACAGTAAAATGAGTAGCATAAAAAACCAATTTTCATATTGATCGGTCAACCGGATTAGACCCTCACCAAATGAATGATTCAACTACTTACCACAGGCGATTCTAACGAAGTAGCAGAAAGTGCTTGCGCTGGGAACCTGTTAACGCAAAACAGTCAATGTTAGTAAAGTAGTTAAGTATTTGCAGAAAATCAAACTATTCCTGCTGTAAATACTACACAAAAAGGAAACACGCGCACACACACCCACACCCCTTGGGTTAGCATACTTAAATTACCAGGATCTGGCCGTTACTCCACCATAGTAGTGCATAGTGCATGGTTCCATAAATAAAAGGTAAAATTGGTGTTTTTTTGGTCGCCTATATGCATCACACTTTTATCATTTGCTTCTGCTATTAACATTAACACCTTCAAAATACGAGTTAATTGTATATTGTCCATTTGTTATTAAAATGACTCGCTTAGCCCCAAAATGATACTAAATAACTGGATTCCAGCGTGTCTAGTGGAAAAATTCGTAAACATACGCTTCACAATCGCGCAACTTTTTCGTGTGTGTACAGTGGAAGATCAGGAAACACTAGGAAACAGTAAACACTACCAGCTCAGGTCTCGCAATAATGCTCAGAAAGAAAATGCACACATGTGGTGAAACCAGTTTTAGAGGCCTGTCCCACTTTGGACTTTCACTCATTGTAGATGTGAACGTGTGCATGGTAGCAGAAGCCGATTAGTAACCAAAACATTCGCTTCTTCAGTCTTAATTTTTATTTGCAACTGTGGTAGCAATGTTCAATTATTTCCTTTGCCTTTCAATATAGATGAATTTATTAATGGACTCTGTTATATTTGAACCTACTTTGAGGCGAAATCTGCACACTCATATTCCTAACGCTGTAGTGCTCCTCCATGGCAAACGGGTTTTCAACTACTTTAAAATTGATCTTTCAGCGAGACTTTGATATTTGTACAAAAACGATTGTAAATTCAAGATTTTAAAGATGTAGAAAATCTTGTCTAGAAAGCGCTGAGCGGACTTGGGGACCAATACAAAGTAGATTTTGTTCCCCTTTTAATGCTAACAAACCCGCTTCATCTCTGACCAGAAACGACTTGAATATGCAAGTCAATCAGTTGGACTTTTTCCTCTTCACTTCTCTTTGATCCCTGCCCTTTATCTTTCCCCCACTGTTCAGTCCTCCTCCTCCTCTTGCTCCTCCCCCCCCCCCTAAAAAAAAGGAATTAACCGAAGCTTTTCGCATTTCCAATGAACACATTAGCAGCTGAAGCAGAAAAGAAAAAGCATTTGCCTCCCCTTCATCTTCTCTCTTCCTCCATCTCCCGGCTGTTCTGTAATCTCGAACTCGTTTTATGCTAATCACTTTGTATGAAATGCATAGGATTTTTTTTCCCGTTGCCATCCCCAGATCTGTTTTCACAGCGGCTTTAGCAAGTTTAATGTATGCCCCCAATAAAGAACGCTTCCTTCCCAAAACTTTCAGCCTGCACACATACACACACAGTGTCTTAAGCACCTACCCTTGCGAATGTACACTCCATTATCACACCCTCTCTACCACTAATCCTTACTTTTTGGGGTGCCTCTAATAAACACTTGAAAATTCACTATTTACCCCATACCAGGGGTGGATCGTTTATGTGCCGCGCTATATAGGAGAACAAGACTTATGTACAGCATTGGGGTTGCCAGTTTCTGGAACTGCAGATGTCACTAGCAGATGCTTGAAAGATGGATTCCGTAAAAAAATAAAATAAATATTTATTGATAGCGTAACAAATGACAAGTCCAGTTTCCGACCCGACGATTAAATATCTACAACTGTCTCTGACGATACTCAAACTCTATTATCACTGACTGCGCGCACGCGCACACACGCCCACAAGCACACGCACACCCACGCACACACGCACTTTCTAAAAAGGCTTTTACTCTCAAGAATCTAGTGTCATCGTTCAAAGGATTCACTTTATCATTACACTCTTTATACTCCATTCTTAAACCACCATACATTTTAAACACTGTACAAATGACAAATCCAATTACCTTTTATGTCACTTAATTTCTCTTCTAAAACTGAATAACATCAACATAGTCCTCTGTTTTATACGGAGCACAGTTTATAATTTGTCGTGACCTTAAAACTCACCCTCTCGTAACTGACACACATTTCATTATCTTTCTACTCTGTCTTATAAATAGTGACGATGTACTCCTTAAACACTTCAACACTCAACTCGGAAAGTGCTTCAACACTGAAAAACGAAGTGCTAATAACTGCCTTCTCTCGCCGTACCGACTCGCTTAACTGAAATCCAGCTTAACCGAAACAAAAACAAAATTAGTAACTATAGAAGGAAAAAAGTGTCAATATTTTGTTCAACACTGCAATAGTTTGTCCCCTTTCGCAAATGTTCAAATTTAAGTGCCAATGTCCTTAAAGGACTCGTCCCTCAAACACTTGTTTTGTGACCGCACGGTCAGTTGCGTTAGCCCGGTCCCACCTACTCCGGAACACAGTGTTCCAGTGAGACAATTTTTCAATTTCTTCATTCATTTAGTTTTGGCGGTAATTCGTCCGTAAGTCACCCTCTTTCACTCTACACTTATTAAACAATCAAACAATATATTGTTGCGAGCGGCGAAACACACGGCATGCAGAAGCCGCGGGAAGTGACACCCGCGGATCTTTTGTTTATGAAGCGCTGACGCGACGTAGCATCTCGTAAACAAATCGAGAATAAAGGCAAAAGACAAATTGATTACACTCTTGGATGCAGAAATAATGTATAATTATGATTTATTTGCCTAATTAAAGTTGTGTGTAAAATTTACATGCTTAACGATCTCTTATTACCTCCCAGTTTTACGAAAAATATTTTTCATCGATTATTCGAAAAATTGCGTTATCGAAAATGACTTCGTCCCACTTAATTCGGATAGACGTAGTTCTACTGTACAATGTTTCTCAAAACTTACTATAAACAAGCCGACAGTCGAAAGCTTCTCGAATCGAGAAAAATCAGTCTTTTCCGGCCCACTCCACTGTCACCTTATTTACCCACCTCGGTTTGCTTTGATGTGCGGCCTACGTCACCATGTTTGCGAAATAAGCACAAGAAATGAGCATTCTTACAAACTACTTATTAAGTAACCACGCTCCTAAAATGAAATATGGAGAGTTTTAATTACCGTATTTACGCGAATCTAATGCACACTCCACATTTAGAACTTGAAATTATGAATATAATGTTCTGCTGTGTTGCACTCACATGACTTTCTCTACTCTTGTACTAACCATTCTTACAAACTTTTATCTTCTTCGCGTTAGTTGAGATAAACATTTGCAGAAATTGTCTTACTTGTTTATTCTCTGTAGGTGGAAAGAGAACATGGGAATTGCTTTGAGCAATAGTCAAATCCTTTAAAGTTTTGAGATTCGGTTCTCTTTGCACGGTTAACATATAAAAAACAATAGGCTAATGATAATTGGGCGGCTAGGTTGTCGCCAGTTTTCGGATGCATGTTAACTTCAGAAATCCATTATGACGTAACAAACGAAAACATTGAATGAAGTTACTGGCACTCTATGGAACGGATTTGCACTCGAATCTAATGCGCACCACAATTTTGAGTACTACATTTGGTCAAAAGAGGTGCGCTTTAGGTTGGTTTAAGTATTGTTTCAAAGAAAATATCGGGTGGCACGTTGGATAATAATGCTCAAAATATAAATCAGGCCATGCAGTGCTAAATTAAGGTCCTTTAAGATGCTAATAAATCCGTGAAAGTAATGTGACAGTTACATATCGATTCTTTATTAACTATTTCAACACGTATCTTATAACTTCATTGGGAGCGCAAATTCGTCGTATACATATTTAAACAACAACAGCGCGACTATGATGTTTTGAAGCAGTGGCGGCTAGTTAAGGAAAAGCAGAAGCCTCCCCCACTTCAGTATAATGTTAACACGGTGAAATAATGCTCGTGTTTGCCTTTCCGCGCACTGCCTCCAAAGTCTTGCTACGTTAATCTTGTGTCATCCCCAGAGTAAACAGAGAGGGCGCTCACTCGCTCTCCTTTTGTTATTTGTCAAACGTTTTTATTTTCCTTTTCCTTACTTGTCGGAGATTTCGAGGAAGCGAGGAATTGAGCTAATTCAACAAGAGGGGGCACAAAACTTGTGTATACTTTAATCAAGGGGCTGAGAACGGGCTTTTATTGTCGAGAATGCGCGATTTTTCATACTTGTTTTGCTTGGCGCAAAATATTGTTGTTGCTTCCAAGCGGGAAAGGCTTTTCAAGACTCGTTCACATAGACCCTTATTCACACAGGTTTCAATTAGCGTGAGATGTTAGCTTTTATAAGGGAATCATTTGTTGCTACACACAGAAAAGCAAGACATTGTCCTTTGTTACCAGTTCCTTTGACACTTGCACATGCATTTCAGTGTGCATGTTTGGATATTAAGAGTAAGAAGATGGAAGACATAACAAATGAAGACAAAGAGGAATGGAGCCGGAAAATACTATTTCCAGAATAGGGTAATATGGCAATTTTGGCAGCTTAACTGGTGGCAATACTTGTTACAGTTAATCTTTTTCTTTGGAGCAGCATGACTGGCATAAAAGTGGTTTGTAATTTGTCTATGGGATATTAAGGACATTTTTTAAATTTTTATTTTATTTTATTACTTTCTCTGCCATGTATGTATAAGTACATAGTAGGTAGAACATTCTACCCAAAAATTTGATGCCAATATTTCAGTGGAAGTACATGATTTGAGACCCGCTGAATCCAAAGGAAGCATTTTTAGAAAAAAGTTCTTTATGCGTGTGTCCGTCTGTGAACTGCATAACTCCAAAATGAAAAGTCGGTTACGTACCAAACTTGATATCTAAGTTCAGCATCTATCATGGACGCGGCACAAAAATGTTTAAATGTTTAATTTGATGATCTGAAAACTGACTAACGATTTTGATTAAAATACCACATGTTTACCATAGTTTTATGTCAGATAAAATTAGGAACCCTGGGAGCGTTGCTGCCGCCCTTAGGATCCATTCGCCTCATCCATCCTCCCGGCGGTGTGCCGTAAGGGGCATAGACACAAGATCATTCGGTCGAGGTGGCAAGTCTCTCTGTGCAAGTTGACATTGAGTCAAGTTGAAGTAGACAGAAGAATATATGTACTTTTACACGAATAGTTAACAGAAGGTATACAAAAATAAACAATAGTGTATAGAGCAGCTCATGTTAATTTAACACATTTAGTGTTTTTAAAACAAACTTCTGCTGTATCATTCTCTATAACCAGGGGCATTTCTGTTTACATGTAATTTGCGTTAAATTTACTATGCTGGAGAGGAGAAACCACGCTCAGTTTGTTTGTATATAGTTATTGCAAGGTCAGAATGGATTGTGTACCTAGGGACACTATCATAACTTCCAGTAACAACCACGGGCATGTAGCAAGTCAAAACTAAAAATGTCAACTTAAACACCAAGTTGGTCGATAGTCAGTGACACGTGTGGACGCCCCATTAAGTACACTCAACTAACAAATTAAAGACTTATTTACTTCTTGCTTAATAGCTAAATTCAAACAACTGCTCCATTACAATACACCACCTGCTCTGGTTGTCATGCCAAGGGTGTGTACTTGTAAAATCAGATGGTGTACTAATGTTATTCTTTCAAAACAAAAATCCTGTACTGCTAAAGCCCAAGAAGGTCCTGAGCCAGTTACGCATTCCCTGTGATACCGACATTATAAATACATAAAATTAATCATTTAGAAACAGCTGAATAGTAATAAATAATAATAGTAAATAATAATAATAGTAATAATAATAAACAATAATAAACAATGATAATAACAATAATAATTTTCAAGAAGTCGAAACAGGTTCACATAAAATGGCCGTCGTGAAAAAGACGCTAAACTTTTAAATGTTGCATATTCTATGTCGAATATAAGCAATGCTTTACAATCAAAGATTATATATTGTGCAACATTCAAACTTTTCCTAGAAAAAAAAAATATGCAACAAAATTACGCCTAATATGAAGAAATGGCTCTTTCATCTGTTCATTCAACTTTAAAGAATATGCCCTAAAATTTGGAAGAGCTTATAAAACATTGGACATTAAAAAAATGTACTACTTCAGTAAGCCAAATGAAGCAATTGACGGATAAAAGTTAAAAAATTCAGGCGCTGTTTTAGAAACGTGCTCATCCATTTAAATTCTACAGAATCTTAGCTGGATTGAGATTCTTCCATGTTTTTATATTTTTAACGCTTATTTTCTTTAAAAAAAATAAGTATGGTGGTTTTACGCGAATGTTGCTCTGGATCTCTAACAGTGCTAACTATGATCCTGGTCATTTGCTGTATTTGTTTTGGATTCAGAGGGACTCAGCACATTTCCGGTGAAATCCCGACATCGAAGTTTTGAGTGGAATACAATACTACCTCTAGTATACATAGTAGAGAAACTAAAAACGCATGGGATTATTTCACATAAATGCCTACTGCATTTCGTAACTTCATAAATATAATAAACTACACTAATCAGTATATTTTACAATAAGCATTACCATCCCAAATAAAGTACTGAAAATATACCTTGAGAGGCCCTGCTTATACATTCTCCGAAAAATTCACAACTATGCATACTGGAGTTAAGCAATCATGATACCCTTGCATGTTACTAAATTCGTTTTCTGTATTACTCGTCTGCTGGTGATGTCAGAACGAGTATTCAATTGAGAATGCTAACGTGCGAACACCACTAAGTCCTTACCTGTGATGACGTAAGAGTATGTTAGACACTCAAGAGCATGAGAGTGGTGGGTGGTTCTTAGCGAAGCAATTTCTGAATGGCTGCTGCTGTAGCCCATATATCAACTTGTTGCCATTACGGGGGAGGACGTCATCGCCATTCTCAAAAACATGCCGGGCTTTTTGCCAGCCGTTGTTTGCATGGAGCCTGCCTGGCAACTCGACACCCCGTCTCGGCGCGGCGCGGCGCGGCGCTATAAGAAAAGTCCACTCGGCGGCGTCTCCGCAAACAGAGCCGCAGTGGCAACAATGGAAAACCATCACTCTTCTCTACGGCGGTTTGTTTGGGTAAATGGCCGACTGGGACGATGTAGGAGGAACATCTTACCAGTGGCGTGCACTTCTACTCAAGGGCTCATTGCTGTTGTGCTTCAATGTTCTGGAGGAGCAAGTTGACTTAGTCTCGAGTACTCTGATTTAACTCTCGCTGAAACCATCAGCTCCTTCGGAAGTAAATTAAACCGTGCCGTACATTTACGACACGTAATGTCCTATATCTTTAAGATAATGATACCGAGTGAGATGGCCCCGCTGTAAGACTCGCATTCAGGAAATCGTGGGTTCGATTCTTGGGCCGACCTTTCTGACCCATGAGTTTTTCGGGAGTTTCTTCGGGTCGCTAGGAAAATGCTGGGAAGGATAATTACATCCCCTGAATTTCCTGCTGTTCCATTTCAGCTCACTTGTTATTGCACTTTACTTTTCATCTGCTTGTTTCGGTTGTTTCGTCAGTCTGGATGGCTCAGTTGGTTAGACGCTGACCTCCTGATCCCAAGGTCACGGGTTCAAATCCACCTGACACCGATGGTTTTTAAGTGTGCTTAAAAACGACAGCTCCATGTCAGTAGATTTACTGTCATGTAAAATTCCTGAGGGACGAAATTCAGGCACACCGGCGACACTGATGCGATCCTGGCAATTGACAGTCGTTAAATAATAAAAACATTCTAGTTTTTTGCTTGGTTGTTTTAGGGTTCTAAGTGTTGGCGGGATTTTCGGTGTGCATGGTAGATGCTCACTCTCATTAAGTCCTCGTTGTCCAAACCGTGGTAGGTCTTCGAGTCCAGGGGACCTAGAGCTCGTTCAAATATGTAATTGTTAGGTGCCCTTCCCTCTGCTGTCGTCTCTCCTCAGGTCCGATCACCCTTCGCATCGTCTCCATTACCACTAGGGTCTGGGGCACAGGCACAAATGATCTTACATAGGGCGAGGTTCTAAGTCCCTCCTTCGAATCTTCTTTATCCTACATTTAATATAGGGATAAGTGACAACGTGCTAGTCATGACAACACCCTTCTCCTACAAGCTCTCCTTCAGACTGACTGAACATTAGAGTGTAATGAGAAGAGAGAATGAGTGCACCCCGGCGGGGAAAAAATCCCCATGCCGGTACCGGGGATCGAACCAGGGTCCTCTACGCCTGAGGCAGGCGCTACAACTGCGCTACGGAGGCGGTCACAAATTAGCACCACTGAACAAACTAATGAAACACAAAAGAAAATGGTAGCATTGGTAGATGTAAACAATGTAATCAATCTACAATTGCTAGTAAATTCTCGCAGGATATGGTGAACTTACTTAAACTCACACTAAATCTATTAATGATTAAATCATGTAATTTGAAATGAGGACTACATTCTAAACATACGTAAATGTGTATTATGAATCGCTATTAGTCCTTGGAATAAAAAAATTACGAAATCTCTCGGTGTGATATTTGGGACATAAACTAGTTCTTTATTTAGCATACCCATTTATCTTAATATTGTGACGGTGGGCAGCCACGCGTCTGAGACGCTCAAGGTCAAAGTCTTATACCATGGCTTGTAAATACAAGGCTCGACGACAATGCAGCGGTTAGAACAAATACGAGACTATGAGCGCGTCAGAAAAAAAAGCGCTTCCATATTTTTCCAGGAATCACGGACTGCTGACTTGTTTGCAAGAGATTGGAGAAAAGGTGAATTTCTAGACAAATCCGTAGTTCGTCATTCGCGTTCATATAAGCGAGGGAAGGGAATGACTGCTGAACGAAAGTTAGCAGTTTTAGTCACCGAGATTGTCGAAGTGTTTCTCACAGAGAACTGAAAGACAGAAAAGTGCATATCCAGGCTACAAGAGGACAGAGCAGCTGTGAGTAGTAAGGTCACGAAGAAGTGTAGATTGTGTTGAAGATGAAACAGAACTGTATCCTTGTGTTTCAGTTATAGAAGACAAAATTATAAAAAAGAAAAAGCAACTGCACTTTCCTTTTCTCACGCTGGTGTCAGAAGTGGGATTTGCAACATTGTCCTTAACAATATATTCGAAGGCAATTGTCAGATTTACATTTTGATAACCGTATGAATCAAATGGGTATATTACGATAATGCATCCGGAATCATGTAAATTTTTATCAACAAATAGGTATTAGTATCCTTCGGTTTGAACCTGCCGTTCAAGATGAATTTTGTGTATCTATAGTTTATTCATTACAAAGGGCTTGTACATTGCCATTGAAAGATGTACAGTGGACTAAGGTTATAAGGAGGCATAGAAATTTCCGAGCATTAAAGCTAAGACTAAAGGAAATAGATTGTGACTCCATATCACCAATGAGACCGCATTGTTTCTGGCACCAGTGACCTTCATCTTCTTTGTGCTAATAATGGTTTGAGTACAACTGAGCCAAATACTGAAGAACTCTTATGCCTGGTTGTAGTAACACTTTTCTGCAGATACATTGGATAGAAGCAGGGATGATTCGCTACGCCACTGCATCTCGCCCAACCACATAAGCTCCGGCAAGAAGAGTTCAAGATGTCGGAAAATCAACAGCAAGGAAGAGGGAAGATTTGGATGGCTTTTATTCCTCAAACATTTTATGGAAAGGCATACAAGAGCACTGAACTAAAGGCGACTGAAATGGAGTGTTATTTTTAAGTTTTACGTCCGTGTTGTCGTCATCTGAAACGCTGATACTTTTTTCTGCGGGTTCCATTTTGTTATTCTTTCATTCACGTCCCGTTTACGCGATTCTTTGTGTTTATTCACAGGCGGCGCTCAGGCCACAAACAAATCACCACGCTGTTTTGATACGTGTAACAAAGATATGATAACTTACGAGTCCCCATTCTATGCCAGCAGAAGCAACCCTTAGATGCTAAGTACGAAATATTTTCTCTAATTTATTGCTTGAAATATAGCTCACATTTTTATATAGGAAAATGTGCTGCAATTTTCTTTCACATTTTTTAAAAATATTACTGCACTTAAATACAGAAGGCTAAAAATTTCCAAGGGCTAAATTGAAAATCTTGGTGTAAGAAAGAGAGACTGAAAGGTGAGTTTTGAGATAAGCTGACAAAGTTGTGATGTCAGCCATGCCTTTAGTTCTTTGGCTATGCATTAATGCAATGTCCAGTATTGTTCTGTAATTAAATAAACATCCTGTCAGTCAAATTAATCGCGAAGAATTTCTAAGCTTTAGTACACAAAAAGAGAAAAAGATATTGGAGTTTACAACTTCTATTTTTTCTTGACATTTTTCAACTTATTATCCTTACAATTTTTGTGAAAATTACAGATATTTTTTTCCACATTTTCATGTATAGTGTTCACCAATTATTTCATGTGCATTTAGTAGATGAGGTACGAGTATTTAGGGTGACGATTCCATATTCAGCCAGCTTTTGAGGCTATTGTACGTTAGACACCGGGAGGAATGGATGAAATGAGGGCGCTTTGTGGACGAGTAGGCATCGTGAGGGTGCCTAACGTGTGCTGGAGATTCGTCTCGCCAAGCAGCTACCCGTCAAGCGACTACGACAATGTAGTGTAATAATTAGGGCTAGGAAGTTCATGCATTTGCATGTTTTTTCTTAGGGGTTAAAAATGTATGCTTTTACATTATGTGCACGAATTATGGAATTTTAAGTTACTTGGACGTGATTTTATGGTGAATATAACTGCATATTTTCTTGATTTTGATAAATGCATATTATTTCAATACTATAGCATCTATATAACATATTGTGACTTTTTTTGTGTAAAGTAAATACGACAGATGTAGTCGAGATAAAGAAACACTTTTATTTCCGTAAACAGTAACTTTGTACACTCGTTGCAACAGCAAGAAAGTCTTTTCCCATTCACCAACAGCACGGCTCCGAATTAGTAACACAAAGAACTGTTCCTTCTCCCTGGTGTGACTCCTCGACGCTTCGCATACGTCTCTTCTTTCCGTCGGCACGACTCCTCAACCTTCACATACGTCTGACTCACTCTTCTGTCGCACTTTACCGCTATTTATATCTCCCAGGCACTATTCTGGAAGTTTCAGGAACGTTCACTTATTGCGGCGAGATATACAAAGTAGAAGATTCCAGTAGCCTCTATCCTTTTCTCTCTTTCGGCAAGCGCCCCAACAATGCGGCCATTCTCTGTCTCTTTCCTTCGGCTCCTTTGCGGTAGTGCCGACAATAATGCGATGGGTGACACTGCGGTTGTCGGCAATTAGATACGGCGTGCGCGGTGACAATATTTTAATGATTTTTATGGGTTTTTTCCCACCTGGATAATATTTTTCATATTGGTAGTGTTGCATATGAGGATGTAACTCGCGAGGTGGCGAGAAATAATGCTGAGTCATGTTGTTATGCAGTGAATCCCCCGTTTCCATCCTTTCGTTATATGTATGTGCGTAGAGAATAATCAGTGCGTTATCTGAGAGGTTTATATTAACAAAGATAAAGTGCAGGTCAACGTTTTGAGCAGCACGATTATAGAACGCTTGCCTCTGCGTGGTCTTCAAACGTAACAGTGTTGTGAACCCCAAATTAAATTAGGCGAATAAAATGTTAAAAAGCACTTGAAATGCCTAAAATAAAACCAACTTAGAGTGCTAAATTAATTAATTTACAGAAAGAGTTTTCGGGTGATTTAATATCTACAGATAATAGGGCACTGTTTTGTGGAGCGTGTGACAAAAATATAGGGAGTGAGAAAAGATTTCAAATAGTTCAGCACATAAACACAGCAAAACATAAGGAGAATTTAATCAGAAAACTCGCCAACAAATAACCTGTTCTAAAACAATTAGTAGAGTGTTTAGGAAGTAGGGTTACTGAATTGTCCTATAACTTGTGCCAAGTATTTTTAGCTGCTGATATTCCCTTGTTAAAAATTAATAATCCGATATTTAAAAACTTTCTTGCCAAGTGTACTCAACAACATGTGCCTGAAGAAAGTATACTGCGTAAGACTTATGTAGGGCATTGTTACAATAACGTATTGTCAAATATACAAGATTTAGCGGATCAGTTTGTGTGGTTGTCTGTTGATGAAACCCCTGATTCTGAACGCCGTTCTATTGCTAATATAATCGGGGGTGCCTTAAATATTGAACAAAAGACTACAGCTTATCTCCTTAATATGTGCAAATTGTCGGCCACTGACAATGTAACTGTGACACAGTTTGTGATGGACTCTTTGAAATTACAATGTCCATGTGGAATCGAATACAACTGGTTGCTTTTCTTTGTTACCTTATTTGGTAAAATCAGGAAAAACTCTGAAAGGTATTTTTCCTAACTTAATTCATATAACTTGTTAGGCACACGCTCTTAATCGAATTTCTGAGACAATACGCGATTCTTTCCCATTGCTAGATAGATTTGTGTCCAGTACAAAGAGAATTTTTGTTAAATCTCCTAAAGGAGTTAAGTTGTTTAGATCAACAGCACCTAATATCCAACTTCCTCCTGCACCGGTGTTTACTCGATGGGGAACATGGGTCGATGCAGTTTTATATTATGCTGAGCACATAGAAATAGTCGAAGAGGTTGTTAATTCATTGGACTCGAACGATGCTTCATCAATACAAACTGTGCAAAATATTCTGTCAGGCAGTGGGTTAAAGAAGGATCTTAGTTTCATATCTGCCCATTTTTCTTTCTTACCAACAGCCATAACGGCATTGGAAGCTGTAGGATTTCCTTTGCATGAATCACTTACTGTGCTTGAAAAAACAGTATGTGATCTAAGTTCGGTTCCTAGTAGCATAGGACAAAAAGTGAAAGAGAAAGTGAATTATGTAATTTCAAAAAAGTGAGTGAGTGAGTGAGTGAGTGAGTGAGTGAGTGTGTTTTGTTTAAGGGCCCATCGACAACTTGGTCATTAGGGCCCCGAGTCCAGAAGTAAAATTACATACCGTCAAGTGTTAAAACATCACCCATTAAAAACTAAAAATCTACGGTTAAAATAGATAAAAAACCTCAAACAACTATTAAAACGTTTCATTTAAAATGCTAAAAACAGAAACTTAAAATTGCTACAAAGTAAAAAACACTAAAACGTTAAAAAACTCAAAAATACGGCCATCTAAAAGGCTAAAATCTCTGAAATAAAATATCCTTACAGTTGCTTCATAAAATCAATTGTGGAACAAAACCGCAGCACTGTATTTACAGATACTGGGTCGTTGCCTAAAACTGACGACAGTGTAACGCCCAGGCCAACGGACTGGCGCTCACGAGCGTATCGCGGACAATCAAGAAGGACATGTGCGACGGAGATTGGAATGTTACACGTCGTACAGACAGGCTCCGGATCACCACGCAAAAGGTGTCCATGCGTGGCTCGGGTATGGCCTATCCTCAGGCGGGTTAAAACTACTTCTTCCCGCCTGGAATTCCTGCAGCTGGTATGCCAGGGTTGTACCGTGTCCTTGATTGTCCGTAATTGAGTGCCAGATAACGCTTCCCAAGATTCCTGCCAGAGAGCAAATAGATGGCGACGGAAATATTTCTGCACATCTATATAGGGCAGCGTACGGGTGGAATACTCCGGAAGGCGACATGCAGACTTTGCAGCCGCATCCGCCGCCTCGTTACCCGGAATACCCACATGGCCTGGGATCCACGTAAAAACAAACTGGTATCCGCGAGACAGTAGCTGAGAAATCAACGTCTGGATTTTAACAACCAATGCCGAGGTGCCGATAAACTGTTGCAGGGCCTGGAGAGCGCTAAAAGAATCGGAACAAACGATAAAGCTTCCAGGACCTGAACTGGAGATAAAAAGGAGGAAATAAAATATGGCAAACAACTCGGCGGTAAATACTGAACTGGCGTCCGGTAGGCGGTACGTATGAGCGTCACCGTTGTATATAAAGGCGCAACCCGTCGAACTACCCATCTGGGACCCATCGGTAAATACCGGACAGGAAGTCCGGTATCGCCCCAGTAGTTCCGTGAATAGTTGGCGAAACACGGAATGAGGGGTAGCTATCTTAAGACAGCCCGACAGCTCCAGGTCAAAGCGTGCGCGCTGGAGTTGCCAGGGAGGACATCGGCCACGTGAATGCCGCTCTACGGCTGGCAGTCGAAGGGCGTGTGCAGCAAGCAGTTCACGAAACCGGATACCACTTGGACGGGAGATGGTTGTATTTCGCATATAACGGTGCGCGAGGTCTGGACGCAACACGGGTGGAAACGAAGGGTAACCTGGATGGGCGGCCAGCCTTGCCACGTAAGAACAAAGTAATAAAGAGCGTCGAACAGACAGTGGAGGTTCACCAGAATCAGCATACAGACAATCGATTCTGCTGGTGCGGAAAGCCCCAGTAGCGAAACGGATACCAGTGTGATGTACTGTGTCTAAAAGCCGGAGTTTAGACGCAGACGCCGCGCCATAAATAAAACAGCCGTAGTCTAATTTGGACCGGACCAGAGAGCCATACAACCTCAACATGACGGTGCGATCGCCACCCCAAGATGCCCCAGATAAGACCCTGAGTACCCGAAGCGAACGATCGCAGGAAGCACGAAGATAGCGGATATGGTGCTCCCATGTGAGTTTACTTTCGAGGTGTAAGCCCAAGAACTTAAGGTGCGGTACAAAAGGAAGACGTGTGTCGCGCAGATGAAGATCAGGAGGAGGGTGTACTCCTCGCAGTCGGTGAATGTGTAGACACTGTGTTTTCGTAGGGGACAGCCGAAAGCCCGTGCGTAATGCCCACTCGGCGATCGAGGTTATGGTCAGCTGCAGTTGACGCTCGATGTGCTCCAAACTATAAGAGCGATAGTAGATCGCAAAGTCGTCAACATACAGCGACATCGGGATACCGCTACGAACAACACTAGTGATGCCATTAATGGCAACTGCGAAAAGTGTGACACTGAGGATGGATCCCTGGGGTACACCATTGTCCTGGATCTTCTCTTGAGACAGCGTGTTGGCTATACGGACACGAAAACGGCGAATGAGTAAAAAGTTAAAAAGGAAAACGGCTAAGTGACCGCGCAAACCATAACCGTGTAGAGTACGGAGAATGCCATAGCGCCAAGTAGTATCGTAGGCCTTCTCCAGATCAAAGAAGACACCCACGACATGCTGCTTCAGGAGAAACGCATTCTATATGTATGCCTCCATGCGCGTCAGGTTGTCGACACTGGAGTGATAGCGACGAAATCCGCACTGAACATTGCTCAGCAGGTTATTCGTCTCTAGCCACCACACTAAGCGAGTGTTAATCATCCGTTCCAAGGTCTTGCAGACGACACTCGTCAGGCAGATAGGGCGGTAGCTAGAGGGAAGTGTCCGGTCTTTTCCTGGTCGAGGGATAGGGATGACAATGCCCTCTCGCCAGGAAGACGGAAAAACCTGCTGATGCCAGATGCGGTTATACATGCTCAACATGAAGGAAAGAGCTGCAGGTGGAAGATGAAGCAGCATTTGGCGGTGGATGTCATCAGGACCGGGAGAAGAATTCTTTGCTAGGGACAAGGAATGCGCTAGCTCCGCCTCGGTAAATGGTGCATTGTACGGTTCACTTTGGGCACTGTTAAAACTAAGGCCTATCTGCTCCGCAGATTCCTTGATAGCTAAAAACGCTCTATCATAGCTTTGGGTTTGGCTAGTACAGGCAAAACACTCGGCAAGGGCGTCGGCGATATCCTGCTCGCTGGTGTAACGGGAGCCCTGTACGGCAAGGCCGGGGATGATCGTCCGGCGACACTTGCCGTACATTCGCCGAACAGCAGTCCACACCTTTTGCGCCGAACTTCGACGGGAAAGAGAAGATACATACTTTTCCCACGATTTGCGTTTTGCGTCTCGAAGTATAAATCTTGCCCTAGCACCAGCACGCTTAAAAGCGACAAAGTTCGCCTGCGTAGGATGTAATGTAAAGATACGCAATGCACGCTTGCGTGCTTTAGTAGCCAAACGGCATTCCTCGGACCACCAAGGCACAGGAACGTGACGAGGTGTAGTGGAACCACGAGGAATGCTGGAATCCGCTGCATGAAGGATAGAGTAAGTAAAATACTCCACCATGTCGTCAATGGTGGTAAAACCATCGTCGGTTAGGTGAATGAGGGAACGAAACTTCCCCCAGTCAGCCTTGGGAATAATCCAGTGAGGAAAGCGTGTTGGCACAGAATTGTGGCCCGATAGGTGAATGCTAATGGGGTAATGATCACTGCCAAATAAGTCGGAAAGTACCGACCAGTCGAGTAGAGGTACCAGTGACGGACTGCTAAAAGAAACGTCAAGTGCGGAGTGTGTACCATAGGCAGATGATAAGTAAGTAGGCACGCCAGTGTTTAATATGACTAGGCCGGACATATGGCAAACGTCTGCTACAAGGCACCCACGGGCATCGTCAATGTCGGAGCCCCAATGAGAGTGCTTGGCATTCAGATCGCCGAGAAAGATGAGCGGTGGCGGAATCTGTGCCAAGAGAGCCCGAAGATCGTTCGTGTGTACGACACTGACCGGTGGCAGATAGACATTGCAAAGGGAGAAACAGAGGTTCTGCAGCTGCACACGCACCGCTACAGCTTGTAGCGGCGTGTTGAGTGGCACACTGGTGGCAGAGATATCATGCGCCACCAGGATAGCAACACCCCCGCTGGCTCGCCTATAAGCTGCAGAGTCATGTCTAAATGCCGAAAAACCACGAAGTTGTAATGCGTGGTTAGGGTGCAAGTGCGTTTCTTGTAGACAGACGATTGATGGAGACCGTTGCGAAACGAGATGCTGTACGTCCGGAACACGTGCCCGGAACCCATTAACATTCCACTGGATTATTTCCATGGTAAAGAAGAATTAGGGATTCGTCTTCATCTTTTTCTTTTTCATCTTTACTTTAACCGACTTCGGACGGGGTAGGTTAAATTCGCCATCGTCTGGTGACTCCGCCGACGTCCGGGAGTCTGAAGATCCCCGGCGGCTCGCTGAACGAGAGCGGGAGCGGGACTTCATGGACGATGTGCGACTGCTGGCGCGACCAGAAGGCCTAGAATAATGGCTGTCAACAGGCTGGCTGCGG
The DNA here is from genome assembly GCA_030765045.1 of Tenodera sinensis. Lineage (NCBI taxonomy): Eukaryota > Metazoa > Arthropoda > Insecta > Mantodea > Mantidae > Tenodera > Tenodera sinensis. The sequence continues at coordinate 146,436,165 of CM060966.1, forward strand.
CTAGTTGTCTTGTGAGCTGGTGTCTGCACGGCTATAGATGTAGTAGCAGGTGCAGCTGTGGCACGAGACAGTGAAGGGGTATTCGCAGGTAGGTCAGTCTGTGTAGAAGCATCTGACACAGGAACGTGCTGGATCGCTACGCTGCTGGCAGGAGCGCGTCGGGCAGCCAAGGCATAACCTGTGGTGGTAGCAGGTTTCAGCTGCTCAAAGCGACGACGCGCTTCTGGAAACGTGAGATGTTCTTTCACGCGCAATTCTTGTATACACTTCTCATCCAGGAACTTCGCACACTGACGCGAGCTGGATGGATGCTTCCCTTCACAGTTCACACAGAGGGGATCCCGTGTACATGTCGGGTCCTCATGGGCTGCTAAACCACAGCGCTCACATATAGCAGGATTATTACACAGGGTCTTAGTATGGCCGAACCGTTGGCACCTAAAACAACGCATGGGGTTCGGCACATACTGGCGTACGGCGGCACGTTCGTAGCCACAAAAGATGTACTCGGGCAATTTAGTTCCTCTGAACGTCAGAAACACCGTACGCAAAGGTACATCCTTGCCATCCTGCTTTCGGGTAAGACGGTAAGCCTGACACACACGCTGGTCGGAGAGACAGGTGGTAATCTCATCGTTCGACAGATTGTCCAGACTGGAGGTGGTGACAACTCCCCTACATGTGTTGAGCGATTTGTGTGGGGCTACCCGAATTGGGTAGGAGCCCAACAAACTCGCCTTTAAAAGTTTCTGGGTCTGGTCTGCCGTGTTGGTTTCGATCAACAGCGTACCGTCTCGAACTCTGGTCGCGTTCTTAACCGGGCCACATATTCTGTCGACTTCTCGTTTTATATAAAATGGGCTAAGGTCCTTTATCGTTTTCCCGTCACATGCCAAAGTCAAAACCAAGAAAGGGTCAAAGGAAGAGGGGTTGCGCGGAGACATGATTATTTGGACCCCCATCCGGAACCGTCGGCGTCAGCCTGCCATCCGGGGGTCAAAGGATAAAAGACACCAAAATCTCCACGGTCTGTGCCGCCATGGAGACCCCTCCATGACTGACCTCAAGGCGTACTTCAGAGGAGCTACCCTCCGATCTCCACTGCTTGTCCGCATGGGTAAACCGTTCACCACGTGACACCCCGGTTTTATGCCCCCACCACAGGAATAACCGCCTGTGGCTCCCCGCTTTAGCACACGCTGCCTCAACGGAGTCAGCGTGGATTCAGGGGACTTCGGGTTGATTACACCGGGGCTCCGTCAGCGGTAACACTTCCGGCCGGTGATACTAACCCGACGCCACACGGCCGTCGGGAGATTAACACCGGCCGTGCCCTCAAGGAGCTACGTGGGTGTACATGACGTGTGGACGGGCTCCGCACCTAAGGCTACACATGGGGGCAGTGTGAAGGGTCCGCACAACCTTCGCGCCTGAGACCTCCGAAGAGCACACAAGTCGGGGGCCGCGCTGAAAACCGTGGAACAGGACCACGGAGATAGGAAAGATCCCTGCTGGTGAGACAGGAGTTATAAAACTAAGGCCTTACTAACTAATAATCGGAATAAACCTAGAAGAGGAAGAGGGTGATATAAAAGCAACATAAATCGCTGCACGTGGCACAGTTAATGTATATGGAGGGGGTGAAATGATGGTGCGCAGCTCGGGGCCCCGGGCGCGCCAAACCCGGACCTACCGTGGTAGGTTCCCCTGGGGGAGTTTGATTTCGGAGTCCTCTTCTCCTAGATGAGTTGTCGACCAAGACTAACGAGCCTCATCTACCCGTTGGAATGTTCTTAGCTTCCCCTCACCTCTTGCCTACCAGTGGTCAAACAGACACACTTAGTAGGCTGTAATTTCAAAAAATTCTGGTTATAAACAGATGTGCGATATTCGAGACATCCTTGAAAGAAAACCATTTGTCACACCAAGAGAGTTGACTCTCTCTGTGAAACAGTTAACTTCATTTAAATATGCCCCTATAACATCTTGTGACTTGTAAAGAAGTTTTTCACGTTACAAAAGTGTTTTACCAGACAATAGACGACGTTTTACTGTTGAAAATTTGTGTATTGTTGGTTGTGAACTGCAATTTAGCAGTTAATAGTAGCAGCGGAACCACTTCTGCTTCAACCTCTAAGGAGTAAGGTAACTTTATTGTTTACACTAACTCGTCTACTGCAAAGGGACGTGAACTGTTCAAATGAAATAGTGCATATTTCTTGGCATATTTTGAAGTTTTTAAGAGCATATTTGTATTCATATTTCAGTGTTTTTAGGGCATGAACTTCCGAGCCTTAGTAATAATTATACAGGCTGAGAAATAACTTGAAATAAAAAGAGAGGCGACGATAAAGTGGGTCTATAAAGAGGTACACAGTTTGAGTTTGGCATATTTTTCATTCAGATTAAAACCCATTTTCTTCGCAATTGCATGCATTATTCCAACATATTTTTGTGCTGCATTCAGGTCTTTCTAAACTCATTCTTCCAATTCTTACGAAGGTTCATCTGTCTACTGTCTACTGTTTTACAGTTTGACATGGTTAGCTCATATGTGATGATTTCTTTCATTATGTTTCCACATATCGACTTAAAAATTCCCTTATTTGCTCAATCAACAGAATCAAAGGGATGCCGGCTTGAAAAGTATGTAGAATTTGAAATTCAAGTAAATAACCCTGAATATGTTGGAATTGGTTAATAACAAAAAGGTATTTTATATAAATTTTGTGTTTTAACGAACTCTCTAATTTTTGTGTGGTAATCTTAGGGTATTTCATATGCTGTTCACGGTACACCAAAGTGTCAAAATTCATCACCATTTAAAAGGCCTTCATAGGCTATTCCCAGGGAAGTCAATTTTTTCATTTTATTTACCGCGTAAATGTTAATTTAATCGAAATTGTTTGAGCCACTTCTGAAAAAATGAAAAATAGCGAAGAATATTAGTATGTAGTTTGGGACGACGATCGTTTTAATCGCATGCGCACGCGTGCACTCAAATAAGTTTTCTTGTTCAAGAGGCCTCTACGTTTATTCATTGCTAGAGATACCTACGATTATTTTCTCCCTTGATTAGGGTGCTAGAATTGTTTTTAAGACTATGCCTTAATTGCGTACAAAAATTAGGTTGTGTCACGAAAAAAGCAAAAACTTAATTTTACTATATAAGCTCACGCTGCCACCATTTCATTAGCAAAGTTATACATTTCCTTTTGAGCCATAATTTTCAGTTAAGTTGCTTCATTCTCAAGAAAGGTGTTCATCCGAAGAAACCGGGGCCCCACTTCGCTACAGCCCCTTTAAGCCCAAAATGCACGTGAAGTCTATATCTGGTTCTAGTCCGAATCTCCTGCACCCTTAACATCCACTGTTGATTCACGTTGCTTCCCTTCCTTCCCTTTTTATCTTATCTGACAACATGAATTTGCATTCTAAACGCGGTCGTAGAGCGAATATGGGGAAGGGTTAGCTGCTGCTGCTGCTCCGGTTCCGGGCCTGTACACTCACTGCACACAACTGTAGTCCTATCTGTGTGACTCGTGCTGTTATTAACCCCTTTACCGCTTCAGTATTTACCCAGAAATACGGTATCGAAATCTTAACGGAAATGCGCTTTGAAATTCCTGAACAAAAAAGCTCACTTTTAAGCATTGGACTACAAGATTTTCAAGAGATTCTCAAACTACCCTTTAAATGGAGAAATAATTCGGTATTTTAAATTTTCCCGAAAACGGGAACAGTGTAATTCATTGTGTTGCCATTTGGCAACAAAGATGTTTAGTCTAGACTTTAGAACATTGTGAAAGTTCTTTTTTTTTTTTTTTTTTTTTTTTTTAATTTTCATATCATATTAGTATTCACTATATTGGTAGCTATTTGTATCATAAATCTATAAATCAATCAGTATTATTTTAATTACTCTTTATTTTTCAAAAATAAAATTCCATGCCATTATAAGCTAATGAGCCCCGTCATTATCTACACGTACAGGTCACGCGTTGGTGCTTGACGAATGGAATTTTTAAATGAAGGGTTAGATGCGGCGACACACAGGAACACCGACACACAGAAGCATAGACGACAATCAGATGTTGTGTACGTTGCTCTTATATTTCTGCGCTGAAGTACAGTAGCTACAAAGCAAACTACCGCATGTGAGCCACATGTGTTATTGTCAATCTCTTTAACGCGTACATTTAATTTGCTTGTGTTTCTTCTATTCCCGACACTTCTCCTTCGTCATCTTCATCCGAATTGCTTTCATTTTCATCACCTCGCGTTAAAACACTGCCAATGACATGAATCCGTACTACACAAATCTTTGCAGTCAAGTGTACCCTGTGTTATCTTCGTCTAGAGCGAATGAGCAGCCCATATCATTTCACTGATTATTTTACGTGGACCCTCCCCATCCTTGACTGCAGCCACATATGGTTGCTGTCTCTGGGTTTAAACTCCTGAAGTTCGGCTTTGAATGGATGACCAGCCCATTTCGTCTGGCCTTTCATGCCCATTGAAATTAGTTATTTTAAGGTGTTTGTGAAAGGGATACCTAAACCTGTTCAATAAATAGAAGAATGGCATATGTAGCAAAATAATTCATGCAATAGAGGAATAACAGATTTAGGTCAATGAATGAATTCTGTGCGAGTAGCGTGTTAAAAGTGCCTTCATTATGATTGAATTTGGTTTAATTCGATTGTAAATCGGAAAGCACAAGTAAGACAGGCAAGGTACAAATTCATTAAAGCACACAGTTTGTGCAAGATTGCTTTTTTCTCATTAAACTTTCAGTTTTCCAAATATTCAACGTTAAAGTCTTACAGTTATCCACTGATTAGCTGAAACACCCGGCGATGCCCGTAGTTTGACGGTTTATCCCTACGACATTTAGACTTAGGTTGTACTTACCAATAGCCTCAAGTTGCTTGAAAACAGAAATGGTTACTGATACTCTTAGACAAACAGCTTACTTAAGGGGACAAGGTAGTGATTCGTACACTATTTCAGTATTTCAAAACATAACTTTAGTTGAGGATATCTAAGTTCCTGCTGCTCAGATCAAAATTTAATTTGGGATGAATATTTAGTGATTCATTGTGATTACATTGATATAGAGTACATCAAAACAATTATTTAAAATGGGCATATAATAAGGCAAAAACTGATAACATGTTTTTGAAAAAAATATAATATATATAGTACTAACGGTACAAATTCCTTCTACAACATACAATTAAATATATTTGGCTATATTCAAAAGAAAAAATATTTAACTTTTGTAAAAAAAAAAAAATCTGTTTTGGATTTTTGCAATGGGTTACTTTTGTAGAGTACATGCTTCTGGAACTACTGTAAAATTTTCATTCAAATAGGTTCAGTGGTTTTGAAAAAACATGTACCTGAGTTTGTTGTAGTGTTTTAACGCCCGCTTTTACTACTACGGCACCGCAGGCGGTGACACTGATGATACATGAAGATGGAACACTGGTGGAATGAGATGGCGGGGGAAACCGGAGTACCGGGAGAAAACCCGCCCTGACGCCGCTTCGTCCACCACGAATACCACATGCGGGTCCCTGGGATCGAACCCGGGCCGCCTAGGTGGTAGGCGAGCGCGCTAACCGCTCGGCCACGGCGCCGCCGTACCTGAGTTTGAAAAATGTCGAGTTACAGAAAACTACATTTAAAGAAAAGTGTGTCATCTCTGAAGCCCTCAAAACCCAGCATGGCCCAGCGTGCCGCCACATTTTGATGGGGTAATTTAAAGCTTTAAATGTGTTGGTACCCTTACAATATATATATCATTTTGAAGAGGAAGGTTTCTACTTTTTTTAAAAATGAAAAAGAAAATTGACTTTTTGAGCCCAAATCAGTACCCTGTCCCTTTAAACTCTTAGATTACATCATAAAAAATAACACCGAGAAAACATGCAAAAACACTGTTGAAGAACTACAAATACCATAGGAGGAAAGTTCACTTTAAGTATGATCTGCTACAGTATTTTGAGTTAAGAAGTATGGTGTCACTTGTACGAGCAGGCGTTCACTTATTATGGAGGGTTGAAGGATCCGGTGCTGTTGACATTTAGCCCGTGTGAAGTCAGGACGCTTAGGTTAGATTGTGTAGGTATATGAATGGGATGACAGAGTCCTGTGTCATTGAAATTCAGCCCGTATAAGAATAGGACGCCTATGGTCGTGCGTGTATATGTACGGGATGACAAGGTCCTCTATTATCAACATCTACTACTTTCATCAATAACCAAGTATTCATAACTCACATCAACTCTTCTCCACCTTTACAAATTGACGCAGTAATAATACACAAATGTATTTTATTTGGTACACTAGAAATGTATGCACACAATATTAATGTTATCAATTACCTGGCATTGCCCGTAACTTGGTTTATCCCTACAACATTTAGCCTTGGGTGCACTTGCTCAGTACCTACATGGAACGTTGTGAAAAAGTTAATGTACTGAAAAAATAATTTTTTACAGCATTCCGTTTTTGAGACTTTCCCTCTTTAGTTTTGGCATATTGACCGGTGAAATTCTAAATGATATCTTGCCAAACATGTCCGTCGTTTCTCGCAAGGAGAAGCAATGAAACATTAACTCAAGAGTAGGAAAATGAGAACATAAACTATACATCATGCAAAAATGGAGCTGCAGTATAAATGTTATGTGAGAGCACGGCCAATTTTGCTACTTAAGTCTAGGCACAAGAAAGGCATTACTTAAGATTTTGGCAATAACTATTGCGATTATATGAGTAAGGGCGTGCTAGAAACATATAATGTTCAAAACTCCATGCTGAAAGAGGCATTCAAATGCTTTACTTTTGATGTTATTATGTGCTAGGCTGCTCTTTGGCATGCTTAAGTACGCTATAAGCCTTTTTTATAATCCTCCTTTAAGAGATGTTGGCGCCAAGCCTGGGCAATATCGCAAGCATTCCTTATCTCTTCTCCCTACATATATAAAAGATTCAATGGTCTGATCAAGGATTAGCAGGAAAAACTGCAACATTAAAACTGTGGCCTGATATGGGATTTACGTTTATGTTTTGTTATTGTTTCATCGCTGTAAGCAGTTGCTTATAGCAGTCGGAGAATATCTAACACTATCAGTGGTCACTGCATGATCGTGGAATTTAAATTAAGTCAATGAATTTGACAACTGAGTCTTAGGAAGTCTGGTTTAAGGAATCCTGGAATTGTAAATGATCGAAGAACTATCAAATTGACGATTTCTAGGCTTATGTATATAAATGTTCCCCAAACCTTCAGTTATCGGTTGGCAGTGAAATTTTCTAGATCGCGCTATTTTTAGGTCTAGCACAGGCTTTAAATACCATATGCGCAAAATTTAAACGCCCCTTTTCTGCTTAGGTTTTTAACAGTATTTGAACAAAATATGGACAACAGGGTTGAAAAACAACCAAATTCAACGGAAAGGAATGGTTAAGCTATGTGTCTGAGGAGACAAACTACTAGACAGAGGACCGAAGGTATGACAAACAGGTCATGACGCATGTGTGTTAAAAAAATGGTTTTTCTCGATTTTACATCTGCTTCATGCGCATTAGATTTTCTGTTGCAGTACTAGAATTTTTCTAGAATATGTTCCACTTATGTTACTTTATCTTCAGTCTGACTTAAAAATCTGAGGAGTAGTTTAGCTTTAAAAAACCCTAAATATAAAAAAAGTTTTTAAAGAATATTTTCGATCTCCATCAAACCAAAGAAATTAATTACTATAAAAGTAATCATCTTTTCTTCCTGTCAGACATCGATGGCGTTTGTGGAGCAATCAAAGTTCATAAAATAATATGTTGTGATATTTTAGTTTTTGTTGCGCATGGAATATTTTGAAAATTAAGATATTTTTATATTGTGAATTAATTGAATAATTGGTTCACTCAAAACTATAAAACAGATTAGGCTGGAACTTTGTGTAGTAGTTTATAAAAAACGCCCTTAAGTGTGCAAAGTATTTATTTCATACTTATAAAAAATAGAAAATTCAAATTTTAGTCCCAAGGTCCCTTGAGGTTTGACAGAAAGCAAAAGCCCTCCATCTTTAGGCGACCAACCTTCTATTTCCAACAGCTAGTATCAGTTCCCTAAGTGACTGTCATGACAAACATTTTAGGGACAAAAAGAACTAACCAATGAAGATGTTATAATTGAAGTGAAATGTACGGGTGATTCGGATATCACCTCTCTGAAGCAAAACCGTTACAACTTGTGACAGTTTTCCTTTGTAAGCCCTCATAAGAAATTATAAAATGTAGAGGTTTTGGGAAGACTAGTGTTATGTTACGGAAAAGTAACCCTTCTAAAAGGATAGTGTATTTCAAATCTACATTGGAAACGTAAATTTTTATATTTCCAGTGCATCTATAATTCCAGAGTACTATAATCACTGTGTATCAGAATAAATAGGCTAAAAATGTCAGTTACCTATATATAAGTATTAATTCTTTCTTTGTACATAAGGCAATAGTAGCTTTTCTACCACTAACGTCTGCAGATCTGTCCGTCTGTCTATCCACACTCTTAGGATGCACAGAGAATGGGAAATATTTCATTCAACAGCTGGAAATGGCACACGAGACTTCCAGCTTTAAAGAAGAGTATCGCACTTACACTCCTTACTTAGTGCGAAAATAATTTTACCAGGATTTGGTATAATTTCACGTTATTTCTCATGAAAGAGATTAATAGTAATAATAAAAAAAAAAAAAATAATAATAATAGTAATAATAATAATAATAATAATAATAATAATAATAATAATAATAATAATAATAATAATAATAATAACAATAATAACAATAATAACAATAATAACAATAACAATAACAATAACAATAATAATAAATAATAATAATAATAATAATAATAATAATAATAATAATAATAATAATAATAATAATAATAATAATAATAATAATAATAATAATAATAATAATAATAATAATAATAATAATAATAATAATAATAATAATAATAATAATAATAATAATAATAATAATAATAATAATAATAATAATAATAATAATAATAATAATAAAGATCTGCATTCTTATGCTTTGAGTCTATATCAGGACTACAAGTCCGCATATCTCCCTTTCTTTACATTTATTTTACAACAATCATTAACAAATTATTTTTTGCAGATAAATTAAAGTAAACAATTACATAAAATGACTGGTTTTAATATACATAGTAATATAATTAATGCATTTACACTAGAGGTGTTTGACCTCAGGATGACAAATCAGGTAATGTCTAGCAGGACAACTTCTGCAGTCCCTTCTGCCAGTAGTAATCCAAAAATATTGTGTTCTCCTTTAACGAGCCTCATGGGTAATATGTATTTCATCTTATCCTTGGAACAACTGTAGGATGTAGAGATGTGGTTAGTGTCTTCTAGTCAGCGTGGCGCTACCGTTACACTTAGATCACTTTCGTAGAAATTCGGAGCAAGAGAGCAACCGTCGGATCGAATCACAAGAATTCGACTGAACTGCGCTTGGCACGATTCACGATCCACTGAACGCTTAGTAAACGTTTAACTAACTTTGCCACAGTCCACGACTTCGCTACAAAAACAACTAGAACAACTCCGTCTCTGGGCACGAGCGAGTCCCTTTTATAGCGCCTTGCACTACGAGAGAGTTCTGGAAGTGGAATGCTCGAGAGTGAATAAGGAGGAATAGTACATACGGGAGAACGGCACACAATAACCATTGTTTCCGTATGATCCATTGTCCTTAAGGCAGGTGAGCGTCTCCGGCCTGTTCCTACCGCCGACAGAGCTCGACATTGTGATTGATTCGGCCGATTAAACTCCACAATTGAATATGTACCAAGTTAACTGCTAAGGTTAATGAATCTTGTATAAAATTTGCTTCAAACTTTTTAAACAAAAGACTGCGTTATTAGAAAAATGTCCGCGTGTGTGAGCGTATACGTGAACAACATTATTTAAAAATTAGAAGCCCGTTAAATACCGATTTGGGTATTCCAAGTATACAAAAAAATTTGAGGAAAATCCTTCCCATCCCAGACTACCTCTTACATGGAACGTTTTTCGAAAATTTTAGTTTTCTCAAAAATTTCTATAACGATTTTGATTAAAATATCAAATGTTTTAGATATTTTCATATCAAATGAAATGCATATCTTGAATTTTTTGGGAAATGTCTTCATAAATCCTCATCATTCTGGATGACTTTTGCACAACTGTAAACCACAAGAGATACACAAAATCTTACTACACAAAAATGAAGATCTTCTTAAAACACTAATGTCAAATATTTTTTTGTGGAGTACACCATTTTTAGGTATATCTTATTTGTTTGCATGTTCCAACACTTCTTCTTTTCCAAAATGATTCGCAACTATAGTGCGTCATAAATAAAAAGTTTATTTTATTTTTTACGTGCTGGACAGCAAAGAGAATGGAATGTCAAGCCTTCACATAGCGACTGGCTCTAAAAGGATTTGGCTACCGCTTAAACCTACTGTATTCTCATGTTCTCACTGCACCCGCAAGGAAACATATAGTCAAATAATTTCTGCAAATATTGATCTGTATGAACATAAAGTAGATAGAGGAAATAGCGTTTGCAAGGACAGTTTGTAAAGGATATAGAAAGTCGTGTGAGTGCAACGCATCAGATTTTTTCTTTAGCGTGTGACGCACTTTTTAGCTCAGCTACGGATGAAGTTTTTGCGCGGTGTGATGGAACTCAGGACCTCACGACGCATGCCTTTCTAAATGAGATTCCCTTGTTCCGCAACAAAAAGCTGCAAGAGGGAGGTTTGGCATTCTTCGCTTCCGAAGTCGGAGAGCGCGCGGTCTACACTTGCGAGGCTGTGTGTACACACAAGAAAAGGGGCGGGAGGGGAGGGGAGAGGGTAAAGTACTTGTTGCGACGCTGGCGCCTTACGACGGGAAGCTGTTGAGTCAACACAGTTGCCTCAAGGGACACTTACATCTGAAATAGATTCAGCTTGCCACAGGTGGACTATATGAACAGCCCCTAGAGATTTAGTCCTATTGTCATATCAACAACAACGCTATGCTATGTTCATCCAGTGAGATAACATTGCATTGGCGTAACACATTCCAGGGATAACGAATTTCCACTTTAGCTATATTTTACACTTCACATTCCTTCTGTATCACTTTGCATTGTTGCAAAAATCAGAGATGAATGATAGGTAAATGTTACATAATTACTCTCCCACACACACACACACACGCACACGCACACGCACGCACACGCACACGCACACGCACACGCGCACACACGCACACACACACACACACACACACACACACACACACACACAGTTTCTGTGTAGTCTTTATATATTATGTATTAAATAATTATTCTTTCTTTATTGTTCTCAACATTTTTCTAGCCTCCATATTGCTGCTGCATATAGCATCCTTTTCCTACTACAGCTCAATTTTCTAATTTTCATTTCTGGTATTTTTGTGATACATCCTCCAATGACCCGGATCCCAAGGTCGCGGGTTCAAACCCGGCCCAGACCGATGGTTTTTAAGTGTGCTTAAAAACGACAGCTCCATGTCAGTAGATTTACTGGCATGTAAAAGAACTCCTGCGGGACAAAATTCCGGCACACCGGCGACGCTGATGTGATCCTGGCAATTGACAGCGTCGTTAAACAAGAAAATAATGTTTTAATAATTTAATGACCCGTATTGATTGTTTCGCCTTTGCCAATACAATTTTCTTCTGTTCACCCCAATCCCTTACACTGGTGAGAGTAATCCCTAAGTAGTCAATTTTCCTCACTTTTTCCAACTCTATTCGCTCCCAATACCATTTTTAATTTCCGTTTATTTATTTTTAACCCCAATCTTTACAATATTTGCCAGTAGTTTCATTATAATTTTACTTTGCCCTAAAAGTGAAGCAGAACCTGTCATGCCATTAGATCAGCTGCCAACAATAGTCTTGAAATTTCCTTATTAGTAGTAACTGGTGAAGGTTTACTTTCCTATGTCTTCCATAATATCATCTATAAATAAACTAAACAACACTAGACTAAGTTTACATCCCTGCCATTCTCCTGAAATACTCTATACACATTTAGTTACTTTATTCTCCTACAATTTTACACAGAACTCATTCTCCTGAAGCATCTTGTGGAATAATTCAATAAATATATTGTTTACGCCTTTATTTCTTAGTTTTATTCATAGTGCTTCTCTTCAAACACTTTCTCCAAAATATTCATTAGAAATACAAACGTGTTTTGATTTCACTATTAGTAGTTCGGGAAAAAGAACTGTTCATACACATACACATAATAAACAATCTGAGGCGTGCATACTCCGAAATTGGTAGACTTATAAAAATGTCAATGTCAGAAGCTTTTCAGAAACGCGTCAGTTTGTACTTCTGAAATTTTGGCCTAATTTTTATAATGTCTGCTGTGAAAGCATTTGCAAAGAGGCTGAAGTAATTTTTCATTGTTTGGCAATCTACAAGTATAAACATTTTTTCTTAAAATTCCCTTGAGTTTTTCCAATTTATTAATTTATCATCATCATCAATTATTATTATTATCATTATTATAATTATCATTATCATCATTTTCATTATTAGCATTAAATTCATAACCTGTAAGTTCTAAATGAATTCTAAGAGACGTTGATGACATTTTAAATTGCATCCAAAGGTCCCTATTAAAACGTTTGTGGAAAGAAGGCGTAACAAAAAATTATTCTTTCAATTCTCGCTTATAGACATGTGGACGTTTTCTTGTGTTCATACTGATTTAGAGACTGCCATTATACTCTATGTTCCAGTCCGCACTTGATTGCGCTGTTCAGTCCTTCGACTGGCATGTGCTGAGGGTATTAAGGGTGTTACGTTGACCTTAACTTGCAGGGATGTAATCGTGATCGCCAGTTTGCGGATCACTGGGGTGTAGTATTGCTAATAAAGCAAGGTGCATCAGCGATCAGTCTTGATCCTAGTTTGGAATGTTTGTATTTTCTGGATGTTAGAATTTGCTGCAGAACCCCATATACCACAGGAGTGGGTCCAAATGAGTCTAATTGTAGAATAGTAAATTAACTTCTTGAGGTACAGAGGATCTGAGAGTTTTCTTGCATTAGGAGTTTGATTTGAGACATTCTGTTTCTTGGTTTTTGGATTAAATTCATAATATTTGCGTTTCAAGTTAAACGGGTATCTAAAAGCAGAGCTAAGTATTTTACTGTTTGACTCCGAGTTATTATTTCTGCCCCAAGAAAAGCAAGTTGATCAATAATATTGTTATATAAATGAGTGTTGTCAATTTTTATTTTGTGTAGTCCTTATATCCTCACATGGCTTTCTCTATTCTTGTAAAACTATTCTTAAAATGTCTTATTTCATTATGTACTTCGCGTTGAGATAAATATTTGTAGACATTAGTTATTGCAAGGTAAATATGGAAATACAATAGCCTTAAGCGATATTCAATGTTTTAAGAGGTGGTTGCTATGATGAACTTGAAAGTTCGTTCTCTTTGCATGAGCAGCAGAGAAAAAAATGAATAATAACTTCCCATTTGAAAAAAGTGAAAGTATTGCAAAATTCAGTCAAATAACAAGGAATATCTCCGAAGTGGTTCACTTCACAAAAAATGCATTAGATATAAATTGTTGTTTTAACAAAATCTTCATTTCTTGTGCAGTGAAAATTTCTCTCCTATCACACTTTACCACACATGGTAAAAGTCACCCTGACTGATGAGGACATTTTCAAAAAATTCAAGATATAACTTTAATTGGCATAAAAGTATAATTTTAATCAAAATTGTTAGAGCAAGTTCTGATTAAATAAAATTTTCGAAAAATTTGTTATGTAAAGAGTGGTGTGGGGAGGGAGAATTTTCTTGCAAATCTTCGTGTCCCATTCTTGAAAGATGCCATTTTTGGTATTTAACTGACTTCTTGTTTTTGAGTTGCGCTATTCACACATGCATATACCGACAGACGGACAGACGGAAAACTACACCGACTTCACTCTGGAGTAGCACTCTTCTTATCTCTTTCTAGAAAGTTCACGCATAAGCAGTAAACGTGAACTCAGTAAGTACTTCTTTTTTGTATTCCTTATTTTTGTTATTATAACACAACCATTACAAAATGACTATTATATAAACGTAACCGTTATAAAATAGGCGTTGTATTACTGTAACTACTAAATATATCCGTAAGAATAATGTAACCGCCGTAAACAAACCACTTCAATAACGTAAACATAACTTTTTAACGCTTTCGTAATTTTCACCTCCCTTAAAACTGACTCTTTCGCGATTACTCAGACGGTTTCTTCCCCTGTCCTGATTTAATCTATCGCTTTCATATTCGACGCTTTACATTACACTAATGAAGACATCCTTTTTCATTTTTCTAACCTTTTTTTAAGGATGATGTATGTTATCTAGGTAAACTGATGAGTCGCATTTACTTTGGAAACCCTCTACTTCATCTTCCAGTAGTCCTAAAACAGCACCAGGATTTCATCGACTTCAGACCTATAGACGATCGCGGGGAACTCTACAAAACAATAAGGGGGCGAATGGCGCAACACTTAAAAACAAAACGGCGCCCTAAATCTGAATTACGAGATTTGTAAGCCTCCCCTTCACCACGTTTTACGGCCGAGATGTCCTATCCCTTCTCGAGTTTTCCAACATATTTGTAATTTCGCCACCAAAACTTAACTTTATTACGAGGGAGAGTTTGCGTCCTTGCCATCAATCCTAATCAATATCGTGTGTAGGGGGTCTGACTGTATTGATGCTCCTTCAGCTGTGACTAATGGCTGTGTGTTACTTCAGCCCATAACTTACTCTTACGGCGATTTATTTCTCAGCTAAGTCACACAGAAAGCACAATAATGGATGTGCACAACAAAAGAAGGGTTACAAGTGGATCTATCAGTTTTTACACGACACACAATTACTTAATGTACTTGGAAGAAATTACCTTTCTCCCTTTCATATATTGTAAAAGTTGGAATTGTTGGGCTGCTGGTATACAAACAACACCAGCACCACCTGTCCTTAAACAGGAAAGGCGGCAGGAGTTATGGGCACATCGTAGATGTTGAATGACGTGGACGGGGTTGCAGACTTGGACAAAGTTCCCTTAGGGGCCACTAGTGTCAATAAAAAAATTCAAGTGGGTAGGTCTTCTGAAGTTACTCTCTGAAAGTTTACGAAGATTAGAACATAAGGTTATTGTATTTTTAATCTCTTAGGTAAGAAGCAATATTAACTATTTCAGCGATGTCCAACGTTTGGTAAAGAGGGGAGTTTGAATTTACCTCCTTCCACTTTGTGAGGACTGTGCCACTCTCAACACACAATTGAGTTGCAGTGGCGGTTTGGTCATATGTACGGTCCGTTTGATTTACGAAAGTACTTTCCAATCTTATGCAATAAACATATGTTCATTAGTGACTTCTTTGGTACAGCTTACGTTTAAGAAGTCTATTGGTATTTAGCGACAAAGTCGAAGTGCATAGCCTTAGAAGACACACCAAGTGATCGTCGTGTAACCTATTGGAATACAAATTTTTAGTTCAGATCAATTTGGAGAAACTGCTCGCAAATATATGTAGAGTCATACTCACTCTTACATAAACTATTCTTGCAAATATTTATTTATCTATCTACTACTTTTTAATCGACATAAGCATTTTCATAATTTATCTCATTCTAATTTTCTTGTAGGTGTAAGGGGACTATGGGAATACAGGGAAATGATTTAAGAGCTGGTTGCTATGCGATGCCTTTGAAATTCCATTCTCTTTGCAAGACCAAGAAATAATAAAATAACATTTCTTTTGAGAAAAGTATAAGTATTGGTAAATTCAAATAAATAATAAAGGATAACTCGGAAATGGTTCACTCAAAAGAAAAGAACAAGTATTTGATATCAATTGTATGTTTTAATGAGATCTAAAATTTTTATTTAGCAAGCTTTTGTCTATCTCACACTGTTTACCATTTATACAAACATCGTTCAGAATGAGTTTTGTCTCCAAAGAGACAAGGTTGGACATCGATGGAATATTTCATTCATATGGTGTGATTTACTACCTGGTCATTCTTTTACTTTGTACCATTTATCAGTAGATTATTCTTTTGTTTAGTTAGTGTTGCCAACTGTATTCCCATAACTCGCGGAAAAACAATTACACATTACAATCGATTAACAATCGAGACTCAAAATGGTGGGCAATTCAGAACGATTTCATCATGCATCAAATGGAACTGAAACAATAGTTCAAAATTCTATGCCAACTAACACAATAAATAAATAAATAGAGTGTGTGTAATAAATTCAATGTCTATCATGAACAAAGATACGAAGTCTTGCCAGATATCTCAAATATATTGTTGCCATTCTAAACGATTGGGCTATGAACATGAGAAAAAATAAGAGAAGAATACTAAGAATACACCTAGAGAAAATATGGAATGTAGTAACTAAAATGGTTAATATTAATACCTGCCGTACAAGCATTGTTGGAGCATATATGAGTGCAGCAGCCAGTTCCTGATGACTGGAAAGTTGGAATTATATGTCCTTTAGATAAGAAAGCAAATCCAATTATCTGTTCCGATTAAAGAGGAATAACGCTATTAAACAATACTTATAAGATATCATCCAGATTATGGATACTGATAAAAATATATGGTTCAATATAAAAGAATGAATGGCGTATAAGATATAACTGAATTTTATCAGTTGTATAGGTCTCCTGATGTCATTACAACAATAAAAGCCCCAAGATTACGTTGGGCAGGGCATGTACATAGAATGGCAGAACATGAAATACCTAAGAAAGTTATGGGAGATAACTTTGAAGGAAGAAGTATGGATAGGCCAAGTTGGGAGTCAGAGGATGGTGGATAATCGCCAGGAATAGATAAGAATGAAGGAAAATCCTGAGGGAGGCCAAGGTTCAGCATGGACTGTTACCGCCACCGCCACCGCCACCGCCACCGCCGCCGCAAGAGATTAGAGGCCTTGTATTCGACTCTCCCGCTGGTGAACCGTCCGAAAGAAGAGGCTACGTCGTGCACACTACACAGAAAGTTATAAAATGAGAAAGCTCTATGGACAGCAGCTTTTTCTGCATGTTTAATGTTGGAATGTTCCGTTATTGGGCTGCTATAATTTTTTTGAAACTGAACCCGCTACATAATCCCGTGCTTAGTCTATTTTCTAGTAATCCTTTTCATTCAGAGGATCAACAGAGATATATAGTAGCGATCTATAGTCTGCGACATATATCAGCAATATATCGATAGTCATCGATATATATCAATACTCAGCGATATTCGACAGTCAGCTTTCCTTTGAAATACAGAAGGCAATGCTTGTTCTACAATACGGATTGCAGTGGTACTAATATTATAATTGTAGTTTAAGCGGCCCTAAAGTATTCCAACAATCCTTTAACTTCTTTCGCCGCGGTGTTCTTTTATTTATTATATTTTGTCGTAAAACCTCTCCGACAGAGTGTATATCAATGTTTATCCCTTAACACCTGCCAGGGCGATCACTTGGGTATACACTGATAGCTTTTCGTCTGCAGAATAACAAAGAGAGACTATATCGCTGTCTCGCTTGCACATCCCGAATGCGGGTGAAAGGGAATAAAGGGAAGACTTGGGGTGGAGGGAGAGTTAGGAATTGTGAAGCATCCAGCGTTTTCTTTTCCCCTTTTTATGCAATCCCACAGGATCCCTCAATAACCTTCACAAGCATAGCTTTGCAGTCTATCCTGATGCTCTATTCCTTCGAATAGATTATTTAACTTGTCTGTACGAGCACACAACTAACGGTGTTTTGCACAATAAAGGCATTGCTCGCAAACTTCCTTAAGATGTTTAGTAGTGATTGCTTTTTTTGCTGCTTACTAATGCTCAAGTTTTGTAACATTGAACTTCCACGTCATTTTATTTTTTCCCCGAAACTTTCCACAGCATCCAATCAGACAAAATCATAAACACATACATAAAACTATATTTCAACTGTGTTTGCAAGGTTTGCTGTCTTATATTCGGCATTTAGAGGACATTTGTAGAAACAATGCTAAAAAGTCATCCATATTAAGTGGCTTTTCATGCAAACTACTATGATGCTTCTATACAGTTGAAACAAATGAAGTTTTACATAAATGTTCTTACTAAATGTTACGTAAGAGACCGTCATTGTTAGTGACTCGGTGTAAACAAACACAAGGTCGCTGGCTGATCAGGGGCGGGGATGCTATGATCACTGTTTTTGCTTCCTCGTTCTAAAGTGGAAAACAGACCAAATTTAATGGCGAGTGGCATAACGTCCAATCAGAGGCTTGCCATTTGTGTTGTTGTATAGTTAAACATGCTGTGAAATCACACTGTAAAGCAGGCATTATAAATATAATTTGCACCCACAAAATTTATTTGCACAGCAGGAAAAGGAATAATCTAATCATGAAGTGGTCAGCTATCAGTCGCCATTAAATTATGTGTCTGCCATAGTTTCAATTCCTTGACCTGAATGAAGTGGTCAGGAATGGGGCCTGAAGGTGACTGCTAAAACAGTTGCATATGAAATGTGTACCTAAATGTTTTCATAAGCTAATGTTATAGTTTTGTATGAACAACAATCCTTATTTATTTCCTTAAAGGGTTGAAATGACATCGACTGCTTTGAATGTACCTACAGTTTGCATGACTTTGTTTAAAGCAGGAAAACTAAGTTCAGGTTTTACTGTCTCAGCATTACAGGTACATTACATATTTATATATTTCAATAAGTAAAGTTTTTAGTATTATAGAAGCCATTCATTATTGTGTGTTTTATTATTATACTACCTGAGTAATGTATTTTGTTCCGTTTGGTTTAGGTTTCCAAAAACAAGCTAACCTTGTGAAACTTTAAAATAACTTACCTTTATAATTAACCCAGTAAACATAGACACCTTACTTTTAGGTAATAAAATCTGTACACATCTAAATTTTTTGTCTGGTACAGGGACTGAAGAATTAACGTGAGACACCTTGAGTCATCCTTCGAACCTAGGCAGGCTAAGCCGACCTCTGGCTCACTTTGCAGTAGGAAAACAAAGCAAGTTCGTAATAAAATCTAAAATTCCTAAAATACAATATTGCAAGTCTAAAATTAACTTGCTTCCATAAAAATAAATCATGATATAACTAAAAAAATATCTTTCATGTAATATTTTACAAATGTCACTATCTAAGGAACATTATTCGTAAAAGGTCTTCATTTCTATCGCTTCCCCCATGGTCTATGATCTTCAAGGGCATTTTCGTCCCATCAACCGATGACAATCTTTTTCTGAGATGGGTGCACAGAGGCGGTGGAGTCCATTACCTCCAACGATAGAGTTACGATGACGACTGAGGAATGAGAGGACCTACAGCTTTCCTCGTGAATTCCAAGCCACGTTGTGCCTTGGGTATTATTTACAGAACTAGTGAGAGGTAAAGGCTTTGATACGGTCGAATAAAATTGAACCACAAAGACGGGAGTCAGCAAATAACGGCCTTAACTACCATAACAATTACTCAACCAAGTAGGCATATTTTGAACAAATATTGTTGAAAATTAAACATTTTTAAAAAGCCTACATTCATAGTCCATATTTGGTTCGAAGTAGTTCTGGTTCTTGCATATCCGTGGACTGCCAACCTGGTGATAACGTGCGTTATTTCGATATTTTTCCTTCGTCCATGCGCGGTCCATCATGGCTCCTACACAGTAGAATTCTGGTTGTATTTCTTTTGTTTCCCTCTTCAGTGTTGCTAGGAGATTCTGTGATGATACGATTATGGTACATGAAAAAAGTGAGTGAATGAGTGGGATTTGAGGACCCAACAACTAGGTCATTTGGGCTCAATGAAAAACTTTCCTAGTTAAAATGTATAATAATTCCTAAACGCCACACATTTAAAAAAAAAATCCATGCGGCTTCGAAAACGTTATAAAGCTAAGAAAATGAACAATTTTGAAAAATGAGAGTACACTTAAACCATAATACATTTTCATCTCTCTTCATATCAGAAATGAAAACTTTCCGCTTCACTAATTTGGCTTTTTTAATTGAGGCCGAACACTTCCCATTAGATAGGCAGGTAAATGGATGGTTCCGGTATTGTTCAATATTTCACTCCTAAGTAAAAACTTACTAACTCCCCTGGCCACATTGATGCCAGATAATTATTTGACGTAAAAGCTCTGTTTCATATATAAAAAACGAAATTTCCATAAGGCCGGGGCAGCAAACAAAGGATTGAGCTTATTCCGGTGTTTTTTCCCTCTATCTTTGTACGAAGAACGTTATCATTAACGCAAAAGCTTTGGGACTTGTCTGGTAAAGAGGTATGCATAATGAAAGCCGACAGTATGGGTTTTCAGTAAAAGGGATGCGTTTTAGGTCTTAGCGGATGCCGGCCGGTTTTTGCGGTCGGAAATGGCTTCAGCCCTACGTCCATCTAGCTGCTCCTATTTATAAAATGATCGTGAGGGGAAGGGGAAGGGGAGTCTGGTAATGAGCCGCAGCGGTTATGGCTACTCTTAATTAAAACAAATACCAGCTCCCAGAACTGTTAGTGACGGCTCTTGATTCGCATTAATGCAGTATTGTGCATCCACTCTGGGAGCACAAGACCAAAATGTACCTACTGTGTCACGTTTTTACTGGTACTTATACATGGACTTTCATAGCTGTGGGCTGCACTTAGCATAGGAGTAACTTGACCCCAACCAACAATATTTTCAACTTAACAATGTTGTATTTTTAAGTCCCTTAAATGAACACCTAAAACTACATTATGTAGTTAAGTATATATGGTTAACGTATATTTTGAATTTTCTGGCTATAGCCCAAGTAGTCCGGATTACTCTAGATGACTTTTGAATAACTCGTAAACCGCAAGAGATAGACTAAATCTTACCATACAAAAGATGCAGATCTCGCTAAAACACATTTCGGACATATTTCTTGTTATTTGTGTGAGTTTTGGAGAACTTATACTTTTGTCAAATGGAACATCTTTATTCATTTTTTATATCTTAATCGTGCAAAGAGAACGGGATTTGAAAGCTTTAAAAGATTTCACTACTGTATTCCCATATTCCCCTTGCACCTACAAGGAAATAAGCAATAAGATAATTTTACAAATATTCATCTCAACTAACACGAAGAAGATAGAGAAGTAAGAATTTGTAAGAATGGTTAGTACAAGAGTACACGAAGTCATGTGAGTGAAACACATCAGATTTTTATTTAATAAGATTTTGTGTTTCTTACTGTTTACCATTTACGTAAAAATCATCCAGAATGAAGAGGACTTC
This sequence comes from Tenodera sinensis, assembly GCA_030765045.1. NCBI lineage: Eukaryota > Metazoa > Arthropoda > Insecta > Mantodea > Mantidae > Tenodera > Tenodera sinensis. The sequence goes on from CM060966.1 coordinate 146,457,608, forward strand.
TGAGGACATTACCAGAAGTGGAGGTCGGAGGTGGGGAAGCAGCATGGTTACGTGTCTCCAAAGAGATAAGGTTGGACATCGCTGAGTTAACGGATAATGTATACGAGTTAGTGAGAGCAGAAGAAGTTAAGGTGATTCAGCTGCTGTATCGTTAAAACGTATTCCTCTAACACGGATAAACTGATGCACAATATTTTCTTCCTTACATGGTTCTTTATCTTTTTCAGGTAGACTACAAACTGCTGTATCCAACACGAACTTAGCAGCAAGACTCACAAATATCGCTGATGCAGAGTCTTTTAATTCTGCCGAGCAACTGTCACCGTCTCTGTCTACTTTAAATCATTTAAACTGCTGAGGCAAGGCGGGACTTCTCGAATTTATCGAGTGGAAAGATGCTGCGCCGACTGCGGACGACATTACATTCTCATCTGCGGAAAGGAAGGGGAAGAGGGTTGGCCAATGCTTCTGTGAGGAATCTTCAAATTTGTTTATGTCTTTTGTCGAAAAAATATACAGACATTGTTATGCTTGGAAGACTGCTCTCAAAGTTTTTTCAAGTCTTAGTTCCCGTTTTCAGCAATAACTTTGTAGTCAAAATTCAGTCGTTTTTGAAGAAATGTTCCAAGTGCACACGAATCACATTAAGTGTACCATATTTTTGCTTCACAGTGGAATTATGAAACTTTCAATTTTTCTCTAACGCTAAATATGACTGTGAAATCACGCTGTAAAGTCCGTGATGAAAATACGACACTTTCAACCACAAAATTTATTTCCACAAAGGGAATAGAATGGTAGTGCTCAGCTATTAGCCACCATTAAATGTTGTGTCTGACAATGTTGACAACTCCCAAATATCACCTGTACTCACACTGGTGAATACTGGCTAAATTAAACTCTACAGAAATAGAGTTTCGGCGACGATCTGCGAAGATCTCAAGGAGAGAAAATCAGAAAAACAATCAGTTACAACAGGAAAAAGTGAAAGTGAAAGGTTCATTGGTGGAAGAAATTAAAACAAAATAATTAAGATGGTTTGGACACGTAAAAAGGATAGATGAGGACAGACTGCCAAAAAAGATACATGAATGAACTCCGGAACGTCGGAAGAGGGGAAAACCTAAGTTAATATGGCAGCAAGGAATAACATTAACAATGAAAGAAAGGAGATTAGAAGATAGATCCTTGGAAGACAGAAGAGTAGAGAAAAATTGTATGTAGTTTCAAAATGAATACAGTAAGATGTCAAAGACATTGTAAACCTAAAATAAAATTAATTAACTTATTAGCACTCAATTGGCACGGACATACTGCTACACTCCGCCATCTTTCGGGGTGGCGTACTCAATCAAGTGGATAGAATTATGCAACAGAAGAGAAAGAACCTAACTCCGGGACAGTGAAGAGCTATAATTCCGGTACGAACTGAAATCCCCTCATTCCCATTGGTTTACGCCAAACAGTTAAACTTCACTATAATCATTTCTAATATCTAGTATACGATATGAATACTATAGGTAAATTTTAATTAATTTACGTATAAAACGTTACTTATTCTCCCTTACAGTAACGAAAGGGCTGACCGCGTATTGACCTTGAATATCTAATCAGAACATATGCACCCGGCAGAACAATGTCACGAAACCAAAGCTTGCCTCTAATAACGTGGATACATGGCACAAACATTTCTTAGGAATTTGTTTTACCCAGCACAAAGGTATCTTTTAGACGTGAGGAATTGCGCAGTGTTTATGATCGAGTTCCTTTTTGTATTTATAGGAGTATAGGGATGTCAGGTTATATTTCTGACCCGTGTAGTACACAAACATTGCGAACTGAACCGTACAGTGCCATTTCGTATTATAAGCAGTGTTTTGTTTATTTCAAGGATGAAAACAGATGCGTTACTCGTGCAGATCCTAGCCACGTGTTAAGCTCAAATTTCAGTTACATGTGTCTGGTTGCTGTGCAACTTCCAAGATTTCAGGCTTCTGTTGGTGTTGTATTGAGTATTTACCAGTGAAATTGTCGAACGAGAAGAAAAGACGAGTTAACATGACAATGGAAATTAAATAGTATGTTAAAGAGACCGGACAAAGGGGAATGCACTATTACGTAATAAGCCTTAAAATATGTTATACTTTTGTTTCCTATATTGTGCTGGAAGATGTATACATAATTTGCAGCATTATGTTACGAGTTGTGAATAACAGACCCCGTATTCCGTAAAACTGGACATTTGGGTAACTCGACAGCATCTCAGTCCACATTAGGTCGAGTTATCGGGATTCCACTGTATTTCGCAATTCAACGTGCTAGGACACGGCTGCTCGGACTTATCATCACTCTTGTTCCCCAACTTCATTATAAAACATTTTCACAATTAGTACATATGAATTTGTAGTCAAAGAATCCGGTATGATGTCATAGTTCAACCTCGATATGCTTTGCTGGGATTAGTTCTAAAATTATAAGGTTGCAGCATTTAATATTTTGCTGCATGAACATCACCAATGATTTAGGAACGTAATAGTTCGATGCAGAGATGAAAGCGCACGTCATCTCAACAACTTACAAACAAAACGTGATTCGGTTCATTTGATTTGTTGTTCCAAAGGGAGGCAGGAAGGCAGGCAGGCACGTGCCGGGAGCGGCAGTGTCATCTCCTGCATCGCTAAGTATGACTATCGCCAGTAAAGAAGACAAATTGCCACCAGCGCCTCGTAAACCCCTTGTGAAAGGGGTGGTGCAGGCTGATAGATAGCGGAATTAATCTGATAAACCGTTGCTTCAATACAATCAGCAGTTTGGGTAGGTATGCCACTAGTTAGCGAAGAACCAGCCAGTGTCTTCTAGTTGGAATCCGCCCTTCTTCACCCTTCCTAGGGCGATTTGCGCTCTAATCCGCAGTGAGGAAGGGGAAAAGAAATTGCGTCCCGAGTAATCCGCCAGCCGTCACCCGTTTTGTACAAAGAAAAAAATACTACCTCCCTTCTCCTTTGAATCTGTCAGCTTTAGTATCATCCCGCCAGTTCCATATACTTAGGACGTATTCATCAACAGTTCCGTAGCTGTCATTATATCCGTTCTATAAACTTTCCTTGCCCTTAAAGACGACAAACTTTTTTGTTCAGAGTTCATCGTTACTTGCCATTACAACTGACAAGAGAATGGAGATTCATGTATTTATAGAAGTCCAGGCTTACGTTTATGAAATATGTTGTTCTGTGAAACCACTAAGCCATGTTCTTATAGTTGATTGTCTGAAATGAATATTTTATTTTCCTGATCATTCGTTTTACCATAGCTTCAATGTATTACGTGTAATTCAAATGGCAGGAGAATGAGAGCAAGTATGCTGCCCAAAGCTGCGTCCATTTTAAACACATTGAGTGTATGCATAAACAATAACCTAATGTTAAAAAGTTTATACTTCATGCCATAGTTTTACCTTTTGATAAATAATTGATTTCCTATTAATCGGGCGCTTCCGCTTCTATTCGGTCATTCTCGTCAGTCTTGGTTATTCTAATTAAAACTTCGCGCGAGAGATTACAGAAGGCGGCTAACTCTGTCAGTTTTTGGATTGCGCAAGCAATTATTGCTTTGGAGGCACTCCGAGAAGTACAAAGGAGGGAAGGAGGCACAGATTTGCAGTGAAAGTAGCAACAAATGAAAATGTTTACCCCAAAGATTCCTGTCATTCGGTGGTAGTGGCATGAAGTTAGGAAAGGAATAAGATTTTCGCCAAGAGAAACAAACTTAAGTGACCTAAGAACTGAGGCTAAGCTGTCTTTCGTTGTATACTTCCCTTCGAGAAGGAAGTCAAGTTTTATAGTAAAAGTAGCAATAGCTGGAAATATTTACCCCAAAGATGCCCGTCATTCACTAGTAGTGAAGCAATACAAACTAAGTATTAGAATTTCTAATGCATTAACAAACTTATCTGCTGTATATTTCACATCTGAGAATAAAATGTCAAATTAATTAGCTTGCAATAGCTACATCAGAAAGAGAGCTTTTTGGATAACGGTATTAAAAAAAATCTGATGTGTTGCACTCACATGACTTTCTCTACTCTTGTACTAACCATTCTAACAAACTCTTATTCCTATATCTTCTTCGTGTTAGTTAAGATAAACATTCGTACAAATTATCTTAGTGCTTATGTCCTTGTAGGTGCAAGGGGAATATTAGAATACGGAAGGCTCTGTGTGACAGTCAAATCTTTTTGACCTTTGAGATTACGTTCTCTTTGAACGATTAACATATACAAAAATGAACAACGTTGTTGCATTTCGCCGAAGTTCTAAGTTTTCCAAACCTCACACACATAACAAGGAATATCTCCGCAATGGTTCACCCTAAAAGAAAATTTATTGAGACATAAATTGTGTATTTTAGCAAGATCTACAGTTTTTGTATTGCAAGATTTTGTTTATCTCTAACGGTTTACCAGTTATGCAAAATTCGTCCAGAGTAAATACGACTACAGGGGCTATTGCCAGAAAATTCAAGGTATACATTTCATTTGTCATAAAAATATCTCAAACATATGACATTTTAATCAAAATCGTTAGAGCTATTTTCAGGAAAATCAAAATTTTCCATAGAGTGGGGCTATTTTCTTCAAAATCTTCGTGTCGCATCCTTGAATGACAATAAAGTTAAATACCAACTTTAGTTTTTAACCGACTTTTCGTTTTTGAGTTATGCTGTCCACAGACTGACACACAGACTGACACGCAGACTGACACACGGACACACACACGGACCTTTTTCTAAAAATACTTTTTTTGGATTCAGGGGGCTTCAAAACATATATTTCTGGTGAAATCTCGACATCGAATTTTTGGGTGGAATACAATACTGCCCCTGCTTACAGTAGAGAAAGTAATAAAATATAGATTTAATCCATTTTACGTGGATGATACCAGAAATAATTTCAGTATCATAAAGCAAAATTCCTGTAAATGCATATGGTTTCTCTAATTTCTCCCTTGTCATGAGTGACAGCCGTCATATGAAACCAAAGACGCTCTGGAAGATGATACAAATGCAAGACGAGTCTTAATCTTTGTGGACGCCCTATGCCTCGTTACGATGGAACCCCTCGTCGGGACGTTATCGGGAATAACAATTTAAATGCGGCAGAGTCATCTCCCTCCTAAGGCAGTAAATCAGACTCTACGTCACAAGGTCTCTGATAACGCTCGGCCCGCACGTGAGTCAACTTTAAACGGCCTCCTGCACAAACTCAATACAGCACCTCTTGGCTCTGATTTAGGACAACTACAGTAAACAAATACTTCATTCTCATGTCTATAGTGTCTATGTAAATGACAAAAATTGGCCTTTTAAATATGTCTATAAAATAACAGAAGAGTATCTGCAACACAGTAAAATATTTTCGTAAGATTTCCTGTCACTGAGCGAACTATAAAACCATTGCATAATATGTAAAGGAATAACACATTACACTTCCAGAACACCCAGAAAACGTGCTATGTAATTCTACTCTTATATGGGCAGAACTTAAACAAAAAGATACCAGAAATTAACATTTTATTGACAAAATGGAAATGTTGGCAAAATGACTAGGGTTCTACTACGTAAACTTATGGACCTGGAATTGGTATGAAAATCCAGTTAAAACGAAACAAATTAATGTATTTCATTTTCAACATTCTCTACCCCCGATTTCTTATAAATGTAACCCATTAATTCATTATACACTCTTAGCATCCAAACCATGCATTTCCCCACAGGGGTTTCTATTTGAAAATCGATCAGTTTTTTTTTTTAACATCCAGTATATAGACATCCGCAGCTAAACTGTCTTTCTTTTCCTGTCAATCACCAATCACAGGTGAGCTAATTCATGTTGGCGAACGATATAAGTTTTCAACAAATTTGACTTTGTATACGCCTTGTTGGTCTTCAATAACTCGTATCTTTGCAGGACACACTCTACCAATTTATTTTCTCCCTGGTAGTGTTAAATGTACATCTATTGCTAACAAAATTACCTTCAAATAAAAACAGCTTGAATGCTCTGGGTATAGGAAAAACCTACAAATTTAATAAACCTTTGCAGCGACACGTTTCTACATAAGTCTCATCCGGAAAAATTAAATGTCATTGCATCTCTTTTAAAAAGCACAAGAAAAAAATCACTTAAGTATCATTATGAAGGAACAACGAAAAATAGCAGTTATTTGACACACCTTTCATGTACTGGTTTAAAGTGTCCACTACCCGCATAACTTTCCTAGTCACTGATCACGTGACTCCATCGATCCGGCTTTCTTCACTGATGATTTCGGCGTTGTACGCTCATTATCGGCTGACTGGGACACTATACGTAACGTTGTCACTGCTAGAGCTGTCTAGATAAGACTATGAACGACCCGTCGACCAAGCAGCCCTCTGGTGTCTATGGGGAGTATTCTTTTCTTTGATTCGAGAAGCACACCTAAAAAATAAGGAAATTGAATGAAAGGGAAACTATGGAAAGGAAACCGTGGTAGATGAGACACCACCCCAGCATTCGCCTATGGTCATGGAAAACCACGAAAAGCCTAAGGTCAGAGTGAGCAGTCGATGGGAATCGAACCCGGGATCTCTCGAATGGGAGAGAGTTAAGGGAAACCATGTAACATGACACAACAACGTAAAGCAAATCAATTGGGTTTGACTGCTAGCGCCAGAGATCGCATAGTGAGGGCGGGGAACTAAATCCCATGGAAAGGGGTTTACTTTACATTTTATGAACACAGGAGCGAGTTTGCCAGCTGCGTAAACACACGATACGGCAGTGGCATTGTGCTCCACTGCTCCCAGACTTTCATTGTGAAATGAACTGTGTTAACAACAAACACAGTGCGGCAATTGTTCCTTTTTCTACGGCCACATTTTTGTTTCAAAGTCCTTCACACTGTTAATTGTATGGTAGGGAAACAAGAGATATGTTACCGGGTAGCCTAGGATACAAATAACCCACTATGTTGCGGCTGAAACTAGATCCGGCACTTTTAAAAAGCGTTTTACCGGCGGGGCGGTTGGTAAATACCTCGATATTCGCTAACACGGATAACAATTTCCCTGGTAAAACGCACGTTGTCAGCTCAGATCCCAAATTCCATTCATTGTTGCGGAGAAAATGCTTTCCACTGGCGATTCAAATAGTCATTTAAATTAACCCACAGCAGTAAGGTAAAAGGGCAAGCACCCTAAAGTTTAGGGCGTTTAATTTCTGCGTATAGTATCTGCATTTCAGTTGTTGTCCCTGAGTTACATTTAGCGACATATCTTTTATGACCTGCAATACGGAAAAAGAGAGAAATATATTTTTTAAAAAATGTAATGCATTTTATTCACGATTACCTCACCTCTCCAACACACCCACTATCCTTGCAAAAACCTTGTTCTTCTAGCTGCTTCATGTCAATCGGGATGAACGTTTGCAGAAATGCTTGTGGATATAATTTGAATAGGGCGACAGAACAGGCTTAAGCGATAGTAAAATGTTTTAAGAACCGTCCACTACGTAGTTGGTTTGAATTTTCTTTTGACTCCATCTCCACTAAGAGTCAAGAAAAAAAATCCAAAGTATTTGGAAATTGAAACTAATGACAAGGAATCTTTTGGAAACCGTTAACTCCACGAAAAAAAACTTGTTTATTTTCGTAGTCAGATTTTATGTAGTTCTTACGGCTTACTATTAATGCAAAAGTAATGCAGAACCAGGAGTCCTTCATGGGCTATTCGCAGAAAATTTAAGATGTACGTTTCAATTGCCATGAATATAGTCGTATATTAACATGCATTTTAATCGAACATTTCTAGCTCTTTTTGAGAACAGAACAATTTTTGAAACATTTTCCGTATTAAGGGTAGCTTAAGATCGGCAGGGCAGTGGGAATTTCCTTAAAAATCTTTGGTCACAAACTGCACTTAAATACCTTTTCGGTTTTTACTTTCTCTACTACATATAGTATTGTCACCGCGCCCGCCGCATCTAATTGCCGACAACAGCAGTGTCACCCATCGCATTATTGTCGGCACTGCCGCAAAGGAGCCGAAGGAAAGAGACAGAGCATGGCCGCATTGTTGGGACGCTTGCCGAAAGAGAGAAAAGGATAGAGACTTCGAGAATCTTCCGCTTTGTATTTCACCGCAATAACTGAACTTTCCAGAATAGTGCCTGGGAGATATAAATAGCGGTAAAGTGCGACAGAAGAGGCAGACAGACGTATGCGAAGCGTTGAGGAGTCGTGCCGACGGAGAAGGGACAGTTCTTTGTGTTACGGGTTCGGAGCCGTGCTGTTGGAGAATCGGAAAAAGACTTTCTTGCTGTTGCAACGAGTGTACAAAGGTACTGTTTACGGAAATAAAAGTGTTTCTTTATCTCGACTACATCTGTCTTCTTTACTTTACACCCAACCCAAAGTCACAGTATAGAGGAAAATGTTGTATTCCACCCAAAAATTCGATGACGACATTTCATCGGAAATACATATTTTAAGGTTCCCAGAATCCAAAAAAGCATTTTCAGAAAAAGGTCCGCCCGCGCGCGTTATCTGTCAGACTGTGTACACTAGAACTCAAAAACGAAAAATCCGTTAAAAATCAAAGTTGATATTTAAGCCTAATATCTTTCAAGGATGCGATACGAAGATTTTGAGGAAAGTAGCTCCATCCTAAACTACCCTTTGCATGGAAAATTTTTCGAAAGTTTTGAATTTCTTGAAAATGGCTCTAACGATTTTGATTAAAATGCCATATGTTTAAGATATTTATACGACAAATTAAATGTATATTTTGAATTTTCTGGCCGTAGCCTATGTTTTTGTAGCGTGAACTATTTCGGAGATATTCCTTGTTATCTGTATCAGTTCCGGAAAACTGTTTCAGTGGTTCCAAAACATTTTCGTGCGAAATCGCGATATCGAATTTTTGGGTGGAATACAATATTTCCCTGCTTACTATTCTTAGTACACGAAGTAAATACTACATTAAGTTTAGAACTTGTTAAGCACACAATTATGTGTACCTAATAATTTCTGTGTTGCATTGACAATTCATATTCTTTGCAGATATTCATTTTTATTGGTTTGCATTTTCATATACTTCGAGGTTTTAGAAGTGCTGCGTCATCCTTGTCCATCGTGGTTATGTAAAGATTAGGTATGGAATTTCAAAGCCTGCATAACCAACCGATAAATTTTACTGTATCGCCCTTTTACCTATAATGAAATGCGAAATGGAACTATTTCTGCAAATATTCTTCTGGATTAGTATGGACTATATACAAGAGTAGTCATAGGTAAGTGGTTTTCAAGAGAATGAGCAGAGAAAGTTGTGTGAATGTGAACATTTCTCTTACATGCATTTCCAAGCGAATCAGCCTGTGGCTTAATGCCACCCATTATAGCAGAGTTAATCTAATTTTCTTTGACGCAAACAATTAACTCACAACAATACAATTTGCGAGCAATACAGTTTTCAAATGCGCTGTTACCAGTCATCGTTTCTGCATTCGATAACCCAAAAATTACTTTTCATTATTTTAGGAGAACGAGCGAAATGCTGCTGACGTCAAGCCGCATGCATACCGGTCAATATTTCCATTCCATCCATGTGGTCTCGCAGCAGGGGAGAGTTAACGAATACTCCATTAGCTTCATCAATACAGAACACGTTGATATCATAACCCAAACTTAAACCATTTTTTTAGCATTGCAGTTTATCGTATATTTACTAACGTGCTGCTGCTATAAACAAAACCCTGAGGGCAACCACCCTTCGGCACGTGCACGCGTACCTACCATTCCTGCATGAATGTTAAAAATGTCAGCTATTTTATTCTGTAAGAAATGAATGTAAACATGACGTTCTGCCCAATGATGCTCACTGACGAATAAATAACAGTTTTTATCAGAATTTGTATACCTTACAAAGTATGTATAAAAAAGAAGTGGTTCGCACAGATCTCGCGTTCGATTCCCAGCTGAATCATAAATACCAGAGTCCTAAATATTATAAACCTTATTTTATGTATTAGTTTACTAGCTGCAATATCCGACGTTGCCTGGGGTTTGGGGATTTTGCCTATAATTTTTAGACATAGGCTGCACTTGCCCAATAAACTTTTGGAGGCATTTGAGAAATATTTAATAACTTAAAGAGTTGATTAAAACTCTTATACCTACTATAAAGAACAAAAAATAACTAACTAAATAAAAATACCGCGAACCACTATGAAAAAGCACTTATTGAGGAAACCGTGTGAATGAAATACGTTGAATTTTTATTTCAATCATAGAAAACTGTATGGAATGTAAGTTGAAGAGCGAGTAAAGCACATATGAATGTCTTACGTAAAATAAAAGGAGCAAAGGAAACAGCGAGAGTGTAACACGTTGCATTTATATTTAAAACAAGAAATTGTTCGAAGTTTGTAGAAGTGGAGTAGAGAAAGACATGTGATTGTGTTTCGTAAAAGAAAAGTGAATAGAGAAAACCGTGTGAATTTAATAAGTTGCATTTCTATTTGAATCAAAGGAAATTGTATGTAATGTGTGTTGAACGGGCAGAGGAGCAAATGTGAATGTGTTTCGTAAAAGAAAAGTGAGCAGAGAAAACCATGAGAATGTAATTTTACCTTAGTGCGTGGCATTTCTATTTGAAATATATAGCAAATAGTATGAACTGTTTGTAGAGGAGGAATTAGAAGAAGAGATGCAATTATTTCGTAAAAGAAAAATGAGTAGAGAAATGGTGTGAATGTAGTACGTTACATTTCTGTTTCAATCATAGCGAATTGCATGTTGAGAAGCGAGTAGAGGACGTGTGATGGTGCTGTGTAAAAGAAGAGTAGAGAAAACCGTGTGAATTTAACTCTTGCATAGTAAAATAGATATAAGAACCATCGGTCAACTAGTGTTGACAACTAGTTACGGAAGAACAACTGATAGGATTTTTCTTACAGAAGACGCTCCAATTTGATTTGCATTCATTAAAAAAAAGAAGACGCTATCACATTCTACGAGAGCTTTCTTCATCTGATTCAATATTATTGTAATGGTTTACTTTGGGATAATTGAAGAACTTAGAAATGCTACATTTTGTAGTTCTGGACCGCTAGTTTTACCACGGATTTACTAAGAATAAAATGAATAAAATAAAAACCAAGATGGAAACAATCGCCTCCAGAAAAACTACACATGGTAAGGAAAGGAGACACTAATTCTTCCCTTGTCTATTCTCTTAGCAGGAAAGAGCAGGTGATTATCTCACGTCTCCACATTGGTCGTACAAGGTTAACCCACTCATACCTCCTCAGCAAAGGCCAGCCACCACAATGTGAAGTCTGCAACACCTGCCTCACAGTAAAACATCTCCTCACAGAATGCAAGCAATACGCTACACAACGACAGCTTCATCACATCACTGGAGACTTATCCACCATTCTGAACACGCCATCCAACTGCAGAAGGGTATTATCATTTCTCAAAAGTACAGACTTACATACGAGGTATTGCATTGCCGTCGGCAAGTTAAATACTTAGGGGTTACCTTGGACCGCACAATGTGCTGGTCCACCCACATAAAAAATAGCGCCAACAAAGGCAGACAGCGGCTAAAGTTATGCGCCCCCATCTTCCGCAGCAAACAGCTGCAATTGAAGTCCAAACTCGTCCTGTATAAGGCTTTCATCCTGTCAGTGGTTCTTTACGCGTGTGTGGCCTGGGCAAACGCCTCAAAAACCGCCCTGAAGACTATCCAAACCCTCCAAAACCTCTCCCTCCGGAAAATCCTCTAACCACTAACCGAACCCTTCACCAGGAAACCCAGATCCCTTCCATACCCGAGGCAATAACAAAAAGAGCCACTGTCGCGTGGGCGCGCATCAGGAATCACCAAAATGACGTGATTGCCAATATTGGCAAGGGCGAGCCAAAGCATCGTAAGCATGCTAGAATTAAAATGTTTTAAACATTGCATGGCTCGCCGACTGATGCGCACCCATGCAACCCAGGCCCTAGGCCACGTACTCCGGAAGAGGTCTGTGCCTCGGAAACGCCTCAGGAGCTGCAACCTGGCCGCACAGGAAAACTGCGGAAAAACTGTATATAGTGAAGTGTATATAGTTCAGTGTAAATATGTATATACGAGCGTGTGTGTGTGTGTGTGTGTATGTGCGTGTGATGGGACATATGTGTGGTATGCCCAGGAGTGAGTGTGTGTATGTATCCGTGTATATAAATTTAAAAAAAAAAAAAAAAAAAAAAACTATCAAAAACGGACAAACATAAGACCGAGTATACGCCCAAAAACTGTTCTCGGTGGGCTAAAGTTGCCCACTGTATGGGTTTTTGAACATATAAAAGCAAACATGAACATGTAAATACTGTAAACTATAATTAATGTTAATTTTAGCCTGTAAGCCGGGCCCTTCTGTACCGGCACCGGGCAAATGTTTTCTATAATAAAATAAGTTGAAGTTGAAGTTGAAAATATAATATGAAGGATATTTTTGTTGTACTGATTTGTTGATTAGTATTTTCATGATTTTGTTTTAAATAATTGTAACAAGTTTATTGTATACCGCTGCATTATATAGAATAGTCGCGATATGACAATTGTTAAAGCGACTCTAAATAAATTTTTAAAAAATGAATTTATCTAGAATGAACTTTGGTATATATTGTGTTTGTTATTTGAATAATTACTTGCTATTGATTCCTGTGTACTAAATACCTTGAGAAGCATGTGTATTTCAAAATAGAAAACATTGTTAGCAGTGATACTGGGCATTGTATCCCACTGCTATGGTCTGGGATCCCAGAGGAATAAACTATCATATCCCGAACCCGAATCGCCACAAACTAGAGTTTTTGTTTAGCCAGAAGTACTTCCTATGTTCACTAGAGTCTGAAAAAGTCATGTCGAATCTTATGCGAAATAGAGAAAGGCGGTTTTGCGTCCATCTACTTTTTATCTACGATAAAAGCAATATAAACAAATAACATAGATACACGTGCTTTCGTCATTAAGGCAGGTTTAAACAGAAGGATCTTCCCATCTATTTGTTGGTAAGAATTTACATTCCAGATGTATTAACTAGGTTAAGCAATATATTTAATTCATGCTGTTATTATGTAAACCTGAATCCTGTAAATCTTCGAATATATACAGACAAATGATCATGTTAAATAAGGAACTATTTTGCACCGCAGAAAAATCTATTCCATGATAACAGCCAATGAGAGGTGACTAATCACGTGACAGGTTAGAGATACTAGGCAAAGTTATATCAAACAGATTTTAGGTTATTGTTGTTCTGTTAGGCTATAGAGCTCGTGTTCGTGGTAGGTGGTAGGTGGCGGCGGCGGCGGCGGCGGCGGTGGGGAACCGACGCAGTCTCCTCGACGAAGTAATCTCCTTTGCTTCTAGACTTATGGCAGCATTACTTTAAGACTTTTCTGAACGATAAATACGATTTAGTTTAATAGCTAAAATATAAAGTAAAGACGACTCTGGTCGAGCGCTCATCATTCTGCTTCTCAATACAGATATATCACTTTTGATTCTCGTTTGGAGTGTAATGTCAAGTAGCAGTTACATAAAGGAATGCAAGTCATTTGTGCGTGTAACAGAGTAATACTAGTCATGTGTATACTTGTTATGTAAGGACCAAGGTCAAAGAAAACGCCAATGAACTCTCAATGAAGCAGTTAATCTTTAAACTAACAGTTATACTAAACACACATAGTCCACGTGGGCGGGAATGTTAGGTTTAACACATGACGGTGCCCCCCCCCCCCCCCCACACTCTCTTTACGCATGCTTTAATGATACTGAGCTCAGGTTTACATTAGGCACTGACATTTACTTGCATAAACACTTGTGATCTTGTACTTTTGAAGGAGATCTGGTTTCTTGTGGACTTCTTATGTATCGGCCACTATGAACAAACTAAATAATACTTCTGTTCTACATATTATAGGAATTGTCCAAATTATCTGTTTTGACTAGTACCTCACACTCTCTGTGAGGGAGATTTAGCTCCTCCTCCTTGTCAGCCCATATGCCAAGTCGAAAAACATAATTCCTAAGCGGAGTCAAAAATTCATTGCAGAAGGAAGGAATAATTGTTCTTTGTTTAGAATTATTTGTCTCTCCAGTCTGGAAGTATGACTGAAAATCTGTATGTGTGTGTGAGAAAGCGAGATGGAGGGAGGGAGGGAGAGAGGAATATGGAGCGAGACGTTGGAGAGGGGAGACGTTGGAGAGTGAGAGAGAGCAGAGTGAGAGAGGGCAGAGTGAGAGAGGGCGGACTGAGAGAGGGCGGACTGAGAGAGGGCGGTCTGAGAGAGGGCGGTCAGAGAAGGCCGACAGAGAGGGCGGACTGAGAGAGGGCGGACTGAGAGAGGGCGGTCAGAGAAGGCCGACAGAGAGGGCGGACTGAGAGAGGGCGGACTGAGAGAGGGCGGTCAGAGAGGGCGGACTGACAGAGGGCGGTCAGAGAGGGCGGACTGAGAGAGGGCGGACTGAGAGAGGGCGGTCAGAGATTGCAGACTGAGAGAGGGCGGACTGAGAGAGGGCGGACTGAGAGAGGGCGGTCAGAGAGGGCGGACTGAGAGAGGGCGGACTGAGAGAGGGCGGACTGAGAGAGGGCGGACTGAGAGAGGGCGGTCAGAGAGGGCGGACTGAGAGAGGGCGGACTGAGAGAGGGCGGTCAGAGATTGCAGACTGAGAGAGGGCGGACTGAGAGAGGGCGGACTGAGAGAGGGCGGTCAGAGAGGGCGGACTGACAGAGGGCGGACTGAGAGAGGGCGGACTGAGAGAGGGCGGTCAGAGAAGGCCGACAGAGAGGGCGGACTGAGAGAGGGCGGACTGAGAGAGGGCGGACTGAGAGAGGGCGGACTGAGAGAGGGCGGTCAGAGAAGGCCGACAGAGAGGGCGGACTGAGAGAGGGCGGTCAGAGAAGGCCGACAGAGAGGGCGGACTGAGAGAGGGCGGACTGAGAGAGGGTGGACTGAGAGAGGGCGGACTGAGAGAGGGCGGTCAGAGAAGGCCGACAGAGAGGGCGGACTGAGAGAGGGCGGACTGAGAGAGGGCAGTCAGAGAAGGCCGACAGAGAGGGCGGACTGAGAGAGGGCGGTCAGAGAAGGCCGACAGAGAGGGCGGACTGAGAGAGGGCGGACTGAGAGAGGGCGGACTGAGAGAGGGCGGACTGAGAGAGGACGGCCTGAGAGAGGGCGGACTGAGAGAGGGCGGACTGAGAGAGGGCGGACTGAGAGAGGGCGGACTGAGAGAGGGCCGACTGAGAGAGGGCCGACTGAGAGAGGGCGGACTGAGAGAGGGCGGTCAGAGAAGGCCGACAGAGAGGGCGGACTGAGAGAGGGCGGTCAGAGAAGGCCGACAGAGAGGGCGGACTGAGAGAGGGCGGACTGAGAGAGGGCGGACTGAGAGAGGGCGGACAGAGAGAGGACGGACTGAGAGAGGGCGGACTGAGAGAGGGCGGACTGAGAGAGGGCGGTCAGAGAAGGCCGACAGAGAAGGCCGACAGAGAGGGCGGTCTGAGAGAGGGCGGACAGAGAGGGCGGACTGAGAGAGGGCGGACTGAGAGAGGGCGGACTGAGAGAGGGCGGACAGAGAGAGGGCGGACTGAGAGAGGACGGACTGAGAGAGGGCGGACTGAGAGAGGACGGACTGAGAGAGGGCGGACAGAGAGAGGGCGGACTGAGAGAGGGCGGTCAGGGAAGGCAGACAGAGAGGGCGGACTGAGAGAGGGCGGACTGAGAGAGGGCGGACAGAGAGGGCGGTCTGAGAGAGGGCGGACTGAGAGAGGGCGGACTGAGAGAGGGCGGACTGAGAGAGGGCGGACAGAGAGGGCGGTCTGAGAGAGGGCGGACTGAGAGAGGACGGACTGAGAGAGGGCGGACTGAGAGAGGGCGGACTGAGAGAGGACGGACTGAGAGAGGGCGGACTGAGAGAGGGCGGACAGAGAGAGGGCGGACTGAGAGAGGGCGGACTGAGAGAGGGCGGACTGAGAGAGGACGGACTGAGAGAGGGCGGACTGAGAGAGGGCAGACAGAGAGGGCGGTCTGAGAGAGGGCGGACTGAGAGAGGGCGGACTGAGAGAGGGCGGACTGAGAGAGGGCGGACTGAGAGAGGGCGGTCAGAGAAGACCGACAGAGAGGGCGGACTGAGAGAGGGCGGACTGAGAGAGGGCGGACTGAGAGAGGGCGGACTGAGAGAGGGCGGTCAGAGAAGGCCGACAGAGAGGGCGGACTGAGAGAGGGCGGACTGAGAGAGGACGGACTGAGAGAGGGCGGTCTGAGAGAGGGCGGACTGAGAGAGGGCGGACTGAGAGAGGGCGGACTGAGAGAGGGCGGTCAGAGAAGGCCGACAGAAAGGGCGGACTGAGAGAGGGCGGACAGAGAGGGCGGACTGAGAGAGGGCGGACTGAGAGAGGGCGGACTGAGAGAGGGCGGACTGAGAGAGGGCGGACTGAGAGAGGGCGGACTGAGAGAGGGCGGACTGAGAGAGGGCGGACTGAGAGAGGGCCTTCAGAGAAGGCCGACAGAGAGGGCGGACTGAGAGAGGGCGGACTGAGAGAGGGCGGACTGAGAGAGGGCGGACTGAGAGAGGGCGGACTGAGAGAGGGCGGACTGAGAGAGGGCGGACTGAGAGAGGGCGGTCAGAGAAGGCCGACAGAGAGGGCGGACTGAGAGAGGGCGGACTGAGAGAGGGCGGACTGAGAGGGCGGACTGAGAGAGGGCGGACTGGGAGAGGGCGGTCAGAGAAGGCCGACAGAGAGGGCGGACTGAGAGAGGGCGGACTGAGAGAGGGCGGACTGAGAGAGGACGGACTGAGAGAGGGCGGACTGAGAGGGCGGACTGAGAGAGGGCGGACTGAGAGGGCGGACTGAGATAGGGCGGACTGAGAGAGGGCGGACAGAGAGAGGGCGGACAGAGAGGGCGGACAGAGAGGGCGGTCAGAGAAGGCCGACAGAGAGGGCGGACAGAGAGGGCGGACTGAGAGAGGGTGGTCAGAGAAGGGTGGTCAGAGAAGGCCGACAGAGAGGGCGGACTGAGAGAGGGCGGACTGAGAGAGGGCGGACTGAGAGAGGGCGGACAGAGAGGGCGGACTGAGAGAGGGCGGACTGAGAGAGGGCGGACTGAGAGAGGGTGGTCAGAGAAGGCCGACAGAGAGGGCGGACTGAGAGAGGGCGGACTGAGAGAGGGCGGACTGAGAGAGGGCGGACAGAGAGGGCGGACTGAGAGAGGGCGGAAAGAGAGGGCGGACTGAGAGAGGGCGGACTGAGAGGGCGGACTGAGAGAGGGCGGACTGAGAGAGGGCGGACTGAGAGAGGGCGGACAGAGAGAGGGCGGACAGAGAGGGCGGTCAGAGAAGGCCGACAGAGAGGGCGGACAGAGAGGGCGGACTGAGAGAGGGCGGTCAGAGAAGGCCGACAGAGAGGGCGGACAGAGAGGGCGGACTGAGAGAGGGCGGACTGAGAGAGGGCGGAAAGAGAGGGCGGACTGAGAGAGGGCGGACTGAGAGGGCGGACTGAGAGAGGGCGGACTGAGAGAGGGCGGACTGAGAGAGGGCGGACAGAGAGGGCGGACTGAGAGAGGGCGGACTGAGAGAGGGCGGACAGAGAGGGCGGTCTGAGAGAGGGCGGACTGAGAGAGGGCGGACTGAGAGAGAGCGGAGAGAGAAAAGGTGAAGGGAGAAAGGGTGGAGGAAGGGGGAGAGATGGAGTGGGAGTGGAGGGGGAGAGCGGAGAGGAAGGTGAGAAAAGATCGGAGAGAGGGAGGGAGATATTGAGTGAGAGGGAGGCTGAGGGAGAGGAAGGCTGGGGGAGAGGGAGGCTGAGGGAGAGGGAGGCTGAGGGAGAGGGAGGCTGAGGGAGAGGGAGGCTGAGGGAGAGGGAGGCTGAGGGAGAGGGAGGCTGAGGGAGAGGGAGGCTGAGGGAGAGGGAGGCTGAGGGAGAGGGAGGCTGAGGGAGAGGGAGGCTGAGGGAGAGGGAGGTTCAAACTCTAAACCTAGACAAATACAAAACCACATATAAAAACTGGATGTAAACAACCGATCATTGCAGACGATAATTTGTTCCCAGAGTCAATGTGACCATAGATGTTAAAGGCGATACGCGAGTGGATAAAAATGCTGTACAGCGGCAAATATTGAACAGAATGTCAAAATTCCGGTCACGGCCAATGCAGCGAGATTATCATATTCTCCCATTCGTCGCCATTATCAATTATATCTCTACGTTTCCCGTTGTCATCATGAAATCTGTTGCATTCGCGAGTCAATTTAACCATTTTATATTTGACATGGGATGTATTTTAAATCCTAATGCGATTTTATCTGGCTACACCACAATCCTATTTAAGTAATTGAAAATTAATGAATCGCGGCGACGCAGTAATTCCAGCTGGCGACTTAAATAAAGCAAAACGCCTTCCTGGGCGGGGAAAATAAACTACCCGACAGTCATTTTTTATGACAGTGCCTTGTCCAAAAGGCTACAAGCCCACACTTCAGCCACGAGAATTTAAATAGGGTTGCAGTCATGCATTTTATAGTTGGCTAATGCACATTGAATGTCCGGCGTGAAAAGAACGGCGCATCCACAACTCAAATACATTTCAATGACTGTTCCAGTCATACCTGACTTGGCTGAAATCAACCACGTGCATTACAATCTACTCTACCGAGCGGAATAGCTCAGGCGGTAACGTCTGTGGCCCGCATTCGGGAGGTCGCGGGTTCGATCTCCGTGGCCGCGCACTCTGACATGGGTTTTTCCGTGGTTTCCCCATGTCACCTAGGTGAATGCTGGGGTGCTTTCATTTTCTCCACGGCTTCCTTTCCCTTCCTTTCATATTTCCTTTCATGCATTTCTCTCGTCTTTCCAGGTGACATCGCTACTGTTAGCTAAGCTCCAGTTTTGTCTTCCACGACTGTACTTTTAGAGGGAGTCCTTTTTTTATATCTTAACGTGTATATTTCCATCTAAGAGCCAGCTATTATGTTATAACTTCTGAATTATCAGTGATCGGCATTTGTTTATAAATTTACAGCGCAAATGCTTCCAAAATGTAAATGGTAGTAAACTATTCTGAAACAAATGACGAAATGGGACGAGATATTTCCGCCATTTACAGCAGAGAAAAGTACCGAAACATAGCGTGCGGGAGCAGCTGTTTTGATTCTGCTGATGCATTATGCATAACTGCACAAGAATAAAAAAGGATACAATCCATTCCATGAATGCAGAAGCAAATGAATGGATATGTAACGCTGCCAAAATAGTAAATTCGTACTCTTGCGTAAAATAATGTTTTCTGCTCGATTTAGAAACTGAAATCCTAATACAAAAGCGTTCTTGTATTAGACAAGTAGTATTAAAAAGGACCACACACAGTGGGAATAAAACAGTGTGATTAACTGTTTATATACATACCTATTTGGTATGAGCCGTCCTTCAGTATGCGTTATTTTAAGAGCTGAAAATAGTGACAAAAGACAGACTAGTTACTTTTTGTCATTTTAGTTTCGTTTTATGGTTAATACAATCTACAATTCGTCGTGACCTTGTAACTCATGTTTTTCTGTCCTCCCGTAATCTTTACACACAGTTCACCGTTTTTCTACTCTCTGTCTCACCAACAGCTAGCTCCGACGATACACTCACTAAAACTGGCCTCAACACTTTACTAGCTTCTCTAAACACTCACTCGCTTATATAGCCGAGAATGACGCAGCACTGATTTTTTTCAAAATGCGCCTTTTCTCAAAAAGTCTCTTAAACAAGCATGTGAATCAGTTCTAGATAGAACTGCGTGCAACCGAGTCTTTGTTCTAGCCGCCCCATTGTCGTCGAGCCTCGCATTTTCAGGAGTTGGTGCCAGGTAGTTAAGCTTCCTTTGATGAGCGGCAGGCGGCCGGCGTCACAATATTAACTATGGGATTGCTGCATGGCACATTGTGTTACATAAACAGAATAAGAAGTGGATTTTACAGAGTGAAGGAAAACTTGAAAATGTCCCCAAGGTGTTTTGTTTTATATTCCTGTTTTACCTTTCGAAAACTCAGCAAAGCACTTAAACGTGCATCAATGTGAGTATAATCTTTAAAAACCCGAGGCAATTATTACACATAGAAGGTAACAAATGTGCTTGAACCGTGTCCAATAATGAGATCACATCGTGATTACATAACTTTTGTGCACTAATTTCTCTATAGAAATCTTAATGGTCTTTCAATTTGAAAGTGTTTACTCTGTAATACCAAGAAAAAGAATTAAAATGGTCCAATTAGGAAAAATATCTGATGGAAAATGTACCTGAGCATTCGAGGCCATAAAGCAAACTCAACGGTTATGACTCAAGCCTCTGGAGGTCTGCACTGGAAGTTGAAGAGAACCAAAGATAAATAGCGCTCTCGTCTAAAGAAAACACCGGCAGCACCATTGTCAATCAGATTCTTCTGGAAGTTCCCCCGTCTCTAGAAGGTTCTGGAACGCCAACCAGCGGCTACATAGGCGAGTGCTCTCGCGACTAAAGTCAGTAAGTAGGAGAGTTACCGAGTTAGTGAATCTGCTTCTGGTGTGACTAAAAATTTGTTCATATGCAGTGAATGTTACTCATCCGAGATAACAAAACGCTTCACTCGTTTCACCCAGTGAGTGAACCGTCCGTAAGAAGAGGCTACGTCCTACGTATTCCATTACGCCACTACGTCACGAAGAAAGTGAAGAAACAGTGAAAAGTTGAACTACAAACACAGTAACTTCGATCACATTAACTTGATCACCGTGAGAACTTAGTGAAGTGATGGTTAAAAACTGGACAAAGTCAACAACCTCACGTCAACAAACAGGCTCTTCTAACAGTTAAGGAATCAGAAGTCCATCATGCTAAAAGGATAAACCACCTTAATATATTAAAGTGTGTATCGACATTCTTATGCCTATCTTTGTGTGCATAATCAAGATGGCCTAAAGCAAAGTTCTAGTACAATTATATTTGCGACATTTCTTATAATCTCTTAAATTACTTTGAAAATTTAGTTATGCATTTTATACTTATTCAAATTCACTGTGATAATCAAAGATGGGAAGCGTTATTTATTTTGAAAGGCTTTGTTCTAGATGCTCTAAAGAGCTCAAAATATGTATATTGTGACAGCGGCCGCGGCGCAAAACAAATGACGGGGTCGGGGGGGGGGGGGGGGGGGGCTAAGTTGCTTCACGCCATATACCAGGCCCACGAGCAAACAAAGGCGATCAGGCTGCCTCACGCGACGTTTGTATGCACGTGATTAACAACAATCGGAGCGACAGAACCAAAAGGGATTTTCTCCGGAGCCTTCCAGAAAGATCTGTCTACGTCGTTGCCGGGTGTTTGAAGGAGTTCGCGAAAGGCCCGTGTCATCTCCGCTATACAAGGAGGCGAGGAAACAGCAGAGTTACAGTTTTACTTTTGAATGTCAGTGGTGCGGCCGTCGTGAAGATTTAAAGAGTGTCGAGTGATTGTATCCTCAGACTTGGTGTATGAAAGACAGTAAAAGAAAAGGCGACGGAGAAAGTGAAGAAAGTAGCAGAGAAAGCGGAGAGAGAGACGGAGAAAGCGAAGAGAGAGAGACGGAGAAAGCGAAGAGAGAGAGAGACGGAGAAAGCGAAGAGAGAGACGGAGAAAGCGAAGAGGGAGACGGAGAAAGCGAAGAAAACGGTGAAAGGGAAGAAAGACGGTGAAAGTGAAGAAAGACTGGATAGACTTAGTCAAGGTTACGAGAAGGAAATAGTTGTGAATTAGAAATATCACGAAAGACTGTAGACTGTGTTAACAGGAAGAAAACTGTATTTGTGCAGAAGTTTAGAAGACAAAGTGATAGAAAGGTAACCGGACTGGATTTTGTCATTTTGTCACAATATTATTGGCCCCATATATAAAACATTCGCAAGAATTTAAAACGTCCGAATATTGTACGAACACACATGTATTAAAATGGCTGTGACATTCTCGCCATCTTTATTGCACTGAGAATGCAGGTTTAAATTGAGTTTATTTTGTTCAAGGAATCTTTATACAAAATTCGAAGAAAATGTTCGGTCGAGTATGATTCCTCCGCGGAAAACTCATTCGAGCTCTGACCAGCAACTGACCGCCTTTGAAGATGCTATGCACAGTCCTTGACGAAACGTCGGGAACCTGCAAACCCACTAGACAACGCACACAGGCACCCACAGTCTGTACAGTACGTTTAATCATCGCTCTGGAAAACTGACAAATAACTCCTCTTTTACAGCTCTGTCTTTCTATGCTGGTTACAGAAGTAAACGACATAGAATTGGTGACCTACGGGCAGTCAAACATTGGAATAATCTTTTTTTATTATTATTTATATAATCATGCACTATAAAGGAATATGGTGGAGGAAATTATGTTTCAGCTTACGGTCAAAAAGTCTGCGCCCTTATACCTCTAACACTTGATATCCTATAATTCATTTTAAGACTTATATTTTCTGAGGTGAATTAAATGAACTGGACGTTTGCTAAGATGGTTGCGTATGCAGTACTAAATTGTATTATCTTATCTTACAGAGCTCGTCTCATTTTGATGTGCGTGTGCGTGAAAGGATTCACCGCTGCGTCACTGTTATTGAAATACCAACCACGCACGGCCCAAACAATTAACTACAAAAGCACACCCCTCCGTCATCTGTAATCATTTGCCTTCCACACCATTTCCTTTAAATCATCGGAGACGATAACAAAAAAGGATCTAATTCAGCAGTTGTGGGAAAGAAGGGTACCCTAAGATACATCGTGCGATAGTAAAATTAGCAAAGCCGCGGGAGTCCTTTGCACCCCTGTCATCTCTCAGTTTCCGAACCACATCGTTACAAATCATCAATTATAATATTCCTGCAGCATCACGCTGTTGTGTCACGGGCAATATCTTCATCTCTATACGTTCCGCACTGCAGGAAGTTACGAATAGATCATTGCTGCTTGGCTTATGATGTTTTAAGGGAGGGCTCGTTCCTATTGTATTTTACATAAAGGCGATGATACAAAACAGCAGCCAGCTATGCTACCTTTATACTTGGATACTTCTAAATTTATCATTCGAACTGCAATCCATTCGCATCCATGCTTATTTCAAGGGCAGTAAATGTACCATTTTAAGTAATACCAAATCTTGGCATTTTTAGGCAACATATGCATCACTATATCTGTCCCCTCCTACTTTACTTCTACTAATTCCATGTAAGAGGAAGTGTTGCATTGCACTCTCTCGATATGGATATCAGATTTGACCTAAAAAAAACACTTTGAGGTACATAAGTTGGAAGAGGCACTTCTAGAAAAAGTTATAGTTTTCTACGGGCCCCTAAACTCCATCAATCCAATCCATAGAAAAAGTTATTGTATGGTGTATGTATCTGCGTGTGCGTGAGCTTGCCTAACTTAAACAGTAAACTTGGTATTTAAGTTCAGCATCTTGCAAGTATGCGATACATAGGCTTTCAAGAGAATTTCCTCAAACCGAATCACGCTTTGCATGCTAAAGCTTTCGTTGTTTTTTTTTTTTTTTTTTTTTTTTTTTTTTTTAATTTCTTAATAAATTATGACGATTTTGTTTAAAATACCAAACATTTCAGACCGCTTATGAAATCCTTAATCGGAAGTAATTTGTGCAACTGGTAAATATATCTGGACAAAAGCTTGCTAAGCCTGTAGACCTAGCTAAAACACAATTTACAAGTAATTTTTCTGGTATTTACTGTTTCAGATATTCTACAGTAGTATGTAGAGTCAAATGCAGTACATAGAAACCGATTCTGTATGTTTTGGCTATTTCTACAGCCTTTCATACTCCCTTTGTAGTTACAAGCAAGGTATAATGAAATCGTTTCTGCAAACGTATCCACGAAGTAGGCAGAAGAAAAGTATTTTAAGTATTTTTACAGAACTGGGTAGAGAAAGTTATGTATGTGAATGTAACACCAGAATGTTTTCTAACCTCCGACAACTTTTGTTACGTTAGGTTATTGCACACCAAATACATTCCACTTATTCATGCAGGTATTTAGATTACTAACCCTCTGTTTATTAACTAATCCGTACTATAGCTTTAAATCATCAAAGCTCAACATAACCTAAAACCGACGCACAAGTCGTTCCTGTTGTACAACTCCTCAAGTTCACTCATTGAGCCGAAGCGATAAAACAATTACAATCTCTTTAAAACTAAGATTCTGACACCTGTATATCTTCATTTTAAAGACAAAAGGTTTAATTACTCTACGTCGTTGGTCTCCCGATGTCATTATTCTTTTCAAAATAACCTCCCTCTGAGGTACAATACATGAAAGTTTGTACTATAACGAGAAACTGTTAGAAAAATAGTAAAATAAATGTAAATACACTACGATTAGGTTCAGTATCATCTTGTCACAAAAAATACTATTTGGAGTGCATTTTGTTATATAACCTCTCCCATGCAAATCATTCAAGTGCCTGTATAAAAAGTTCTAAAATAATAACCGTGAAGAGTTAATCCATCAAGAGGCACATCATACGACAGTAGATCAAATTTTTTTTTACTTGGTATTGCGGCTGGGATGTTGAATTTTCACTGAGATATAGCTTGAAGTTTTCACTACAATGTTGTTTGCTTTTCATGTGCAGCTCTAACGAGAGAAGCGTGAACAATGCAAGATAGATGGCGTGCGAGGTGGTGTTGCCAACTTTTGATATTTTTTTTAAATTAACGTCCTATAACGTAATGTCATATCGGACGGTGAATGAATGTAGTGGGTGAATTGATGCTCAAATGAGCCCGAGGTCCATGGAGCTTTAAGTTACCCGACATTCGTCTTCTCAGGGTAGGGAACATGCAGAAGTGAAATCAGTAGTCTACAGATGGCTGTACTCCTACTGAACCGAGCTCTATGAACAAAGTATAATGAAACTGGTATTACGATGCGAGAAATGTGTTGAGAAAGTTGACGATTATAAGGAATGTAGTGAAAAGATGTGAGTACATTTGTGCGTTATTTCCCGATCAACCCTTACACTTACTTGCCAGCCAGTTACTCGTAGCACTCCTACGGGTTGGCATGGCTACCTGTAAAGTCAGCTTGCCGCTATTCCTCCTGCATATTCGTTACTGTAGCTCAGCCAGGTAGCCGGGCCAGCCCGCCTGAGTATCAACATCAAGCTAAGTGCATAGCACTGAACTATGATACAATACCGTGCCTTTTCATTAGTTAACTTCTTATGGCCATAACATGAGAATGTTACATTTAGAACATAACACTTTGTCTCCAAGTCGTCCGTGGGAAAGGATCCCGAAGAGTAACTGCGGGAATTAGCGTGCATTCTGTATATTGTGTACTAATTAGAACTCGCAACTCTACTGGCGCTATTGCGTTGAACGTGCAGTTTCTCTCTCTCTCTCTCTCTCTCTCTCGCTCCCTCTTCCCTACGTCTCCCTTTTTCCCCTCGCCATCTCTTATTCTTTCTCCCTCTCTCACATCCCGCTTCCACCCTTATCCACTTCCCTTCCTTCTCTCCATGTACATCTTGCACGTGGTATTTTAACAACCGGCTATGAAACTTTTTTTCCTGGGGTGCTAATAAACATGAAAGTTTATAGAAGAGAAATGAGGAGCAGGAGTGATATTTCATTTGCCAGTTCCCTGTTGCATTTTGCTGTTACTTCGTTAAGATATAAATAACTTCACTTTCGCTTATTCTTTTATCAGATAGAGAATATTTACTAAAATAACAAACAGAACAGCTCCTAACGAGAAAATGAAGGATTAAGCGATATATGTTCATATGAACTTTTTTCCTTTTTGTGGTTTAAGGAATCTATACCCAAAGTTCGTACACATATTTCTGATACACTCTGTATATTGCGTTGAGGTAAAGCATGAAAATTGCCATTATCTCTAAGTATCCTTAAGCCAAAGAATAGCGCTAAAATCGACCAACACTTCATCTATACACGTTTACAATAATTCGAAAGCAGTTAACGTTAAAACAAAGGTGAAGAAAGTATTCTAGTTCTTGATACAAACGTTTAAGAGCTGTAACAGCGCTGATCTCAACACTTTTTGTTTTGCATGACTGGTCATGATTGCACATTTACATCTTCCATCAAACAATCGCGAGCGAGGGTTACAAAATCATATCACGATGCGAAAGAGTGTAGCGTGCCAAACGAAAACACATAAAAATCATATGAGCAGCGCCGTTTATTTTATCATTTGCATGTTACAGCGGTAAGGCGGAAACGTTGCTAACACTTAGAGCAATAAAAATTAGGTTCAAAGCCCTGGATAGTGAAGCACGAGCACGAGCATGTACGTAGTGCGTGCTCGACAGCTGAAGTGATTAATATTTACTTTCTTTCGCTTTTTCTTTCCCTCAGCTAGGCTAAAGTAAGGTTTAAATTACAAGATAAAAATCCTGATGTGTTGCACTCACATGACTTTCTCTACTCTTGTACTAACTATTCTTACAAACTGTTATTCTTCTATCTTCGTGTTAGTAGAGGTAAATATTTGTAGAAATTATCTTATTGCTAATTTCCTTGTAAATGGAAGGGCAACTTGGGAATACAGTACGCTTTGAACGATAGTCAAATATTTTAAAGTTGGTCGCTATATGAAGGCTTTGAAATTCCGTTCTCTTTGCACGTCCGAGATAAAGTCAATAACGACCTTCCATTTGGGGCAGTACTTTATGACTACCTACACATTTCATTGCTTCTCAAAAAGACCAACAATGAAAAGTTTGAAACAATTGCGTAAATCAGTAGTAGAAACAGCGATTGACAATAAGTATTAACTGCATGCCTTTAGTCAAAAAATTAAAAGACAGAATTTAAAGGATTGCAGAAGGTGGGCATAAAGTATTCCCCGGCGTTTCGACATAGCTGACATAAAGTGTATATTCCCAGTTTTCTATGCTGTATTTTTAATATTTACATTTTGCTCATAACTTGTGCAAGTGCTAGATATTTTCTTATCCCTCCCCTTGCTAGAAATCACTCACTCACTCCCACCTGTGATCCTTTTCTGACCTAAATAAAGAACGAGGGGGCATCCATTCCATGTCATTCAAATTCAAGTGGTTATAGAACCCACAAAACTTTATTATACACACAGACAGACAGCCCAAGTGGGGTTTTGAACTCCCCGACACCTACTGGAGGCTTTTGGCAATTCAAATGTATTCAAATTCCCGGTGCCGTGAGCGGGAAACTCCCGCTTCTGCAACAGGCATGGAATCACAAAATCCTCAGGGTTCCACAGAAACCATAAAGGCGTAAAATTCCCATTCCCACCTCACGAAATCCAAAGTTATGCCTGCAGCCCCTTATCCCACCCCTCAGGGGGGAGAAGGCCCACAGTGACGTGAATGGTAAAATTGCTGTATTATTCAGAAATTCAGCCCATACATTTTTTTACTTCTTGCAATTTAAACTTAACCCTAGGTTCTTCATGGAAATGTTTGGTTCACTGTGCAAGCTTATCCAATTTGTTTTTAATTCCCTTGCTATTAAAAAACTAAAGTAAAAACTCTTCTTACCTTCTCTTTAGGTGGGTAAAGATTCCGATTCAGTTTATTCCTCCGTTTTATCTTCACAAATGCATTACATGAGTAAAAGTACAAAATAGTAAACAGAAAAAAAGTAATAACTCAATGAAACAATTTTAATATACCTTGCAAAGTTTTTCTATGAATTATACACGCAATTATGAGTAGCAGGAATTAGTAATTATTCAGAAGATAAATTATTTTCTATCACTATTTAAGAAGGAATGGATATTTGGTTAACCTTGTGGTCTAGGTAAGTTGAATTATAAATTATTATTATTACTATTTATTACTATTTATTATTATTACTATTTATTATTATTATTATTATTATTATTATTATTATTATTATTATTATTATTATTATTATTATTATTATTATTATTATTATTACTATTATTACTATTATTACTATTTATTACTATTTATTACTATTTATTACTATTTATTATTACTATTATTACTATTATTATCATCATTATGGTGATTATTATGGTGATGATGGTGATAATGATGGTTATGGTGATGATTACTGTTATTATTACCATTGGTGTTACCATTATTATTAGTGTTACCATTATTATTATTGTTACCATTATTATTATTATTATTATTATTATTATTATTATTATTATTATTATTATTATTATTGTTATTATTGTTATTATTGTTATTATTGTTATTATTGTTATTGGTATTATTGTTATTATTGTTATTATTGTTATTATTGTTATTATTGTTATTATTGTTATTATTGTTATTATTATTATTATTATTATTATTATTATTATTATTATTATTATTATTATTATTATTATTATTATTATTATTATTATTATTATTATTATTATTATTATTATTATTATTGTGATGATAATTGTTATTACGGTGATTATTATTATTAACAGGTCTTTGGCCTAATCCTTGTTGGAAAGAAGAAGAAAAAGATCTTTGACGATAGATGCATTTGTTATTACACTTTTGTATTCGTCATATTTGAATTTAGCATAATGCTAAGTCTGCACGCTCATAGCCCTAATACCCTGTGTAAAGAAATTGAATGAACACATTGAAAGGATAGAGGACAGATTTCCAAGAAGATAGCAAAGTATACACCTGTAGCAATAAGATATCTGTGACGTCAAAAAATTGTCTTTGAGCTTGCAGAGAACGCATTAAGGGGTGCCTTAACTTCCCTATTGTGTAGCAATACGTCAAATATATTCAGCTTAATGTTTGGAAAGCAATAGTAACAGCAGCTAAAGTCGTACATATAACCTCGAGAATTGCACGTAACAAACTTCAGAATATCCTCTCCCCCGTTTCAAAACAACTTCTGTGGATTATTCAGTTTATTGCATCGTACTTTTCGAAAGCAGAGATAGCAATCTTACAACCGCGAAACCAACACCTTCCGTGTTTTTCATACTTTATGTGGGTAAATATAGCATGCAATGATAACAGTGAAAGTGGGGTTATATCTATGCGAATTGCGCCATGAAGCTTTCAATGAAAAACGTGGCAAGATGATTTATATTGGTGGGCAAAAGAAGGAAACAAATTATTCCTACAATCATGATTTTCCATTTGTCAAAAGACGCTTCCATTGGATAAATCAGCTGGCTGGCATTTCTCGTGTTGCGCGGAGACGATTTGATCCAGCTTACCTCGTCACAGATCCTTTAAGAAGTTACACAATAACAATCTACAATATTGTATAACGACTCCTTCCTTTTGACATTTGTGACTAATTTGGAAAGGATCCATGATACTCTTAACCTAACTTAAGAAACATTTGCCGACATTCATGGAAAAGAATCAAAAATAATGTGGATGCTGTATTTTCGAGATTCTTAACTTTGCTCCAACAATTTAAATTCGGAATAAGTGCAACTCATTTTAACGGTGTAAAGTTTAGTAAATGTTGGTGTTACTTAGATAATTGCATTAGACAATTTTAAATGCGCATGCGTTCTTTTTGGTCTCTTAGATATTAATAAGTTTAAGGCTCAATGGTTTTCGCATAATTGGAGATCGAATAGAACAAAACTGGTGAATATGTACATTCTTCACTCTCTAACCGGAAATTTAAACACTCTTAAAATAGCATATAATCTGTAAATATCGATAATAATATTCTCAGTTGTTAAATATAGTTTCCGATTCTGCGCAGTAGAGGATTCTATCTCTTTATGGAATAGTATAGCCTCTTTTACCCCTAGCGCAACAGCCGTTCGCGGCCAAAGGCTTACCCCCAGCCGCTCCATCCCCCACCTGTGTCAGCTACAGACGTCATGAGTGGGGTACAGAACTGAAGGGTGGGACGTGGTCAGCGCCCCGAGCCCTCCAAGCCGGTTTGGTTTTGTATAGTAAGATTTGGTCTATCTGTTACGGTTTACCAGTTATGCAAAGGTCATCAAGAGTAAACAAGGCTACATGGGCTATAGCCAGAAAACTAAAAATATGCATTTCATTTGCCATACGAATATCTTAAGCCTATGTCGGTTTAATCAAAATAATTGTTAAAGCCATTTTTGAGAAAATCAAAATTTTCGAAAAAATTCCCATACATTTTTCCATATAGTTTGCGGTGGTGAAATATTCTTCAAAATGTTCGTGTTACATCCTTAAAAGATATTAAACTTAAATACCAACTTTGGTTTTTAACCGACTTTTCAGTTTTAAATTGTGTTCATACACACAAACACACGCGCGTGCGAACCTTTCTCTAAAAATCCGTTTTTTATTCAGGGGACCTCAAAATATATTTCCAGTAAAATCTCGACATCAAAATTCTGAATTCAGAAAAAGTATTTTTAAGCATTTATGTTTGAAGCTTCATTTTGTTCGTCACGCTAGTATCATACATTAACCTGTATCGCTGGAAAATTTGAGAAAATAATCGTTTTCATGTGAAGTTTTGTTTTAAGGATGAGAGATCGCTGATAATATTTGTCTTGGATCTTTAAGTTTAACATTTGGTTATTAGACCCGGACTTCTTACTGTTTTCTCTGTCTCTCTCTGTCTCTGTCTCTCTCTCTGTCTCTCTCTCTGTCTCTCTCTCTGTCTCTCTCTGTCTCTCTGTCTCTCTCTCTGTCTCTCTCTCTGTCTCTCTCTCTGTCTCTCTCTGTCTCTCTCTGTCTCTGTCTCTCTCTCTGTCTCTGTCTCTCTCTCTGTCTCTCTCTGTCTCTCTGTCTCTCTGTCTCTCTCTCTGTCTCTCTCTGTCTCTCTCTGTCTCTCTCTGTCTCTCTCTGTCTCTCTCTCTGTCTCTCTCTGTCTCTCTCTGTGTCCCTCTCTGTCTCTCTCTGTGTCTCTCTCTGTCTCTCTCTCTGTCTCTCTCTATCTCTCTCTGTCTCTCTCTGTATCCCTCTGTATCCCTCTGTATCCCTCTCTGTCTCTCTCTGTGTCTCTCTGTGTCTCTCTGTGTCTCTCTGTCTCTCTCTGTCTCTCTCTCTGTCTCTCTCTCTGTCTCTCTCTATCTCTCTCTCTGTCTCTCTCTGTCTCTCTCTGTCTCTCTGTCTCTCTGTCTCTCTCTGTCTCTCTCTGTCTCTCTCTGTCTCTCTCTGTGTCCCTCTCTGTCTCTCTCTCTGTGTCTCTCTCTGTCTCTCTCTCTCTCTGTCTCTCTCTCTATCTCTCTCTGTCTCTCTCTCTGTCTCTCTCTGCCTGTCTGTCTGTCTGTCTGTCTGTCTGTCTGTCTGTCTGTCTGTCTGTCTGTCACACACAAGTTTTTCTGTAACTGCTTATTAATTCAGGGGATGTCAAAACGTGCTGCATTTCTAGTGAAATTATGATATCGATATCGTGATACCGATAAGTGCTAACAGAGGTGCTATTGAGAGAACTAAAATCTTCTAGAAGTTTTGCTTCATCCCACTTCTGGATCATTCTGGAAATATGTGAAGGATACTAGTTACTCTATAAGCGAACATTCTCGCGAGTGAGCACGTTAATGAAAATTTCTGGAGAGAGAAAACGTGCTGTTCTCCGAGAGAGTTTGTGGCGACTGCTGTGACGTGCAGCGAGTGCTGCAACTGCAAGAAGATTACAGATGCCTTGCGTTCGAGTCCCCAATGGATGAACCGCTCCGAAGAAGACGCTTTATCGTGTGTGTTTTTTTTATTAACGTCCCCCAATGTAGTGTCATGTCGGACGGTGAATGATTGAAATGCATGAAATGATGCTCAAGTGAGTCCGAGGTCCATAAGCTTTAAGTTATCTAACTTACGTCTTCTCAGGTTAAGAGAAAACCTCGGGAAAACATTATCCGGATATCTCACCCTAACCGAGATTCGAACTCGCGACCTCTTGGACGCTACCACCACGCTACAGAGCCAGGAAAATTTGTCAAGCTTATTTCATTATTGCGCAACTGAAGTGGTAGAGAAAGTTAAACTATGGCTAACACAAAATTTAACGGCCGGTGGCCCAACATAAAATTCAATCATAGGATTGCCACGCCTTGCGGTGTTGTAAGGTTAAACACGCTGTGGGATTATGTTGTAAACTTGGTGATATAAATAATATTTGCACCCACAACATTTAGTTACATAAGAGGAAAGAGAATACTAATGGTTTGCTATCAGCTGCCATTGAATGTTGCGCCTGCTATGAAAACTGGACAAAATCACAATAAGTTGGCCTGAATGCAGTACTTCCTCTACCTTAGTTAAACACAGATAAAGTAAACAGAATTACAATACTTTAAACTCAAATTATACCTGTGTTTAATTTATTTTTGGCAAACTGATTTGGGCTTCTAGAATAAACTTAAGAGCCTCGAGGAATAATCCAAAATAAAAACAAAACTGTTGTTTGCGTTATAAAAATTAATGCTAAACACGAAAACAACATTTGGGGAACAAAGCTTATTTGCGTCTGTCCTCTATTCAATTGTAATACTAATTTCATTCGTAAACCCATCTACATTGAACATGGAGGACAAAAACAAAACACTGGCGAGAGATGATAGCGCACAGTGTCTGCGCTACAATGGGGAGTGTTTTAACAGTAACCGCAAGTAGCACCATTCTGATGTAAATGAAGGCGGCTTAAGCCGTGATTCACGCCTAATGCGTTTTATAGAGTGCCATTAAACAGGACGCATCATCGGGACGTGTCCTCGACTGAAACTTCACCACATATAAAGCAAACAGGGGCGTAACGCATAACAACAACGTCACGAGCTTCTTTCCCAACACGTGATGCTCGAATACGAGCTGCACTTTTTAAAGCTACCCAAAGCTGAATTTCTAAATCTTGCAGTTTTTATTTAGGTGTTTTCAGAATTCTGTCACATACTAATTTACCAAAGTTATGTTCTAAATTACATGCATAATATTTTTTGAGAAACATATTTTGTTGTATTGTAACAAAACGGAAAAATGCAAAATCCTGTTATTCTAACACACTATTGTCCTCTGAATTTTACTACAAATGCACAATTTTCTTCTCGTTCTTAACACAGTTTATGATCTTTTCTGCAATTACAATTATTCACAGTTGTTCTGATAATCTTTTTCAGTCCTTAAATGTCCTTTTCCATTTTCTCTCTTATATTTTGACTATTACGATACAGTCACCCAACGACACATACGTACTCACTGACAGGCTGGCCAACTCATTCTCGTAACTAAAATCTAACTTACACAGCTAAACAGCAATTCAACTCAAAACTAAAGTGCCACTGAATTCTAAACTAACTCGCACTAAACTTCTAAACTAACTCCACACTAGTGGAGCCGATGTCACGTCACCTTTCAAAAACTCTCCATACACACGTATGCAATGACTCAGCTAGAATTGGAGAAGGCTCTCGAATCCTTTTTTCTGTGTTTAACCGCCATTATTACGGTCATGTACACATACAACCGCTCCCTGTATCCAAGGTCACAGATCCTATCACCCCTCTCGTCCGTATATTGTTGTACGACCAATGTCACAGGATTATACAACCATAAAATGCATAAATTTTAGTTTTGGAAAACTAAAAATAACTTATTTACAATACCAATGCAGGCAACACTGCTAATAGTTTAAGTGAAAAAAAATAAAATATTCAAGTATAATTTTCGTACTGATTTATTTTAATGTCAACTAAACCATATGACAGATTAAGGTCATTACACATTAAGGTTAGTTACAAACTACCCCGTATGAAACTTTTGCTGCGCAAAAAATTTAGATAATCAAAGTCGAATAAGTCGCCATTTTAAACACTAAGACATGCAAATTAATTTTGTGAAATTGAAATTAAGTTCATCTGGAATGAAAAAATTATATTTTAATTTTCAATAGCCACTTTGTATGGTTGAATCATTCAGAGGTGTTTAATTACTAAATATCACTAATTTTATTGCCCATAAAGGGCCTTTTTTAAGAAATAAAGATACTTAATAAATATGAAACTGCTAAAAGCAATGTTAGAATGAAATACAGGCATTGCCATAGAAACAAGAAAGCAGTAAGTGCGTAATGCAGGCCGACGCAGTAAATGGCCGGCAACAGGGCCTACAAATAAAACAGCGCAGTGAGTGGAATGTCACCGAAGAGGGTGTGTGGGGGATATATACGGACGCGAGGAATGATCCAAGTCTCTACTGCCATTAATCTCGTCACTATCAGTGCCACTCCGGCCCGCTGCGCATCCCCCTCCTCTTATCTCCACCCCCTGG
Organism: Tenodera sinensis; assembly: GCA_030765045.1. Lineage (NCBI taxonomy): Eukaryota > Metazoa > Arthropoda > Insecta > Mantodea > Mantidae > Tenodera > Tenodera sinensis. The sequence goes on from CM060966.1 coordinate 146,491,935, forward strand.
ATGCATTATGGTCGTCGTGACGGTGGCGTTTGACCCCGTGACCCCATCCTGATGACGCAGACATCAATATAGTTCGGGAGAGCTTTAGTGAGAAGGAAAGGCATAGCCAATTCCTTATTCAACTACAGACTGCATCGCAAATAGTTTCTTCTTGGAGGCACAAAATAGAACACTTTAAGGGAAGTCGATAGAAACACCTCAGAAATTTATCACAATTGAATTACCTTCTACCGTAAACTTTACAGGTATCTTACTGTACAAAATTATGATTAAATATTAGGGTAAGCACAAAGCTATTTTGATCATTAGAGTCCGAAGTCCAAAAATAAAACAAGTAAACAATTAAACCTCACCCCTAAGGGTTAAAAAGTGTAAATTAAAAGAACTAAAAACGAGACATTTAAAGAGACTGGCGTGTTAGTGATAGGAGAATAAGTGATCGGACATAAACCTTCTTGCTTTTTTTTTTTTTTTTTTTTTTTTACTTTTTTTTACTTTTTTTACTTTTTTTTACTTTTTTTTCCTTTCTTTACTATGTGTAGTAAGTAGAGCAAGTAGGAAGTATCGTATTTGTCTCAAAATTTCGATGTCGAGATTTCACCGAAAATATGTTTTGAGACCCCCTGAATCCAAAAAAAAAGTAGTTTTAGAAAAAGGTCCGTGTGTGTATATGTGTGTGTGTCTATGAGAGGCATAACTCAAAAACAAAAGGTCGGTTAAAGACCAGAGTTGTTATTTAACCTTGAATATCTTTCAAGGATACGACAAAGATTTTGAACAAAATTTCTTCCTTCTAAACTAAACTACCTTTTACATAGAAAGCTTTTAGAAAACTTTTACCTTCTCAAAACTGCCTTTAATATTTCGATTAAAATGCGACAAGCTTAAGATATTTTTATGGGAAGTGAAATGTATTTTTTGCTATACTCCATGAAGTCCTGTTTACCCTTGATGCGCGCTCACCTACCACCTAGGCAGCCCGGGTTCGATCCCAGGGACCCGCATGTGGTATTCGTGATGGACGAAGCGGCGTCAGGGCGGGTTTTCTCCGGGTACTCCGGTTTCCCCCGCCATTTCATTCCACCGGTGCTCCATCTTCATTCCATGTATCAATGTCACCGCCTGCGGTGCCGTAGTAGTAAAAGCGGGCGTTAAACACAACAATACCCTTGATGACTTTTGCAACTGGTAAACCGTAAGAGATAGAACGAATCTTACTCTACAAAAATGTAGACCTCGTTAAAACACACAACTTATATCCATATGTATTTTTTGTGGGGTGAACCATTTCGCAGATATTCCATGTTATTTGTGGAAGTTCTAAAATACCATTTTATCAAATGGACGAATGACCTTCAGCGAAATTCCATTGAGCTAGCCTACCGTTAACAAACAGGCGAACATATACTTTGTTACTATAGCAGAGAGCTCTGTTTCCTTCGTAGAAAACACAAGAGTACAGTTAACCGCAAAGTTTTGAGTAGTACGGGTTCATGTCATTGCCCGTGTTTAAACAAGAGATGATGAAAATGACACAATTGAGAAGTAGACCAAGGAGAAATGTTGGGAATATAAGAAATACAATCAAATTAAGTGTAAACAGTTGTCCGCAAATCAGCAAACGTAATGCTGTATGTCCTAAGTAACAACTGCTGTGATAGTATAAGCATTTATCTTAAAACTCTGTGTGTTGTGTACCATATTAAGGGGAATAAACATTGATGGCATCGGTAGAAAATATTTGCATAGCATATTCCTCCAGCCTCCTGCTACTCACACAGAGCTGATGAACTTTTTTTAGGCGGGGTGAATAAGCTTGCTAGAAATTGCGCGAGTGACTTTATGTAAACTGATGGTGGAGATAACGTCTCTGCTTCCTGCTTGAAACGAACAAGAGACTGCTGACAATGCGAGCGGGCACTGCACTTAATCACACACCATCCTGCAATGTTTACTACACGGAAGTCGAAGCGATACTAATCTGAGACTGCTATGGAAGTGAACTTGGCCATAAATCACTGAGCAAATTCGGACCATTTACGACGGCTAAGAAATACCCCTATATTTCGTTCCAAACGACAGCAATTTCCATAGGTGGAAAAGAACTCAACATACCCCGGAGTGTGTCCGAGACATTTAAAACGTGTGTTGAAAATTTAACTTTCTTTATATCTCAGAACTTTCCTATCGTTAGGGTCTGGCTTTGCTCTAAAAACAACTTAAAGCTTAAAACAACAATGAGCAGTTGTAGCGCAATTAAAACAAATGAATGGCGGAATAATTTCAGTGCTGGCAATAGAGGAGAATAGTTGCATGTATTGCCAAAGGAGAACAGAAGTTTCCTCCGCAACAGATTCTTGTTTACGGAAACTGCGTGAAGAGACATCTCTTTATTTGCACTGCTCATTCAACAGGAGAGGGAGACGGCTCTCTCGCTCTTGCCTGGGTTATCGCTTAATTCCTCCTGTCCCCATATTTCACCTCGTAAACGTTCCGTCCGCCTCCTCCTGCCGGATAGATAATCTGGGGAGAGAAGGAGGGCGGGAGGGCGGGCGGGCGGGCGGGCGGGCGGGCGGGCGGGCGGGCGAGCGAGATTACCCAAGTTGGCTCGTGGCCAGCGCATTAATTCTCGACCCATTTTATATCCCCTCTCCCCATTCATACATATAGATAGCATTTCACGTGCAAAGATACCTACCTTTCCAGCATTACGTTTTAAAACCAGTTACAGATGTGAGCACGTCCCTAAGGCATTCGAACTCATGCCGTAAGTCCACACTCTAAATCTTGAATGTATCTGTTAGCCATATAAGGTCGAGCACTATCGTGATACAAGTGCGCAGGCTTTGAAAGATTTGCTTGGCTCTTGTACACTCCGTTTTCATGACATAAGCAAACGAAAGAAACTAAGCTTCGTTTCAAAGTAAAGAATACTATATTGCGACATAAGGGTAAGTGATTTTTACTGTACCAAGAAAAAACCTGAAAAGACGAGACATTGTCGAGTCGCAGTCAACTTCCAAGGATTAGTAAAAAAAAAAAAAAAAAAAAAAACACTTAACACTCGTTCAAGTTAGCCGCCATGGTTAATATGGGTAATTATTTATTTGAGCACGGCCAACTCTGTTTATCTCGCGGAACATGTATTAAGATTCAATGACTCTCTTTATAACATCTTCAGTCATCACAACGAAAGTTGGACAGATTCCAGTGCTTTATTTTAAATTATAACATACACAATATAAATAAAAGGTCAATTACTAAGGTGGTAAAAATCAATAAGTAGCTTTGATTACCTATACTTTATAGCTGTATTAATGGAAACGTTAGGTTTAAGGGTGTGAAAATGCCAGCGGTCTAGGTCTTAAAAATACGTAATATAGGAGGGCGGTTAAGTTGGTAGATGTGAATACGGGATAACTCATTTACCTACTTGCAATGCCAACATAACCGGAAAGGCTATGAAATCGTACTATGTGCCAAAAAGTTAACCTTTAGCACCACACAAAGGTACCCTCGGAAAGGCCGACTACAAACCACCATTTCATGTTTCAAGATTTGTTAGTACATTTAATTTATTTATTGCAGTCATATAGGTATATACGTTGACTTTTGATGCATAGAGAAATTATCATATACGAATTATTACCTGGCATTCGTTTGTTTTGTACAAATTATTCTTTTGTTTAGTCAGACTCGTCAACTGTATCCCATAAATGTGAAGGAAAAAAATTATTAAAATTACAATCTATTACCAATCAAAGTAACATACAATTTCAATTTAATAATTATATTTTTAACAACTGCTCTTTTAATAACTAATTTTCCAGAAGAAATGTTATTTATTACTGTCAAAAATAATGTAAAGATTTATTTCAGATTTTAATGGATTGCTGTTATAACAAGAGAAGATCGAATATGTGTAATTTTTGGGTTCCGTTTTCTCAGTTGGCAATGCTGTATAAGTCAAACTACACTAACCGAAATGAATACATTTTAGGTTATTTTTTATAGAACTTAGCATTTTAATGTCAAATTTTTACGATAAAGTATTTAAAGTCATATTTTATTTATGAAATTGTTCAGATACATATCATTCGAGGGTCTGGTGATATTACTTGTGGCAATATTACATTAATTGACGAGAATGTAGCACTTTCAGATAGTATTTGCATATTCACTTGTTCACCGTGTTCTTTATGTGCAGATTGTATTTGGTTCATGAAAGAATGCGTTGCTGCAGATAAAATGGTAGAAACCATTAACTGCTATTTTGGTGAAGACGTATCTCATCTCCGCATTTTCCTTTGTCGAGTGAGTGAGTGAGTGTGTGAGGTTTAACGGTCCGTCGACAATGAAGTCATTTGGGCCCTCCTTTGTCGATGATCGATCTACCATGACCCCCGTGTGGTAATATTTTGAGTATACAGTGGAAGTGTAGATGTTTCTGTTTTGCCGATGTGTTCTGCGTTTGTTTCTTGGATTAAGATTGTGTGACTTGCTAAGATAAATGCAATAGTAATTTTCATTGTTGATTTTGCCGTAATACTTAAACTGGGTGGGAGGCAGTAATCTATGACTAACTCGTCTACCGCTTAGTCGAAACCCCGCAGCAAAAAACTTGCCTTAAAAAGTGTGTAAAATAATGTTATCCATCAGCTCCCAATGTTTGTCAGTCTAATTCTGTGACACACATTCGCGTAGTCTCTCATGTATGTATTTTATTTCATGCACAACCTTTATTGAGAATTGCTTTTTATGGGGGTTTTATAAAGCCTAAGTATATGAAATCTGATACGATCTTTAGTTTTCTTCCCTGTATCAAGATTTCGGTTAATCCGGGTGATTTTCCTCTGTTTCTGAGAAACATTTTTTCTGTTTTGATTGGTTTGTATCGAATTTTATAAGAAGGTCTTAGATTACTCACACTTCAGAAATTTTTCTTCGAGTTGCAATGCCATTATGTAATTAAATTCCTTTAATATACATTTACCATGGGAAGTGGTCAATCTGAAGTGCCCCCTTCTTTATAAGGACTTTCAGGAGTTGCAACTGCAAGTCTGCTGAGAAGTTAAAATTTTCATTAGTATTTTTATTTAATTTAGATAGTGTGAAATGTATTTTTAATCTTTACGTGCTTTGTTTCACTCTTAAAATAGTTAATTAAATGCTTCTAGAGATATTATTTTATCTATAGAAATTTATAACCTATTTTCTGAAACATTTACACGTAATATTAAAATGTTTGGTGAAAAGATTAAGAGAAAATTAAAATAAACTCCACTTCCTTCAAATAGAACACCCGAAGTGGCACCACTTTTAAAAGACCTAATTTGGAAATGTAAACTAATAATTACAATACAGAAACATTGGGAATTATTTTGTGAAACAGAAAAATACAATACAAATTTAAAATTCTCTAATGTGCTATTTACAACCACATGCACAAAGTAACCATGTTTGTTAATAACGTGTCATGCAAGGTATAATGCAATGAGACAAACATCTTTTACTTGCAAAACGTTGGTGTGGTCAACATAATTAAAAACTGACTTGATTTACACTTCATGTTATGAGAATTTAAGTTGTCTTGCCACTTTCTAAAAAATACCACGCCCAAGATGAATTCAACCCGAGTAGCGGACAGATTCAGAATTAATTGCTTCACGCCCACCTTAAGCTAAGTGACGTCAGAGTGGCCTCTGTCACTGGGTGTGTCAACTTTTATGCTAAATTCTTCCAGGGGGTGAAGGTTTGCATGGTTAGAATAATATCAGCTAATATTAGGCATATCTGTATATAAACTTGTATAGCTAAGCAGAAACTTGTGCAGCATTCTGTTATACCCAAGGATTTAATAAAAGAAGTACAATGTTATATATTATATCACTACTTTTCTTCAGGGAAGATACTGAAAATGTTGCCCAGGCATTGTCACGTCTAAACACGCTTTTGTTTGCATTATGAAGCTCAATATGCTGGCTATATTTTATTATATATTATATTTGGGGGAATAGTGACACAATGTGTCATTTCCCGTACTCGTAGTTTTAACCCCGTCCACTCTGTTACACACGGTTAGCTAACAGGCCATGCCCCCGCTGTTATCTACCTCAGACAACCGGTCAATCCCTCAAATTGTGTCAGTGGTGGAATCGCGTCGCTTTAAAACATACTCAAAGTCGAATGGGAACATAACCACTTTTGTGACCCAAGTAAAAAAAAAAAAAAAAAAAAAAAAAAAAAAAAAAAGTGATGAATTGCACCTTCATAACTTTCTCTGCTTTGTAACGAACTGTTTTAACAAACTCTTATTCCTCTGTCTTCTTCATGTAAGTCGAAATAAACATTTGCAGAAATTACGTCATTGCTAATTTTCTTCTAAGTACAAGAGGAATACAGTAGGTTTTGAGCGAGTCAAATCTTTTAAAGCTGGTCGCTATATGAAGGCTTTGCAATTTCGTTCTCTTTGCATGGCCAAGAGAAAAAGTGGATAGCGACCTTCCATTTGAGAAAAGTTTAAGTATTGCAAAACTCGCAAATAACAAGGAATATCTCCGAAATGGTACACTTCACAAAAAATTCATTTGCACATAAATTGTGTTTAACGAGATTTACATTTTTATATAGTAATATCTGGTCTATCTCTTACGGCTTAACACTCATGCAAAGTAATTAGGAGTAAATAGGGCTGCATAGGCTATAGCTAGAAGGCTCAAAATATATATTTCATTTGCCATAAAAATATCTTAAACATATGGCATTTTAAACAAAACCGTTAGAAAGTATAATTTAGGGTGCATTAATTTTCTTGAAAATCTTCGTGCCGCATCCTTTAAATGTATTATCCATTAATATTAACTTTTATATTTAAAACTGAATTTTCGTTTTTGAGTTATGCTGTTCACACACACATACACGCGCACACCCATACTTGATGCGACACGAAGATTTTGAAGAAAATTCCTCCACCCTAAACTACCCTTTACACGGAAAATTTTCCGAAAATTTTTATTCTTTTGAAAATAGCTCTAACGACTTTGATTAAAATGCCATACATTTGAGATATTTTTATGACAAATGAAATGTATATTTTGGCTATAGCCCATGTAGTCCTATTTACTCTGGATAACTTTTGCATAAGTAAATCGTAAGGGATAGACCAACCAAATCTTACTAAAATGTAGAACTTGCTAAAACACTTTTTTTTTTTTTTTTTTTTTTTTTTTTTAGAATGAACCATTTGGGAGATATTCCTTGTTATTTGTGTGAGTTTTGGAGAATTTCTACTTGGTCAAATGGAACATCGTTGCTTATCTCAACTAACATGAAGACGATATAGGAATATGAGTTTGTAGAACGGTTAGTACGGGAGTAGAGAAAGTCATGTGAGTGCAACACATCAGATTTTTCTACAAACAATGACGAGAAGCGGAGTGTATTCTCTTGTTTTTTTAAGCTCCCTGTGCCCGCACACACAGAGATATATAATTATCAGAAGGAACAGCACAGGGGAGCACTATTTCATTACCATTCGGCCTGATGGTTTTCCGGTGCGAAAGAACACAGGTGCGGTGAAATGCATACAGCGAGGGAGATCATTGTGTTGGTACCAGATGTTACGCGACCCCATGTGATGAGAATGCTAAAAATCCTAAAGAAGATCTTTGGGTCGATTCCAGGCGGGTGTCACTATCCCATTGTGTGAAGGGGAAAGAAAAAAACGCATGACTTTGGCATCATGTGGAGCTGTAGCTCGCGTGCCGCATTGTTGAGGCGAATGGAGTGTTCTTTGGTTTGCGAATCTCTTTCCAGCTTTTCTGCTCCGAGAATAATCTAACCTAAGTACACTGCCGGGCAAAAGTTATGGCATTGGGAAAGAAAGGTTTGTGAAATGTATTGCTGCAAGTAAAAATGTTTGATAAGACCAACCCTCTCATGCATTTTGTAGCAAAATTATTTGACATTAAAATCCACCCTTATTGTGGCGAAAGTATGAATACAATTAGAAGTGTATGAAATCGAAGAAATTTATTTAATCTAGTTCATGGAATTAAAAACATAGATTTATAGGTAGGTATACAACTTATATAAGATAAGGAAGGATGTGGCTGCTTACGTAATATTGATATGTCAGTATCGTAGTGTTTTGATGACAGAATGATCAACTGTCACACTCCGTATTTACGAGAGTAATTCGGAAACTAAGGTCCAAATCGCCGTAGGTTATCGAATTTCGTGACATTCAAACGCGCCTGCGCACCGACTCCCGGCATGCCTTGCGCGTAAAAGGGCACAATTTGCATTACTAATGTTGCAGTGTGCTGTTCATAGTGTCGGTTCTAAATGTTTAAAACAATCGATGGGTCCACCGACTGTGAAATATAGTCTGCTATTGTTTTTGACAGCAAGAAACGCTTTAGCTGCGGACATTCATCGACAGATCAGAAAGTGTATTGCCCCAATGTGATGAGTGACAGCAAAGTGCGCAAGTGGGTGAGAGCTTTCAACGTATGGACACTGTCCATAATGAACTGCGATCAGGCCGGCCATCAATGATCACAGATGATCGCGGATGAAAAGATCCGTGAAGACGCATGGTTATCCACTGGGTATTCAGCGACTCATTATGCTCACAGTGGCAGACTTCACCAGACCTTGCCATACAAAAAGTGTACAACATTATGACAAATATGGCAATTGCGTAGGAAAGAGGAATATGTAAGGAATTAAATAAAGCAACCGTTTTGCAACTATGTATGCTTATTTGATGTGTACGTATAAAACTTCAGACCTCAACGTATCCCTGTATTGCACACAAACTTTGTTGATATATTGAAACTTTAACCGTAATGTTTCTCAGAAAACGCCGCAGTTGTTCCTACCAAGCAAATTACTTACAACCACATTCTCGTGAGAGAAACACAGTAGTTAAAAGTAGATATATCTAAGCTGTCTCAAACTAGAACGAGCCTGTTGTAAACATATGGGAGGGAAGACAGAGATAGACACAGGTAACTGAATCCGCTTAGACCGCTCATTGGTAGATGGTAGCCCATATGTTTGTTTTATTTTATTTTTTACTGTGCAGTAAGCGCCTCTATACACACTCAAGAATTTCCTTCCACCAATCGGTGGCCAAGGGTGTTACGTTACAGTATCACAGTCTCTCTGTTTCTCCCCTCCCGTATGTTTACAGCAGGATCGTTCGACAGACCTATTTATGACAATCGTGAACTGCCATGTGCTACTGTCTCCCCTTTCCCCTCCAGTTAGCATAACACCCCACAGATGTCTTCCCGTCAGAGGCCTACAGTAGCTAAGGCACCTGAAAGGAGCACATCAATGTAAGAAGAGGAGACACGCGCTCGAAGTGTTGCAATTTTTATGACGATGTAGTTCAATTAACGGCGGCAAGAGGAGCTGAGCGCCGTCTGAAAATGTTACATGTAGCGGCGACGGGGGCAATGGGATGCAAATATTTGCTGATCAAATCAAGCGGCGCGGCAGGCACTTCCAGCCATTTGGTTAGACTCCGCCACCACAGCAGCAGCCGCCTTTGCATGACCGGAGACGAGGCTATGTACAGAATTTCATTTCAGAGTAGATTTACATTACAGCCGCCCGCTCGCACCATTTCCCAGCCTATAGCACATGTAGCGGCAGCGCTGTGGCAAAAATACAGCGGTAGAAGACAGCCCAAGTTTAAGTTAGGCAGCTTACACACATCCACTGTATGTCACCATCAGCTCTAAGTTCAAAGAGCAAAGTTTTTGTCACTTTACCACAACGATGGGGTAACAGCAAATCTAATATGTTAAAGTAGTGGAACATTGCGCATGCTCCAAGCAGAAATTAATAGTTATAATGTAGAATTGACTCCAAGATAACGTGTGAGGTTTGCACTCGGGGGGGGGGGGGGGGGGGGGAGTGTCTTGGGTTCAATTCCTGTAGACCACCCACTTTCCTTGGATTTTCCCTGGCTATTCCTCGTCAATAGGCGAATGTTCGCAACTACTGTCGTTAAATCAGGAGAATGTCTTTGTCGAACGCGCAATTGTGGTGTGGAGTGGGTTAGCTTTTTGGTACCATGTAAATAAAGTAACACCAGCAGTATTACTGTCTACAATGCAGTTGAACTGTAAGCAGTGCCAGTGTTGCTAAAATAGTATATCATATAATTTCTTGAATCTCCATACACATAATTCATTAGTGATATTATTGAAACTATGATCATAATTGCTTTGTTTGATGCTGTAATGCATTAGTGATACTGTTTCACTTAATATGTATTGTCCCGAGAAACAAAGGATAAGTCACTTTTGAAGCACAGTATCAGAGCAAGAGGAATGAATCATAGCTCGTTATCTCAGGTTCACCTGTGTCAACCACAAGGTCGTAGCTAAACTCCTGAGTCAAATATAGTACCAGATGACAAACCCATGAGGCGTCAGAAAGAATGTGAAACTGCCCAGCTGTTTATGCGAGCTTATCACACATACACGGCGAGACAGTATATGTACACTGTTTAGGTGCAATCATACCTTCGGGACAGTAACGTCTCATATCGGCAGACGCTAGGCATTCATTTGAATTACTAACAGTACACCAAGTTACTATAGGTTGTCTCACCCTTAGATGACAGTAGGGAGTTAAATGCGGTATATCTGTCTCTATCTAGCGCATACGAGTTGCCGTTAGCTTCGTCCTTTTCTACTCTTGCGCTGTTGCCAGGTTCCTAATAGCGTGGTGTAAATATTCATTTGTTATACATTTCAAGTTAGAACACATTATTCTATGAAGAATTTTTTTTCTCTAATAGTTTATGTCCTTTTTAGGGCCATTATACACTTCTATAGGCGGAAATTTCTTGAGAAAACGTTTTTTGTTTTTTTTTTGTTTTTTTTTCTTTTTCCAGTAAAACTCCGATATTTGCTGTTTCTATACTCATCACGCACTAATAAACTAACTGCTAGGCTACGGTTATATTTTTTTATTAGCTAGAGTAAACTATGGTGCTGCTACCTGCCTACTTTGAATTCTCTATGTTTACTCTGTTAAAGTTACAATTTTTTAAATTAAATGTTTTCGGAAAATTTTATATGTGTGAACTGCAAAAGTTACGCAGTGGGAAACTTTTCTATTATTGAGTTTACATCGGGGACCAAGCGAGAGCAAATGTTGAGGAGGGTTAGAGAGAGTGTTTAAAATAAACCAGAAGCTTGTAACCTCTTTTTTTTATCGTGTAAAGGCAAACTAAAGGAATTCACCAGTTAGATAAAAGGCGTCAAGTGTTAAGACATAAGGCAGCAGTAAAAGTGGACATCACTTCGTAAAGAAACGTGTCTGTTTATACTGTATGGAACCTGTGAAGTGTTATTACGTTATTTAACATGTTCCGCAAATATTTGTAGTTGTGGAGGAGAAAGCTAGGAAGAGAGGATATATTGGTAAATTAAGAAGTAAGGAACGCCAAATAATTATGAATCTATTTTTTTCAAGTCAAATGAATATTAATAAGGCAGTAAAAGAAACAGCTAAGGCTATTGGGTGTTCAGAAGCAATAGTGTATAGAATTAAAAAGGAACTAATGAAAGGACCTCAAGAACACCACGAAAAAGAAAGCAAACACAACACAAAACATGATATCAAGCGTCGAGCTATCGGAATTGTGCTGTACTTGCTTTCTACCGTAGATATATGGTAGAGATTCCTAGTGCAGTTGAGAGATAAAGCAAATATTGTATCAAAACATTTCAGATACTTTTCGTGATAGGCAAAGAGTCTTACTGACGTGCTAGTGGTTCATCCAATGAGACGCGAGCGAGGGAGAGAGTTTTCTGCTGTTTATTGAGCCCGTTATTAACGACTCCTGGGGGGTGTAACAACTGGAGCTATACAAAGAGTGACGAAGGCAACTGTGAAATATTACACCGTGCCTACTAATTGCAATAAGGATAATACAATATCACTCTCGCACGACTACCTATTAATTATAATCCGTAATGCAGAAGAAAGAATTGGAGACGGATGATGTATGGTGGCAGCACCAGCGAATGAGAAAAATGAGCAACAAAAAGGCGAATAAGTTGATTAAGACACACCCTCTGTTGTCACTTTTCTGTTCTTAATTTTCCCACCGGCGGTGCTGCACATTCTGCTACATTAATTTCTTTGTATCGTGTTCTGACACTTCCCACCGAGCTGCTTGCATGTGGCTCGTCAGAGAGGATCAAAACATGAGAACACTGTCAGGCGGGGACCTTAATCATTATTTACCTGCCCTGCCTCATTTACTTAGATCAATTCAAGAAGCAGACACAACATTTAATGGCGGCTGATAGCTGGCCACCGCTATTCTCTTTCCTGTTGCACAAATAAGTTTTGTTGGCGCAAATGATATTTATATCACCAACTTTACAGCGTGCTTTCAGCATGTTTAACTACATAACGCCACAAGGCCTGGCAAGCCTCTGATTCGATTTTACGTTGTGCAGCTCCTCCTAACACCCGCCATTAACTTTGGTGTCAACCATAATTACACATTTGAGATTTCAGGATATTTGTATCTTAAGAGCCCTTGGCCCTGAACAAACATGAGTGAGTGAGTCAGAGGTGTTTAAGGGCTCGTCGGCAAACTAGTTCATTTGGGTCCTGGAACTAACATTATAGCGGTAGTTAAAACTTTTGATTTATAGGGGAAGTTCTGGTATAACATTCACATGACTTTCTCTATCCAATATATAAGTTCTGCAAAAAGTTCTCATTAAAGCATATTGTTCTATTTACTGTACAAGGTATTAGGAGTGTGTGCGAACTTGAACGGCTTCTTGCTGGAACAAATTGCTCTGCCATTTTCCTATGGTGCATGTTCCATAAATTTATCGAATGCTTGATTACCTTTGTGTTTCCGCTGCTTAATCGTTTACTTCTGCAACCAGCATGGGGAAGTAGAACTTCAAAAAATGAGCTATTTGTGTGCCATTTGTTGATAAAATGAGCCGTTTAGCCAAAAAATGATATTAAATAAGTGTATTACAGCGTGTTTACTAGAATAAATTCGTAAACACCTATATGGCAAGCGCGCAATTTGGGCGTGTGTAGAACGGAAGGTCAGTAATGTGAACAGTAAAAAACTACCTCCTCAGGTCTCGTGATGATTTCTCCGAAACAAAACCCACCCCTCCCCTCGTTACGTGCAGAGCTGATAATCACATATACACGTGGAGAAATCAGTGCATGTATGGACTCAAAATGTTCCAACTATCTCCTTTACCTTTTACGATTTTATAATAGTGGTATTGGGCGTTTTTATTCCTCATATTTGAACCTGGCTCACTCCTAATCTGTGTACACACATCCCCAACATCCTGTACAAACCTATGCAGAAATTGTTTCGCTACACATTTCGTTAACGGTACAAGGGGATAGAGGGAACCAAATCGATAGCCAAGATAGCTAGCTTTGACTGTATTCCTTTGGCTCTTCCGTTCCCGAGCTATACATTATTATCAATTTCAATTTTTCAACTTTGTTGTGTTTAAAAACACTGTCTCCATTCACTTATTTCTCACGATTGACATTTCAAAGCTAGCTTTAGGTCTACAAAACAAACAAGCATATTAATTAATTAAACAACTAATACGTTTCCTTCACTGTAGTTTAAATAACATTCTTTGCTATTTATTTTTAGTGCACACAGAAACATTTAAAAGCAATTTGCCTGCTTGAGTCCATTTCGGTTGTGATATGTCTTAAGTAGCATAGAAAAGTGTATTTATTGTAATTTGTTGTACTCTAACTTTGCGCTTCATGTACAATACATCTGTTTCAACCCAAACATAGGAGCATGACGTACTGTTTTGCTTACATTGAAGATGACTGTTTTGAGTTCACAAATACCAAATAAGTTTGTCTTTAAAGCCTTCTTCCTCATAGAGTAGCTATGTCCAACGTTTGCGAAAGAGGGGAGGTTGGATTTACCTCCTTCCACCATACGCAGATTTTGCCACTCGAAAAGACAGACGTGTATTGTGTTACAGTGGCGGTTTTGTAATAAGTACGTTGCGGTTGACTTACGAAAGCACCTTCAAATCTTATGTAATAAACATCTGCTCATTAGTGCAGTTATAGAGAATTCTATTACAGTCATAACAGTACAAGTCTACTTGTTGGCTTCTATTGATGTTGAGAACTTTTTTTAAAAGATTACATCCAAAATCAACTGAATTATTGCATCTATTCTAAACATTAATTTTAGGTAGGCAGAACGCACTGGCAAAAAGCAGTATTCGTGCAAATAATCATCGTCCATGACTACAGGAAATAAATTTGATCACAAGTAGCTTAATAAAACAAAAGGAAACTCGGAAAACGTGTATTAAAAGTTATAAATGATTCGAAAACTTCAGCAGATCGTTATGTAACTATGAAAATTAAAGTATGTGATATTTAAATTATAAGGGTTTCCATTTTCAAGCAAGTCAGATGTTTTTCGCACGCTACACTCCACGAGATATTTCTCATTAACTACTCTTTAATCCAAAGAAATCGGAGCTGGCGCACTTATCTGTAAGTTTTAATGTTTCTTTTTCATTGGAAGAACGAGTCGGTAGACACGTAATCTTGCACGAGACTTAATTAGGCCGTGTAACTGCATGGTAGTACCCTCCCGTACTAGTCACTGCCACCACTGGGGTGGGGTCAAGGGTGTTGCTGTGGCACTCACTTCAACCCCCAAACCTTCCCTCTTCTCCTAATATAGTACGTACATACCTTATTGTCACCGCGCATCTTCCCGTCAGTAAGGCTATCAGTGAAATCACCCCGGTTTGCAGCTAAAACTTTCTCATTTTGTTCACAATTGACTGTCAAACCTAAAAATACTACAAGGTATTTGCTTTCGATTAATGTATCACTTCTGCACTGCTTCTAAATCTACACTTTACAATATTCGTGCAGTTTCGGATATATTTTGTCTATCACATGCATACATGAAACAACACACGAATTCCGTAAACACAGAGGTAAATGTTTAACAGGTGGAATCAGGACTGAAAAATTCAATGCCACAGCCGAGATTTGAACCACGGTTCTTCCGCATCGAGCGGCTACGTTAACCACTAAGCTACCATGGCCAACTTCTCAGTACTTTATAAGCGGAAGATCGGTGGTTCAAGCATCAAGTTTGTTGGCATAAATAAATAATAATTACAGAGATAAATGTTTTGACACATTTAAAGTTGTAGCAGTTCATACTGAGAACTCACTGAACATTTATTTTTGGGGAAGGTAAAAGGATGCGTTTATGGGGGTTTAAACAAACCTTTTTCTTATATATATATATATATATATATATATATATATATATATATATTTTTTTTTTTTTTTTTTTTTTTTTTTTTAAGTTGTGTTCAGCTGCCGGGCAGCACAGGTGGTGGACGTCATAACAGGGAATGATATAACGTTTGGCAAAGAAGTTTTGGTAAGGAAACAGTCACAAGTTCAGGGTACTTCCCCAGGATTTGCCAGCTATGAGGACTAAGGAAACCCCGGAAAATATCCTAGGATATTTGGCTTATTTGTTATTTTCATGGGAATGTACCGGCAAAGAAAAAGATAAATTTAGCCTTGTTTTCTTAATATCAGGCATATAAAGTCCATATAAATACCCCATTATTATTTGTAAAGCAGTCTTACACCAAATCTTTCCTTTGAGCCTTATTTACTATTCAAAATATACCATACTACTGATTCCAATGTAATGGCTTCAAATTTCCAGAAGAGCTAAAAATTATTCATACTATTATTAAAATATTTAGTTCATTCTCAAATAATTCTACCACCTTTCAGGCAAGAATGGCGTAACTTATGACCTAACTTACGTTATGCCCCACTTACAAAGTTGTTGTTAGCTAATGCTGGATTTCTGACAATGAAGTCATTAATCCTCTTGCTCTCCAATATTTTTCACTGATGGATGGGGCACTAGAAGTGGCCGGGCATATTTGAAGGTGGTCTCGATCCATTTCCTCTTGCAGATCACATAGAGGACAGAGTGGTGAAGAATATATCCCAATTCTGTTTAAATGTTTTGCCAGACAATCATGTCCTGTAATCAACCTGAAGGTTGCAACTGCTGTTTTTCGAGGATACTCAGGAATTACTGTTTGAATCTTTGGTAGTTCCCATCTTTTATTCTTTGATTTTTCATTGTAATATTTTGTAATAATTTTTTGAATTCAGAGTTGACTAATCTTTTAGCTGCATAAAATGGTAGATTAACTATAGATTTTTGTACACCGCTGGTACCCTTTTTTACAAGAAAATCAGCTTTCTCATTACCACTCAGTCCACAGTGAGCTGGTATCCATTGGAAGACTAGGTGTTTTTGAAGTGCGGTTAGTTGGGTAAGGATTTTCCAACATTGCTATAATTGCTGCCCTGGAATCTGAGAGAATAACTGCTTGCTGAAAATGTGAAATTCTGTACAAAAGATTTTGTAGGGCCATTCGAATTGCTTCAATTTCTCCAACAAAGTTCGTAGTTCCATAACTTAAAGATTTGTAATAGGAAAAGAGGTGACATATGACTCCAGCACCTGCTCCATCTCGGTTTGATATCAATGATCCAGCAATATAAATATGGAGCCACTCATGTTCTGGGAATCTAGTATGGATTGTCTCTAATGCCAATAATTTTAGAACACTAGTTGGAGTATCACTTTTCTTAACTTCTTCTGTCAGGTGTAAATAATATGTGATGTCTAATGTTTGTGTCGGATTGACTTTAGATATGAAGTTTTCCTTTAAATTAGGAAGGTGTACATTCATCCTGATGTCTTGAATTTTGGAAAGAAAGCTCTCCTGAGTCTTTAGTGTATGTGTAAAATTTCTCTTGTGACATGTATTGAATGGGAGTCTGATCAACTTTTCGTGTTGAATAAGAGCCGCTTTTTCTATTTCATATTCAATGGGGTATTGGTTGGTTAGTATTTCCATAGCTGCTATTAGTGTGGTTTTGATAGCACCTGTAATTAACCTCAGACTTTGGTTTTGAAAGATTTTTTTTTTTTTTTTTATTTTTATTTTATTTTTTTTTTTTTTTGTGTGTTTGCTGTTACAAGAACTTTGCTGCAGTAAGTAAATAATGGCTTTATATATACATTGTATGTTGTATTAAGAGTTTCTCTGGAACATCCCCACTTCATTCCTGTCAGACGTTTTAATAGTGAAAGGCGCCTCTCTGCTCTTTGTTTGGTATCAAATGTAACTCCTAAATACTTCGCTTACCTTTTTTCTGGTAATTGTTGACCCTGAAAATTTAGTTTTATTTTTAGTGGGTTTTTTCTTAGTGAAAAGATTTGGTAGTTTGATTTTGTTGTATTAACAGTCATTAAATTTTCGTTGGTCCACCTTTGTAAGTTGGTTAAGGATTGTTGCATGGTTTTTTCTAGTTCTGTACTTTTTCTTTTTGGTTTTGAAGTCCACATTACTAAGTCATCAACAAATAGTGCACACTTCACACCTGATTCTTGTATTTGTTGTGGCAGATCGTTAACAAATATATTAAAAAGTGTTGTGCTGAGCACTGCGCCTTGTGGTAAGCCCTGGTGTACTTGTTTATATTTAGATATATTTCTTCCATATCTGGTAGCAATAAAGCGTTGTGTTAGGAAATAACATAGCCATGAAAACATTGCACCTTGTATCCCTATTTGTTTTACTTTCTTTAGCAGTTTTGTTCTGCATATAGAATCATATGCACTTTGGAAATCAATAAAAACTGATAAAATATCTTCTTTTCTATTGAAGGAGTCTTTGATTTCTTGACTGAGAAGTAAGACTTGTTCATTTGTAGAGTGGAACTCTCTGAATCCAGCTTGACATGGGGATATTAAATTTTGTGATTCCAGAAACCAATTTAACCTACTTGACACCATTCTTTCCATCACTTTTGCTATTATGCTAGTAAGAGCTATTGGTCTATAATTTTTTATTTTTGATGCTGTTTTGTCTTTCTTCAAAAGTGGGACAATTATTGCTTTTCGCCATTCAGCAGGTACAGTGGTTTTCCAGGATAGATTGTAGAGTTTCAGTAGTTGTTGTTTTGCTGTTTTTCCAAATAAAATAACTTACTTTCTTCTTTATTTTGCCGAACGTGTAGCCGAGTTCCTTAGGCCAGACTCGTGAACGTGAGGTACCCTAAACTTAGGTCTTCTGTATTATCTTCCCAAATTTCCCTTACAAATTATTTAGTTGAGAGTATTTCTTCTAAGTTTTTTTTAATTATAAGGTTCCGAAAGGGTGAATATTTAAGAAGCTTTACCAACATTATTATCATTATCATTATCATTCTCATCATCATCATCATCATCATCGTCGTTGTTGTTGTTAGTGTTACTCCTGGAACTAAACGTGTTATCAATACGCTTTATTGCTAGTTTTCAAAATACCACGTGACACATAAGTTGCCAACAGAGAAAGGGTTAGGGGGTTATGTAATGAAATTGAGGCTAATGTAAAAAGGAAGAAAGAGAGAAATTTGCCAAAATAATATGAGTAGAATATTCATTGAGTTGACGATCACGCTGGGAATGTAACCATCGTAAATACGCAGAAGTCACTTATTAGCCCAGTTTATGCTAACAAAAGCATCACCACTTGAGTCACCAAGTAGAAATGTGCAATCACCTAAATAACATACAAAGCGTCTTGTGTTCACAGCTAACGTACAAAACATCCAATGTCTTCATTAAAACACTTCAGGATAATGAAATCACGGCAAACACACTAAGTAACAACTGCATGCAAAGCACGAACCAATCGCCTAATGGACGTGCACGCATATTCAAAACATTCTCATGCTTTCGAGACATCTACCTTTTGTTTCCGAGTCGAACACCCTAACATTATAGCGTGGCGTTTTCTTCTTTATATACTATAATCGGTTTACTATTAGAATAAAGTAAAGTATTCCTCCGCGCTGCGCACTGAGCTTCACCTCTACTAGGTATGCTATTGGTTAACATTATATCTGCAACTACGCATGTAAACAATAATGTTAATGTCACTGTGCAATTTTATCTCGTTCAGATAACCTCAATTTCACTGCTCTTTTTGTTGTTACATCAACCATTGCACTATTGAACATCTGAGAATCATTGTTATTGCAATAATCATACCTATACATAACATTGTAAGAAAGAATTCTTAGATCTCAGGTAAGATAACACCAAGTTTTTTCCACGCAATATTTGGAATGCACTCCGCTCTTACTGGGTGGTAAAAGACATTCTCCATTATTATCACGCTTTACAAGATCGTTTATAGCCATAGCAGGAAATTTCTCTAGAAACGTATTGAATACATTCAATATATATCATTTTCGCCGTTCCTTAAAGACTTTCCTCGCGGATGTTCAAGAAAACCACTTCTATTATCCTGCTGCTGCTGAAAAAGTTAGCCTGCGCTTTATCTTTGTAATTAGAAAGCTCAGGTAACTCAGATAATTTCTGATCTTGCTTACAAGATGGCGCTGAGGCAACAGGCAAATGCTACAGGGTACTTCAAAACAAGAGAACTCAATGTTCTGCGATTGGCGTTAAGGTTTAAACTGCGTTATTGCAGTATATATCACTTCAAGCTTATATTCTACATTATAACAACAATTTGAATAGTTTATTAAATGCAAATAAAGCAAGGAGATAAATAGGCCATGGAACTATATTGTGGAAGAATAGGGTGGGTGGGACGCCGTCAGTGGCGGAGGGCGGTTTCAATAGTAGGTACCCTGCCCTCTGCTGTCGTGACTAATTGGGTCAGCCGCCTTATGTCTCCTCTCGCTTCATCCTTCCTCCCCGGGAAGGGACACGGATACAAAAGATCCTCAAGGTCGACTGCCGAATTCCCTCAGCGACGTCCTATTCCATGCTATTTCGCTGCATCACAATACTTCTTGTATATACTGAAAGCAGTGACATACATTTTTTGAGTTTAAAATCCTATCACGTAATCCTATCCAATTTTTAAGTTATAGAAGGTTGCATTTTAACATTAACATACAATTCTTACGGACTTGTATTTTGCGCTCCAGAGTTACTTATTCCCTGGTCGACACATCAATTTTTAGAACCCCATTACTTGTAGATTTGCAAATTTCAGTTTCTTGTTTCTGTGAAATAGTTAACTTGAACCCACCTTGTAGTACATAAAATATAACAATCTTATTAAATTCAACTTTTGCTTGTAATATTTCAGATAAATTAGATGAAAAGTTTCGCCATAAAAACGTCCAGTTACGAGGAAATGCCGATAGCAATAATTACAAGATTTTAAAAGAAGTAACTGTTCACATACAGTGAAAAGTATGTGCATGAAAAAAAGTGAATTGTAATTCATCCAGTGTATCTATATTTCAACGGCGTTATAAACCATAAATTAGAATAAAGAAGACAAAAAGGTTAATGGTATACAAGGATAATGTCTTGTTGCATGTAAGGTAATAGTAGCTTTTCCGTCGCTAACGCCTGCAGAAAAGAGTTTCCATACAAATATCGACTGAGTTAGAACCCGGAACAACAAGCAGCAAAAAGGTAAGGAGCTGATATTCTGCCTTAGAAGCAAATGTTAAAACTAGACGCATCTTGCTGCATACAAACATACTAAATGATGTCACGAAAGAACACGCAATGAAGATACAAACGAAACTAAGGACTTATAAATATAGCTTCTATGTTATTGTGGAACGAGTGTTTTCCGTTATTTTCTTCTTGGATATAAAGAAAATACCAAAGATTGATTTTCACCAAGTTTCTGTGGGAATTTTCCTATCTCATTGTTCAAACCATTGCTTTGATTAAAATACGAACTTCAGATATTACCATCTAAATTCTCTAACATTAGATTATTCGTTACAGTGACTGGAGTGGAACCGGTTGCTGCTGGTGACCTAGTGACAAACTCATGGTTACATTCCACGCAAAGCTCACAATAAACTTGAGCAGGGAAGCACCACATAAAACTACTGGGAAACAAACACCTCGGCCTGTTCAGGAATGCAGGAACGCCAGGCTCGCTTGCAATTCTCTGCACCAGAGAGAATCTGCATGTCCCTCAGGACAGGAATGCGCCAACAGGGCTTTTACATTTTTCACTGACGCGCACTTCAGTGCAAATCGATCCATCAACCTCTATCATGGATTGCCTCTCCGTTATTGTTATAAAACTCGAGTGCTTTGTTCTTAGAAATATGATACCGAAATTATAGACAAATAAAATTAATAATTTAAAAGGAATATTATATAAATAATAATTAATCATTTTCAATAAAAACGATTAGAGGCATTATTAGGCGGTGTGAAGCATTGTTGCTTCTAACCTATTATCAACGTGTGACCTACAAATAACTAATTCAGCTTCAAAATCGTTGCATCGACGCTTGGCAAATCCTGCTTCAAATGTCACACTAATGTGCAGCAAAATAAATAATTGCTTCAATTATTTGTATTGTTGGCGAAAAAAAGTCCACTGTGAGGTAATTCAGCAATTTAGAAATAATATGCAATGATCTCAAACATTATGGGGATATTTAAAAAGTGTCAAACGTAACCCCGTGGCACAACAGTCCAACCGGGCCAAGGCCTACCGCCAGACCGCTGCGTCCCTCACCTCTGCCCACTACACATGTCATGAGTGGGGTGTAATATTGGAGGTGGGCGTGTTTACGATAATGTTGCTGCCAACCTTGGAACGTGTATTCACGCCAGATTAAAGCAAGGAAATCGCTCAAAATAGCACAACTTAAACGTTATTTTTTGTTCATGCAGTATATTTAGGTTATAAACCATAAACAATGTTTTCAACTTCGTCTTTTTCCCCACTGATCATTTTCTGCCTGTTCAATATTTAAAAACAAAAAACACCACAACTGCCAAGTTCTTTCGGTCTTACGTGACATACCCTCGAGCGTTATATTGTGCAATTCCTGTAAGAATAAGTCAGCACTTGCTAGGTCACATGTATGGGGGGTGGGGCAACGAGTGTGGCCAATAAAACCAAAATAACCACTAATAACGTTATAACAATTGAGGAAGAATTCAGTCTATCAACTTCTCATTCCCTCATGCAGGATCAAACAATTAAGTATTAAAATTTCGGTCAGTTAATAGCATAGTAATTGCTCCTGCAAGTACAGGTAATGAAAGTTATTTCAGTGGTAAATTTTAGTAACCAGTGGGCCATATCTGCAACTCCGACTCCTAATAAAATTATAAGGATGACATTATTAGCAGCAAAGAAGCTGCAATAAATAAATATTCTGTTTGTTAACGACGCTGTCAATTGTCAACATCATATAGGCGCCGTCGGTGTGCCGGAATTTCGTTCCTCAACAGCTCTTTTACATGCCACTGAATCTACTGATGTCGCTTTTAAAAGCATTTAAAAACTATCGGTTTAGACCCGCGACCCTAGGATCAGTAAGCCAGCGCAAACCACCTGAGCCACTGAAGACCGACTAGAAGCTGTAATGGTGTAGGAATCATCCTGAAAGATGGAAAAACCCAGGAGAATTTCTTGTATTTATTTGAAGGATTTGCCCTATATATTTGTTATAATATCGAAAACTACTTAAATCTCTGCACGCGTATTTATGAAGAAACTTCATTCTAAATTGCGCGCTATAAAAGTTTTATCGCGTAAGAGTTCGAAAGTTACTCTAATGATTTCTCAAATTAAAAATAATTTATGGTGAAATCTGTAATACTCAAATTTTGAGTGATATGTAATACGAGATTACCTCTACCTTAGCGGTAAAGAAAGTAAAAAAGAGCGCGCGAGGGGTTTTCGGTATTGAGACATTTATGGTGTTCTCTCCCATTTTTTCTTCTTTCTTTATTTCTGCTGAAAGCCATAAATTTGACGGGCCACTTGCAGGAGATGTCGATTGAAATGTAGGTAAGCAATTCGGTGAAGTTTAGCGTGCCTGAGGATCGTAACGGAATGCATTTGTATCGGGCCGTGTCGACAGTGTGTCGGCTGGAAACGGGAGGGGGGGGGGGTTACATTTCCAAATGTATACTCTGAGTTAGGCTCATGTCGAAGTGATTGATTGATTCACTGATATATCGTTAACTGGTAGCTCAACGCAGCGTTAACTACGACTGCGTATTCTACTGATTGCAGAGAGGATAATGTAAACTTGATAGATAACCATGTTAGTTTGATTGTAATGACGCATTTAATGCTCCAATCAATGCAGGTGTTTCTATATAATTATACTTGCGAAGTTTCAGTACTCTTACAATTATCACAATCAGTTTTATCTATATCATTCAGGAAATTTTGGGGATAGATTCCCATTGATTGTTCACTAGTGTGAAACTCAGAGTTTGCGTTAAGGAAATTTTACATAGAGAGGGGAAGAGGGAGAGAGGGACAGGGAGGGGGAGGGGAGAGAGGGAGGGGGAGGGGAGAGAGGGAGAGGCTTGAGAGAGGAATAGAAGGAAGAGAGAAAGAGGGGGTGAGGGAGGAAGGGAAGGGAAAGGTAGGGGGAGAGAAGAGCAGGTGTAGCGTGAGAGAAGTGGAAGAGAGAGGGAGGAGGAGAGCGGCAGAGAGGGGATAATGGGAAGAATGGGAGAATGAGAGATACATGGGAGAGAGAGGATGAAAAAGAAGGGTACTGAGGGAAGAGGTGGAGAGAGAGGAAGGAGGGGAACCGAGAGAAGGGGAAACGAGAGGAAGGGGAGATGGGTTAAGGAGGAGAGGGCGGGAGGTGGATGAGTGAGCGGGAGGAGGATTAGAGAGTGGGAGGAGGTGGAGAGAGAAGAGTGGGAGGAGGTGGAGAGAGAAGAGAGGGAGGAGGTGGAGAGAGAAGAGAAGGAGGAGGTGGAGAGAGAAGAGAGGGAGGAGGTGGAGAGAGAAGAGTGGGAGGAGGTGGAGAGAGAAGAGAGCGAGGAGGTGGAGAGAGAAGAGAGGGAGGAGGTGGAGAGAGAAGAGAGGGAGGAGGTGGAGAGGGAAGAGGTGGAGAGGGAAGAGAGGGAGGAGGTGGAGAGGGAAGAGGTGGAGAGGGAAGAGAGGGAGGAGGTGGAGGTGGAGAGAGATGAATGAGGGTGAGAAGGAAGAGGTTGTGGGAGGCAGATAGAGGGAGATGGGAGAGAGGGGAGGAAGGTAAGAGAGGGAGGATGGGAAAAGTGAGGGTGGAGGGGGGGAGAGTTTTACATTGGTTCTTGTCTTCTCAGTTAAGTGCTTTAAAAATTCTTAGAGAGCAAGGATATTCCACTGTTTCCAGACAAGAGTCGACCAACTCAATTACATGTGATATAACACGGTTTCGGGAATTCATAAACACGCTATGCGGATGGAGGAGAAGGATGAGCTTCGGGTCTTATAAGTGGGTACAAAGCACCATGCATGTCATTTATAATCAGATCATAAACAGCACTTGGGCATAGTTCACTTTTATTACAGTTAACAGTCTTTCCGTAGAAAACTAGCGGTGAATGAGCCGTTTAAGGTTGTTACAAGTGTCAGTTGGTGCCGAGTTATAAAGAGTACAGTTTGTTCATTATGCATCTCAAAAATGAAAGTTTATTCATGAAATCTGTGTTGCATGTGAACTATATTAGGTTATTTTTATTAGTTCACTGAAATGCCTACTAAGAATCCACGCTTAAACAAAGCATTTGAATGTACAATACATATGCAGAAACCGAATCAATTTTACAGATGTGTAGACAACTTCAGGAGAAATTCCTGGCATTCCAGTTACTAGAAAAGCTGTTAGATATCTGGTTTATAAGTTTACGACAACGGGATCACTAAACCTAAGAAGCAAAAATAATAGGTATATAAAACTAAAAGACACGAAACAATTGTCTTTCGTTATATAAGCTCTTTAAAATAATGACTCTTTAAGTCTACATAATTTGGCAGCTTTTGAAATATTATTCATCATGCGAGTAATTTCTACAGTTGAATAAGTAGACCCCAAATGCGGTCTTTTATGTCAGACGCCAAATTTAATGGCGGCTGATAGCTGACTATTCTCTTTCCTGTTGTGCAAATAAATTTTGTGAGTGCCAATTATGATTATACCATCAGTTTTACAGCGTGATTTCGCAGTGTTATTTAACAGTGTGCTTGACTAAATACCACAAGGCGTGGCAAGCCTATAATTAGATGCTGTATCGAGCCACCCGCCATTAAATTTTGCTGCAGCCATAATTTTCAGAACTTATGGCATAAACGTTAGATATCTATTTTAAAGCATTCCCCATACTCATAAACTGGATTTAGATCTGAAGAGCGATCAGACCAGACAGTTATTTTATTATAGCATTAAAAATACACAATGCGAGCAGTGATTTTCATGGAGTTCTTACACGACACTTCCCGTATTTTTTACTCTTTTCTCTTGGTTAGAACCGTCTGTTTCTTTTTCTAACACGGACTCAGTCTGTTTAAACTATTTTAAAACGCTGTAAATTCTGATTTTTTTTTAAAGAAGGTGACTCTAGGAAATTCAACCTGGCATATTCACACGTGATTCTGCTTGTGCAAAAGTTAACACAGGAAACACACGCTGTTTTCTAGTATACACTATTATAACTACATTCTTTCCGAAATAAAAACACACTTGAGGTAAACAAAGGTGAGATCTCCCAGGAAATGTTTTGAGGCCTCCTGAATAAAAAAAAAAAAAAATTAGAAAAAGGTGTGTGTGTGTGTGTGTGTGTGTGTGTGTGTGTGTGTGTCACTCCGTGGACAGCATAACTCAAAAACGAAAAGTCAGTTAGAAACAAAAGTTGGTATTTAAGTTTAATATCTTTCAAGGATACGATACGAATTTTTTGAAGAAAATATCCCCACCCTAAAATACCCTTTATATGGAAAATTTTTCGAAAAATTTGATTTTCTTGAAAATGGCTCTAACGAATATGATTAAAATGCCATATGTTTGATATTTTTATGACAAATGAAATGCATATTTTGAATTTTCTGGCTATAGCTCGTGTAGTCCTGCTTATTCTGCATGACTTTTGAGTAACTCCTAAACCGTAAGAGATAGACCAAATCTTACTATACAAAAATGTAGATCTCGCTAAAACATACAGTCTATGTCCAAATAATTTTTTTGCGTTTTTTGTAGAGTGAACCATTTCCGGTATATTCCTTGTTATTTGTGTCAGTTTCGGAAAACGAACTTTTGTCAAATGCAACATCGTTCATTTTTCATTTAGCCGTGCAAAGAGAACAGAAGCTCAAAGCTTTAAAAGATTTGGCTATCGCTCAAAGCCTACTGTATTCTCATATTCCCCTTGCACCTACAAGGAAATAAGTAATAAGAATTTGTACGAAAGTTTATTTCAACTAACACGAAGAACATATAGGAATAAGAGTTTGTAAGAATGGTTAGTACAAGTGTAGAGAAAGTCATGTGAGTGCAGCACATCAAATTATTTTCGTAGAGTTTTTGCATATTCAGTCAGTATTTACAATAGAGAAATTATGAGCATAACTCTCTTAGATGAATCGGTACATGGGATTTGAACCCCCGAGCTTCAGAAATGCTATCGCTTTTAACTGTTCCTCAATCTATCATAGCATGTCGCAACACAAACAGTAGTTTGGTAAGAATAGGAGATGCCTCACTCTCTGCCTGAGCAACAGCTAGCAAAGGTCATCCCAAAATAGGTAAGTAGGTAGGTAGGTAGGTACGTGCCCTTTTGGCGCCACGAGGTTGTGCTGGCTGTGTGCGTCCTCTCCCACGCCAAACAATTACCAACTCCACAAACTTCAAACCTCGCAATTAAATCGAATGCTCCTCGATAGCAGGTGAAGCATAATAACCACTTGTTTCCCTTCTGCTGTCGCATTAAATAATCACAACTACTCAACCCACGCGCAGCTCTACTCATGTTTAAATAACGACAACAAGCTATTCCCTAATTGAAACTGCAACAAGCCACCAACACCACCTTTTGTCAACTATCGCACTTGCAAACAATCGCTACTGAAGCTCTCAAGTCTTAGGACTGTAAGAGTTACTTTCTCACCTACTCCCAATGTGTAGATGAAGTTTTGTCTTCCACCAAAAAATTGGGTCATGGGATTTAACATACTATGCTTAATAAGTAAAATTATAAGTTCGCAAATGAAGCATATATTGATGTAATATCGTTCATTATCTGGTCCTCAGTTAGCAGTACAAATATCTGCACTTACATCCCTTAACTGCCTGTACTCCTATGTGTGTAATTATAAAATATGTCTAAACGATACATCGTATTTCTAAACAAGTCTTACATTCCGTAAACACATTAGTAATCACTCGCTACATTTTTGCAGCTGAAAATTTGGGAAATGCACCCAAATATTCTCTTTGATTTTATAGAATGGCTAAGGATTATTTGCAATACGCTTATGTTTTAAATTTCTCAGAGGTAATATATGGATTTAAGTCTGAGAACAGAAAATTCTACTTAATTTCTCATCAAATAGTATGTAATGTGATAGATCTGCTTAGAGTATAGGAACAACCTACAAATTATAGTTCCGTGAAAAAGTTCAACAAGACACTTGGTGAATTTGTATACCAAGGGTTGCACGTCTTAAGTCCCGTAGACGTCACAGTTTCTTTCTTGCATATGCCTAAAAGCTGTGTAACGGTCCTGAGGCGCGATGATGGCATTCCATTTGTTTCAAAACTATTTCATTTAGGAAGCTCAAACTTTCTGAGCTGCTAAAATATATGAACTTTAAAATGAGTGGAATAGTTTTGCAATATTTCAAATACAATACAGAAATAGTTTTCTGTGTTCACAGAATTTTAAACTCATTAGAACAGATGGTTCTTAAAATAAATGCACCCAAGTACACCAAACTCTATTTCTTGTATGTATTAATTTGCATGTATGTGATATGGCGTACTTTGAACTTCACTTAATTTCCACACATATTCTACCCCAAGAGTAGTGCAAAAACTGATAGCAATTCTAATGGTTCAGGTGATGTTTACGTTACAAAATTGACATGATTTTCAGTGCATTTAACTAGATGTTCCCTTAAAGGTATACCTATATTAACTGATAAAAATATTTTGTACATTTTTTCAGTTACTTAAAATTACTCGTTTTATCATAATGATGCTATGAATGTTTTCCCAGAAATTTGTGTTGAAAGCTACACAAAGCTGGCTTATCATGCCAGTTA
Organism: Tenodera sinensis; assembly: GCA_030765045.1. Classification (NCBI taxonomy): domain Eukaryota; kingdom Metazoa; phylum Arthropoda; class Insecta; order Mantodea; family Mantidae; genus Tenodera; species Tenodera sinensis. The sequence continues at coordinate 146,520,146 of CM060966.1, forward strand.
TAACGATTATGAATGTATAACTATCTTGTAACTGCCTATCATAATCATAGTATTCTGACATGGCCTTGTATCGGCTAACCAAACTTGTGTTCCACAGAGTAACCGGCACAAAACTCAAACAAGAGGAACAACAAAATTAAAAAGGTATAGGTAGCTTTCCCCTACAAGCACATCAGTAATTATTAAATGCAGAAAGTAGCAACGTGCTCCGCCTTGAAGGATGTTACACAGTGGTTTTTCAAAAGGGTGCAATTTATTTATGCCGCAATGGGCAACATGTGGCTGGTACCATGTATAACTTATATAGCGCGCTGGGAACGGAGTGGCACTGCACGCAAAGTCTCCAGCAATCAATCCCCCAAGCCACGGCGCACCCCACGACGATCATCATCATGCCTCGGCTTTTAATTGATACAAGATGAGTCTTCTCGCCAAGAAAAACACACATTGCCCCAAGCCAAAATAGAACCAGCAACTTCGTGTCGTACAACTGGATTCACAGGACGCACATGAAGAGACGGTAACATTCAGGAGAACTGTCTACTTCAGATAGCCTTTCTATTTTCTCTGCCACTATGTAGCTATGGGAAGTGCTACATTCAAAACCATGACTTCGCCAGAAACACGTCCTGAGTCCCCAAAAAGATAAAAGAAAAGAGTTGAACAGTTACAACAAAATGCATTGGCTTTTTGAGAGAAATTCAGAACTTTATCTATAAATGTAATAATGACTTAGAGACTATAAGTTTATCTTAGTATCTGCTACAAATTCTTGAAATCAAAGCCAGGGTACAGTTTCATGTATTATCATTCGTATCATCGGTGCCACATTTGTTTATACTAGTCGCTATCGCAGGGGTTCTCAACAAGCGAGCACAGGCTCGCAGGTCTGGTTCTGCTTGCCTTGATCGGTAGAGGGGGGAAACTAACATGTGCAGGTTTAAGTAACCTTTAGATGGTAATTATTATTTATTTATGCCAACAAGCTTACTGCTGGTGTTTTTAAACACATAAGCCGTGTGTGGGCAGAGGTAGAACTAGTGGGCTACTTTAACCACTTATGAGTCATGTCAAATCGCACAAAATTTGACCTTCATGTCTCCAATTTCATTAATATTAAATGTACGTGTTCTGTGAATGAAAAAATGATAACCCTATTCTTTTGTTTGTCTTTAAATTAATTATTTTGGTAAATATGGAATATTAAATTTTCGGATATTTCTCGCACATAAATATCTCTGGTATTATTTTTCAGATAAATATGATCTGTAGCTCATTTTGAACATTGAACTGTGTACTTTATTTATACGTTAAACGAAAAACAATTAGTTTGATATTTCGTATTTTTACAAGGCCATTAACATTATAAACAGTATTAACAATACTTACTCTAAACTAAAAATTTCCGAGAAAAATTTTAAAACATAGCTTGATGATGCCATGTAATCCTAGAAAAAGTTCAGATTGGAACTCTAAATACATGCAGAGAAATTAAATAACTTACTAGTCGACATACAGACTTTGCAGCCGCAGCCGCATCCGCCTCCTCGTTACCAGGAGTACCCACATGGCCAGGGGTCCATATAAAAACAAACTGGTATCCGTGAGTCAATAACTGTGACATCGTATCTGTATTTTAACTATGAGTATTGAAGTGCCGAGAAATTGCTGCAGGGCCTGAAGAACGCTCAAAGTCGCAGCAAATGATATAATTTCCAGGACCTGAGCTGGCGATGAAGAGTAAGAAATAAAATATGGTGAACAGCTCGGCGGTAAAAACGGAACTGGCGTCCGGAAGGCGGTACCTGTAAGCCTCATTGTTATACACGAAACTACACCCAGTGCACCACCCACCTGGGAACCATCGGTAAATACCGGATGGTAATTCCAGTAACGTCCCGGACCTCGGTGCAGAGGTGATGATACACCGAGTGGGGGGACAGCTCGTCAGGTGAGCCAGTTTGGACTCCTACGGAAACCCGAGAGAGCCAACTGGAGCACGTCTGTACGGTGTCCTGTTTAGGGACAGCCTAGCGGACAGCTGCAGAAAACTTCAGGGTAATGGTAGAATGAAATTCCTGAAACCACTTTCTTGCGTCTACAAAAGTTAGATGTTCCTTATCCCGAAGCTCCTCGATTGCCTTCTCCTCTAAAAAGTGGGGGAATCGCGCGAGTTTGACGGGTGTGCACCTCCACAGTTGACACTGGTGGAGTCCTGATCGCACAGGGAGCCGTCGTGAGCATTTCGACCACAGCGAGGACAAACTGGTCTACCGGCATATCGCTGCTGGTATGCCTGAACTTCTGGCAGCGAAAACAACGCATGGGGTTCGGGACATACGGACGTACGGTTGCACGTTCATGCCCGCAGAAGATGTATTGTGGCAGAGTCGTACATTCAAACCTATAGAAAACTGTGCGTAAGGCGGACGGCTGGTTGTCCTTACCGATTAAACGGTACGCAGCAATAACATCTTGGCCTGAAAGTTAACTATGTCGTCGTTAGACAGGTTGTCCAGACTTGATGTAGAAACTAAGCCGCGACAACTATTCAAGGTCTTGTGCTTTTGCACCTTTACGGGGTAAGAACCCAGAAGAGTGATTTTGCTGTCTGGGAGTCTTGGGCGACCTCTATTAGCAAGCTGCCGTTCCTACACCGTGTGGCATTTTTAACAGGGGCACAGATGTGATCTACCTCTTTTTTATTATAGAACGGATTCAAGAGTAGCCATGTCTTCTTCTCACTTATCATACGCATTATCAGAAATCAAGGAATTGGTGGCGTTGAGTGCAGAGGAGACGTGATTATATGGTCCCCCTTCCGGACAGTCGGCGTCAGCCTGCCTTCCGGGGGATAAAGGAAAAAGACACCTGAAGCACCCGCTTCAGACCCAATTTCAAGGAGTACTTCAGAAAGAGTTACCCTCCGCCTATCACTACTTGCCAGTATGCGACATGTTCACCAAAGGCAGGGTCGACTTTCTGCACCTACCATCGGAATAGCCGCCGGTGACTCCCCGTTTTAGGCCACGCTGCCTCAACGGAGTCAGCGTGGATTCGGGGGACTTGTGGTTAATTACATCGGGCCCAAGGTAGTGAAACACGTCGGGTCCACTACACACCCCAGCGACGCACGGCCGCCAAGACACCCATGAGGACCAGGCCCCTAAGGAGCTGCGTGAGTGCTTATGACAATGGAGCGGCTCCGCACCTAGTGTCGCACAAAAGGGGTAGTGAGGAGGGTCCTCTCAACCTTCACATCTGAGCCTCCGAAGAGCCACAAGTTGGAAGCTGCGCCGAAACCGTGACACAGGAACCAAGGAGATAGGATAGAACCGTGTTGGTGAGACAGGAGTTATAACTCTAAAACTTAACCTAGGTAAAAGAATAAGGTCTATAAGAGGAAGAGACTGCAACTAAGTGGGTCAAAACGTGGCTAGACCCGATGGAGGTGAAGGGATGATGACAATGAGTGGCTCGGGAACCCGGGTGCGCCAAGATCCGTACCTACCGCAGTAGGCCCCTGGAGGGGGGGGGGGTGGTGTAAACGAAGAAAACGAACTTCAAGTACATTTGTGGCTTTGGATGCTCTGTCTTCCGAAACAGGCACGGGCAGCTGATTTACCCCGTATAGTTGTAGTCGTTGTAATAGGTGTATCCCACAAAATGAGTGACATGTGCACAGGGCATCTGCCCAGCGGTAATCCAAATTGTGTTAGATGATTATTAACTAACCAGAACACACATGCAAGTATACGCACCATGGCATTTCTTTCATAGTGCAATTTGTTGCGTAAACAAACCCGTGGTGAAGGACAAACGCTGTGAATGATTCACCCCCCCCCCCCTCCCTCAGTGATTTTGGAACAGAGGATGAGTCAGCTGGCTGGCTTTTGGAGTAGCGCACACACTGCTCCAAATCCCCATGATTGATTTAATGACAGTATCATGGTGCACTCAGATGAAGCTGTTTATGTGTGTGTACGAGTCTCTGCTTCATTTTCCAACAATTGTAGTTTACACATATTGAATATACTCCGTATTTATGTACTGTTCTGTGGCCTGCGGAAGCATCCTTATTTGACTTACAGGTTTTAACTAGGAGCCATTCCATAGTTCAGTGGGCCACAAATTTTATTGAAGTGCTACGTGTAATAATAATTTGGCCCCTTAAATATTGAAATACATACATATTAAAATTAGTCATTTTTGGACTATTTCAATGGAATGTGCGCTCAAATGCTTATACAGTACCTATGCTCCTTGATAGAGTTAAGTATTTTTAACTGGTCAACCTTATTCATCAGTTTAAATGTGTGCTAGTTAATTGGAACTTGCTAAAGGAAACATTGTGTAAAAATTTGCGTTTAATTACTCAGCTAAGTTGCATTTAATATCCATATTGTGATATTGTTTTTCTCTGTTACATACATAACAAAAACATGAAATAATTTATTATTTAGGATAAGAAATTCCGATGACAATAAACGTCTTTGTGAAAGTGTTAATAACAATGGGATTTCTTCAAATACTATCTTATATCTGATTAAACCTTTTTAAAATTTGTAACACGTAATTACAGCATAACAAAGATCGCTCATTAACAAAGTCTTTTTCCCATAATGCACCATGTTGTGCTTGATACTTCTAATCAGTATTAATTATTGATTTGTGCATTAAACAGAAAACCATCTGAGAGGTAAAACAGTAACCAGCTATGGCTGCGCATTAGGAAGTTTCTTAGAGAGCTTTAAGAGAGAGCGAACGTAACCTTCAGTTCAGTCTCCTTGACAGCGAGCGACAAATCTTCACATTACTAGACATAGAAGCTACAATTAGCTACAGTTTAATAACAGTCTTATTTTAAAATTTCAATCCAAGGCAGTATAACTGTGGTGGTTGAAATCACCTGTGGTTTCCAAACTTGCATGAAGATTTTATGAAAAATATGTACCAGGAGATTTTTGCAACTGTTAATTTTAGACCTCTGATTTATTTAATGTGCCAAGAACCGAGACCATAATTAAAAACTTGACGCAGACGCTCCTCTCCGTCGAAGACGTCTACTTTAAGACCTATAAGATCTCGTGTTTGGTGTCCGAACTAGCTCTAGCAAGAGGTCCTAATCTACAGGGTATGCGTGAGTTATGGTAGGAATGGAACCAAACGAAGAATTAACCAAGATATCACTTTATTTGTAAATTTCCAGATTTGTAGCGAACTGCCGACGATATTTAAATAGAATGTAACTTTGCAACTTCGACTACAACGTTATAACACTTTAACTTTGTCACCCTTTAGAAACCGCCGAATTATGTATACGTGCTAGCTTGCGTACAACTCCCAAGTTGCACGAGCGTTATCTCGACTCGATTCAAGAGGAGTGTATCTTGCGTTGCATTTGTTTTTGCGCGAGCAACACGAAGGAAGCGATTTCCATTGGCTAACTTCAGAGCACGTCATGGTAAGATAGGAATCAGCCCGCTGAATCATTAGAGCTTTGTACGTACAAGCAACAATTGTAACCTTGTAACTCATTTAAATCTGCCTAGGCTTCCATTCTTGAGACTTTAACATATTCAGCTTTATTACGTTTTCCCCTTAACTATTGACTAGAATCTCCTTTTGTTTCTTTCCATTATCAAATATATTGACATTATAATTTCGGTTTCAAACTGAAAGACACAAACTAATGTTTCATGATGCTATGTGATTTCCGGTGATCATATACACTGATAGGCTCTTCTCGAATATTCCTTAGTTCGTAACTACGTTAAATGCCTGCAAAGCATGCTACTAAGGCTTAGAAAACTTCGTTTCTAAAACCATTACAAAATATGCATCACCCTTTCTCTCGCTTATAATGAAAACAACAACAATAATAATCATAATAATCATCATAATAATCATAATCATAATAATCATCATAATAATCATAATCATAATAATCATAATCATAATCATAATCATAATCATAATAATCATCATCATAATCATAATCATAATCATAATCATAATCATAATCATAATCATCATCATCATCATCATCATCATAATCATAATCATAATCATAATCATAATCATAATAATAATAATAATAATAATAATAATAATAATAATAATAATAATAATAATAATAATAATAATAATAATAATAATAATAATAATAATAATAATAATAATAATAATAATAATAATAATAATAATAATAATAATAATAATAATAATAATAATAATAATAATAATCATCACTTCGTGGCATAGGCAATCAAGTGCTTGTTCCGCCTTCAATCTCCTCCAGCCATCGTTTCCTGGGTCTGCCCACCGATCTCCTATCTTTAGGTTGATAATTCATTATTTGTTTGGGAAGTCTGATCTCTGGCATTCTTTCAACATGTTCCTTCCACTTTTGTTTGAACTCTTGTAATCCGTCATTCATATTAAAAATTCCTAACGCTTCTTTCGCTCTTTCATTTGTTATTAGGCGTCTCTTTATACCTCCCTTTATACTTCTTGAGAATTTAATTTCTGAAGCCTGTATTTTACTCTGTTGCTTCTTGTGCCCAAGTCTCACTTCCGTATGCTAGTACAGGCACAAGCATAACTTTGTGAAATTTTAATTTTGTTTCTTTACGTATTTTCTTTCTAAATGTCCTATTTATTATTCCACACACTCTTTGAAATTTGGATACTTGGTTGTCTGTATCATATTCCTTGTCGTAGCTGACATCAGTTCCCAAGTAATTAAAATGACTCACCTGTTCTATCTCTATCAAAGGCTTTTTCAAAATCAATAATCACCATATGTGTTTCTTTATTAAATGCTCTATGTTTCTCGATCAGCTGTTTAACGATAAAGATGTTATGGGCACAGGATCTACCTCTTCTAAATCCATTTTTGTTCTTCCAAGAACAGCTGTATTTTGCAATATTTTGTTTATTATTTTTGCAAATATTTTATAGGGAGTATCTAGTAAACATATTCCTCTGTAGTTACTACAATCGTTGCGTTGAAGATATAGATGGTTTGGGCCATCATGGGATGCATTTACTGAGCCACCGTTGCTGCAAACAGTTTGTGCGATTCACCGTGTAGCGCTGAAGTAGTTCCCTCTTATAGTGTCATCTGTTGGATAGTCCTGCAACTTTCTATGTATAGGCTCACAGTTTCTTGGAAGCTAGTAGATGGCAGCACTGCACAGACACATTTTCAATGTAATCTTGTAAACGTAACAATGATTACGAAGCATTCACGCCTTCCAAAAAAGTTTTAAAAATTCAGATGTATTACATTCACTACACTTTATAGTCATTCTTCAATAAACTATTATTACAAAAATGTATTCTTAAAACCGGTTCATGGTAAATATTTGCCAAGTAATATCACGATGCGAATTGTAAATTGCCTTGGTACAAAGGGATTAGGCGCTTCGAGTACAGGATACGTAGTCTTTAAGCGGTAGTTAAACGTTTTAAGGGCGGGTCGCTATCTCATGCCTTTCAAATTCCCTTTTCTTTGAATGGACAAGAGAAAGAATAGAAAACTGATATTTAAAAATTCGAACTAATACCAAAGGATATGCTGGAAGTTATTAACGCCACAAAAGTTATTTGGTAAATGAAAGTATGCTTTAATGACATCTACAACTTTAGTGCAGTAAGATTTTGTCCATCTCTTATGGTTTACCAGTTGTGCAAAAGAAATTCAGAATGAAGAGGTACATATTCCAATAAAACTCAAGATGTACATTTCATTTGTCATACGAGTATCAAGCATATGATGGTTTAACTAAATCGTTCGAGCCATTTTTAAGAAACTCAAAATTTTCTAACGGCGCGGACGATGTCAATTGGCAGGACCATATCATGCCACCGTGTGCCAAAAGTTGGTCCTGCAGGAGCTTTTGCATGCCAGTAAATGTACTGTTACGGGGCCGTCGCTTTTCGGTACGTTTAAAAACCATCTGATCTGGGCCGGGTTTGAACACGCGACCTCGGAATCAGTAGGCCACCGTCTAACCGAGTCACACAGACAAAAACTTGGGAGTTTGAGGTAGGATTTTCTTGCAATCTTCATGCTGCATCCTTAGAAGATGCTGAACGTAACTATTAAATTTGGTGCTTAACCAACTTTAATTTCCGAGTTAAGCTCGGATCCTTCACAGACACTCAAACACTTTGACCTTTTCCTGATTTTTTTCTGTTCAGGAGCCTCAAATCATTTACTATCTTTCACAAAAGTAAACACCCAACTTCAGTGAGACCTGCACGAAGGGTCACGTGATTCTCAGAGGTATGGAATAGAGAAAGGAAAAATGAGCAGATTTTGAATTTTCGTTTCATCATTAAAGGGAATTGATATCACGTGCGACGTCCTTTTCTTTTGTAGTCTTTTGTGGAAAATTTAGCAATACAATTGTCAAACAGCGCGCACGAATTGATACACAGAAGACACTCTTGCAAGTAGATTTCTGAAGTTTAACAAATGGCATATAGGGTTTGCTGACAGTCGATAAATACATGTGATATAATCTCGTTCTACGAAAGTAAGGCATCTCTGATTTCCTCCCTGTGGATAACCAGTTACTCTTGTTAGAAAGTAAAGTCAATTTATTTCCTTTAAATAATAATAAATGTGTTAATAATTTACGTGCAAAATCTCGGTATCCAATTTTTGATGGAATATAATACTTCCTCCATTAATTAATCGACCAGACGCAAAAATACACAAGTTTTATTTTTTATTTATTTATTTTTTGTAAAAATTCTTCCGTTTTATTCCGAGTCTCAAAAAATGTACTTCTGGTGAAATCTTGTCATCGAATTTTTGTGTGGAGTACAATATTTTCTCTATTTGCTGAAAATACGTGGTGAAGAAAGCAAAATATAATAAAGATCATGGTTCCATTAAAATTCTGAGATACCCTCCCCCCCTTCACCTTTTTACGAACTTCGTGAACATAAGTAGTTTCTATGTCAATTTGAAAGGCCTCTTGATACAACAAGGTTTGAATTTTTGTTATTGTTTGCTTTTTTCTACTTATTTAAGTTATCGGTACACTTTCTATGGACCATCTGTATATATGAAATCTGCTGTTGTTAGCTGATGCTGGATTTCTGACAATGAAGTCATTAATCCTCTTGCTCCCCAATATTTTTCACCTGTGGATGGGGCGCTAGAAATGACCGAGCATATTTGAAGGTGGTCTTGGTTCATTTCCTCTTGCAGATCACATAGACTATAGAGGACAGAGTGGTGAAGTCTTTAATATATGAAATATACCCATGTTTATTCTATAGATCTCACCAAGAGATAAAGGACACACAGAACAAATCTCTCTATACAATACCAGCATGAATCATTCACATGCAACAAGTTTAAGTCAACTCGATAGCCAGCAACTTGGTATATAAACAATTTTAAGTCTTACATAATGCATGGCTTTAATGAGCTTATAGCAGTATTGCACACTCAACCCGGGTCGTTCGGTTATGTTTCATATAGCCAGGCTACGCATTAACACATGCGCACATACTGCCCCATTTGAACAGAAACTTGGACATTGAATGGGCATTGCCTAGACAGATAATGAATCAGCAGTTTGCAATGAACTAGGTCTTTGTCTCAGAAATATTGTGCTATACAAAAAATAGTTAAATGCTGCAAAATAGATAAATACATAATATTACACTATGTAAAATACATATATACGTACATACATACACACATATATAATACAGGTTATGAAGATTACCTTATTTGTACTGGCATTGGTGAAGCAAACGACATTCCAGCAGAAAGCGGCTCCTTTAACTTGTTTAAATATTTTGCACAAACTTCACCACTTCATAAAACTGCTATAATGCGCGACCCACCCACCGAGTAACACTGGACTGCAACGCCTGACAAACACAACGACACAGTTGAGTCTACTGCCCGATTGGAATGAAATGCAAGATAAAAGACAATCGCATCACGTACCTCAGTAATGCAAGTAGAGCAATATGCAAAAGCGGTGCTTTTTGAGACTTAGATATCTTCTTCAAATTCTTCTGCGCAAGAATTTATTGCGGATATTTTCGCGGAATATTTATTTAACCCTCAATTACTTCACTTGAATCAGAACCAAAGTAGTATTGATTCAACAATAATTTACGTGCAAAATCTTGGTATCCAATTTTTGGATGGAATATAATACTTCCTCCACTAATTAATCGACCAGAATCAAAAATACACAGGCTTTTTTTTTTTTTTTTTTTTTTTTTTTTTTTTTTTTTTTGTAAAAATTCTTCCGTTTTATTCCGAGTCTCAAAAAATGTACTTCTGGTGAAACTTGTCATCGAATTTTTGTGTGGAGTACAATATTTTCTATATTTGCTGAAAATACGTGGTGAAGAAAGTAAAATATAATAAAGATCATGGTTCTATTAAAATTCTGCGATCTCCCCCCCCCCCTTCCATTACCTTTTTATGAACCTCGTAAACATAAGTAGTTTCTATGTCAATTTGAAAAGCCTCTTGATACAACAAGGTTTCAATTTTTGGCATTTGTCTTTTTCTACTTATTTAACGGACACTGGGAGTGTCAAAAAGTCGAAAATTGTTTTTACTTTCTCTACTGGTAAGTAGGGGAAGTATTGTATTCCACCCAAAAATTCGATGTCGTGATTTCACCGGAAATACATGTTTTGAGGCCCCCTGAATCCAAAAAAAAACCTTTTTAAAAAAGGTCCCTGTGTGAGTCTGTGTGTCTGTTAGTCTGTGGACAGCATAACTCAAAAACGAAAAGTGGATTAAAACCCAAAGTTGGTATTTAAGTTTAGTGTCTTTCAAGGATGTGACACGAAGATTTTGAAGAAAATAGCTCCACCCTAAACTACCCTTCACATGGAAAATTTTTCAAAAATTTTGATTTTCTTGAAAATGGCTAACGATTTTGATTAAAATGTCATATGTTTGAGATATTTTTATGACAAATGAAATGTATATCTTGAATTTTCTGGCTATAGCCCCTGTAGTCGTATTTACTCTGGAGGACTTTTGCATAACTGGTAAACCGCTAGAGATACACCAAATCTACAAAAAAATGCAGATCTTGGTAAAATGCACAATTTATGTCTCAATAAATTTTCTTGTAGGGTGAACCATTTCGGAGATATACCTTGTTATGTGTGTGAGTTCCGGAAAACATAACTTTCGTGAAATGGGTCATCGTTGTTCATTTTTTTATATGTTAGGTGTGCAAAGAGAACGGAATCTCAAAGCTTTAAAAGATTTGACTATCGCACAAAGCCTACTGTATTCTAATATTCCCCTTGCACCTACAGGAAATAAGGAATAAGATAATTTGTACAAATGTTTATCTCAACTAACACGAAGAAGATATAGGAATAAGAGTTTGTAAGAATGGTTAGTACAAAAGTAGAGAAAGTCATGTGAGTGCAACACACCAGATTTTTTTACCTTAAAATGTTCCTGGAACAGCGGTGCATTTGGATCAGCTAACATTTTTCATATCCCCCACTCCATGTGGTCATTACGGCCCTTTCAAATAGCGCTCTTCCCTCAACGTACATAGTATGTTCATATATAAAAGCCTGTTTTTCTCAAAACTACATTTCTGCACATTCCAAAAGAAGGTCGCGCCTGAGTTTTGCTTCATATTCAATGAAAATTGCCAAAAGTATTAATAAATAGCAACTAAACAGAACTATGATTCAATATTGATGTTATTATTAACATGAATTCCAAAAACATTTTTTGTATGAAAAAATCAATAGTTTTTAAGACTAAATTTTCTTTGTTATTAAAAAAATATGTACAGCATAATCAGCAAACGTATATGAATTATCTCTTCATACAATTGTTACCCGTGTTTTAGAGTATCATTTCTGCCAATATAAATGAATTTTGAATTGTCAATAGACACGAGCTCTATTTTGAAAATGTGCCTATTAAATTCATAAAATAATTTATATATCTTAAACGAATTATCCAATGTTAATGAAATTTGGTGTACCTCCTATGCTCATATAAATACAAATACAGTAAAAATTTCAGAATAATCTATCAATAAATGTGGAACTTTCAAATTTCACTCACAGTGTCCCTTAAGTTACCGGTACACTTTCTATGGACCATCTGTATATATGAAATCTGCTGTTGTTAGCTGATGCTGGATTTCTGACAATGAAGTCATTAATCCTCTTGCTCCCCAATATTTTTCACCTGTGGATGGGGCGCTAGAAATGACCGAGCATATTTGAAGGTGGTCTTGGTTCATTTCCTCTTGCAGATCACATAGACTATAGAGGACAGAGTGGTGAAGTCTTCAATATATGAAATATACCCATGTTTATTCTATAGATCTCACCAAGAGATAAAGGACACAGAACAAATCTCTCTATACAATACCAGCATGAATCATTCACATGCAACAAGTTTAAGTCAACTCGATAGCCAGCAACTTGGTATATAAACAATTTTAAGTCTTACATAATGCATGGCTTTAATGAGCTTATAGCAGTATTGCACACTCAACCCGGGTCGTTCGCTTATGTTTCATATAGCCAGGCTACGCATTAACACATGCGCACATACTGCCCCATTTGAACAGAAACTTGGACATTGAATGGGCATTGCCTAGACAGATAATGAATCAGCAGTTTGCAATGAACTAGGTCTTTGTCTCAGAAATATTGTGCTATACAAAAAATAGTTAAATGCTGCAAAATAGAATAAATACATAATATTACACTATGTAAAATACATATATACGTACATACATACACACATATATAATACAGGTTATGAAGATTACCTTATTTGTACTGGCATTGGTGAAGCAAACGACATTCCAGCAGAAAGCGGCTCCTTTAACTTGTTTAAATATTTTGCACAAACTTCACCACTTCATAAAACTGTTATAATGCGCGACCCACCCACCGAGTAACACTGGACTGCAACGCCTGACAAACACAACGACACAGTTGTGTCTACTGCCCGATTGGAATGAAATGCAAGATAAAAGACAATCGCATCACGTACCTCAGTAATGCAAGTAGAGCAATATGCAAAAGCGGTGCTTTTTGAGACTTAGATATCTTCTTCAAATTCTTCTGCGCAAGAATTTATTGCGGATATTTTCGCGGAATATTTATTTAACCCTCAATTACTTCACTTGAATCAGAACCAAAGTAGTATTGATTCAACAATAATTTACGTGCAAAATCTCGGTATCCAATTTTTGGATGGAATATAATACTTCCTCCACTAATTAATCGACCAGAATCAAAAATACACAGGCTTTTTTTTTTTTTTTTTTTTTTTTTTTTTGTAAAAATTCTTCCGTTTTATTCCGAGTCTCAAAAAATGTACTTCTGGTGAAACTTGTCATCGAATTTTTGTGTGGAGTACAATATTTTCTATATTTGCTGAAAATACGTGGTGAAGAAAGTAAAATATAATAAAGATCATGGTTCTATTAAAATTCTGCGATCTCCCCCCCCCCCCCCTTCCCATTACCGTTTTATGAACCTCGTAAACATAAGTAGTTTCTATGTCAATTTGAAAAGCCTCTTGATACAACAAGGTTTCAATTTTTGGCATTTGTCTTTTTCTACTTATTTAACGGACACTGGGAGTGTCAAAAAGTCGAAAATTGTTTTTACTTTCTCTACTGGTAAGTAGGGGAAGTATTGTATTCCACCCAAAAATTCGATGTCGTGATTTCACCGGAAATACATGTTTTGAGGCCCCCTGAATCCAAAAAAAAGCATTTTTAAACAAGGTCCCTGTGTGAGTCTGTGTGTCTGTTAGTCTGTGGACAGCATAACTCAAAAACGAAAAGTGGATTAAAACCCAAAGTTGGTATTTAAGTTTAGTGTCTTTCAAGGCTGTGACACGAAGATTTTGAAGAAAATAGCTCTACCCTAAACTACCCTTCACATGGAAAATTTTTCAAAAATTTTGATTTTCTTGAAAATGGCTAACGATTTTGATTAAAATGTCATATGTTTGAGATATTTTTATGACAAATGAAATGTATATCTTGAATTTTCTGGCTATAGCCCCTGTAGTCGTATTTACTCTGGAGGACTTTTGCATAACTGGTAAACCGCTAGAGATACACCAAATCTACAAAAAAATGCAGATCTTGGTAAAATGCACAATTTATGTCTCAATAAATTTTCTTGTAGGGTGAACCATTTCGGAGATATACCTTGTTATGTGTGTGAGTTCCGGAAAACATAACTTTCGTGAAATGGGTCATCGTTGTTCATTTTTTTATATGTTAGGTGTGCAAAGAGAACGGAATCTCAAAGCTTTAAAAGATTTGACTATCGCACAAAGCCTACTGTATTCTAATATTCCCCTTGCACCTACAGGAAATAAGGAATAAGATAATTTGTACAAATGTTTATCTCAACTAACACGAAGAAGATATAGGAATAAGAGTTTGTAAGAATGGTTAGTACAAAAGTAGAGAAAGTCATGTGAGTGCAACACACCAGATTTTTTTACCTTAAAATGTTCCTGGAACAGCGGTGCATTTGGATCAGCTAACATTTTTCATATCCCCCACTCCATGTGGTCATTACGGCCCTTTCAAATAGCGCTCTTCCCTCAACGTACATAGTATGTTCATATATAAAAGCCTGTTTTTCTCAAAACTACATTTCTGCACATTCCAAAAGAAGGTCGCGCCTGAGTTTTGCTTCATATTCAATGAAAATTGCCAAAAGTATTAATAAATAGCAACTAAACAGAACTATGATTCAATATTGATGTTATTATTAACATGAATTCCAAAAACATTTTTTGTATGAAAAAATCAATAGTTTTTAAGACTAAATTTTCTTTGTTATTAAAAAAATATGTACAGCATAATCAGCAAACGTATATGAATTATCTCTTCATACAATTGTTACCCGTGTTTTAGAGTATCATTTCTGCCAATATAAATGAATTTTGAATTGTCAATAGACACGAGCTCTATTTTGAAAATGTGCCTATTAAATTCATAAAATAATTTATATATCTTAAACGAATTATCCAATGTTAATGAAATTTGGTGTACCTCCTATGCTCATATAAATACAAATACAGTAAAAATTTCAGAATAATCTATCAATAAATGTGGAACTTTCAAATTTCACTCACAGTGTCCCTTAAGTTGCCGGTACACTTTCTATGGACCATCTGTGTATATGAAATCTGCTGTTGTTAGCTGATGCTGGATTTCTGACAATGAAGTCATTAATCCTCTTGCTCCCCAATATTTTTCACCTGTGGATGGGGCGCTAGAAATGACCGAGCATATTTGAAGGTGGTCTTGGTTCATTTCCTCTTGCAGATCACATAGACTATAGAGGACGAGTGGTGAAGTCTTCAATATATGAAATATACCCATGTTTATTCTATAGATCTCACCAAGAGATAAAGGACACACAGAACAAATCTCTCTATACAATACCAGCATGAATCATTCACATGCAACAAGTTTAAGTCAACTCGATAGCCAGCAACTTGGTATATAAACAATTTTAAGTCTTACATAATGCATGGCTTTAATGAGCTTATAGCAGTATTGCACACTCAACCCGGGTCGTTCGGTTATGTTTCATATAGCCAGGCTACGCATTAACACATGCGCACATACTGCCCCATTTGAACAGAAACTTGGACATTGAATGGGCATTGCCTAGACAGATAATGAATCAGCAGTTTGCAATGAACTAGGTCTTTGTCTCAGAAATATTGTGCTATACAAAAAATAGTTAAATGCTGCAAAATAGAATAAATACATAATATTACACTATGTAAAATACATATATACGTACATACATACACACATATATAATACAGGTTATGAAGATTACCTTATTTGTACTGGCATTGGTGAAGCAAACGACATTCCAGCAGAAAGCGGCTCCTTTAACTTGTTTAAATATTTTGCACAAACTTCACCACTTCATAAAACTGTTATAATGCGCGACCCACCCACCGAGTAACACTGGACTGCAACGCCTGACAAACACAACGACACAGTTGTGTCTACTGCCCGATTGGAATGAAATGCAAGATAAAAGACAATCGCATCACGTACCTCAGTAATGCAAGTAGAGCAATATGCAAAAGCGGTGCTTTTTGAGACTTAGATATCTTCTTCAAATTCTTCTGCGCAAGAATTTAGTGCGGATATTATCACGGAATATTTATTTAACCCTCAATTACTCTATTTGAATCATAAGTAAAGTAGTGTTGATTCAAAAATAATAATTTACGTGCAAAATCTCGGTATCCAATTTTTGATGGAATATAATACTTCCTCCATTAATTAATCGACCAGACGCAAAAATACACAGGTTTTATTTTTTATTTATTTATTTTTTGTAAAAATTCTTCCGTTTTATTCCGAGTCTCAACAAATGTACTTCTGGTGAAACTTGTCATCAAATTTTTGTGTGAAGTACAATATTTTGTCTATTTGCTGAAAATACGTGGTGAAGAAAGTAAAATATTATAAATATCATGGTTCCATTAAAATTCTGAGATCCCCCCCCATTCCTTTTTATGAACTTCGTGAACATAAGTAGTTTCTATGTCGATTTGAAAAGCCTCTTGATACAACAAGGTTTGAATTTTTGGCATTTGTTTGTCTTTTTATACTTATTTAACGGACACTGGCAGTGAAATTTTGGTCAAAATTGTCAAAAAGTCGAAAATTGGTTTTTTACCTTAAAATGTTCCTGGAACAGCGGTGCATTTGGATCAGCTAACATTTTTCATATCCCCCGCTCCATGTGGTCATTACAGCCCTTTCAAATAGCGCTCTTCCCTTAACGTACATAGTATGTTCATATATAAAAGCCTGTTTTTCTCAAAACTACATTTCTGCACATTCCAAAAGAAGGCCGCACCTGAGTTTTGCTTCAAATTCAATGAAAATTTCCAAAAGTATTAATAAATAGCAACTAAACAAAACTATGATTCAATATTGATGTTATCATTAACACGAATTCCAAAAACATTTTTTTTGTATGAAAAAATCAATAATTTTTAAGATTAAATTTTCTTTGTTATTAAAAAAATATGTACAGCATAATCAGCGAAATTTCAGAATGCTATATCTCGTATTATTCAAAAGTAAATTAATATACTGTAATTCTCATTGCTTTACAGACTTGTATCAAAAACCATTAAGCTGCAAGAATTTAAAAAAGAGAACTTGTTGAGGTTGCACAATCTGTACTGGCTTCCTATAACACACCGGTACAGTATAGGGAACTTTGATTACAATTTTTTTATATCATTGCAATGTGTCAATAGCATACATAATTCAATTACTCATTAACTTCTATTTTAATATAAATGTAATAAACAAATTTTTATTTAATACAATAAAACACACTCATTTCTAGATTTTTAAATAGTCAGTTAATCTTTCCTTACGAATAATAACAATTATTATATAAAATAGCATAAATGTACAAAATTATATACTTGAAAATTCCAGATTTAATATTCTGGTATATTTAACCGTTTTCTTTTGTAAAAAATTATAATTATAGATATTTAATCTATGGCAACTAAGCAGCAATATGGGAGGTGGCCACAGGATGCACTCATAAGGCAGATTTTTTTTCAAGGGGGGGTGGGGGCATATTGGAAGTTTTCAATTAAACAATATTAATTCATTACTCTGTTGCTAAAAACTGTAAAAGATGAGTTATAGTATTTTTGTGGATAAGCATATTAATTTATGCTAAATAAAAACTGTTCTTTACATCAACATAGTCTAATAGTAATTGATTGCACATTACATTTATTTTCCATGGGGAGGTCACGGCCCCCCTTCATGACACCCATGGATGTACTAAGTCTTGCTGTTGCTGCATTTATGAATGGGGATCATGGAATAAATGAATGTGCTCAAATGTACAATGTGCCAAAGCTTACAATACTAAGGCATGATAAAAACAAAAAAGTAGTTGCTAATGGAGACATGAGATTTGGAAGAACCACAGTATTTTCAACATAAGTTGAAAAGTAACTGGAAACTCACATTTTAAAGTTTGAGGAAATGATGTTTGGGTGAACGCCAACAAATGGAAGGAAACTCACTTCTGATATAGCAGAGAGAAAGAGAACTATCCCGCAACTTCAGTCATGCAAAAGGCTAACCAGGAATGAAATGGTATTGTGCATTTCTGAAGAGTCATCCCAAACAGTTTTGTAGGCAGCTAGAGAGGCAATATCCATGTTTCGAGGATTCAACAGAGAAAGAGTCTATAAATTCTTTGATCTGCAGATGAAATGATTAAATGTTAAAACATGGGTCCATTCGAAATGTGCAGGAGTAAGAAAATCTGTAATAAGTTCTTGTACTAACTGCAAAGGAAAATAAATTGTTTGTGCAAAGCATTATGTGGTACAATTTAGAAATCCAATGGTACAATTTACAAAACCAGTCACCTAATTTATACATTTAGGTAACTGAACCTAATGACTTTATGTTAACTTGAAATAAACATTTCTTTTTAGATAAATCATCCTAACATGTTAGGAATTAAGATACCTTCATTGAAATAATTCAGTAGTTGTCAATTACAATTAGAAAAAAAATAAAATGTTTAAATTGGTACAAATTAGACAACTCTCCCCTACCTAGTTTAGTTGGTCTGGGTAACTCGACTGGTTAGATGTTGGCCTACTGATCCCAAAGGTTGTGGGTTCAAATCTGGCCCAGACCATAGTTTCTAAGTGTGCTTAAAAATGACAGCTCCATTACAGTAGATTCACTGGCATGTAAAAGAACTCCTGCAGGACGAAATTCCAAAATACTGGCAATGCTGATGTGATCCTGGCAATTGACAGCATCATTAAACAAAAAATAATTTAATTTAATGTCCTACCTAGTTTGTTATATTCCAAGTCTCTGTGTCTATTTATTAGTTGTTTGGTTGACAATGTTGATTGTTCTTTGTTTTCCCCTCTTCAGAAATACAAGGAAAAGGATTTTTGCAGTGATGACAGTTACAAAAATTGCTTATTATAATTCTTTTATTTTAAAAATTAATTTGGTTAAATACTTAATTTTGTTAAAAAAGATAACCTTATGAAGCATAAAAACTAATTCATTCTAACATGCAAAAGGTAACTTTTAGCAAGTTTTAAGAAAATTAACTGCTTCAATTTATTATTAAATATTTACATATTACACTTCTCACAATGAAATTACAGAATACTAAATTTTTACAGTAATGCTCTTAAAAAATAAGTATTATACATTGCTATAATTAATTTTTATCACATCTGAACTCATCACATGAAACAGGATATGTTTAAAATTTATGAAAACAAGATTGCTAAATTACCATATTAGATTTTTAATACAAACATTTATTACCATGTTGTTTGTGATAAAATCTATTAACTGTGCTTCACAATGTAATGAGTAACTAAGTGCTTCTTTTAACAGCATAAAATCCTTTAATGGTAATATAATTCTTAAGAACCCTTAATAACATGACTTGTGTCACATTTTTCTCTTTGTAAAAATTAACACATTATGGACATAGTAATTTGGAACTCACACTTTTGATCATTATTCACATGTGGTGTATATCAACTATGGAGTCTTTTAATCTATAGATCTACAAAACTATAAAAGATACTAAGCTCAGGTTTATCCAAAAGAAATTATACACAGAAAGCGGAAGAATACTTTCAGATGAAAGAAAAATGTTCATGTGAAGCAGTTTTAGTGGAAACTTCCATTTTTTGTTATTTCCATAAGTGTAAAAATAAACATCAACAGAAAAAAATGTTCCAAATTGCAATATTATTTCAGGGAGCTTGTAATTTTTCTTTGTTCCAGATCATGTTAAATCCACTCATTACCAAAATTAATACATTATGCAAACTAGGACTATTATTCAATACCTATTTTCCACATACACCAGGTGAATGTTACTGCTTTGGCTACACGTTAACCAAGGATTTTACATAATGTGTGTAAAATATGTCCAACACAATTATTGTCAATAAAGAATCTTTTTGCCAAAAAAATAATTTGTGTCAAATATTTGGAGCCATCTAGCTTCTTGATGAATGGTTATAATGGTTTATTATTTCACTAACTGTCAGGCAAACATTGTGCAAACAATGCTGTGATGCACAGGCTTTCACGGCCAGAACTGATAATTATAGAAGAAACCTCCAGGCTGCTTTACCATGGTCAGCTGGAATTACATCCAGATGTTTCATCCACAACTGCTGAACATCTTCAGTGGCATGAGCAAAGTCTTCTTGGTGAAGGTTCAGTTCCATATGAATGCTGTAATTGTTTTTATTTCAACTTGAATGATTAAGTCACAATTTAATGACCATTGGGTATGTTTATTTCTTTTGGGCTTGTAGGTCATGGTCTAGAAGGCACTGTAGATACAAACGTTTCCCCAAGTACTGTGCTTGGCATCATCAGGGTAAGACAATCCATTGTCTGCACTGGTCAGAGTTTGAATGTGGAAGCAGAGAGAGAGAGGGACATAAAAGTAATGACCATTAGCGCTCTTATTTAGTGAGGGTGGGCAGGGCATTGTTGTGCTAAGGTGGTGATTGGCTCACATTGGTTGGCGGGCCAGGTGTAGGCAGGGTTGTGTGTGTCTGAAAGGTTATCTAAGACCGGTATCCATGCTTTCTGTACATGGAGATAACCTTTCAGACACATACAACAGCTCTAATAAAACCCCGCCCACACCCAGCCTGCCAACCGATATGAGCCAATCACCACCTTAGTCAGCGCAACAATGCCCTGCCCACTGGTCATTAACGGTTGTTACTTCCACATCCCTCTCTCTCTGCTTCCACATTCGAACTCTAACCAGTGCAGACAACAGATTGTGAAGATACCAAGTACAGTACTTGGCGAAACGTTGGTATCTACAATGCCTTCTGGACCACAGCCTACAAGCCTGAAAGAAATAAACATACCTAATAGTCAGGACACCAGTCGTGAAAGCCTAAGTTTATTCACAATTTAATGTTAACATAATGTTGCAAAATCCCTCTTAGAAATTAAACTGTGCATGACATTTTAATATTAAATTGTGACTAAATTTATTCAAATTAAGATATAAATGCATTACAACATTGTTCATTCGGGGCTGTGTGACAGCTAGTGAAATAATAAACCATTTATATCCATTCGTCAAGAAGCTAGATGGCTCCAAATATTTTACACAAATTATTTTTTTCAACAAAACAGCTCTTTATTGACAATAATTAATTATATGGACATATTAGTTACACTCATCATGAAGAATCCCTGGTTAACATATGGCCGAACCAGTACCTTCCACCCTGCATATTTACTTACGTAATAAACTAGTACTTAATAATCTTAAAAAAGTAGAATGTGGATGATTTTTCCATGCTATATTGAGCTTAATATTTTGTGCTTTGTAAGATATAGTAGTAACAAATAATTCAGGATATGCGCTTTTGTTTAGCATAACCTAATTCTCAAAGATTTCTAAACTCAGTGACTGGAGGATATCATTCAGTTGTTAACACTATCATAATAATATGTTTGCCTACAGTCCATGGATGACAAGAATGCTAGAACCATGCCTCTGTGGTATAATAGTAGTGTATCTGCCTCATAATCAAGAGGTCCAGAGTTTGAATCTTGGTTATGGCAAGTTACTTGAATAAGAATTTTTACCAGAGTTTTTCCTTACCCTGCGAGGACAAATGTCAAGTGACTTTAAAGCCTGTGAACCCCAGCACATTTGAGCTTTATTTCACATATTTCATCCATTCATTGTCTGATATGATGTAGAGAAGAAGGTTCAATTATGGGCTAGGGTCTAAAAACGGGCTACATGTGTACCTAGATTATATGGTGCTGCAGACTATTGGAAATAGCCTATACTATATCATCTTCCTGCAGTAATACAAGACAAGTGGTTTCAAGCCATTAGCCATCTTGACACGAGTGTGAACTTGTGTTTTTCTGAATCATCATTTGAAAACTTTTGAGAGGTATGCAAGTTTTATTTTTTTTAAATAACTAGGCATGTTTCTACCTTATTCAAGTTAATTTTGTTGTGCTTTACATCCATTTAACTTTGTGTGAAATATGCAAAGGAAAGGAACTAAGTGAAACAATGTACTTTGTGCACTTTTCAGTTTATTATAAATCAAAGAGATTTCAAAAAGGGTAGAGTGAGACTGAAAAACTGAATGCCATGACCGGGATTTGAACCATGGATCTACCGGTTACTGTCCGGCTGCTCTAACCACTAACCTATCATGGCCAATGTGCCAATATGGCATTAAATTCTCTGACTCACTCAAATTATTCTGGGTAAACCATACAAGGAGATCCCAATTTTACTTTGAGATAACACACCTTAATGGCGACTTATACTGCTGTAAGTCTTATGTACTTTAGTCATATTGGCACATTGGCCATGATAGCTTAGTGGTTAGAGCAGTCAGATGGTAACTGGTAGATCCGTGGTTCAAATCCCGGTCATGGCATTCAGTTTTTCAGTGTCACTCTACCCTTTCCAATTACGTCCTACATACGGCTAGTGTGGAAAAACATTAATTACAATAACATTTCATTTTCACTCCAGCACTATAAATTGAAGATCCAGATTTCCAGTTCCTTCAATTTATCCTAATGATGAAGATGATAAGCACACCTGAAATGTCAGTTCCAAACTAACCATTTACCTGGCTAGAAGCCCAAGAAAATTAAGAGTTGATGATTATGACCATGATGACCTGCATGTTTACTGTACATTATATTTTATTATGGCAATCCAGAAGAGAGACTATTGAAATAGATAGCAATTCAACTACGATTTATTGGGTAAATATTATAACTCTTCTATAGTATGAAAATTTGTGATTAAAATACATCTTCGGGACCTCACAATGTATTTTGGAGATCTGCTAATCCTAATTATAACAAAGGAAAATATAATCAAAAGAATTGCTTAGGTACGAGTATATAGAATGTCAATATATAAAAAGCAAGTACTTTGATGATTATAACAGTTCCTCTTCTTTTAGTTTGAATGGAACCTATTCAACCCAAAGCACAGATTACTTGTTAACAATATGAAACAATTCCTAATCTGCTTTTCCATGCAAAATTACTTATAAATATTCATGATTATATGGTTATGTTGGCAGATACACTACCTGATCCATCACCCCAGAGTGATTGCACATCTGTAAACTTTACACACAAGTTCAATGTAGGTTCCCATAATAATCTAATTAAATTACTGTATAGTATGCAACAAAATATGTTATGCAACAAATAATAAAGTACAATTTCCTTATTCATATTCAAATTCCATAACATGAGTATCTTACTCATATGGAAGCTCACCCTTTCTTTAGCAATTGCATAAATATTTTTATATGATCATATTTACACTAAATTCCCATTACCATGGCATTTCAAAAGTGTTAGCAACTGAAGTAAATTAGCATCAGAAAGACCAATACCTTTAAAAAAAGGTCAAATCTGAGTCATTATTTTATAAAGCTAAAGCTTATTTTGAAAATAAGTTTATAATTTATCACTTTGTTACACCCTTGATTACAGCTCAGTTTTAGTTAGAACATCTAGTATGTTACTTTTGGGTTTGTTTTACACATCCAGGAGTAAATAAAATTAGTTGCAATACTGGAAGTTAGATTTCTGAAAGTTAATACTGTTTGAGGACATGTACATAAAATATATAAAAGAAATTATGTGCTATCTACAAACTTCCAGCAGTAAACAAAATATTTACACAAGAAATCTCAAATTGCTAAATTAATGTTTTGTGAACAGTATATTCTAAAAGGTTCAAAATACACACATTGGAATGATTATGGTAAATATCAACTATTATTTACACAGGAGTAATGAATGTCTTTTTTGGTACATATTACAGAATGTAACAAATTGCTGTTTAATTTATATACAACCCGTATTCCACTGCAGTTATTATTACAATTACTCTTCATTGCAGTGTTCAGAATCACATATTAGAAAAAATTTAAATCAGTTATATAAATACTGTCAACCATGTTATAAGTACTTTCATGTCATACACACACTGTAAATTTGTTTTAGTTCAACATGAATTTGAAAACATTCAAGATCATACAACTCCTATATAATGGACTAGATCCATATTTCATATTGTTAATGATACAGAAGGAAAGTGTTCACTCAGTGTAGAGAAATGCTATTCACAGATTATGCTAATTCTTGATGTGCCAGGAAAATAACGATGTATAACTTATTTTATATGTCTAGGTGATGTGATTCCCAGACACTTTAAGAGTTTATATGAGTAATATGATATTAATAAAAAGTTTCAATGAATTGCTGCAAATAAGTGAATATACAGCAGAATACTCAAATCACTTAATTCTATCACATAGGAACATGTTATAGAGGCAGACAAAAATATTCTTACAGATTAATACAAAACCAAGAAGTCTTTTGAAAGAAGTTGTAAATACACTGACTTCATGTATTTTCTGTGTACATTTCTGAGTACAAATTTCCTTCAAATGCACATAACATCCTTTATAATGTAAATATCATCTTAAAAAAGGTAAATCACTTTTCTGGTATGTGTCTATTTCTATGGAACTATTAGGTCTTCATTTTTTCCTTTTTCCTATTCTTCATAGATGTATACTTTGGTGGTCAAGGACACGCACTACTCCTGACAAAGATGGTCAATGATTGTTCAGGTGCAAAACAGTAAGAAATTAGTGTGTTACTGCATTTAATTTCTCTGTTACATGTTTTAAGGTTTAATAAACAACAAACAATTTTCATGTTCTGTGACTTTCTTTAGAAATTGAATAGTTCAGCTGTGTCAAGGTCATAGCGCATAGAGCTGTGTTACATGCTTTCTGCGTGATGGTGTACTAAGGTGAACAGAGATGGTCAAAGAGTAAGGTCAGACAAAATTGACATTGCAGTCTATGCACAGTAGTTTCGACACAACCCAACATACCGCTTGGCTATGTGTCTTTTGCAGACTACTGGGACTGGAGTATACTGATTTATGCATAGGAGTGAATCTGGTGGACAAAACTTAATATTATATATATATTTTAATAAATGAAAATAGACTGTGCTATCACAGGAAAACAATTCTCAGCTTTTGCCATAATGCAACAAAATATAACTTGGATACTGTTATCTTCACTAGGAAGTTATTATGTCGGAGTATATACTTATTATTAAAACACTAAATTATAGATTAATCTGGTTGTAATAGAAATAATATTGTAGCACAGTACACCTCAAGTTGCAATGTCATCACATTCACTTGTAGAATGTTTTTTTCCATATCAACTTAGCTACATCTGATTTATTACTAGAACTTGCAAGTCTAATAGTAGTCACCATATTCTTATCGGACATTTAGACCTTAATCTTGGCTTTGTTATCTTCATCAAGAAAAAAAAAAAACACAATCTACTCACATATTGCCATAATTCACACTGCAAATTTGCGAATATTTGGATACTGCACACTGCTCAAAGATTTGTAAAAACCAATTACATTCAGGTCATTATATCTATGCTTTAATAGCATTGTAATCCTTTGCTGTGTTCATGGTTACTGTCAGTTGTCTTATGTACACTCCTTCCTAAAACATAGACCCGCTGCTATATGCTTTGCGTGCTCTTGCGGCACATACATACTATCTGGCACATATGTGCTCCGGCTGACATTTCTGGAATAGTTGCCCAGTGCCATGCAGAATTTCAAGAATACAGGGTTACTCAAAATGATGGACCCAATTTAATTGCTCTGTATTTCATGAAGTACCTATATTTAGACATAAACAGTCTACATACCAAAGGAAAGAGGAATTTCTGGTTGGTTTATGCAATTTCAAGAAACTGGATGTCTCTACAAATGATGTTTAGATGATGCATTGAACATTTATAACCTGTGTACAAAACTTTGAAACTTCCTCTTTTCATTAGTATGCAGACTGTTTGTGAAATATAATACAATTAAAACGGATCCATCATTTTGAATAACCTGTATATTGCTGATTTTTATCCACATAATAGATTGAACATTTATAAAATAGCAATTATATTCAAAGTAACAAAGTTGGACATGTAAATGTGACGCATCACATGTTAAGAGAGGAAAAACTTAATATCACTGCTCAATTAGAAAACTCACCTCAAGAATCTCTTGCAAAGTTTGAACAAGCAAGGGTTGTGTGTTATTTAGCTCACTAAATTACGCACAATTTTCTCTTGAAATGTTTGCCATATATGCAGAACAAACAGTGAAGCATTAAAAATGTTAATGAACTATGTCAAACTGTTTTTCAGATATTAATTTTTTATTTATAATCAATAATTTTTGGTATGCTAGTATAAAATGGTACCAAAAGAATCTTAAATCTGCTCAAAAATTGGTTTTTCCACTTAAACAAACAACATAAAGAAACAGTTCTGCAGTTATTTATTAATTATAATTAGTTTATGCTCTAAAAAGTTTGTTTGGCACATGCGAGTGCTATCCAATTTCTCAGCATTACCAATTCAAAAAATGAAAATATTCAATTGCAGGTTAATGAATGGTAATTTTGAATATGAAAAGTCACTTTTTAAATTTTACTACCTGAAACTCTAGTGGAAATTTTAAGCATGGAAATTAAAATTTATGGTATGCAGAGCATTTTTAACAGTATAAAATGCACCCCCTCCCACACATAAAAGGAGAGTTGAGAAAAATGTACTAAAGTTTGATACTTAAAAACTAAAGGGATTAAAAGCATTGAATGTAAAATATAACTTAATGTTGGCACTAGTGACACAGCATTTCCGCCAAGATGGGCTGGACAGGAATGTTCACAGGCAAAACTAGTTGGTTCTGCGGTTCCTGAAGTGAAGTCCTTTCTCGGTAAGCTTTCTCTATGTGAGTGTCGCTGTTAGTTTGTCGAAGTTAAATGGATTTTTCTGACCCCTTGGTGGGCATGCTCAATCTCTTTCAAAGTTAATTTCAGTTATTCCAAATAGAGCCAAAGTGTTTCACAATTCTGACGTTACTGCTGTATTTCATTTGAGCCGACTATTACCATACAGAAATATATTGCAGTATCTTGTTTATTGTGAATGAGGGCCAAATTACATTCTTATGATATTCAGAGCTTATATTGTTGGTTACTATTTCCAGAGTTATTTATTACCATTTTCAGAATTATATGTTAGTGTTGGAATATATACTAGCGTGTTTAATATTTATGTATGTATATCTGATATGGTTCAGGGTTAATGTTCTGGTCAAAATGGGCATGGCTGCATACCCATTTTGTAAAGGTGTCATGGGAAACTACGTTCAGTGCTTATGTAAACAGATACTATTATTTTTTAGAGTGATACTGCTTAACTGGCATTATTCATGTAGTTTTCAACCCAGTCTGGCCTTTTCATGTTTGTGAAGATTATTTCTATCCTGCATGAATAAAACAAAATACATCCCACTATAATCATTATAGGGGAGGGGGGATTTTCACACTTAGTGGTAGACCTGCCCTATACCTTTCCCAAGCTTCCACATAAGTATTGCCTTTTCCACTGTATTAATGTGATATGCAGTTACAAAATCACTATGTGAACTTAATGGCAATTGTTTCTTACGCTTGACTGAAATTATAATTGTTTATTTTTCTTTTTTGCATTCTCTAGCTTTATTACACACATGATTTTATATGTAATTTAATTTTCTTAGAGGTAATTTTACACAAATTGTGTTAAAAAGCTCAAAGTATACATGCCAAGTGATGCACTATTATATATTACAAACTATCTATTGTATTTTAATTCTGTAAAAATATTTTTATTTGCCTCTTTACATAGGTGCCTTCAGAATATATGCTTAAGTAAATAAAAAGGAAGGAAAGCAGAGATTCTTAATATTTTGCTTATCCTATTTCAAATTTACCTAGTAAATTCTTTCTCTTAAGATTGCTATTGCTTATTGTAAGTAATGAAATTTTAAGCAATTTATTTAGTGCCTAAACAATTTTAACATGAAATACAATAGTTCATTCCAGATTTTCGAAGTTATAAATTAAAGGTAACAAATCAGTATAAGAGGTAGAACTGGAACTTAAAAATTCAATGCCACAACTGGGATTTGAACCACAGACCTTCCGCTTGCCGGGCGGACGCTCTAACCACTGAGCTATTGTGACAAACTGCCAGAATGGCATTAAATTCTCAAGCCAGTTCGTATTTCCATTCTGGCAGTTTGTCACAATAGCTCAGTGGTTAGAGCGTCCGCCCGGCAAGCGGAAGGTCTGTGGTTCAAATCCCAGTTGTGGCATTGAATTTTTAAGTTCCAGTTCTACCTCTTAAACTTTGCCCACACACGGCTTGTGTGTTTAAAAACACCAACAGTAAGTTTGTTGGCATAAATAAATAGTAACAAATCAGTAGTTTAAGAGCAAGTATATTTGACTATTTCAAAAATATTCAAGAAAGAGCTTTATATAATCAATTTTTGCACTTTTTATGCTTACTTCACTGTTCAATGAAAGTTGAGCACCAGTGTTGTTTATTTAGTGTTTAAAGAAAGTCAGAGCAAAGTGTTTTCCTGAATCTTAAAACATGTATCTTGTTAAATAATGCAAGTTGAGAAATTGAAGTAGGAGTCCATAGTCCTATTTATATGAATTTGTCTATTTCATTGTGTAAGCTGTGGCAGTGCTCTAGGTTGTTCATATAATACAAAATAAAAATAAAGAAATTACTTTTTAATCAACTAATACAATGTTTCTGTAACTGTAAACTGAGAATTTACCAGCCAATGTTCTTGATGTATCTATGGAGTTGCTTAATGGATGAATTGTTCAATTTGGCTGTAGATAAACAGAAAATTCTCCCAAAGCAAAAGTGACATGAGATTATGGTAATACATAACAAGAAAAGAATATCGCTAGATAACATTTGATCATGAAGTACCTTGGAATATGAATAAATAAGCTGATATATAATTTGCACTAATTTCATTTTTCTATCTCACATATTTTGAAGTAATACTTTAGGTAATCAGGAAAATACTTTATGCTCATTCTGGATGTTAAACAACAATACAGTTCCAAATAAAACACCAGCAACTATGCAATGAAAAAACTAAAGCTATTAACAGTGAAGCAATATAAGTCAACAAATGTAATAGATATTTATAGAGATTAGTAGCTCCACGTATCTTTGATTTAAGTTGTGACTACACAGGCAGACTGCACATTTTGTGATTTTTCAATCACATCTTCAGAGCTACTGTTTATTCTGGTTACCATCATTATGGGAGCTAAGTGACATGCTTTTTCCTATCATATTATAAAGCAATATGTCACTTAGCATCTGTAACCAGAATAAACAGTGGCACCAAAGACGTAATTGAAAAATTACAAAACTGCGGACTGTCTAAATATTCACCTCTTAAATCAAATATAAGTGAAGCGACTAATATCTAAATATTTATTATATTTGTTGAACAGCTACTATATCTTCCATACGCATAGCTTTAATACATAGTATTTAATTAAATTCTATTATCATGATATTCTACCACATGTGTACCATGTATTGGGTGAACATCAGTGTATAATACATTTAGAATAAAAGCTTTTCAGACAGTTTGAAAATATTTTCTCACCTATTTCAAATATAGTTTTTCTGGTAAGAAAATAAGAATTATAAAACAATGCTTTATAGACCTCTTTAAAGCTGAAACATGGGCATTGGCCAGTGCAAGGAAAATAAGACATTATGTAGTATTGGTCCGGTTACTTTGATGTTTTCATAAAAGCTAAAGCCATAAGATTATTATTGAAGATAATCATTAACTTCTGTATAGATGTTACTGATCTGCTAGTACATCTCAGCGAAAAAATGGAAATGAAGTAAAAATATTAATTGATTGAATACAATAAAAAATCTTATCACAGCAGTTTTGACTTACCATAGTTATTTTTTTCCTCATTTTCTGCCGTATTTCTTCAAGAAATTAGATTAATACAATTTATCATTAATGGTACACAAAATTTTTATCTATTTAAACTTTTGGTGCAAATGGTGATTAAATATATGTAGATAGGTAAGGTACATCACTTATGAAGAAGAGTTTAATTTTTTGGTTTTGTTGTTAACATTGTTCATTAGATTTATTAAATATTGTTACTTAATAATTCTTTAAATTCATGTCAATAAAAACTTAATGCTCTTTTCTTCTAAACTAGGCTCATTTGCTCTTAAAGAGTGTTTTTATTTGTATACACAACTAACTGACATGTGAATTCAGTACCAGCAGTTTTTAATTACTCATGGTAATGTTCACAGAATAATATGATAGTAACCCAGATTCTGTAGTGTCTATGGTATTATACCTAATGCACATCTAGACAAAAGCACTGAATCTGATTTATAATAATGTTAATACTGTTGTTAAAGATTGGATTTGCTGAACAATACACACAATTAATGAAAATTTGGCCAGCAATATCTTAAGATATTCAGGGCCATAGCAAGGTAGAAAGGCACCCTGAAAATAATTTGTGTCCTAGAGTCTACTTATTTTGTGACACTCACTCATGACCCCTTGCGTAAAGCTAGCTGCAACAATGGGATAATATGATAAAATGATTTAGTTATCGAACACAGGAAAATGTTAAATATGCAATAGTAAAGCACAGCTATGTAAATAACGACTAACACTTTGTTAAAAGTATCTGCTATACATATTATAGAGCAACAATAATAAATTACTTAAAATGTATCAGAAAAGAATATGAAAATTCGGTTTTGGAATATTTTATCATAGATTGTCTAAAACTTGTGTAATGCAAACTTTCAGTAGAATATTGAGCTATCTTTTCACTGTGATATTAGATTCTATATGCTGAGCTATCCTGGGAGCATCCACATTTTCTAATCAGTAATCACATTATACTACTTTTCATGCTATTTATATCAGACAACAAAGACCTCTGTGAAAATTTCAAAATCTACAGCTTTCTTCCAATTTGTTTGACTTTTTTACCACATACTCAAAATGTAAAACATTTTCTGCACACAATATTTTAACAAGCTTTGTCAAACAACTGTTAAAATACTAATGTTTTTATTCATAATTAATAACTTTTTGCTATGGAAAATAAAATGCTCTTTGGAACCTACAGCTTATTGTAACATTCCCAAATTTTTAATTTGAGCTTAGTATACAAATAATCCTTGTGTACGCATTTCTTAATTTTACTTAGTTTATTAATAACCCCTAAGGTGTCTCCCCTTTAAAGAGGGTACCCTTATCACCTGGCCGCTGGATTCTTCAGGCACAGCCAAGGCCATGGAGAAGTGCAGGATAGGGATGGTGAGAGTCAGTGCGCAGACTCCTTCAACTATAAGGCAACTATTTGACCTCATAGGGATGCTACCTTTCCATCAGCATAGCTACTCAGTTGGCATCACAGTTAGCTGAGTGCACCCTGGGCCAGGCCTTCCAGCAGAGAAAAATCCCCATGTCTGTACCGGGAAAAGAATTCAGGTCCCACCACACCAGAGGCAAGCATGCTACCACTGCACTATAGGAGTAATCTTTAGTTAGTTTAAAAAAAAAAAAACGTTTTTGTATAAATGTTACTGAATTCTCCAGTATTTAGCTTTGGATATAATTAATTTCAGCAGAACTATTTAATATTCTAGTGCATAAACAATTTTAAATCCATAATTCCTGAAAATTTTAGGCTAGTAAGTTATAGATTGTGGTCCAAGGAACATTTTGAACCATGAAAAACACTGAGAAAAAGGAAATGAGACAAATTGAGGTTAAAGTTAATTGTAGAGCCAATTAAATTTCCATTTGTAGTTTTAAAGTTGTTGATGTGAAACTTATTACATTGTTTTACTGAAGTTCACCAATGCATTGCCTTAAAAAGAGAACCACCAGATGTCAATGACAACCAAGTAAATAACAGGCCTTTGAGTTTGCTGATACAGTCATAACACAGATAAACATGGATGAATGCATTTTTACGCTGAACCTTCTTGTAAAGTTTTTTCTCTTCTTGGGTAATAGAAATATAGATGCTCTACAAAAATCTAACTTTAGGCTTGCTTATGCATTAAAACATTTCTGCAAATTAGGAATACCAATATTGATATTAAGTATATGGAAGTGAAGTAGTTCACTCTTTAATTCATTTGAGTTGGAGCTACAAATATAATATTCACAAGAAAAATAGTTGTAGCAATATAAATGTACTGTAAAACAGTGAAGATATC
Organism: Tenodera sinensis; assembly: GCA_030765045.1. Lineage (NCBI taxonomy): Eukaryota > Metazoa > Arthropoda > Insecta > Mantodea > Mantidae > Tenodera > Tenodera sinensis. Next base: position 146,552,505 of record CM060966.1, read on the forward strand.
AAGGATTGCCTCATCATAAGGGAGCATATTGCATGTTGTAACTCTGACTGAAGATAAGCTACTCATCTAATAGTTTCATTATAGTTATGATTAGTGAATGCATCCAGAATTAAGGATAAGTGACCCTTTACCATGGAGAAATGTGGAAATTACAGTCATGTAGCTCCAGTCTTATCAAAAATATCTGCCATAGTGAACCAGAATGAAATAAAGCAAAGTGAGAAAGAAACACAAAAGCAGCCACTTAGTCAATTCTCACACAAAGAAAACGAGGATCTATTTTACCTAATACATATTCAACACTTCCTAATAATTTCCTAAAATTTCCCAATACATTGAGATACATTATTGGTGTCATAAGTGCAAAACACTTTTACCTCCGCAGACAATGCACTGCTAACAAACAACTTGTTCTGTGATAGTGACTTTATCCCTAGAACACTAACACATGGCACAAGATTCACTATCACTAGTGAGTTGTGAATTTTATGGTATTTATTAATTTAACAGTTTTAACAACAGCAATCAAAATAAGCAAGTGAATTTACGTTTGTATGCATTTCATCCAGCTGCCCATGAGCATCGTATTCAAAAACAGTGTCTTTCACTGCCAGTGTCAGAAGAAATGGTTGCTGATTTGATTTGATCACATCTTCATATTCATTATTCTAACTATTTTTTAAGTTACAAAAATATGGAATTGCAGAAGTCTTGCCCATGTGAAAATACATGCACTATATTGCCACACAGATTACGTGGCACCATGGCTGAGCAGCTAGATCAATCCCTATCAATCATCTAGGTGGCCCAGGTTTGATCCCAGGACCCACATGTGGTATTTGTGGTGGACAAAGTGGTGTCGGGTTTTCTCCAGGTTCTCCAGTTTCCCGTGCCACTCATTCCACCAAATGTTCCATTAGCACCTTTCCAACCATTCATTTCACCTGCATTTGATATCATCCTCTTCCTCACTATCATATCTGGTGCTGGGCTGACCACCTGCTTCGAGGTCTTCACTCTGTCTGTTCCATAGGTTCCTGTGCTTCCCGACAGGCGTCTGACCCTAGGCACTGTCTTGTAAGTCCTAGGGGCTGTAAGCCCTACATAAGTGAGAGTAATCAGCTAAAGAAGAAGAAGAAAACTGATAACTGATTCACAAGTACAGTACATTGTAGGTATACACACACACACGACTGCTCATGTCCAACAATGAAGCTACTACAGGCTAGAGTAATAAGAAAGTGTAGGAGACCATTTTGTAACTATGTTTACCAGTTGTCATCATAAAAATTATGACACATTAGTCTTCACATCACAAATTCCAACAGGAATCCTCCCAACATTCTTTCCTTCCCTCATATCTACTTGTAGTAGAAGTACTTAGAGTTTTATCATCTTTGCTTTAAATTTTATTTTCCTATTGCTTAACTTTTCAAATAATTTTGATGCCACTTTGCCACAATATGTTTTTGCTTTTCATACAATTTCCAAACTGAAGAAAATGAATTGTATACAATGTTTTTCATTAGTTACATCAAAAATCTTTATTATTGCACCCGCCATGTTTAAATATTTGAACAAAAATTAAAATTCAGTAATTCTTCATTCAGAGATCATGAAAACTGATGGTATTTTCAATCCTGCCTGTGGTATAACTTAGGTACCTTTGTTTCTTACTTATAGCATCTGCTACATTTCCTCTATTATGATCCTGATAGGCAACAATGCAGAATGTTGTGATTCTAGCCATACGTTGGTGCACCTGGTGTCACTTTTCTGCATTTTAATAATCATACTCATAATATGGATGTACAAGTGATTGTTTAGACTATAACTATAGAGAAGATCAAATAATATCACCTCTATGGTGGCCTTAAAGATTGCCAGTCCGTTGCTATGGCCCTGGTAATAACTAGAGGAACATGCCAACTAACCTAAGTAACCTTACTGATTCAGAGGCAAGTATGGTAACCACAGACAATCACTGTAGATTTTACCATTTGGGTAAAACGTACAGTGCAAGAGATATTACAGGTCTCTGTAGTAGCTTTAAGAATTTTACTTTTTCTGTTCTATTGTAGAACACACACATTTTACAGTAATGACTAATTTATAAATTGTATGTGAATGTCAAAGTCTAGATCCATTCGGCAACATCTTCTGTATTTATATTTTGTGTCAACAGCTGCTGCTTCTGCTATGAGTGAAACTTCCATTAACACCCTTGGATTGAACACCCCTTTCCTAAATGCTTTAAAAATCCCTATCACACATTTCAACAATTATTGCTTTATCATGATTATCTTAAGTTCTAAATAATAATAACATTCATTGTTTGAGAATGGGCAGGCATCTTTGCCATACTGCTACTAAACTCTCCCTAAAATGAGTCATGATATACTTGCTGAAGGAAATAGCAAGGTGTACTGACCAGCCCAGTTCCCTCTACTTGACCATGTATAACATAACATAAGACAAAAAAAAAAAGCAACTGCCAGGATATGAACTAAATTTAGAAAACTGTGGAGCATTTCAGTGAGACTGTTAACAGAATATAATTTAATGTCAGTCTATGTTCATTTCAACAGAAAAATGATGCTTAAACAGTCAATTGTACACGTCTGGTATTCAAAAGTACCATATTTCATTGCATAAATCACCGCCATTGCATAATGGTTGCACCTTTTTTTTGGTTTAAGCATTCCACTGCATATCATCACATTAATATATTAGATGTCCATCATCGAGAAATGTTGAAAGTTAAAATGCAACCTTGAGTAGCGTTAGTCCAGTTAGATTCATGGGAAAGAGTAGAGTGGATATGCAGCACACTCCAATGCTCAGCACTGAGGCACCATTTCTATTCCTAAAGTCATCAATATTTCATTGAAGATATATTGATTAAGATACATTGATGCTATCAATTTGTCAAGATAGTGGCCACTCATAAATTAATTTGATTGGTTCAAACATCTAAATTAAGATGTGACTAGTGGTAAGCAAATGAAGCAGCAGGGAGAGCAAACTGTTTTACATCAGCATGCACCAATTCTTATCCATTTATTCTTCAATTTTGTACAGCTGTTTGTTTCCATAGTTATTCTAAATTCTAAATTCTAAATTTTGTGAAACATCAGTATGAGGAAATACAGAAATCATATGGCACATTTTAACTAAGAATGGTTGCATTCGTGTAACAGAATCATAATCAAGCTGCAAAGAGGGAGTTTTCAGTAAGTGGAAAAGTTGCAAGAGATTGGCACAAAATGAAAATGCAATTGGAATCAACAAGCTATTCAAGGCACTGTTTTTGTGGCCCTAAGACCTGAAAATTCCTAGAAATTACACCAAAATGCTAGCATATATTAAAGAGTTGTGTGGAATAACAGATATTGTGCTTCATAGTCAGTAATATATCTTTATTTTATTGCAATTCAATATGGTGTAATACACGATTGAATCCAGTCAATTTAATTATATTGCTTCCAGTTAAAAGGTATATACAATTCAAGAGTATCATGAATGCTTTTGTAAATAAAAGATGATTTACAAAGTCACCATTACATTTTTTATTGGTTTTGGCATCACATGATACTTTTGTTTCCTCTCTCCTTTTTTTTCAATTACGAACAGTGTAATGAGGCCTGCTTGAATAAGGTCAGACTTGTTCTTCCTTATGTAACTGTACACTAGTTACCAAATGTTAACATGGCCAGTCTTAAATAATTTATTCTTTACAAATATTTGCACTGTGTGTTTTCTATTGACAGAAAAATTATAAAAAATATGAGAATTATACAATGAAATATGGTGTTTCAGTTAAAATACTTATATTTCAGTTCTTTACACAAGTTAATGGTTTGTATACAGCAATGTATGAGTAATGTATTTCAAGATATACTTGAATCATGCTTAAACACAACAAATATAAATAAGTCACTTTGGTTGAAACAAGATTAAAATACTTCCTCTTCCTTTATCCTTTCCTCCCTCTCTTCCTCTCTCTAAGATAAGTTATCAATTGTTTCTGCTTAAAATAAAATCCCAAGAAACCTATTATCTTTGAGTTTATCCTTATTTATATTGCATAATACTTAGCCATCATTATTTCAAACTGTTTCCCTGAGCACAAAACTGAATCTTCTGGTGCAAATCAAGCCTATACAATGTGGCTTTTATATGCATTCTTGTTACTTTAAACCACGTTCTCCATTGCACAGAACCTATATTGTGGCAAAAAAATATTGAAAAAAATAATGAAGAAGTTATTTTATTTGTTATAGTCCCTCAAATATTTCAGATATGGTGTAGATCAGCTTTTAATACTGTAACTATTACAGGCTGTCTTACCTAGCTTTGCATGAATAAATTCTATAAATAAGAAGTTATAAGAACTACAGGTGTTTTTTTAAAGTCATAGGTAGCCTACAATTTTAATGTATACCTAAAGCATAGGTATTAAAAGTCTCATTTAGATTGGTTGAACAGTGCAAATTTGTATAGAACAGCTTGAAAATACAAGTTGGGGTAATTTTTTTAAGTTGTAAGGTATCCTATCATATCTGCTAGTTTTAGCTCAAGTCCTGATTGGTTAAGTAGTGTACATTAAATAATGAAGATTAAAGGTATTTTTTAAAAATCCAAGGCTTGGACAGCCTTTGGAAGTCGTAAGGCAACCTATGAGTTTTGGCAGTTCCTGTAGCATAACTACAGAATATTTTGACCAGTACCATAGCCAAGCAGTTAGTGTTCGCCTACCACCTAGGCGGCCTGGCTTCAATCCCAGGGACCCACATGTGGTATTTATGGTGGGCGAAGTGGCATCAGGATGAGTTTTCTCTGGGTTCTCCAGTTTCCCCCACCTCTCATTCCATCCATTGCTTCTATCATCTTTCCAACTATCAATTTTGCCTGCATTTCATATCATCCTCTTCCTCACTCTCATACCTGTTATTGGCTGACCACCCACTTCCAGCTTTTCATTCTCTCTGGTCCATAGGTTCGTCTGCTCCCCGACAGGCGTCTGACCCTAGGCACTGACTTGTAAGTCCTACATAAGGGGAGGGTAATCAGATAAAGAAAGAACAAGTTAAACATTCTCATTTCTGCATAAGGGATTAAAAGTGTGGTTGGTATAGTTTTTCAGAGTTTTAAGGTAGATTTAATTTTGTTGAGTCGTATAGTATAAGTGTACTACTTTTGTCTAGTTTGGTCAAAAGGTGTTGATTTCCACATGGGGAGTCAAAAATAAGGATGAAGTTTTGTCAAGATGAAACCAAAAATATTCCATGATAGCAGTGTTCACCAACATCAGAAGAAAATTGATGATATAAACACAATATACAATATCTACCCTGCCTCCAATAACTCAGTTTTAAAACATTTAAGCCTCCCCATTCATCTTTGAACTGGAAGAAATTATAAACTACTTTTACCGTTAGAGGAGTAGAATAATTGTTCATCAGTTATTGTTTTGTCAAAATGGATCAGGACTTCAACATACAGACACACCATCTAAAATAGAAAGGTTGTTCAAATATTCTGAAGTAATACAAAGTTAATACACCATCTTGTCAATAAGAGTTTACATATAGAGTGCTTGAAGTGGTACAAAAATGCTTATTTAGACGTAACGTGCTGGATGTTTTTAGGATTAGTAATAATGCATACCTACTTATTACAGTTGGCACAGACTCAGCTGGCCACATGCTCTTCTGATCTGAAAATTGAAGCAGGTAGAAGGGTGAAGGTTAATACACCACTCTGATCTCATAGCAACCAATGCTGATACCAAGGTGTTTCCAGGCAGTTTTCTTGACAACAAAAGGTGCAAGCTCGGGGTTGCCAGTAGTAACACTAAACACCCTCTATTTTTCCATTTAGCACAGTGACTGAATTTCTTTCCAGAAATCTCCACCCCATGCTAATAGTATGCTATTGTGTTGCACCATAAATCAGTGAGTTGTTGACATCATGTGCCTGGTACATCACTTTACTTGTTTTACATGCACTATATAGTTTGTATGATCTGTTTGTATTATGGTGGAATTCACAAAAACAAAATTCAGCAATAATTATTATTTATTACGTGTAAATGAGTGTATATCAGAGTAAAAATATTTTTATTTAACTATGTTGACTGAAAATAATGCAAGTCAAAAAGACAAATCAAAGCTTTCATAAAAAAATGACCAGAAGTGTTTTCAGAAAAGGTATTCCAATTACAAATCAAATTGCATTATTTAATATGCTGTACCTAATTAAAAAGCTTCATATTCATTCAATCAAGCTCTCGTATTTTGTTACAGTGAAGTGAATAAGAACTTAACTTTATTTAATGATTTCCATGTAATACTGCACTGTGCAGAAAATTATTACTTATTTTATAACAAATACTCATGGAAATATCAAATGAAATATGTTACCTTAGAGATAGAAATTGCTTATTGAAGCTCTGTAAAACCTTTCTCTGTCACTGGTGCACCATACACCAATTTTTTCATCATGAATTTGGTTTAAGGGTGCTCAACTTCTAGGTCATCAGCGATGAAGGGGTACTTCATGAACAATAGGGGTAACTTTTTCAAGTCAATAGTTGATGCCTGCAATTTTGCCTCCTTTTTTTAGAGAATTATCAGACAGGAGCATGATTTTATCCTTTTTCAACAAGGCTCTGCAACAACTCATACAGCCAATCTCTTGATGGGAACAACTGAAAGTGTGTTTCAGGACAGAATTATTAGTAGAGATTTGTGGCCCCCTGAGTCCACCAACCTAACACTCTGTGATTACTATCTCTGGGGTAGCTTAAAACATAAAATGTACAAGACAAACCCACATACCCTGGAACAATTAAAACAAAATTGCTAGGAAATTGTCAGCATTTCTCAATGAGAACTACGGCAAGTGATGGATAGTTTCCTAAAGAGGTGCCAAGAATGTATGGACAGTGACAGCAGCCAATTTCAGCACCTCCTTTGTAAGTTGGTAAGTATAGCCTTTAAAAGTAGTTTTAAAAATGTTGTATGGTTTCATCTGCACCTTTCTATAATAGTGACAGTGGCAATAAGCAGCAAGAATGCAGACAGATGAAAACTGCACAGTTGATTTGTTAGTTTTGTTTGCTCTCCAGTATAACAACAGTTTGCAACAAAAACTTTTGCATGCTAAAAGAAGTTAATAAATGCAAAATAAACAAATGTAAAATAGTTCCTATTATAAAATATTTTAAACACTGAGAAGTATATATACTGTAAAGGGTACAACAAACAGACGAAAGATGAGTGTTTGAAACGAGTCAAACTGTTTCAAGATCTTCAATAGGAAAATGAAACGGATCAAACAAAATCTAGAGAATATGTGATATAGAAACAAGTTTGCATGAAAGAATCCTCTGTGAGGAAATATTTTCATTGATGTAACTATAATATGACAATATGACTATATTATTATAATATAATCAGAATGACTAAACCTTATAGAAATTGTCTGAAATAAGGCACCACTTTGTTTGAAAAAATGTTAAATAAGTTATGATACAATTGCAAAACTGTATATGCATGTTCTATATATAATAAGTAGCAGTACAAAGTGGGATAAAACTAACCTACTTCAAGCACTCTATAATCTTAGAGCCATTACATTTTGATACACTTTTCGTTCCTTGTGAAATTTTTTAGTAGTTGAATTTAGGTATGATTTATGAAATTACAGCTACAGTATGTAAAAGCAGTTCCCTGATTAGCTTCTGGTGTGGTATATTAAAAACATTTACAGTATGTTCTTACGCATAGCAGAACATTACAGTTAACTAAAAAACAAGCACATCTGTGTTGGTGCAATACTTGGTCCAGGCTTATGATCAATGTAATAACATTAACAGATGTTTTTAACAACAATGCTGCCAGCAGCAGATGATAATTTTGTGGCCATGGCTACCAACCTTCCTCTCTTGGACCATGGCCACAGGCCGGCTGCGTGTTGGTCCACTTCTTGCAGTCAGGGCCATGGTCCTCGTTGGTCTGTAGCACTGTGCTGCCCGCAGCTTCAATCTGGCTTTCAGACTTGTGGGGACATGATGCTTGGTTGTGAGTGAAACTTTTCACTACCATTGCTTGTCTTGGTGAGTGAATTTAGATTTTACTCAACCAAATATCCTGGTCCACTGCTATGGTTCCTATACCAGCAGTTTGGTATAAGAATAGTGTTCTATCATGCTTGAAGTTCTCTCAAGCACCTAGTAACTTCTTGACTGTGTAGCCAGGCACAGAATAGAAGAAGAGCAATAGTACTATTGCTAGTGCCAAAACAACAAGTGCCTTGAGGATAGCCCACTTGTAATTGTGCCACACAATATAACGGATTGATTTCAGTGGATTCAGGAACCACATGAAGGATGCATCTGGCCGACTGTAAGGAAAAATTACACATAATGAAGTTCATTAAACAACATATTATAGCAAAACTTCATTTAAATCAACAGATATAAGGTTTTTTCAGCTTTCCAAAAGATGAACAACGGTAAGTGAATATCGTAATATATATTTATAACTTACTATAAGTTAAGTATTATTTCAAAATCACAGCAATTTACGCATAATTGTTAATGTATTTTACCCAGTAATACAAGGTAAATAGGGAGGATAATAATTTTAACCATACAAATCTGTATTCTCATTTCAAAGCACACGAGAACAAGAATATGGATACCTTTGGAAATCTAAAATGTCCAAGTTCAACCTTTATAACCTGCATTGAATATCTGGAGAGCATTTTCACTGGCAATATGCTCAGATTAATGACAACAAATAATGTTGGAAACGCATTGATTAATTTAATGGAGAATGTGTAATTCAGCCAACAGTGCAAGGATTTCCCCATGCGTTATTTAATAAGGCTGTTTGTCAGGATGAGAATTTTTTATTTCTTAAAGTTTGTGAATAGAGATTTGAAAAATAAAAATAAAAGTGAAAAAAACCTGAACACTATTTTTCTTTAATGCTGCAATAGTGTAATGCTGGCAGAGTAGGTCATGTGAATGTACACAGACTTTGTTGTTTTATTGTAAAAAGATGAAATAAAATAAATGCAACTGTATGTTTTATAGTAACTATTTTATGTTGTGCAAATAGACATGATATGAAAAGACCATTCATAGATCTCCTTAGCCCTTAATATAAAATAATCCTAACTTTTGCCATACAGTGTATATCCTGTAAAGTTACTGCTGTGATTTATGTTACTGCACCAGCTCTACATTTGTGTTCTATTTACTTTTTTTGCTATGTATGACAAGACTTTATGATTCATTGTATGCAGAATCTCATTCAAGAATTTGTGCATTTTTATTCTTGTGGTAAATAAAAGCAACTAATGAGCCACTTGCTTATTAATTACTGCTACCTATTTTCCACTTATTTCATATTACTAGGGCTTCCTTTGTTAATACATATAAGTAGAAAACAAAATTTTGTTGGTTTCATTCTGCTTTCGTGCGTTGTTTTTTTCAAATTTTAATTACCCTGAAATTTTGTGTAAGAACAGGGTGCGAAAAGAAGTGCAGCAGAACAGAGCGCCTTTTGTAAATGCATGAATGTCTTCAGTTCCCAATATGAATTATGTATCATTCCGGCTCATTTTAGTGAGTAAACTTCTTCATTGGAGGGAAAATAGATTGTATTAGTCTGAGTTAATAATATGTTTGGTTTCATTAGCGTTTCTTTTCATAAAAATTTTAATTTAGCCAGCTAGATTAAGAGTTCCGTTTCGTAAAACTGCTTGTTTCGAGCCCTGGTAGGAAGTAGCAATCACTTCGTTAACTTGGTTTCAATATGGCGAAGCGCGCAACGCAACGGGTACATGCAGATCAAAGGAGCCGACTCAAGCTTTCCTTTCTGTATACTGTCTATTGTATACTGTCTATTCTGTGCTCCGGTGTTACCACTCATGCATTTCACTGTACCACATTACCTATGTTACATTCTCTTGTGTTATTATACTGGTTTACTTTAGTGTCTAACCAAATTAAACAGTAATTTGAAGTACTACATTCATGAAGCAGATCAGTATCAAAACTACAAAATCCTGTGAATAGTAAAAGGAGCCACATGTTCATCTCTTTACTTTAGCTGTTGGCCTATCTGAAATAAACAATTGATAAAGTACAGCTCACAGCCTTCTATGATATACCAATTATATAGTATACCATATTTTATCACCTCAAGAGCTGAGGATTAAGGGGAAGATAAACAACTCTACATTGGGCTAATCATTTATGTAGGGATAATAATGATTCAGAGAACTAACAGTAGTCTCAGAAGGGCAGGAAACGTATTAAGATATCCTAACCAATGGAAAAGGAAACTAATGGAAATTGAGATATAAAGACGATAAGTGGGAAAAAAGTAGAATTAATACAAGAGACATGAGAGGAGAGAACTGAAGGAATTGGACAGAAGTGGGGAAGGACAATGACAGAACTAAAAAGGGTTACTGAGGATAGAACAAAATAGAGAAAATGGATTGAACAAGGCTACTCCAATGCTAGATAAAAGGCAGGACGGAATAGAAGAAGAAGAGGAAGAAGACTTCCTCTTACTCTAATAATAATTTGTTTTATTTATTTTATTTTTCATTGTTTCTCTGATTGTTTACTCCTTTTATTCTGTCACATAACACAAACGCCCATGCTCGAGGCAGGATTTAAACCTGCAACCCTGCTGAAGACATACATTCTAGTGATCATGGCTATAAGGGTCAGCTTATTGCACATTAGTGGTTGAAAGTTAACAAAGCCAATCTTAAATAGTTTATTCTTCACACAATGTTTGTACTGTGTAGCTTTACCTTATGAACCCCCTAATGCAACAGCCCTTCGCAGGCCAAGGTGCTCTGTCCCCCACCTCTGCCTACTAAAGGCGTTGTGAGTGTGGTGCAGAACTGGTCAGCATCCTGAGCCCTCTCGGCTGGTTATGCAACCTTCGTAACCCAAGGTCACTACTTCTTTATCAAGTAGCTCCTCAAATGGGCCCTCAGGGATCTAATAAGGCTGAGTGCATGGGTACTGGGGATCAAACCCTGGGTCCTCTGCACCAAAGGCAAGTGTGCTACCACTGCAATACGAAGGTGGTCTTTACTTTATGAAGAAAGCATAAAAAGTGTGACAATCATGCAATGAAATTCAGTAATTTAAAATACAACTGCATAAAAGATGTGTAAAGACCAGTTATCTTCAATAACAACACCATCTGAGAGCTCAAGATAAAGCATGCAAATAGATTATTAACATAGTCTCTACTTACTTTGGTTTGTCAAGAGGATCTGGCTCATTGCGACCCAATCCTGCTGGGTTTTTCTCAGATTCTTCCCTTGTCAGGAGATGAAGTTCTGCTTCTACTTTACCCTGAAATAGAATAAATTATTTACAGCAATGGATGTACAATTGTAAAAATTCCCTGCAGAGTTTCTTAAAATATAAGGAATTAATGCTTAACTACTCATATGGTTTACTGTGATTGTAAATTTTTTCTTTTTGTTGTTGTTAGCTAATGCTGGATTTCTGACAATGAACTCATTAATCCTCTTGCTCTCAAATATTTTTCACTGATGGATGGGGCACTAGAAGTGGCCGGGCATATTTGAAGGTGGTCTCGGTCCATTTCCTCTTGCAGATCACATAGAGGACAGAGTGGTGAAGATATCCCAATTCTGTTTAAATGTTTTGCCAGACAATCATGTCCTGTAATCAACTGAAGATAACCCCTAACATGCTGACCTGTCATGGCATGTAATATGTCCTCTGATTGGTAATCAGAGGATATGGTCGGTGAATTTACTTTGATAATGCTCCCGGTCAGGTTGGTGAGACCCATAAACAAATGACAGGTGTGGTCCTCCAGACATTCTGGGGGTTGTGAGAGAGCGATGTAACTGCCAAAACATAAAAATATGGTGCTCTCTAAAGAGCGGTTACTATTACTGCCAAGTCTCTTCAATATTTATGAAATATACTCGAGGGGTAAAATGTTCCAGAGTTAAAATAGTCCCCCTCGGATCTCCAGGCGGGGACTACTTCTCGAGAACCAAAACATTATATTAATGGAAGATCTAACATCAGAATTCTACAATGGAACGCAGGTGGTCTCACCCAAACAAAAAGAATAGAACTGAATAAAATTGTAAATTTTTTCTTATCAGCTAGGTTAGTAGTTATTGGTAATGAGTAGGCATAGACATTTCTAAGCATTAAGGCCAGGATAGAATAAAATAGGACTGAACTGTTACTGGACAACAGGCAGGGACATTATAGATAACAAACCATCCCCCATACTTTGTACAGTCTTTTAGTATTTGCACACAACACTTAGGCAAGTTTTTTACTGACTGCCAGTGGTCCCTGGCTGCTGCTGTTTTGCACTCTTTGCAGTGATAATGGTTTGAGTGTAGTTAGTATGATTCAACTGCTTAAGAATTCCTATACTGGTTACGAGATTTTAATTTCCAGATGCCTTTTTCATAGTGAACATTATTTGTATTTTATGCTTCATTGAGCAAGGCACATAAATTTCATAACAGAGGGATGCACCAATAAGATTTCATAGGTTAATACAAAGGAATAGAAAAGATACAGTTCAGTTCATTAGGAAGTAAGTACTATTTGGCACAGCCATGAAGCGTATCACAAAGAATGTGAAGCTACCCAACTGTTTCTGTGAGCTTATCACACTACCATGGTGAGACAGGGTATATACACTCTGCTCAGATGTAATCATATCTTCAGGACAGCAACGTCTCATATATCGGCAGACACAAGAGATCATCTATTTGTGTTTTATCACTGAATGTACGCCAAGTTACTATTATTTCACTCTTCTAATAAACAAGATAGGAAAGGAAGATAAGAACTGCTTGTAGCACTCAACAGCGAAGGTCAATATGCCTCAATGCTTTGCCAAGTAGTAGATTAATATCCAACATAATCAGCTTATGACTTCCTTAGAATAACAAATAAAATAAACCACAGCAATTCTTTAAAATACTTCTACATTATTATCATCATCATCATTAGTATCAGTATCATTATCATTATTATGACAAAAAATTCCAGAAACTGAGCATTATAAATAAAATATCATTATAGTTGTCATTTAAACTTATTTTTTGGAAACTTCTTTATCAATCATTTGTTTCCTGGAGTTGCCTGAAAATCATTGTGTAGCAAATTGACCTTCTGGAAAATTTTTAATGAACATCATTGGACAGTAATCTTACACATTATTGGTGAACAGAGGCATGAATGTTGACATTTTATCGTGCAAAACTATTTTGGATCTTATTCTTCTTTACATGGATAATATTTAAATAATTCTGGTAAAAATTTGGGAAGAGAGCAGATATTGTATATGTAACAGAAACTTTTGATATATAGAATGGCAGTCAGGTATTTACTGTCAAAAATTAGAGCTTACAAAATGTACAAACTTTGACTAGTTAAGCCACTTATTTGGCATTTCATCTAAGCGGGAAAGTTATTGGTTAAATGATGTTACTTTTTTGTGTAGATGAATTACCAGGATTGCTTTCAATGCTTTTGGCTGCTTTAACAGGAGAATTGCGTAGGTATATACTTAGTTACCTAGTTATATAAGTTACTATATGCAAAGTTACCAATGCAAAAGAAAACAACGGCAGCCCATAATATAATTTATATGGCATTGTTTCTGAATATAAAAGCTTAACCTTTTTACATCTTCATATTACAATTTTACTTACTGTGAGCTCCATTTCTTCATTTTCTTTCTTTACATAAAAGGGCCACCAGCCTTTTACTCTCTTTTGCTTAAAAATGCTAACTTGCGGAACAGAACCATCTGTCTTCAGCATATCAAGTGTGCATAATTTGGAGTTCTTAGCCCCTCTAGGAAATCTGTTTAAGTCTAGAGTTATAGCTCCTACAATAAACAGAACAAAAATTTGAACATTAACGGTTCATATTCAATTCAGTAATGTGGAGCTTGGCTGACATTGATTATAAGTAGAGAGTATGGGAAAAACAGAGGAAAAACAATCATTGCTAGGCTCCATAACCAAGGGGAATAAATAGTTAATGCTTTACAAGAGTTATGATCAAAGTGTCATGCAGTGAAGACGCATAATTGTGCACAGTTAGCAGTAGATGTGGATCACAATAAAGTAGAAAACGCATTAATTCTTCTAAATAAGTAGCAACAACAAAGAAAAAGTAATCTACCAGTGATTACAAGGAGAAGAAATAATGCTATATATATACATGGGTATAAACACATGTTAGGGAAAATAAAATTAGATTGTCGTGAAAGTGATGCCATTTATGCTTTAGGCTGAGATGATTAAAAGGAAATACTTTGCTGTGGGAGTAACCCAAATGGTTTTGGCTGGCAGTTTTGGGAACATGGTTAACCCATTAATGTCCAACTTATATCTTTTTAAAAAATTGAAAAAAAAAAAAAAAAAAAAAAAAAAGAAAAGAAAGAAGGAAAAGAAACCATATGTGATGTATTAGTTCGGCATACAGTATGTCAACAATATATTTTGTTTGCCTTTTTATTCACCCAGTGTCTCAAAATCCCCCAGCCTATAAACAGACCGCTGGGCATTAATGGTATTAAAATATACTGTAATGATGAACAAATACATTTGTCAAGTTCATGTGTTTTATGATTAAACTTTTTTTCTTAAAGCAATTACAGATCATTTAAAATCAAACCACATATTTACTGAAACATTTGGAGTGGTAAAAGCTTTTTATAATTATTACACCCATATCTCTGAATGTAATCTATAAATAATGAAACAGAAAAAAGAAATAACTAATGGACTTACCTATTATCATTCACATTTTTTGTTAGCGCAAAATTGCGAAAATATTCCCAAAAATAACTATCAGACATGTGCACTTTAGGAATCCATGCACTTACATGTTATCCTTGTTTCAAGAAGCACAATATAGAATACTGTTGAAACCAGTTCACTCTGTTTCAAACAGAAAAACTGAGAAGACAAATAACACACATGGCAGATGGTTGCATACTATTACAGAAGTAACAATGTTGCTGCCTGTAGTGTAAGCTAGGTTTTCCATGTGCTGACATCAGATAACACTTGTGCCATGCAGTCTATAAATAGATCGCTTGCTGTTAGGCTCATATTTTCACCACTGGAATTGCTTACAGTAACATGCTCTTTGTGTGATACAATAGTACAAACCTTTATTGACAATTTACTGTATTACAGCAAGTTGAGAGGGAAACGCAACAAGAAAAAAGAATAATATGCTTTCACAGGCACTACAGTCATTTGCTCCTTACTACTGTAAATTAATATACTAGAAAATCTAATAATGTGTTCACATAATCAGATAACATCAATGATGACATACATGGCCAAAGTAACTCTTGAGAATACGTGTAATCTAAATAAAAAAATAATATCTGTAGCGGTCTATAAAGAGACTGCTGGGCATTAATGGGTTAATTAGTTTTGTGAATGGTTTCTATTTAAAACATATAATAGTTACTTTTGGGGAACTCAGAACTTTAATGGGAGAAAATTTTAGCCCTTGCCATTTTGTTCTTTATCTGCTACCCATTACATATGATCGTTTAACAAAGATCTCATCACATATGCATCATAATAAAAGCTGCCACAAATGTAAGTAATTTCACACTTTTCTGACAGCTAAAAATCAGTTTTTTTTCTCTGTGATGTCTTTAGCATCTTGTCCAAATTGTTTTAATTTGCAAATAAATAATACATTGGCACATATGTACAATAATCTCATTCAAACATTTAAAATAATAGATAAAATGTATAAGATTATTCATTGGTGCAAGTTCAGCAGAGCAGTGTTAGTGAGAATATAAATGAATGCAGCTTTTAAACATTTGTGCAGATATAATAATTTCTTAATACAGTTCTTGCCTTATCACTATGAAATGAAAGTATGGATTCTTTTCTGAGACATAGATTTAAATCTAGATCTGTTACTGTTTATAAACTGAGGCAATTGCTAATTTGTATCTTATAAATACAACTACAATGTATCAAACAATGTATCAAACTATAAACAATTTTTGTTTGCAATAAAATACTTACCTAAGAAATCATCAGCTGAAAAATGATCTGCATCCCAAACTTGTAACTCAAGCCTTGCAGGTATTTTGCATTCTGTTTCATCCCAAGAAAACAAAGATTCCTTTCTTGATATGACAATCTTTTCCTCTGCCACAAGGTAATCAAAAGGATAGATGAAACGCCAATTGAAATTACCCTCTCCAGTAAGGGAACGATAATGAATGTCAGTACATTGACAGTCTTCTGGACCTTTCAACCATCTGCTCTCACAGAAAACAAAAACCCTTTAGTAAATAAATATTTAATTCATAATAGAAACTTACATAACTCCTGATATTATAACTTGACTAATAATTTATGTGCACTTACAACACCAAATTGACTGATTCGCCTCACTCACAAGCTGCCTATTTATAAAGACACTTAAGGTACTGATAATTCATGAGTGTCGGCATACCTTTTTTTCAGGGGAGGGGGCATATTGGAAGTTTACAATTAAACAATATTAATTCATTATTCTATTGCCAAAAACTGTAAAAGAGTTATAGTCTTTTATATAAAAAATAAAGTAATAGTCTAATAGTAATTGATTGCACATTACATTTACCAATTTCCTAGGGGGGTCGTGGCCCCCCCCCCCCTGCCTTTGCGATGCCCATGTGATGATTCAGTAAATATACTGTGAAACTAGTCTGCTTTTAATTTCAAGAACTTACAGCAAATACTAAGATAAGTGAAGCTTATAGTCTCTAAAATGTTTGTTATAATCATACAATTCTTCTGAAATTTTCATCAAGAGTATATTAATGGTAATTTAAATCACGAAGATTAAATTGATGATTGATATTTTCAATGAACAAACCAATAGGTATTATTTGAAAACCCAACCTACATTTTTTTTACTATTCTTAGAAACTAAAATTAAATTGTGATTCACGTACCTAATAGTTCATCAACAAGGACAATTTTGATCAAATTAAAAAATTTGCCTATAAATGTGATAGAATAATGTGGTACTTTTTTTGTCATAACCCAATGAAGACTACCATAGTTTGCACATAGTTATAAGTAGGGCTCGAATTTTTGGGCATTCTAAACTTGGCCACAATATCTGTATTGCTTTATTAAATAATCTGGTAACAGTCACATGGTTTGCAGCAGGTGTGTCTTGGTAGGTCAGTAGAAAAGATGACTTTGAAATTTCAGAATCAGTCTTCAATACGTCTATAAGAACATTTCCAATTATAATGAAAACTGAGTCAGATTGAAACACTTAACATCACTTGCATATAATTAATCTTGACTGGTTTCAAGAGCTTAACTTGCTCCCATCGTCAGAATTGCCTGGCTGGTTCTTGTACAGTTTGTCCAAATCGCAGTGACACCCACATGTGCAAGAGAGGAAAAATTAAGGAGAAATGACTGGAGTGGTGGGGAACAAGCGAATGATATCAGGATTCAGGCAGTGACATACACAAGTGGTGTATGTTAACAAATTATAAGCAATTACTGTGTAGTTACCACAATAAGAGCGAGCAATACACTAACCCCCACCTGTCCTATAATGAAAGTGGGCACGTCTCTTCTATTGCGCATCTATGCTTCAGGAGTGGGACAGTGCCACAAAGATCTGGACAAACTGTAGATGTTGTTTGATGTGTAGTTGGTTGGGCTGACATCTAGTGGTGGATTGATGAACTTCCATAGAGGGTTTGGTGGAAGTTCATCAGCCCACCTAACCATATATCAAACAACATCTATAAGAACCACTTGGGCAATTCTAATGATGGGAGCAAATTAAGCTCTAGAAACTGGTCAAGATTAATTACATATAAGCGATGTTAAGTGTTTCAATCTGACTCAATTTTTATTATAATTTAGATATACATCAAAGTTACTAGTTTATTCAAAGATATGCAACATTTCTAATTTTCCTGCCAGTAGAATCTGGAGTTTAATCTATGCTCACCCATATTTTTTCATTAGCACAAATTTTGCATGTATATGTCAGTTTCTTCACAGCATTTGGCAAGGTAATATTTTCACAAAGTTGATTCATCGGGTGTGTCAATATTTGTACATTTTGACAGAAGTGTTTTGAATTGAGGTTGGTTCACTTTCGAAATGGGTATATCCATTGAAACTAATGCTCTGCACAAATTCTCAAATTTAAAAGATCCTGCTAAAGCACTTGGCACTGGATCATTAATAAAAGATTATTTTTTTGTAAAGTGTGAAATAACTGCCTTATGTCTATTACCACTTAAATGTTGTATTACTTGCGAATGTTGGTCTGCCATTATAGCTTTACCACATGGTTGACAATACAGGATTTCACCATCAGAACTGAAAATATCCTTAAATTCTGCAGCATACTGTTGCACACAGTAACTTGTACTACTTTTCACTCTGGGCATGTGAACTCAAAACTGTCAATGTGTAACTTTCCAACACAACTAAACTTTGCAGATTCACAAATGACTAATTGACCATACAGTTTAACAAGTATCAGTGTACATACTAGCCAGGTTGTGAAACGATAACAAGTTTTATTTGTCTGAAGCATACAGCAGTGGTGGATTTCTCATTTTTATCTTGTAACCTCATGTAACTAATGAAAGAAGGATGTTTATATTTTCTTCAAACTGAAGGGATACTATAGATGAAATATCAGTTCTTCCAATAATGAGTAACAAATTGCATCATCTGGCACGTGTAATTGAGCATTAAAAAAGAGGATAGTGACTTGTTAAAAATAATTCTGCTGCTGCCTTTATGAGATTTTATGTAAATATATAAAAATTATTTTAAAAAGGTTTTCTTTGTGCAATTTTGTGTAATTTATGCGAATATCTGAAAATATTTATTTACATAAAAAAATCAGAAAATATGCATTTTTATGTGCAATAAGACTTAAAATGTTTGGTCCAGTAAATATCCAGAACATTCAACCCAGTTTAAAGTAATAGTAGAAGCAATTGATAGTAAAGGATTTTAAATAAAAATAAGCAAGGAGTATGAAAACTCATTTACGCACTTCACTAAAATATTTATTACTCCACGTTTATTTTCATTTGGTTGCA
Organism: Tenodera sinensis; assembly: GCA_030765045.1. Classification (NCBI taxonomy): domain Eukaryota; kingdom Metazoa; phylum Arthropoda; class Insecta; order Mantodea; family Mantidae; genus Tenodera; species Tenodera sinensis. The sequence goes on from CM060966.1 coordinate 146,571,698, forward strand.
GTGTTTATATTACATTCCAATAGCCAGGTCAAAGTTACAACATTTGGCTATATAATAGGTTAAGTAACATACCCTTTCACATATATATCAGACATCTTTTCTCCAGTAAAGAAAGCATCATCTTCAAGAACCACATCATCTGTATTCCAAATAATAATTCGTAGTTCATATGATTTAGGCTTCCTTGGAGAAATATCTAGAGGTGGGCCAGGAAGTGGCATATCCATTGGAAACATGTCAACCCACATTTCCAACTTCCCCTGGAATAGAAACAGGCAGATTTATATTAAACATAAAAGAATTCAATACTTTTTTTTATTTTAGGAATTTCTACAATGCTGTAGGTTTTCCACACCAAACAAAATAACAATTTATACATAATAATAATAGAAGATTAGTAAACAGGATGTTCACTATTTTATCATCTGTCTCCATTGTTCCCTATCCAACACATCTGTTTCCTGCAGTCCCTTCACCTCCATGCATCTTCTTACTCCATTTTATCTTCCTTTCCTATTTCTTCCTTCTGGTGTCGAACTCATCACTTGTTTTGACAATCTTCCATCTTCCATTGCACCGATTTGAGCCACTATCTCAACACACCAAGGGGCTTTGTACCCTCCCCGCAACCAACAGCATGCTCAAGTTGTGGTTATAGCTGACAGATCATGTCTCGAGCATTGTCACCTCATAGGTCATCATCAGTGACGTTTTCATGACATAGTAATGGCATATTTGTCTACCTATTTCTAATTTTGATCCATCTGCCTTTAACATTGAGCTTAAATATTTAAAGTTTACAACCTTCTTAATTTTATGACCCTCAATTTCAATTTCATCACTGCCAACTGCCATATACAGTTTTATTCAAATGTATTTTTAATCCCCATTTCCTGTATCCTTCTTGGAGTTTCCTGCATATACAATCTGCATCTTTATTATCTTGAGCAACTAACACTGGGTCATCCACAAACAATAAATTAGATATGAACAAATTATCTCTTAAGTAAAAACAAATTAGAAACTAACAAACAACTTGGAATATTACTAAGATAAGTGAAGCTTTTAGTTTTTAATTTGTTTTTGCTTTACATTCTTGTTGCTTCACTGTTAATAGCTTCATTATTTCCTTATTTAAATGATCTCTTATTTGAAATCCCATCCTTCTACACTTCTTGGTCCAACCTCTTAAACTCATTTGTATGAAAATTTTAAACATCCTTCTTTTACTTGGCAGATATTGTTATTATGCATTTCTTCTATTATATATGTGAGAGGCTTGCTTATCTCTGCTATTATAAGTGCTTTCCTATAACAATTACAGAGGAATCTGTGTGGATTGAAGGAGCGAGATGAATTTACAAAACAATGACGTGGGACTTCACAAACAGGAAGGAGTTTGATGGCAGATGGAGAACCAGATGGGCAGACCTCTTCACCATGGGCATTGGCAGACGCTTTTTCAAGGGGAAGCTAGCAAACAACATTAATTCATTATTCTGTTGTCAAAAGTTACAGTATTTGTTGCAGATAACCATATTATTAAAAATTGTTCTTTACACAAAAATTAAAACAGTAGTCTAATAGTCAGTAACTGACTGCACCTTAAATTCAATTTCAATTCCCCCCTGCCGCTTGTGATGCCCGCTCTTCACACAGCAAGCAGGGAGACAATGAAAAAGACAGACAAGGATCAGGGACCAGTGGAAAGAACTAGAAAAATAGGGTTAACTCATAGGTGGCAGAATGAGATAAAGTTCAACTAAACTAGTGAACACACCAAAGTGGAAAAAGAAAAGTGCCAGGGAACAAATGTGCTATTTTTGAGTATCTCCCCTACCAAGGCAGAAGGCAGAAGGCCTTAGTCTTTCAGGAATGTTATAAGATAAACTGTAATTTATTTAGGGTTTACTAGTGCTGCTAAAACATTTCTTTAATGTGTCACTTACTTGTTCGATCCCAGGTTTATCAGGATTATAGAGTGGTCTTGTTTCAATGTGCTCTGGTACCAGCTGGCAGCCAATTCTAGGAAACTCATGCCACCGATGCAGCACAGCCAAAGCCATATGCTCCTCAAGGCCTGAAAATTATACAGGCAAATGCTTTAAAACTTGTATCTCTATTAAGTACTTTTATATAAAATATTTGAGTCTAGAAAGACAATCTACAACTTTAAAATTTAGACTGAAATAGAGCAACATAAAAAATGAAATAAGTATCAAACATTTTTTTAGCTCATTTTTTTTTTCTCCCTGAAAGCATTCATTGCCATTTCATTCAGCTTAAAGTCCTCAAGATGATTTGTGCAGCTCTCCATGTTATTAATGCACTGTGTATTTCTTATGCAAAGCATTACAGACTGTTTAAGCCTTAAAGTTTACCTTTAAATTCTACATCACATTGTCTATGAAAGCAATGAAAACTATTAATAATTTTAGCAGAGATTATTCATGTTATTCTTGTGCTTTGGAGCTGTTTTCTTGCTTAAAAGTATGTTTTTTGGGTATAAACAGCTCACAATTAAGAATGAATAATTAGTTATGAAATTTATGGAAATAATTTTCCAACGCTTTCAATGCTCTATAAGTAATAAATAGCACAAATCAAGTTTTATCTAAACCCTGTGCATCTATCTCTCATCTTTCAAAAACATTTGATCCATATTGTTATGAGATACCAAATTTACAGAATTATTTTATGATTTTCCTTATATTGGTAGTTTGCTGATTCTGTAAGTATAAACTAAAACCAATAAATAAGTGCCACTAGCAGAAACACTACATTAATTAATGATTCAAACAGCATCTATTTAGGTAGAATCTAAACTGTATCTAATTTTCTATTGCTGGATCATGTCCAGAAAGTGTTAAACCATACAAAGGAATGAAGTGACATTGTTATTTAGTCTTAGAAGTTTTACACCGAGCCGTTTTGGTATCTTTGGTCAGCTCACGCCACCTTCAAAGTTCCAAGCACCAAAACTCCTCAACTAGTTTGGGAGGGCTGGGCATCAGGGAGAAACATCACACCTCCTTCTATGTGACGCTTAACTCATGTCACCAGTGGTCACCAGTGATTGGTCACTTGGTGACTGCAGTGCAGAGGATTTTTCCTGCCAGATAGGTTGGCCAAGGAAGAGAGAGGAAGGCTAGTGAGAATCAGTCAGTATCAGCCAAGAATTCAACAGGTGGTTAAGAAACAGGGTTCCCATTGGCCTATATATTAAAATGTTTTTCAGTTTTAAAACAACTTAATCCATGTGTCAAGTAGTTGGGGCTTGATTGTAAAATGGCAGATTGTAAATGATTTTGAGAAGAGCTATTCAGAGATAGTGGAATGGATTTTAAGTTTTTTAAAGATGTGTTAAATTGGTTTGGATGAATCATGTTATTCTGATAATTATAAAGACCTGAATTGAACCAAAGCCAAATAGTATGTCCTACCAAGAAGAAAGTAGAATTTCTACAATTAATTGTGCAAAATCTGTATGTGTTTGTATGTAAAGTGGGAAGCATAAGGTTAATATTGGAAATAAATGTTAGGAATTTTAATATGCGTACCTATAATTGTAATTTTGTAATCAGGTTAAAGTTAACTGAAGTTACTACAAATTTCTATAGTACATTTTCACCCACTTCAGCATGTTACCTATCTCTAGATGTATTACATATTAATATCATGTTTATACAAGATAAATTGGGCCAAAGGAAAAGGGTATATTCATAATTAAAGGTCGGCAATTGCTATGCAGTGCATTTGTTTCTACAGGAAGATACCAATGCTACAGAGAGTAGATTATAGGTATTAATAATTTCTGCTTTCACAAGGAGTTTAAAAGAGCAAATGGATAAACTATTCCAATGTGCTGAACAAAAGAAGCACTGTATGAAATAGTAATTATTTACCTACAATAGAAACCATTCTTTCAGAGAATAAGGACTAAAAAGAAAAGACTCCTTGCAGAAAGTTAGGTTATAAAATATCAAACACATGCATGTAGGATGTTACAGTAACTTATTGCTTCATTCTTACAAGTTCTGTATCTGATCTCTGTGGATGAGAAACATAGGGATAGCACCCTAAATGTTAAATTAGGTACCTGATATTTGAAACTTTAGAGTAAGGGAAGTTCATCAACTTTCACCAAAAGAAGACAAAGATATTCTCTGTGGATGAGAAACATAGGGATAGCACCCTAAATGTTAAATTAGGTACCTGATATTTGAAACTTTGGAGTAAGGGAAGTTCATCAACTTTCACAAAAAGAGGACAAAGATATTTTACCTTTAGTATTCATGTTACAGTCAGCTTCTTCTGTATGAAGATAGAAAGTTTGACGACCAACTTTCACTTTGCCATTACTGTATATCGGACCATCAATTTTTCCATCTTTACACAACTTGGCTAATATTTGAGTTGGTTTCATAGGATCTCTCCATTGATTATATCCAAAACTAAGAGGGAAAAATAAAGGCAGTTAAATCAAATTGCATAAGACGGTTAAAATTTATGCACTACTATCTATTAAGAGACAGAGTTTATAATTAGTTTAAGACAAACAAATAGGAATGCAATGACACAAAGGATTAAATGTACATGTTACATATTTTCCAGTATCATTACCATCCTTTGCCTGGCACATTTAGGCAGATTCTGATTCAATCTTGATATTTGGTATTTATTCAAACTTGTTTTTGAGCTATAGTGATCACTGACAAACAGCAGGTCACACGTATAGATCTTTCTCCAAAAGTTCTCTTTTTGAGTTTAGTGGACCTGAAAATGTGAAATCTTGGTATTGAATTTTTGTGTTTAATACAATACTTCCTATAAACACTACAGTAAATGGCAGAAACAAATACTGTGTTACACATTATAGACCAATAAACTGATTAAAAAGGAAGTAAATAGTATGAAAAGGGTGGAAAGTAATGTATGCAGCATCCATATACCTTTTAACTGTTCAGCTTGATTAGGAATGAAAAATGGAAGTGTAAATGTAGTATATTAGTCCATAATAAAAGCAATGTCCACGTGCTATTATATGAATGAGAAAAATGAAGATTTTTACTTACTCTTCATATCTGCGAGCAATACCACATGTGGCTCTGTGCCTGCTATAAAAGCGATTTTCTAGGTCAATGCGAGTCTCTCCTATCATATCATCTGATCCTACAAGATCCCAGTCTAAGATCTGCACTGTCAACATGGAATCTTGAGGAAATGTTGCTTCAATCTCAAAACACCTATGTGGAAAATAGTATGCATTAAAATATTAGCACAACATATCTTTCTAACAGTTGAAAATTATTATAATTACAAAAATAAAACAAAAATGTCAAATTCTAAGAGATACAATTAAACTAAATTTATAACATAATAATATGTAAGTACTTAATGGTATCATCGCTTTAACCTTAATCAAGGTTCAACTTGATATTTTCACATATTTTCTTTGTTTGCCTATTATATTAAAACTGTTTTACTTATTTCTACAGAAAAGCACTATTATCTTTTATGATTTGCCATTCTTGCAGGCTCTAGAAGTCAGTCTGCTACAGGTATATGCTTCAGTACTTTTCACACCACTCTGGTGAATTTTTAGAAACAAACATTTTCTGCTTTTGTCGCTGAAGAATATATGTATGATATGAATGATCACATGATATCCTTATCCTAAGATAAGGAAATAGCCTTGAAATATCCTCCTCAATTAGCTCACATCCTACAAAATTGAACTTAAGATGTCCAGAAAACCATGGCACATTACTAAATAGAATCTTTTCAAAATGCAAATTATTTACTGCTGTAGATTGCAATTCAATGAAAATATTACTAATCAGAAAAAGTTGAAGTTAAAATGTAATTCACTTAGTATGGTAGATACAGAAAATAACAATCTCAATGCCCATGCTCTTTAAAGGAAGAAGAGTGATTCTTCGTGTAATTAAATAATTTATTTATTACATAATTTGCTTTGCTATTTATGAATAGGTATCAATGCACTTCTTGTGAAATAGAAAACTTCTCATGACTCTCTATAGTGAAGTGTTCAGCATTCTGGCTTCTCAATCCAAAAGTCCTAGGTTCAATACTTGAATGGGTTAAGGATATTTTTCTTTAACGAGGATCATTCCTTGCACTTTACAGCGTCTGAAAGTACATATATGGGACTGGGAGTGAATATGTTTCAGGATAAAAATAAGTTAAAATAAAAATAAATGCTATGAGTTATAGCAGTTAAACAGGCAATTTAACCACTTCATGCCCCAATTATTTTTAGAGAGATGGTAAAAATAGATCATATTTTTTTATTTACCTATTACCTATTATTACTTAGTGTCATTTGCAGAAATCAGTCAAAAACACATAACAATGTGAGGAAATAACAATGCATTTTAATGTCTTTCTATTATCCTGAATGTTATTATTGGTGAGAAATTATCTTATGATTGATGTTCATGCTGTCATGTGGCTATCTCAGTATACTATTGTCATTTTACTTGATGTCTGTCTGCAGTGACAAGATCCATTATCCACAAAATTTAAAAGACAGTAAGCTCGGACTATAATATAATGCTTAGAATGATTAAATCCTTATTGAGTCACTATGTATAACACTTAGCTAAATGAAACGCTTGCAAACAAAGAATCAGATAAGTACATCCATTGAAAACATGTGTAAATTTCCACCAAATCCATAGCCATTGCAATACCAATGAGTTTCTATTACCCGATTTGTCAACGATTAGACAAGTATTTCAAGCAAGGTACCACACAAGTGTCAATCACAAGGTAATTTCTTATCGATCTGATATAGCCATGATGGGATGACTCTATCCCTTGGCTCACTTAGTCAAACAATAATTATAGGTCAATAGATTATAATAGTATTGTGTGGCAAGAAAGCACATTTGAACCATGGTGGAAAGAGCATCTTGTTGGTCAATAGTGGGGGCACTCTCTGGTGAACTAGTGAGGAACTGGCGATTAAAGGTCTGTATGGTTTGTGGTGAGACTCAAAGATTATAGAACGTTAGAGTTTAGATTTAGAAAGAAAGCTAGTACCTCTTGTTCTCTATTTAAACCTACAAAATGTGTTAAACAAGGTTGCTAAATTGTCTGTATTCCCATCTGGCATCAAAGTAACATACTAATTTTACATAGATATAATGGGACACAAATATAGTAATTCAATCAGTGGTGTGCATTAAATTAAAATGTTCTGAACAAGAATATTTGGGATAAAACCATAGAGAACTAAGATTCAAATGTATATGAGATAGCTCTGGTTAGGTGTTTTTTGACAATTTCTTAACTAAGAGTATTTTTAGGATATTATGGAGGAGAAGTGGTTAAAAAGTATGCTAACACCTCTGGTCATTTGTTTTGATATAAAAACAGCACTGTGATTTACTACATTTTAGTTCAATTCAATACTTAGTTATAATATTAGAATGCAACAGAGTTATTTTATAATACAAATTATTTTATAGATTTATGGAAACATTTGACTTGGAGTGCTAAAAAGCATATTTGAAAACAGTTCAAACTTAAAATAAGATAGCCAGGAATGAGTAACAAGTAACATTACATATTTTTACAACTACATTTAATTGCCCATTCTTTACTTCAAATTCAAGTACCACTTACTTGCCAAACACTGGATTCAGTTGCTTTGAGATATAGTTTTCCTTGTCACTTATCCTCTTGGAGCCAAGTTGTAGAACAACGTAAGGATCAGCTTTGCCATTAAGATCCATGGGATGGAGGTCATTAGCCTTAACTATATAGACACGGACCAGGACATGGATAGGATCATTATTAGGGAGACCTTGGAAGAAACCATACTGTGGATCAAAACCCATTATTGTGTGATCTTCTATATCCTTTGGAAGAGGCCATTTGTACACTTTGATGGCTCCCTGAGAAACAGAAATGCAATTTATGAGTATTTTTTTTACACTGAATAAACTGTACTATATATTTATACGTATGCTTGCTATAAATTCTAACCTTGAAGGTACCAACAACTCTGCTCTCATCCTCCAAGTCGTCACCTGTTTTCTTTCCTCTGTATAGATCGAATGTTAGCAGCCATTCTTTAAAGCCATTGTATTCAGTCTGCATTTCTAATTCATTGGGATATATCTGCAAGAGAAGATATAATTTGCTTCTTAGCAAGAGTATATTAATCCTTATTATTGCATATATTCTGACTTTCTCTACCATGTATATGGTAGGCAGAGAATGAAATGCATTCTACCCAGGGGATAGAATGGATGTGGGTGATGCGTTGCATATCCCACCAGTTTTCCCTAACTTTTTCTTTTGTGTATATATGAGGTGCATCCAGAAAGTAAGTTCCGATCGCATCCAGAGATGGCACCACCAGACAGACAGGAATGTGCGTGTGCAGGAGAAGAGAGGAAGTATATGGTAAAATTGCAGTAAAGTTTCAGTTTTATGACGGCAGTAGTTACTGCTCTGTGCTAGGAGAAAATGGCTTCTCAAATATTGTCTCCCGCTAAATGAGAGGTTTGTGCAGTCATCCGATTTTTGCATGCTCAAAAGCAATCTCCAGCAGAAATCCATTGTCAATTGTGTCACGTGTATGGACAGGGCATTATGTGTGACAGTATGGTAAGACAATGGTGCAGGCAATTTACGGAAGGAATAACCAAGATTCAGAACGAAGACCGTAATGGCTGAGTGTCCCTGGTGACGCCAGAGACATTACGCTTGTGTATGGCAATGCAAGACCCCATACAGACAACACCACACGAAATGTGCATCCATGTGATTTGCTATGTGTTGTAGAGAGAACACTGCATGAGCTGGAAATTTAGTGCTCCGAGTGCTTGTAATCAACCAGCTAAGAATGCAGAAATAAATAGTGGGAGTGATGTTTCTGTAACTTTGATATTTACGAGTTGGTGAATTATAAAGTTCTGTAAAAACTATAAAAATTGTGCAAAAATAGTTTTTCAAAGTTAATTTTTATTTAGTAAACCAAGCATTACAACATTTTCTGTTCTGAACATTCTTTTGAGAGTACTTACCTATAACAGAATAATATTTAAAATTATGACAATTTTGAAATCTTCATGTGGAGCATTTCAGGCATACTGCCAGAAAATAGCTAGAAAAGCTAATATATTTAAAGCAGTTAAACATACTGTAATGAAAATTTGAATGTATATTATTTCTTACATGTATTATATCTGATGTGAGTTTGAACAAAATCTGCTAATAATTGTAGAATTTAGAAATTTCACCTATGTGTACCCCTAACAAGAGTTCAAAGTGCATACCCAAGGCTGCACACCATGCTACACCGCTGATTCTACAAAAAAATTTCAGTTCTGGTATTTATGAAATTGGATGTAAATAACAATATTTTGTCTGTTAACAATGCTCTCAATTGCCAGGATCATATCAGCACCACTCCTGTGCCAGAATTTCATCCCATAGCAGTTCTTTTACATGCCAGTATATCTACTGACGGAGGTTGTCATTCTTAAGCACTTAAAAACAATTGGTCTGGGCTGGATTTGATCCCACAACCTTCAGTTACCAGTAGGTCAGTGCTTCAACTGAGCCACTCAGACTGACAATTGGATAGCAAAAGATAGCAAAAAAGTATATGTAGGGAAGATAAAGATGAACATTGATAGGAGGTTTAAAGAACACCTGAGAAATGTGAAATGTAAACAAATGAAAAATCAGCAGTTGCAGAACATTTTTGTCCACATATCATTAGCCAAAAGAAAAATCTGAGCTTTTAAAGGCCCTTACAAAACCAGCAGAACTTTTGTTTTGGAAACATTGTACACAAAAATAGGTATAATTTATTAAACTTTGATATCCCACATGAAAAGGAACTCATTGTGCTGTATGTCCAGCTAAAACATCATCTTCAAGTTACAGGAGGCATCACAGCTGATGATGAGGATAACAGTCTCTCAAACATGTTCCTCTAAGTTCTGATATAGAAAGTGAAGTTAGAGTAATAAAAATTCCAAAATTTTGCATATAAATATCAAAATAACTTGTAGCAGTCATATAGAAGACATGTGACTACTTTTACATGTGAGCAATGAGTTCTGTACATACATTAAGAGTAGATGGTTATTAAATTTTTATTTTTATGCTGAGTTTTATTTACTTCCTTGCCAAGTATTGACTATTAACAGCACAAATTATGGTAATGCTGCCAAATATAGGCTTAGGGACCACATAACACAGGGTGCCAACGCATGAGAAATTAAAGTAGCTGCACTAGTAGTACATAAGTTGCACGAAGTTGGAATTGTGTAGTTGGCAGTTGGTGGATAACCTTAAAAGGGAATATATTTCGTAAATATACATTTATAAAAGAAATATAAAGTTCTGTTTCAGAGGTAAAAACTGTATAACCTGAATAATTATGAATTCATAAGCTCAGACATTTGTGCTGTATGCAGATAACCTTAAAAGAGAATATATTTTGTAAATATACCTTTATAAAAGAAATATGAAGTTGCGTTTTAAGGCATAAAGCATATAGCAAAAATAAATATGAAATCATAGAAATAAATATGAAATCATAAGCTCATACAATTGTGTAGTAAGTAGATAAGCTTAAATTGGAATATATTACATAAATATGTGTCTATGAAACAAATACAAAGTTCTATAAGAGTTACATGTGGCAGGTGGTTGTCAAACAGAATGCTTTAAACATCGGATTTCATTGGAAATAATCGATGCAGGTTTCAACATTATTTTAAATACAGATTTCCATTAATAATTAGCAGCTATAGGAAATGAAAAAGGAAATTGTCACTTCATAATACTTTCTGCTAATGTTACGTCTCCTGTATTTACATTAGTGCTCTATTTACTTTATGTTTCTATTCCACTATGTCAGTTTTAGATGGCGCTTCTGTTGCATTACCTGTGTTCCTCTTTGATTCATAGTTGTCAACCTCTTTGTTCAGTAGCATATTTCTTCGTATCAAGTTGGCATGGTTTAGCGACATTACGCATCAAGAAGCCCATGTTCAGCAACATTACTCAAATTATAAATAACTCTTCATGAATTTCATAATATAAAAACTGCATCCATAATAATTTTGTGCCTCATGGGAATTCAGTGATATGAGACTGAATCCTTGTGTACCAAATTTCAAACTCTGCTGGAGGCAGTTTATGTAATTTTAGTGAATGCTCAAAATAAGGGTCCTTTAAATAAAAAGCCAGACAGGCTGTAACAAAAACCCTATTTATATTACTATATTTCCTTTACTTGTCTGTTTCTTTCCATCTAACCAGGTGGACATAGATGATAAGATTTGTTAATCCTCCTATATTCTTTTTCTGTTAGCTTGTACCATATGATTGATACATTGATGCCTAATACGTACTTGTACAGTAATGTAGTGTACTGCAAGAACTGATGCCTCAGATTCCCACCACATGTCACAACAGCAAAGTAAAGGTAACAACGATGTGTACTACGTTCTCTTCAAGGTCGAGGTATGTTGATTAAGTTTGATAATGTAATATGTTACACTCCATACAAAGTCATCAATGTAACCATTTAAGTGTTTCTTATTGCATAAAATAAGTTTAGTCCTCAACATCAAGTGATTATTAGTTTGTTCCTTACATAGCCATATAGGTGCACAACTGAATCACCTATTTGGCGTCACCTGGAACCTGGCATCTGGGATACATGTACCACCCCCTCTAGATTTGTCCCTAATTTTGGTAATCAAACCGACCGAGATGGCTCTGTGGTAATGTGTGAGGCTTGCATTTGGGAGGTTGTGGAATTGATTCCTGTGGCCGACCTTCCTGACCTAAGGCATTTTTTGGGGGTTTCCCTGGGTCACTAGGCAAATGCTGGAAAGGATATTTATATCCTTCAAATTTCCTGTCCTTCTGTTTTGCTTCATTAATCATTTCATTCATCATCCATTCCGGTGGTTCTTTCATGCGCAAGCATCAGTGAAGGTGTAAGGTGTGGCTTGGCAGGGATAATATTTGCACAGGAACTCTTTCTGTTCCTCATTGCCCATGGGATCCGGGTAGCAGGGTGGCATATGGGAGCTCTGGATCCCACCAGGATCCCTCTAAGGTGGCCCTCTAAGATGACCTAAAGACTTTCAGGTGTTGTCAAAGTGGGGAAACATTAGGAACCTATGTCAATGTCCATACCATTAGTCTGGATCTGGCCACACAGTATCTCCTCTCACCTCATCCTTCCTCCTGGTGCCCCTTGTGGGCAGAGGTGCAATAAGCCCAACTTCAGCGCTGAACCCCTTCTGTATCTCTCCTATTCCTATTCATAATGGTAATCAATAAGGGTTATAGCTGATTTTATAGAAATATGAAACCAATGTATACCCATGGACAAAAAAAAATATATGAGTCACATCTGGAAAGCATTCATACATATGTGCATGCACGCACACCCACACACATACACACACACACATACACACACACACAGATAGTCAGACATACCTACTTGTTGAAGACTGTAAGTTATTTGGCACTTATGGAGTTGTTCTCTGCCGTTAATGTAGTCTGGTATTCTAGACATGAATCATTGTTTGTGCCCATGAATGTACATTTCCCACATTATCACCAGTTATGTACAAAGTGTTTCAACAATGCAATCATGCAATAAATGGTTCAAAACAGTACTTTTTATGTGTGTCAACCATTAGTTATGTTTTAAGGCTAAAATTCATCTGAGTACAATGCTTACTTTTAGGAGAGCAGCACGATGCTCTGACTTCTTTCGTGCACTTTTAGGACTTAAGCGAGCAACAATTTTGGCAGTTGTAGAGGTTGCTTTAAAAGTATGCTTTTTCCTTTCCACACTTTTTTCACTCCCAGTCCATGACAACTCTCGTTTAGTTTCATGCAAACTTGCAGCTCCTACATTGGCAGTGGGGTCTTCCAGGTATATAGGCAATGTCCCATTCTGCTGACTCTGCATTTGCGCAAGTTCCTTTCGAGCTTCTTTACTCTCCTGAAACATAAAAGATGATACAGCAATAAGAAGAGAGGGTATATTGGCCCTAAGAAGGAAAGAGTGCATGCGAAACATGGGAAATGCTATTTAAAAGTACAGGGAAAATTAGAAGATTAACATTTACAGATAAAAAATTCCTGTGTGAAATAAAGTAGAGAAAGATTGGTTCTTTTTCTGCTCCATTTTGCTCTACTCTTCTTTATCCTTACAACAAGAAGCTGAATTAATTTTTGTTCTACAGTACATACTGCTTTGAATTTTTCTATATGTCCCAGTGTTACCATCCTGCTTTTCATCTTTGTATCTATAACCACCTTATTATTTACTGCAATAAAACAAACAGACAAGGGCAACAAATTGAAAACAAACATAAATACCTTTCTTTCAAAGAATTCCAGTGTGTGGAATATTAGTTGGAGTCAAAAAGTATAATAAATCCTCCTTTCAAATTCTTAAAGAAATAGATAACGCAGATAAATATGAATTAATAAAGCTAAATTTTTGGGATAATAAAACACATCTACATTTACACAGTATTTACAATCCACCCAAGATGAACCAGATCTCTCACTTATTGACCATTTAAATAAAATAATAATAATTTGGGATTTCAATTCCCATTCCAAAAGATGGGGTTATGAAAAATTAGATTCTACAGGGAAAATAGTGGAAGAATTTTTGATTACCACAACCTTTGAACTGATTTATAATAAAGAAGATCCCACAACCTTCATAAATTACTCTGGAGCAGGCAGTAACCCTCTTGTTAGCTACAACAGATACTGTTTCAAAGATTAAAAAACAAGTTATAGAAGTATTATTTATTTATGCCAACAAACTTACTGTTGGTGTTTTTAAACACACAAGCCGTGTGTGGGCAAAGTTTAAGAGGTAGAACTGGAACTTAAAAGTTCAATGCCACAACTGGGATTTGAAGGTCTGTGGTTCAAATCCCAGTTGTGGCATTGAACTTTTAAGTTCCAGTTCTACCTCTTAAGTTATAGAAGATCCAAGTTCTAGTCATAGAGCAGTAATTGCCGATATAAAACTAGATAATACAAATGTCAGTCAACATCACATACATCACATGAGTCCGTATTGGAACTTCAAAAAAGCAGATTGGAATAAATATAAAACTGAACTGGAAAATAAATTTAAAGAACAAACTCACAGCTGCACGACTAACCAGACCGTATGAACCAAAATTTCTGTAAAGCCATCCTAGAAACTGCAAAAAAACACATTCCTCGTGGAAGAATAAAACATTTCAAACCCTTTTGAAACACCCAGTTAGAAGAACTGAAAAATATAGGGATATAGCTAGAAATACAGCTGAACAAAGAAAAAACATATCAGATACACAAATATGGCAAAGGAAATGTCCCTCACTAAAAAAAGAAATTAGTACAGCCAAAAAGAATCACTTTAATAATTTCTTAGAAAAAATGGAGTATAGAACAGATAGTAATGAAGCCCATAAGTTCATAAAAAATGTCAAGGACAGAAAAGAAAAAAAATAACATACCTTTCATGCATAACATTAAAATATTAACAAATGATGCAGTCATAGCCGAAACCTTCAATAAATATTTTGCTAATTCACATAAAGCAACATTATCAACCGGAGGAAAGTTAACCTTCGAAACTCTTCCTGGAAAAATATGTTGTAAGTGTTGTTCAGTGTTATTAATTAACTCACCTTTTAAATTAAATTAATTACAATAACACTGTTTTCAAACTTCTATGAAAGGAAGACTGTAATACTTATTTGGCAGCGTTGAATTGTTGCACATGTAAAGATTAACCTTTTGTGTATTGGGAAACAATATATAAAATATCACTTTGCATGTATTTATTACACAATCTGTACTGTATTTATTCTATTGTCCTTCTTATTGGAGGGCATAAATATTCGAATGTAACCAATCGAACAGAGAGAAAGGTGGTTGGACGTACCCTACACGCCCCTACCACACAGCAGTTGTGTTTATACTGTGCCTCAAGACAGTGTGCTCACAGTTATTCAGCCAATTGTGAACTCACAGGTAATATGGGGCGTAAAGGTAAGGAGACAACGGTGGCAGAGAGGAATATCGTGATCAATATGTACAAACAGAAGAAATCTCTCTCTGAAATTGCCAACACCATTAACAGAAGCAAAACTAGCGTTCTACATAATTCAACGCTTCAAACAGACAAATACTGTGGTAAATAAACCTAGAAATGGCGCTCCTTCTAAACTCACCACCAGAGTCAGGAGGCAAATAATAAAAATGGTGAAGTAGAATCCAAGAGTCACTGCATCTGAGATTAGAGGATGCCTTGAGCAATAGTCTGGCATTGTGGTTCACACCAGAACAGTTGAACGGGTTTTAAATAGTGCTGGCTACAATGCACGCGTCCTTAGGAAGAAACCACATATTAATAAGGTGAATAAGAAAAAGCGTATAGAATTTGCTAAACAGTATGTGGTGAAACCAACAGAATTCTGGGATAAGGTTCTCTGGTCAGACGAGAGCAACTTCTGCGTATACAAGAGTGATGGACGACTTAAAGTGTGGAGACAGCCAAATACAGAATGGGAACCTAAGAACATGGTAGCTACAGTGAAACATGGTGGCAGTAGTGTGATGGTATGGGGTTGCATAGCTTCATCTGGCTTTGGGGAATTGGTGTTCATAGATGGTATCATGGACAAATTTGCATACAAGAGGATTCTTGAAAACAATCTTAAAAAGAGTGCAGAGAAGCTGGGATTAGGGCAGGATTATTACTTCCAGCAGGACAATGATCCGAAGCATACTGCTGAAATTGTAAGGATTTGGATAGCATACAACACTCCTCACACTTTGAAGACACCGCCCCAATCTCCAGATTTAAATCCTATAGAGAACATCTGGAAGGAGCTCGAGGAGCGTGTGAGGAAGCATCACATCAGAAGCAAGGACCATCTAAAAGAACTTCTTCAAACAGAGTGGAGAAATATGGACTCGGCAGTCACTAAACAACACATACAGACATGCCCAAACGATTATCTGCTCTAATTCAAAGAAAGGGGATGATAACTAAATACTAGCTGTTCTCTGTTCTAATACTTATGTCCAGATGTAAAGTAACCGTTTTATTTCTTCTTGTAGTGCAAATTAGTTTCAGTTGCTATTTATGAGTGTATATGTTTAATGGAAGACTCAAGTTCATTTTTGTACCAGTTGTATTTATGTATGCGTAGCTTTAAAATAATAAAAGTGATAAATATGTGATAAATAGGGCTCGGAAGTTAATGCCCTAAAAAACACTGAAATATGCATGCAAATATGCTCTTAAAAACTTGAAAATATGCCAAGAAATATGCACTGTTGAATTAAAACAATTAATGTCCCTTTGCAGTAGACAAGACGAGTTAGAATAAATAATAATAATTAAAGTTACCTTATTCCTTAGAGGTTGAAGCAGAAGTGGTCCCGCTGCTAGTATTAACTATTAAATTGCAGTTCATAACCAACACTGCACAAATTTTCAACTGTAAAACATCGTCTGTTGTCTCGCAAAACACTTTTGTAACCCGAAAAACTTCTCTCCACGTCACAAGATATCAGGACATATTTAAATGATGTTAACTGCGTCACAGAGAGAGTCAAGTCTTTTGGTGTGACAGATGGTTTTCTTTCGAGGATGTCTCGAATATCGCACATCAGTTTATAACCAGAATTTTTTGAAATTACATAATTCACTTTGTCTTTCACTTTTTGTCCTATGTTACCAGGAACCGAACTTAGATCACATTTTGTTTTTAAAAGACAGTAAGTGATTCATGCAAAGGAGGTCCTACAGCTTCCAATGCCATTATGGCTGTTTGGTAAGAAAGAAAAATGGGCAGATATGAAACTAAGATCCTCTTTTAACCCAGTGCCTGACAGAATATTTTGCACGGTTTCTATTGATGAAGCATCTTTCGAGTCAAATGAATTAACAACCTATTCGACTATTTCTATGTGCTCAGCACAATCGACCCATGTTTCCTATCGAGTTAACAGTGGTTCAGGAAGAAGTCGGATATTAGGTGCTGATGATCTAAACAACTTAACTCTTTTAGGAGACTTAACAAAAATTCTCTTTGTACTGGACACAAATCTATCTACGAATGGGAAAGAATCACGTATTGTCTCAGAAATGCGATGAAGAGCGTGTGCCAAACAAGTTATATGAATTAAGTTAGGAAAAATACCTTTCAGAGTTTGTCCTGATTTTAGCATATAAGGACCTGCATCAGTAACAAATAAAAGTAACCGGTCGTATTTCATTCCACATGGCCATAGTAATTTCAAAGAGTCCATCACAAATGGGTCACGTGGCCGACAATTCGCACACATTAAGAAGATAAGGTGTAGTCTTTTGTTCATTATTTAAAGCACCCACGATTATATTAGAAATAGAATGACGCTCAGAATCAGAGGTTTCATCAACAGACAACCACACAAGCTGATCGGCTAATTCATTTTGTATATTTAACAATACGTTATTGTAACAATGTCCTACATGAGTCTTACGCAGTGTACTTTCTTCAGGCACATGCGGTCGAGTGTACTTGGCAAGAAAGTTTTTAAATGTCGGATTATTAATTTTGAACAAGAGAATATCAGCAGCTAACAATGCTCGGCACAAGTCATAGGAAAATTCAGTAACCCTACTTCCTAAACATTCTATTAGCTGTTTTTGAATATGTTCTTTTTTTACGAGTTTTCTGATTAAATTCTCCTCATGTTTTGCTGTGTTTATGTGTTGAACTATTTGAAATCTTTTCTCACTCCCTACATTTTTCTCACATGCTCCACAAAACAGTACCTATTATCTGAACATATTAAATCACCTGAAAACTCTTTCTGTAAATTAATTAATCTAGCACTCAAAGTTAGTTTTATTTTCGGCATTTGAAGAACTTTTAACATTTTATACACCTAATTTAATTTGGTGGGGACCAGTTCACAACACTTTTACGTTTGAAGACCATGATACAACTACTGGTGGGCAGGCCAGCGTTGCTATAATCGTGCTGCTCAAAACGTTGATCTGCACTTTATTTTTAAACCTCTCAGATAACGCACATACATATAATGAAAGGATGGAATAGGGGATTCACTGCATGCCAACATGACTCAGCCTTAGTTCTTGCCACCTCGCGAGTTGCATCGTTATGTGCAATACTACCAATATGAAAAATATTATCCAGATTGAAAAAATAATGAAAAACCATAAAAATTATTAAAATATGCAATATAGGGGCTATAATATTGAAATCTTCATGAGTTGCATAATCATGTGCAATACTACCAATATGAAAAATATTATCCAGACTGAAAAAATAATGTAAAACCATAAAAATTATTAAAATATGCAATATAGGGGCTATAATATTGAAATCTTTGTGAGTTGCATCATCATGTGCAATACTATCAATATGAAAAATATCATCCAGATGGAAAACAACAATAAACAACCATAAAAATCATTAAAATATGCAGTATAGGGGCTATAATGTTGAAATATTATGCATTTATCAAAAATCAAGAAAATATGCACTTATATGCACCATAAAATCATGTCCAAATAACTGAAAATTCCATAATTTGTGCACATAATGTAAAAGCACACATTTTTAACCCCTATGAAAAAGCATACAAATGCATGAACTTCCTAGCCCTAGTGATAAAAAAGTGATAAATATGTTTACGTTCGAATACTTCTGTCGGCCTCTGTACATCCAGAGTTCATAAAAAAAACTTCGAAAAACAGCTACTAAAACTCTACAATCTGTACCTGCCAAATGGTAAAGAGCAATAATTGTCACACTCTTGAAGAAAGATAAAATAGCATCAGAAATAAAAGTTATAGACCAATAGCTCTTACTAGCATAATAGCAAAAGTGATGGAAAGAATAGTGTCAAATAGGTTAAATTGGTTTCTAGAATCACAAAATTTAATTTCCCCATGTCAAGCCAGATACAGAGAGCTCCACTCTACAAATGAACAAGTCTTACTTCTTAGTCAAGAAATCAAAGACTCCTTCAATAGAAAAGAAGATAATGTATCAGTTTTTATTGATTTCCAAAGTGCATATGATTCTATATGCAGAACAAAACTACTAAAGAAAGTAAAAAGAATAGGGATACAAGGTTCAATGTTTTCATAGCTATGTCATCTCCTAAGTCAATGCTTTATTGCTACCAGATATAGAAGGAATATCTCAAAATATAAACAAGTACACCATGGTCTACTACAAGGCACAGTGCTCAGCACAACACTTTTTAATATATTTATTAATGATCTGCCACAACAAATGCAAGAATCAGGTGTGAAGCGTGCACTATTTGCCGATGACTTAGTAATGTAGACTTCAAAACCAAAAAACAAAAGTACAGAACTATAAAAAACCATGCAACAATACTTAACCAACCTACAAAAGTGGACCAAAGAAAATTTAATGACTCTTAATACCACAAAATCAAACTACCAAATTCTTTCACTAAGAAAAAAACCATTAAAAATAAAACTAAATTTTGAGGGTCAACCATTACCAGGAAGCAAAATATTTGGAAGTTATATTTGACACCAAACTTACATGGACCAAACAAATAGAAAATGTAATACAAAGAGCAGAAAGGTGTCTTTCACTTTTAAAATGTCTAACAGGAATGATGTGGGGATGTTCCAGAGCAACTCTTAACATGACATACAATGTATGTATATATAAAACCATTATTTACTTGCTGCAGCAAAGTTCTTGTAACAGCAAACACAAAAAAAAAAAAAAAAAAAAATTCAAATCTTTCAAAACCAAAATTTGAGACTAATTACAGGTGCTATCAAAACCACACCAACACCAGCTATGGAAATACTAACCAACCAATACACCATTGAATATGAAATAGAAAAAGCAGCTCTTATTCAACATGAAAGGTTTATCAAACTCCCATTCAATACATGGAACAAGAGAAATTTTACACATATACTAAAGACTCAGGAGAGCTTGCTTTACAAAATTCAAGACATGTAGACCTTCCTAATTCAAAGGAAAACTTCATATATAAAGTCAATCAGACACAAACATTAGACATCACTTATTATTTACATATGAAAGAAGAAGTTAAGAAAAGTGATACTACAACTAGTGTTCTAAAATTATTGGCATTAGAGACAATCCATACTAGATTTCCAGCACATGAATGGCTCCATATTTATACTGATGGATCACTGATATCAAACCAATCCAGCAGTGGCTGGAGTTACGTGTCAACCCTTTTCATATTACAAATCTTTAAGTTATGGAACTACAAACTTTGATGGAGATATTGAAGCAATTCAAATGCCCCTACAAAATCTTTTGTATAGGATCTCACATTTTCATCAAGCAGTTATTCTCTCAGATTCCAGGATGGCAATTATAGCAAATACTCCCAAGTTGTCGCCAAAACACCAAACCATTATAGAATGTTAGAAAATCCTTAACCACCTAAGAGCACTTCAAAAACACCTAGTCTTCCAATGGATACCAGCTCACTGTGGACTGAGTGGTAGTGAGCTGATTTTCTTGCTAAAAATGGTACCGGCAATGTGCAGAAATCTATAGTTAATCTACCATTTAATGCAGCTAAAAGATTAGTCAAGTCTGAATTCTAAAAAATTATTGCAAAATATTACTATGAAAAATAAAAAAATAAACAATGGGAACTACCAAACATTCAAACGGTAATTCCTGAGTATCCTCGAAAAACAGCAGTTGCAACCTTCAGGTTGATTACGGAACATGATTGTCTGGCAAAACATTTAAACAGAATTGGGATATATTCTTCACCATTTTGTCCTCTATGTGATCTGCAACAGGAAATGGACCAAGACCACCTTCAAATATGCCTGGCCACTTGTAGCCCCCCATCCATCAGTGAAAAATATTGGAAAACAAGAGGATTAATGACTTCATTGTCAGAAATCCAGCATTAGCAAACAACAACAACAACTCAACAATTAAGATGGCACAATGACCCTAAAAATACTGCAGAGATTGTCCATTTGTGATTGCTAAATAATACTCCATACAAATTGAAAACACCTATACAATATCCGGATTTCAACACCATTGAACACCTATGGAGAAACCTAGGAGATAGAATAATAAAATACCACATATCCAGCAAATCTCAACTAAAACAGCTACTTGTGACAGAATTTCAAAATATTTGTTCAGAAACAACTAAAAAACTTGTCCAATTAATGTCCAAATGGCTGAGAGAAGAAATTTATAGAAGAGGTTGGCCTACAAAACATTAGGAAGATTCTTTAAAAATTATTTTGTTTGTATGTGCATACATATATACAATGTTAATGTTCCTGTATGAATACTTATGTCCTTAAAATTAACCTGTGAGAATAAAGATTTTATTTATTAATGTAACACAAAGTAAATTTAATTCCATTATATCTATACGTCAATGAGGTGTGTTATGCTGCTTGTTCTAAATTTTGTAACCAGCAAATATTTAAAATAAAATCTTTTAATTTGTATAATACTTATGTCCATGACTGCATATTTCAGGTGCATCCACACAATGTTTTACATTCTGGTATTTAATGGATATTCTGAAAAACAAACCTAAAAGTCCTACTTATTTAGGAGAATGCTCTCCACATAAATTATTGAAAATATGAAACGTCTAACAAAGATTAAATATAAAATCTCTATATACTTCACTTTCATGTAATTGTATTTGCAGTCCAACATAACCCAGGATAGTTAATTCTTAAAAGCTACATATTATGGTTACATAGATAATTAGTATGGTACAATTTGCACTGTGATGTCTTGAAAATGAGATGTATTATAATACATCAATAAATATGGCATAGCATGACCTTTATTTATTTAGCACCTCAACTTTTTTGCTGTATCATATAAACAATACCTACATGTTGAGTTGTTAATATGTATAATACTCATTTTCATCACATTTATTTTGTTAACATAAGAATCAAAACTGGAAATAGTAAATCCTGAAACAAAATGACAACTTTTCTAGCAACATTTGAGGTGATTAACATTTAACTTGTTTCATTACAACTTTTACTTACAACAAAACAGAAGAATTGTCAGGTCTCACATGGTTACTTCTCTATCAGGTACCTAATAAGTCTATGTAGTGAAATGTCTTCAGTGAAAATCTCAAAATTCATCAGTGCTGCTTCATATTTTCCTGAATAAATTTCCTTCTAAGATCTTGCAAATGTTTCTGAGGACAGGTGGCATTTTCTATGTTGCTCCAACATGGCATTTTTAATTATTTTTCCAAAATTTACTTTAGTAGGTTTCCAGTTTTCTTTTCATTTCCCCTTCATTTGCTTCTATCCCAGTTTTTTTGCAAACCTATTCTACAGTAAGCAATAGAATTAGGAAAATGTTAAGAGCTTAATCAACTCAAATGATGCTTAAAAAGCTAATGATTTATGTTCATTAATTTATTGTGTGGTTTATATATTCCAAGCAGTAGCCAAATTTGGTGAAAATAACTAAGATATTTAAAAGTGTGATTATAAGTTCAAAAGATGTGCACCAAAGATTTTAGTTACATGTTTGTTTAAAAACAAATAAAAAATAAAAACTGTGTATTTAATAAGAGGGCAGCTATAAAGACGCCTAGGAAAGAAAAACAACTATTTAAAACATCTTTCTCTATTGAAATGGTTAAAACTGTTCAGCACTCAGTTCCAATGTTTTTTAAGCTTTCTCAAATTTAGCCAAATATTCATCCTAAAGGAAATACTCACTGCAATCATTGCCTCTACTGAGGCAAAGTATTTTGTCCACCAATCTCTACTTGTTTCATCATCCTCTGGATCTTCTGTTACACTCTGCTTTCTTTTCTTATTGGCCTCTGTTTTCAGCTCCTTTTTACTAGTTGGCTGACCAGTTCCCTGTGTGTAAGTAACATCACTTATAGTAGGTAATGAAAATCTGGTAACCTACTAATACAAAACATAACCATTAGCGCAAAGAATTCATATTCCTAAATTGTACAAAAAGGTTTTAGTAGTGAATTCACTTTGCTTTCAAGCTTGTTATTTTAGATGATAAATTCCTCTTATTTTCATAACAAATACAGTGGACTTGAATGTGTAGACAAATGTTAAAGATAAGGGCTCACATTCACTTGAAGAGTACTTCAAAATAATTTCAGTTATTACAGAACAAATTAATACGTTATATAAGATTTAAAGCTTTTGCGGCAAATGTTACTAATAATTGATTCTCGGCTGACCACCCAAGAATCAATTATTAGTAAATGGTCTATGACCTTATGGGTAACTCATTCCACCAAGCAATGACCGTACTCATTTCTGAGGTAGAAGCATCTAGAAGACAAGTCCATTACCTCCAGTGATAAGGTAATGATGGGGATGGTGGTGAAATGAGAGAATATATTGCCTTAGGGATACTCCCCTGAATTAATCAGAGGTGAAAGCTTGGATACAACCAACTTAAAATTGCCACCCCAAAGCCAGCAATTGAATCATAGACCCTCAGCACAAGTGCTGTAAATGAAACCACTAAGGTACCCAAATGCCCATAAATTAATATGCACTTTATGCTCATAACTTACTATTATAAACTTTAAAACAGTTCTGACATGTACGTATACAAATTTTAGGTGTTTACCTTAAAACTACACACTTAAATCACTATGTGCTATTTTATATTGAGACAGAATATTGACTAATAGAAAATTGTTCATGTAAATATTTTTGTAAAAGTGTGTAAATTTCTAATTCTTTTAATTTGGGTGTATCAGGGACCTATTTCTTTTTGATATTTAAGATCCAATGTCTTCTCGTCACTTTGAGTTCAACCAATGAGAACTGTTGCGCGGATGAATACATAAGAATGGCGGTGTTGCGTCATAGGACGCTTGGACTAGATTCATTGGCGTCTGTGAGCTCAGAGTGAATGGAAGTGTATTTTTGCTGATTACGTGTGAACATGTAAATTACACCCAAACTTTTAACCAGCGTAGACGCTATAGAATTTTAAAGGTTGTTAACTAATCGAGATTGTGATAAGAAGTGTAAATAACGAATAAATGTGTTTGTGATAAAAGAACGTTGGCTTTTGCATTCCATTCTTAGACCGCCGACCCTGCAGATAAGAGTAGCGTCTGCTATAACAAACTTTCCACCTTTTAGTAAAAACATTACTCCTACTGCTATATTCACGCTGATATGTGTTAACCATCTTTTATAATAAAACCCGCACCAATATCATGGATGAATTCTGACTTTATATGAACATACTATAACCATTATTTTCTTTGCATGCAATTCTATTGTTAGTAATTATGCAAATTATGTATTAAAAATATTTAATGAAATCAAGTGATAGTAAAATGAGCTACCTTATCCACTATAGTGATGCATTTGAAACTATGGGCATGCCCAGCTGAACAATATTGGGGGGAGGGGGTTGTGTTGGTCTGGGTGGCTCAGTTGGTTAGATGCTAGCCTACTGATCCCAAGTTCATGGGTTCAAATCCAGCCCAGACTGATGGTTTTTAAGTGTGCTTAAAAACAACAGCTCCATGTCAGTAGATTTACTGGCATGTAAAAGAACACCTTTGGAACCAAATTCCGGCACACCAGCACCGCTGATGTGATCCTGGCAATTGACAGCATGCATCGTTAAACAACAAAATAATTTAATGGGAGGAGGCTGTGATTTTCAAAAATAAAAAGTGTGGGTAAAATGTAAGTTTAAATTTATAACTAAGGCCTGAATTTCTAAGCAAAATAAAATAGTAAAATGAGCATGAAAATAAGCATGACAAATTGTGAAAAGAAGCATTAAGTTAAGCAAAACCAAATATGTGCAAAAGCTTAAATAAATTGCAGGGGTTCATACATTCCCCCCTCCCATTCCTCATCCGACATGCCCATGTTTGAAACCAGTTCTGTTGTTTCACTCAAGAAGTCTCATTTAGTCCATGTTTTTTATGTTGGTCATTTTCAAATAAGTATTTAATACAGTCAAGAACATAAATTAAATTTTAGCTAATGCAACTGAGGCTAAAAAGATTATTTAAGCATTTGTTTCTAGCTGTAATCAAGAATGCATCATATATAATTACAGGAGATGTAAGCACACTGCTCTTAATAGGTTAGTAAAGCCTTACGTAATCTAGTGTTATTGGTGTGCTCTTTGGAAGCAATGGACTCACTTCTTTGTTTTCACCACCTGCTGAAGCAAAATTACCACCAACTACTTGATTTGGATTATTAGGATCTAAGTCTGAAACAAAATAAAAATTATGTTTACTTTTAATATAGGTTCTAACTTAATTTACAGGTATTTTAATAATTTTCAAGCATTTTACTGATAGTTAATCATACCATTACACATACAAAGGCCACAGAAGAAGGAGGAGTGTCAGTAAAATACCATTTTACAGGAAATACTTTTATATAACAAAGTTAAAAGTACTAATTTCTATGGACTCTCACCATGTTTGAATGGTGTTTTAGAGAGCTTATTTCATTAGGTAAGAAACTGATGTTTGTCCAAATTTTGATGTTATGCTGATATTCTATTTCATATCTTACACACTTCATAGAAAATATAAATAACTTGATTGTTCCAAACTCATAAGACTTCCATGATCTAAATATGTATGTAAAATAATTATCTGTTTTTTTCATACAGTTCCAACAACTGCATTGAGAAGCTAAGCAGAATTTGAAACTAAATCCCAAATCTATCACTAAATTACACTAATTTCCATATTATATAATATAAATCCTAAGAATTTCTATATATTTACGTACTCTGCAACTGTTGAAGTGATTTTTTCCGTTCCTCTGCTTCCCTCTCTTTCTTTGTCATCGGCACATACATGTACTTGTGTATTGAGTTAATCATGTGAGTGCCAACTAATGTGTATCGTCCAAAGCTGCGGCAATCTACAGCTCTTATTGTTAGAGGAGGACGATACAGTTCTTGTTCTGGTAGTTCCTGGAAAGTAAATGGGTTTTAATTTATCTAATTTATCCTTTAAAGTGCTAAACTCAAGGTTTTATATTCTCTCTGAGCTGTAGAGTTTGCTAAAAATGGCTTTTATTTTCTGGTAACTTATTATGAAAAGAACTTTCATGAGTGTTCAAATTGAATTCCCAGATATAATTTGCCAAGGCACTTCCCAACTTTTAGCTCCAATTTCAGTCCTCTGCTTTGAATTTAATAAATTGGGGGCTTCTGTTTAAAAAATTAATACCACATTATCCCTCCATTAGTTACAGAGCAAGATGACTCCATGCCAGTGGCTGCTTGGCAAACCCTGGTATTAATATGAATCTCCAGCACTTGTTAGGGACCCTCACACTGGCTTGCACTACTTGCCTGGCTTCAAACATGCCCTTTAAGTACTGTCATTTCATCCTTTCCTCCCAGGGTCTGACATACAATAGCCTCAATAGTTGGCTCAGTGTGGAATCCCCTCCATCCATATTCTACTTCCATCTCTCTCCATTAATTGTGCATGGTTCTGGAGGACCTCCATCCATACTCTACTTCCACCTCTCTCCATTAATTGTGCATGGTTCTGGAGGACACACATTTCATTTTGTACTGGAACCTTCTCTAAAAAGGGAAGTGGCAACAGTAATTTGCAGTGCTCAGAAATAGAAGTCAACTTATGCCACATCAATCACAAAACTCACACCTGCTTTTCTTTGCACATTGGTATACCTCTTGTAGATATGCATAAGTTTCATCTTTTCAATTTTCAGTGCCACTATTATTAAAAGTTCTATAATTATTTCTCTATGTTCATTTAACTAGATTCCACAAAGATGAACGTAAAGGAGTAGTCCAGATTGCTAGCAGTCAAATGACAAATAATTTCAGTTACCATTGGCAAACACTACTGTTCATGGTGATTCAAGTGCACAAGTGAAGACAAACAGTAACATATAAAAATAAAACAAGAGATTTAATTTTCAAAAATGTATCTTTAAAAGTAGGGCATAATATTATGATTACTTTCTGTTGGATCCTGGAACTTTCAGGATATGTACCTATTCCACAGCACTTCGGTGGAAAAAATGATACAAATATTTATCCTTCTTTTCAGTTATAAAATATGGCAAACATGAGCTGAAATCTAATTCAATTAAAGTCCAAACACACATGTTTAGTAATAACAACAAATAATTTCTAATGCTTTTGATTTAGGAGAAGTGATACTTACCAGTTCTAAGAATTTTACTGGTGTGCTAAAATTAGGATTCTTCTTTGCATTCTGTATTACAGATGAGTAGAGAATATGCCCAGCACATTCTATATCTACTCGTGGTTTGTCTACTGTCATGAGATGTACCCTTTTCAAATCACGAAGTCCCCAGAAGAGCACCTCTATTCTATAAAAAGAATTATGAATACTGAAATATATTTAAATCTGTTATAATCCTAGGAAAATAGTTCAATTGCATGGTTTTATCAAAATAAAAATACAGCCTAATCCAACAAAATGTTGCAGTTCAGTTTCATGAAACCTGCACTTGAAGTAGGTACCTATCATTAATAACTTCTGTTCTGAATTAATGCAGTACATTTAGGTTTGATATCTCATGAAAGAAGGAACCATTAACCCAACATATTTGGTTTATGCACAAGAACATTTTATGAAATGTAAGCTGTAGAACTGGGATGCTTTAAATATGTGCTTTACAGAAAAGCATGTGATTGATGTATTCCTTCCACCAAACTTCTCACTTGTCTTTTGCATGGTGTCACGAGAGATTATCAGCATAATTATTAAGGTCATTCAAACATAAATGGTAATTTTTACTTTCTCTACTATGTATAGTAAGCAGGGGAAGTATTGTATTCGACCCAACATTTAAGTGTTGAGATTTCACTGGGAATATATGTTTTGAGACTCTCTGAATCCAAGAAGAAAGCTGGTTTAGAAAAAGGTGTGTGTGCGCCAGTATGTGTGCGAGTGTGTGCGAGTGCATGGGCACATGTGCATGCATGTGCATGTGGGGGTGTGTGCATATGGGGGTGTGCATGGGAGTGCGTGGAGGTGTGTGGGGGTGGCTGTGGTGGTGGATGTGTGTGTGTCTGTCTGTGAACAGTATAACTCGAAAACAAAAAAACAGTCAAAAAACAAAGTTTGTATTTAAGTTTAATAGGTTTTTAAGGATGCAACACAAAGATTTTGCAGAAAATTCCTCCACCATGCTACCCCTTACATGGAAAAATTTTCAAACATTTTGATTTTCTCAAAAATAGCTTTAACGATTTTGATTAAAATGCCATTTGTTTAAGATATTTTTACAGCAAATGAAATGTATATTTTGAATTTTCTGGCTACAGCCTGTTTACTCTGGATGACTTTTACATAACTGGTAAACCATAAGAGATAGACTAAATCTTAATGTACAAAAAAATGTAGATCTCGTTAAAACATACAAGTTATATCCAAATGTATCTTTTTTTTTTTTTTTTTTTTTTTTTGAGTGAACCATTTTAGAAATGTTCCTTGTTATTTGCAATACTTAAAGTTTTCTTAATGGAAGGTCGTTATTCACCTTTTTATCTCATGGCCACGCAAAGAGAACGAAATTTGAAAGATTTGACTATCACTCAAAGACTACTGTATTTCCATATTCCCCTTGCGCCGGCAAGAAAATCAGTAATAAGGTAATTTCTGTTAAAGTTTATCTCGACTAACATGAAGATAGAGGAATAAAGCGTTTGTAAGAATAGTTAGCACAAGAGCAGAGAATGTCATATGATGCGACACATCAGACCTTTTTTAATATATTTATTGATTAAAGATACACAAGTAACACCTTCACTATTTCTCTACATAACTTCCTTCATGCCCTACACACAATTTGAAAGCTTAAATATTCCTTGTTCCACCGTGGGCAAGTGGTTAGACCATTCACCTACCACCTAGGCAGCCTGGGTTAGATGCCACATGTGGTATTTGTGGTTGATGAAGCAGTGTCTGGGTGGGTTTTCTCCAGGTTCTCTGGTTTCCCCGCCACTCATTCCACTAATTGCTCCATAATCACCTTTCCATTCATCCATCTTGCCTGCATTTCATATCATTCTCTTCCTCACTCTCATACCTGGTGCTTGGCTGACCACCTGCTTCCAGGTCTTCACTATGTCTGGTTCATAGGTTTCTCTGCTTCCCGACAGGCATCTGACCATAGGCAGAGGCTTCTAAGTCCTAGGGGGTGTAAGTCCTACATAAGGGGAGGGTAATCAGATAAAGAAGAAGAAATATTCCTTGTTCAAAAAGAGTTTGATGGCACGTAATCATCCAATTGTGTACATGCTCCTCAAGGTCTTCATTGTTTTTTAATCACTTTGCTCCAAGTGATTTCATGGGCGGAAAAAAAAAAAAAAAAAAGTAAATTTGTGGTGTGAGGCTTAGTATTGTCTTGGAAGGAAGATATCCCTGATGAGCATACATCTTTGGTTTTGGAAGGCAACTTTTGCTGACCTCTTAACAATTGGTAATAGTAAATTGCATTCACCGTAAGTCAATGGTGAAGAAAATCAATGAGTAAAACTCCTCTGTAGTCAAAAAACACAGTTGGAAGAACTTTTTCAGTTGAGAAGTGGGTTTTAGCCTTCACAGGGCAAGCTTTAGCCTTTCTTTGCCAATTTTTGCTCACCATTTTGGATTCGACAGTGTAATGATGAACCTATGTCTCATCAAATACAATGATGTGCTTCAAAAAATCTTCCCTTCTTGCCAGAATTGATTCAGAAGTCTCTCCACAGACCTGTTTTTGCTGCTGGGTTAAGAACTTTGGAACCCATTGAGCACTAATTTTTCTAAATACAAGATGGTCACTGATGATATGAGCACTCCCAATGCTGATACCCACTTCTGATGCAATTTCTTCAACACTGCAGTGGCACACCTTCAATAAGCTCTTGAATGGCACAAATGTTGTCATCTCTGAGACTTCACCTTGGGCGTCAAGCATGATCTTCATTTTCCACAATTCCTTGGTGACCCTTGTATTATCTGGTCCAAGTAAACACTCACTCACACAATGTAGTGTCACCAAACTGAGTCGTCAAATAAGTTAAAATCTCTGAGGGTTTAACCCCTTCATTTGTTAGAAACTTCATAATAATGTATTGTGCAACAGACAAGGGAACCTCTTGTTCCCTCATGGCTGCACTGATGGAAAAACCTAGCAAAGTAGCTAAACAAGCTGGTTCCTCCTACCTAACACACTGACTTTTAACCCCCCACTCCACCATCCTGCTCAGATCTTCTGGCGCAGTATTATGAATCAATTACCATTTATATTTGAATCACCCTTGTATATCTAATTGGCCAGAAGATTTCTAGGGACCATTGCTCTATATTGGATACACCAATGAATCCAAGGTCTTGCCTCCCCAGTTGCCTGAATACCAGTAACTGTATATGCTGTACTAGTAACTCTATAAAATCACAGAATGGCTGCAAAAAGGTAATTGTTACCTAACACAGGAGGAGCATTCAATTCCTAGAGGCTTAGTGAGTGAGTGAGTGAGTGAGTGAGTGTGTTGGGTTTAAGGGCCCGTCAACAACTTGGTCATTAGGGCCCCTAGAGACTTAGAGGAACCAAACTTGGTGATTACCTAAGGTCCCGTCCCTCGCCTTCCCATGGTGCAATTAGCTTGAGCTAAAGGGAGGAGCTGCTTATGAAATGGAACTGGTCAGCTTTACGAGTTTAATGACCAAATCCAGTATCCTTTCTTTGCCAGATTTCTTCTTTCCACTTTCCAGCACAACCTCCTATGATTGATCCCTTGTTTTCTTCAACCTTTACAATATTAAGAGTATTTGAGGCCTAAGGAAGCATTTCCTCTTCTATACATTTGTGCTGGCCTGCAACAGCACATTTCGTCCTTCACTGTCTGAAGGAAGGAAAGTTGATGATCAATATAATGATGCTCCAGCTAAGTGCAAAGGACTGTCAACAACTGCAGGTATGCTCCTCCAGACACACTGGAAGTTAAGTAAGGATGTTTCAACTGCCAACTTTCAAAAAAGTGCTATCCCCAGAAAACAACTGCATACTTACTGCTCATGAAAGTGTTTCCCAAAATAAATGGATATGGAACATCTTAAAAATTGTAACTCTCTTGTGGCTCTTGAAAATCAAAATGTTGGGAAGCTTGAAGGTGAATGATTTCATTATTAGCTTCTGAGCATAGAAAGTACTCACACGTTAACTTGAACTTCCAGTTGGCATTGTTATTGAAGACAAAAACAGGACCTTTCATGTCTTGTATGCAATTGTACTTTAAATTACATCTTAAAAGCTGTGAGTAGTATTTTCCACAATTGTTTTTTCCAGGTTAGTTAGATAAAATTCTAAACACATGACTCCTTCTTTTTACTATTTACAGGAGTTTGCAGTGCTCAATATTCTTCATACATTTAATACTTAACTTTATTACAGTAAAAGCCCAAAATAACATGGTCCGAAATACTGTGGATTCAGATTTAATGTGGGGAAAAGTATGTCTCCCAAAACTATACTGTACTTTTTACTATTTATTTTTTATTTTTGAAAGTTGAGCTTAAAATTTTCTTCAAGGAGCAGTACTGGAATTTTTTTTTCAGTACCCCTAGTATGGACCTTGGCCACTGCAGCCGCTGCATTCCTAGTGTTGACCTTGGCCACTGCATTGCTAAGCATTTCCTGAAGTGACAAGATATGCACACAGAAGAAGATATTCTGCACGTTAGTGAAGTGATAAGTACCATAAACAAGATGATTCTGTGTGTGGATGAGCAAAATGAATCGAACATTATTCATCTCCATCTTGCTACAATCAAACAATATGTAGAGGAAAGAACCTTTTGAATAATGCTCCCAAACATAACTTGCTGATTTCTTTAAGACTATGCAAAATTAGGTTGGTGTTAAATGTAGCTGTGTGTACTGTACCAACTAAGATTGGTTGCAGGACTGGAATCGGACACCAAACACAGGATAGGAGATATCCTGGCGATGAGATCTTATAGATCTTAAAAACGACGTCTTTGACTTAGAGGAATATCATATGCGCCAAATGGCGAACCAACGTGTGGCAAGATAAGACGACGAGGATTGGGCCAACGATATTCGAGAAGAAGAGGACCAACAGAAGCTGACACAATAAGGAGTGAGCCAACAAGATTCGAGAAGAAGAGAATCAACAGAGACTGCAGAAGTAATGGACCAGTAACATCAGGGACGGTGGCAACATTGGTGTGCAGCAACAATAATAAGGTACTGAGTGTTAAACTAGTTTATCAGTGATATTTAAGTAGATGCTTCTTAGAAACGGCAAGATGTTGGAACAGCCTGTAGTAGATAGTAAAGCTCAGGAGATAGAAGTTGTAAATAGGGAAACTGTAGATGTAGTAGCAAATGTAGGGAGAAATGTAAATGTATCAGATCAAAGAGAACAGCTAAGGGAAGGGAAGGTCATTCTGGCAGGGAATGTCAAACACCAGTTGTAAATACAGAAAGTAACATGCTAGGGCCAATAATGGCAATGTTAAAATGAAATGAAAATAAGTTTAAAAGAGATATTGGAGAAATTGAAAAATAACAATAAAAGTTTAACTGAGAAATTGGAAAATAACAATAAAAGTTTAACTGAGAAATTGGAAAATAACAATAAGTGTTTGACTGAACAGCTAGAAATGACCACCCAAAGTTTAACTAAAAATATAGAGAAAGAAATAGAGAGTAGTAGCAAAGTGTTGACAGAGAAATTGGAGAGTAATAATCAAGGCTTGACAGAATTAGCACAGAGAATAGAAAACCAACAACACGTGATAGAAAATTTTCAGGCGGAAATTAGAAGTGAAGTGGATAATGTAAGAATTGAGGTTAGGGAGAACAGAACTCAGGTTGCGGGGGAGACAGAAAATGTAAAGAAAGAAATTAATCAAGAATTTGTTCGATTTGTTGAGAAATCTGAGAGAGAGAGAGAGAGAGAGAGAGAGAGAGTAGTAAGCTTAGGGAAGAAGTAGAACAGATATTGAATAACAAGAGAGAAACAATCTGCAAAGAACTGGAAGACAGTAAGGTTAGGTTAAAGAAGGCAGAAAGTGAAGGTAGGAGGTTAACTGTAAATATGGAAGATTCAAATAAGCATGCAAAGGAAGTGTTAACAGAAATTCAGGGTGTAAAGCAAGCACTGAAAAATCTGAAATTAAGTGATAGTCATGCTAATCCTGCTTGTCCTAGTGTAAACACAAATCCTAGTGTAAGCGCAAATCTTAGTGTAAGCGCAAATCTTAGTGCAA
Organism: Tenodera sinensis; assembly: GCA_030765045.1. Lineage (NCBI taxonomy): Eukaryota > Metazoa > Arthropoda > Insecta > Mantodea > Mantidae > Tenodera > Tenodera sinensis. The sequence goes on from CM060966.1 coordinate 146,605,094, forward strand.
GTACTAATCATAGTGCAAACAAAGCCAAACAGGAGATTGATCAAAGCAAAAATCAAAATCGAGGTGAAGGAGGTTTCCAAAACTTTTTCGGGCAGGGGGCAACCCCAAATGCAAATCAGAATTATGAAATTCGAGAAAGATATCGTGGTCTCATACCCAGAAATGACAATTTATGGGAAAACCAGAAAAGAAATCAAAGAGTAAACATTAGAGATAATGGTTAGATCATTGATATGATTGTGTTGCCAAGAACAAGAAAATGTATAAATAGTGTAAATATAGTTAAGTTTAGTATAAAGTGAAAGTGTGTGCAAGCCAAGAAGAGAAAGAGGAAAAAGAAACTAATAAATACCAAACCAAGGAACTTTTGTAAAATTGTGTAACTTCTGAAGATAGAAAAAAAAACATGTAAATAATAGGGTATTTAAGTAAAATTTAATCTTGTTTGGAATGTATATTTTAAAATGCTTGTAAAAGAAAAAAAAAATGTATGTGGATGGAGAATTGCCGACTACGAGAATAGGTATTCACTAAAATTAATCATTCGGGCAGGACATAAACATTAACTTATTATGCAATAATAAAATAATGTTTATAGGGGCATTTGAAACTGAAATTATAATGTGAATATATGTAATTGATAATAGAAAGAAACAAAAGGAGATTCTAATTGATAGTTAAGGGGAAGATGTAATAAAGTTGAATAGATTTAAGTCTCAAGAATGGAAGCCTAGGCAGATTTAAATGAGTGATAAGGTTACAATTGTTGTACATACGAAGCCCAAGTGATTCCACGGGCTGATTCGTATCTTACCATGATGTGCTCTAAAGTTGACCAATGGAAATCGCTTCCTTCGTATCACCCACGCAAACAAATGAAACGCAAGACACACTCGTCTTGAATCGAGCCGAGAGTGAACGTGCAATTTCTGATTTGTATGTAAGCTGGCGCATATACATAATTCAGCGGTTGCTAGAGGGCGACAAAGTTCAAAATTATAACGTTGCAGTTGAAGTTACAAAGTTACATTCTATTTAAATATCGTTGGCAGTTCTCTACAAATCTGGAAATTTGCAAATAAAGTTAAATGTTGGTTGATTCTTCGTTAGATTCCATTCCTACCACAACTCACGCATACCCTACAGATTAGGACCTCTTGCTAGAGCTAGTCTGGACACCAAACACAGGATAGGAGATATCCTGGTGATGAGATCTTATAGATCTTAAAGACGATGTCTTCGACTTAAAGGAACATTTGCGTCAACTCTTAGCATAACTGATGTTTAGTTACATTTAAAAGTGGTGTACTTTACCGTATATTACATACCTTACAATATACTGTAATTTATTATTGCATGAATGTTTCACACCACCTCTGGGGGATCCATTTTTATCACTTCTAAGTTCACATTTCGATATACCATGGAATCATTATAATGTGGGATTAAAGCATGTCCCCAACAACCATGTAATTTCAGGATTCTATTCTATTTGAGTTGGTTAAATACAAAAGTAAACAAGTATGATAACACAAGAGAGCAGTAACAATGGTAACATGATACAGTGAAATGCACCAGTGATAACACTGGAGCATAAACAGTAATACTCAGTTGTTACTCTGACATAGTACAGGCCTTCTTGACTTGGACTGTTCGCGACACTAGATACTCTAGGGCTCAAGATAAAGCGTGTGGTTAGTACACACATACATACACAATAACAGCATTAATTTTAGAACTAGTTTTAAAAGTCCTCAAACAATTGTGTCAGTTCAAGGACTGTTATTTTGGAACACATCACCAGACCCACAGATATTTTCTGGAATGGTTTCCATCCTCAAAGCTGTTACAAAGTAGTGGTTATATGTTTTCTTCCTAAGTCTAGAAATGGCAGCTAATGATTATTGTTACCTATATTTGGCTAATGTCGGTCGAATGCCCCTGGGAACTGGTAGCATTGGCCCAACATCTGTTTCAGGAAGTGGTTCAAGCAGCTGCTTTGGTTCAGGAAGAGTGGGAAGTCCAGATAAATCTGATGGAGCCTGAAGCTATACAAACAGTGCCATCATTAGTATTTCTATGCAGGATATAAAGGTAAACTTTAGCTTCTCTGGAAAAACATAACAAAGAAAGAACTACATGCTTTTCTTAACTTATATTTAAAGAGGTACTCACAAAAGTGGCTAACCTAAATTTTGTTAGAAGAGAAAAAGTTCAAATTTTAGAAATGCCAAGAAACAATTTCCAGCTACAATCACAACAAAGTGTGCTAACTTGTCCACAACAGTACTATTTTTGCACCTCCTTAGTGAAAAGTGGTTACCCAAATTTAGCAATAACAAAATTAACTGGTAAGATTTCAATATGTTATTCTGTCATGCAAGATTTATACAGATACAGTGACAATACTTGCACCTTCTTCAGCAAATGATAACATCTAACTTACTTTAAATATTTTTGTGAAGTCTCCATCTCCTGAATGAGTAGAGATGAAAAACAAAGTTTTACACTATTAAAACTACCAGGTTTACCTTGGATAATCAGATTTTATTCATAACACATACTGGGATGAATGACCTCACTTTTAGCTTTCTAGCTCATGTGCCTTCAAAGTTCAAAGTAAGAATATTTGTAGCTCAGTGTACTGTTTTTGTATGATATCGTGAGAATAATGTTATGTGAAGCAGTCTATTGATTGTATTTACTGTATGGTGTGCACTAATAATAGCATATGTGTTTATTTGTTAAGCTTTACTCAAATTGAGTCAACTGTGGACTTCAGCTTGAATTTATATAGAGATTACCTGATGTCACTAATCCTAACAAATCCACAATTTCTAGGTTATTCAAAATGTTTAAACTGACTGGCCTCTAGTTACACAAAGAGAAACATAAAAGTACCTAGCCAACTTTAGATGAGATAGAAGCTATCTGGAAAGAACTCCAAGAAATTGCTGCCTTGAATTATAATGTACTTCCTAGATTTGCTTACTCTCCATATCTAAACCCATGTGCTAAAAGCTGTGCTGATATCCATGGTTATATAGCAAAATCATATGCACATTATTAGGGATCAAAGAATTAAATGTAAAATATAACTTAGCATTGTAATGAATCAAATGAATTAAAATAATCATTTCCATATGTCCGAATTATTTATACAGATATTTACTGCAGGGAATGCTTAAAGATAAAAATTTTGTACAAATCCTTATTCTCTCAACAAATTAGACACCAGTATCTGGGGTTCAGCAAGACAACAAAACTCTCAAGGATTCGCTCACCTTCGGAGCTTATTTACAAGCTAGCCCTTGTGTAAATAGGAGACTTTTTTTTTTTTATTATTATTAATATACAGCATTTCCCATGCCCTTACAGGATGCCTATAGGCTAAATTTATTTATTTGGGATGTGCTTTCCAATATTTTGACTTCAGGAATATGCATATTGCTTCACATCATTAACATTACCTTGGGGAGAAAAGTTGGGTCTGTGTGCTGCTAGGTACTTTACAAATAGCTTTTATAATAGTGCCATGGGAAGGGTTCACATTTGCTTAGCAAAGCCATAAGTAGAGTGGTTCAAAAATGTAAACAACATCAGGGAAACTAAATGATGGTTCAGGAGGTGATTCAGTCACAATATTGCATAATAGTTCTGAGGTGGTAAGTGGTGGACAGATTCCTCAAACTGTTAATGATGTCAAAGCGAAGGTAGTCGGTCTGGGTGGCTCAGTTGGTTAGACGCTGGCCTACTGATCCCAAGGTCGCAGGTTCAAACCCGGCCCAGGCCGATGGTTTTTAAGTGTGCTTAAAAACGACAGCTCCATGTCATTAGATTTACTGGCATGTAAAAGAACTCCTGCGGGACGAAATTCCGGCACACCGGTGACGCTGATGTGATCGTGGCAATTGACAGCATCGTTAAATAACAAAATAATTAATAATTAATTAATTAAAAGCGAAGGTAGTAAAAAATGCAATCAGGATTTTTCATCAAAATGTTCAGAGTTTTAGGAATAAGAAAGTATCTTTTGAAGTTTTGCTTGACTCAGGCAAAATTGATCCCGATGTAATTTGTCTTTCTGAACACTGGCTGAGTAATGAAGAAATTAAGTTCCTAAGTCTTAATAATTATAAACTTGCATCACCTTACTGTAGATCTAGTAAAAAGTATAGAGGTTCATGTATACTAACTAAATCAAATTTAGAAACTAGGGAGGTGCCGAGGATAAGACCTGAAAGCATAGAAATGCACTTTGAGGCTAGTGTAATAGAAATAATTAAACACAACATAATTATTATTTTTCTTTACAGAGCGCCAGATAGTGATATTAACACCTTAATAGCTTCCTTAATTACCATTCTTGATAGCTTGCCATCGACTATGGATATTGTGGTAATGGGTGATTGGAACATTGATTTTACCCCTGGTAAATTAGGGAAAATTATGCAAGAATTTTTACTACTTCATAATCTTACACCTGTTACAAGTGTACCTACTAGAGTAACATCCCACTCAGAAACTATTATCGACCAAGCATTAATAAAACAAGGCTGTCTTAAAGCTAGAAATGTTAAAGTAGTTGAAACAGGCTTTTCAGATCACAGAGCACAGACTTTCGAAATTGCCTTGAACACTCTTAAGTATGATACAAGGAGCAAATATAGGATAGGGCGTATTTATAGTGATAAGAATATAAATGCATATAGGGATCTATAAGAAATGAAACATGGGAAAAAGTGTATGAGGAAAAACATGTAAATGATGCATTTAAAACCTTTGCTAACATTCTGATAGCTGCAAAGCAATACCACACAGAAAAGATTATACAAAACTCCGATAATAAACAAAAAATTATGTGGCAGTTAGTAAATAAAGAATTAGGAATTAGCTCAAAAAGGCAAAATCCTAACATTAGAAATGAGGAAGGTGCACTCATTTCAGATCCAAAAGAAGTAGTGAAGTCGTTTAATGATTACTTTGTAAATATAATTAACAAGCTTTCAGATAAACAAAAAACATCCTGGGCGAGCAACCATGTCTCTAGGAATACACATACAATGTATCTCTATCCGGTTACACGTAATGAAGTTAGTATAATACTGAAAAACATGAAAAACAAAACTTCTCATGGAGTGGATTAGATTCCTGATTGTATTTTCAAACACTGCTATCAGTATTAAGATTAAAAGGAGAAGCATTATATATAGTGATGTCCTGATCATTGTGAAGGTTTTTAGTTGCTTTTATATATTCAGGTAGACAATCACTTACTTTTGTAGTTGTAGATAAACAGGAGCGCTTTCGTGGAGGTTACGTCCACGAAAGCGCTCCTGTTTATCTACAACTACAAAAGTAAGTGATTGTCTACCTGAATATATAAAAGCAACTAAAAACCTTCACTGCTATCAGTATTTTGTTACACCAATGTGCTATTTGATTAATGCATCTTTTTCAGCAGGCATGTTTCCAGACTGCATGAAAACAGCAAAAATAATACCCCTTTTTAAAACAGGTCACAAGAGTAGAACTGAGAACTTTAGGCCAATAGCAGTCTTATCTTCCATCTCAAAAATATTAGAAAAAGCCATGTATAATAGATGTCAAAAATTTATTCAAAAGCATAAGCGCAAAATGGCTTCACAAAGGGCAAATCTACTGAAACAGCTATATTTAATTTTTTAGAGAGTGTATATAGTTCATTAGATAAGAAAGAACATAATATAGGAATATTTTTAGACCTTACTAAAGCGTTTGATCTAGTTAATCACGAAATAATGTTGTAAAAATTAAAATGCTTTGGTATAAGAGGCGTAGCAAATAGTTGGTTTAATTCATATCTAAATCAACGTGAGCAATTAATTGAAATAGTGCAAATAAACCACCATAATCTTACATCTGAAGTACATAGATCGGAAAAAAAAACATGTAACTTGTGGGGTCCCTCAAGGTTCAGTCCTGGGACCTTTCTTATTTTTGCTATACATAAATGACTTAGCAAATCATCTACATCCAAATAAGGTTGTACTGTTTGCAGATGACACATCCATAGATGTAATGGTAAATGACAATGATGTTAAGTCTGGTATACTGAGCTTAGACCAAAGAATGCAGGAATGGTTTGTACAAAACAGGTTAATAATAAATAAGAATAAATCTGTAGCCATTTCTTTCAGGCATATTCAGAATACTAATGTATATAAGCCACAAATAAAATTAGATAATGAATTGGTGCATTATAAACCTACTACTAAATTCTTGGGTGTATGGATTGACGAGCACCTGAAATGGAATACGCATGTTGAAAAACTGGCATCTAAGCTAAGCCAGCTTTGTTTTATGTTCAGAATTATAAAAAATATTGCAAATTTGAACACTTTGAGGAATCTATACTTTGCTCTTTTCAATAGCTTACTAAAATTTGGAGTGATAAAGAAAATATAATTTTTAAAATTAAAAACGAGTAATCAGAATAACAATGGGAAAGAAACAAAGGGATTCTTGTATCAATTTATTCAAATCACTCCATATATTGCCACTTCCTTGTCTATATATACTAGAAGTCGTGATGTTTGTTAGAAAACACTTTGTTTATTTTCATACAAACTCTGAGAAACATAATTATCTCACTAGAAATAGGCATAAACTGAGCATGGTTACATATAATACTTCACTATTCAGCAAAAGTGTAAGACACTCTGGAATTACCTTATGTAACAACTTACCCGATAATATTAAACTTACCACCTCAGAAACTGCATTTAAGCGCAAGGTGAAATATCTGCTATTGCAACATTGTTTTTACTCAGTTGAGTTTGTAAATACTTTTCCGTGAACCCCTTCTGGGTGTGTAATTTATTATACTTGTTAAAATGCTTAAGAAATGATGTTAATATTTTGTATATTTTGATATATCCAATATCATGTATTTGATCTAAGGATGAATAAATAAATAAATGTGGGGAGCCAGTTCCTTCATTTAAGAGAATTAAAATACTATATATATAGTATTTATATTCTTTTGAGCCCACTTGTTCAGTAGCATTACTGGATGTAACCCCCACAATCTTAAAACCTGGTAGTTTGTATAGCTACTAGGTCAAATTAAATCCAGGAAACATAAAGCAGAAGAATAAAGCAAGAGAACATGCTTTGTTATTGTCATATTGACTTAAAAGAGCAATTTTGGTACCGTTTAAAAGCATCTTATAATCAACAATTATATTGCAAGAAAATAATGTGCTTATCTCTGTGGCAGTATTTTATATATGGTGGATAGGCAAGGGGTTCTTTATCTCTGGGTCATATGAAATGGATAGTAAATAAAGATAGCGAGAGATAATTTTTTTTTAATTAAAGTTTAGATCCTACCAAAATTAACTTTATGTGAATGAAGAGAATATATATCCACAAGTTATTTCACCTTTTTAAATATATACTTATAGTAAATATCCAAAACTATTGGGTTATTGCCAGTTTAATGGTTTTCCTCTATAACTTTTCCATACGGTCAGCTCAAAATGGTGTCACTCTTTCAGTATGCATCAATAATTTCATTTACTAATTATTTATATCTGTGGATATAGATTACATGATATTTTTATCCTGCACAATTACTATCGAGATATTTGGTATTGCAATTACAGAAAATTACAGATTACCAATACATTATCTGATACTGAGAAGTGCGCTTGCCACTATTTGTTTGGAATTCACGTCTACATTATGAGACATTGGAATCACAAAAGTACTGAAGAAGATATAGTATTTATTTCACTTGGTTATCTGCTAACAACCGTTATCTTTCTCTTGCCTCATTTCGTAATTCTCACTTATGATTGATGTTGGCCATGTCCTATTCCACTGAATAGGTTTGGATTTGGTAGTAAAGTATAAACATAAATACAATATTCATATGACAAGAAATTGACATGTTTTTGATGGACATAAATTTGACATAATAAATATTAGCATGAATTTTTCTATAAATTTTCTGGGGCACACACTTTCTGTCACATCTCTTTATTATAAGCACATTTTATTTCATGTTCAGCTTTGCAACAATTATTTGTTTTAAAATTTGTGAAATGCTTCCCTTTAAAAACAAATGTTGAGAATTTGAGAAATGGTAATTGAAACTATCAAATGTGGTAAACAAATTCAATATTTATTACAGAAGTGTCTGTGGCAGTAAGCTCTGCCATACATTTGCTTGAAAAAATTAAAAGTTTGTGCATCTCTGAGGTTTTACCTGCAGAAGTTCAAATGTAGCCAGAAGTTCTCCTGCATGATCCGGTCCACGAGTCAGCTCATACCACTCTAAAGATGGTGGAAAATCTGGTTTTGAATAAGGCTCTTCTGCTAGCTTTACATGTGGCTTGGCCACTGTCCTACCAATGAATTCAGACTTCCCCTGAAATATTTTAAGAGAAGAAGCCCTAATTAGCTGTGAACTAAATAACCTTATTAAAAGTTTAGCCATGTGATAACAGTTTAACCCTTAAGTGGTAACATTGGTCTTTCAGACCACAGTGCTCTATTTTACTATGCTATTGCCTACACTAATTATATTGCAATCTTGAACACTGAGTTATGTGTTATTTCAACGTTTGTTTTTGATGAAAAAATATGGCTTTGTAATTGTCACTAACATTGCTATAACTTTACCAAGAAAGCTTCGTAAACCAATATTAGTCTTAACATAAGTATATTTTGCATACACCTGATCTCTTAGTTTACAAAAAAGTAATGGTTTTCTGGTATATTACAAGTAGTAGTTTACTCTCTTAGTAAACAAGTAATGTTTGAGTGGCATATCAATATTTTTATTGCAGTTTGGATGAAAATAGAACAGAGAACCTAAATGTAAATGTGCCATGCCAAAATCAGGTGATGGATCAGTTAGCCTTACAATAAACAGATGTTAGTCATGACTACTATAATTCAGATGACCCCTATGTTTCAGAGAATGTTGGGTCTACATGTTCCAGTCATAATACTGATTCTGAAACTGATGAAAATGAGAACAATGAATGCCAGACAATGGATGCTAGGATTCTGATACAACAGAAGAAAAAAACAGTTGTGGTTTTTATTAATAAATTCTAATATTTTGTTCAAAAACTAATTTAGTGTATGAAAACCAAGAAACAAAATATATACAAACTTCTTATACAATGTGCAAATAAAATACAATGAAAATGATAGGGTCTGAGAGACCAATGTTACCTGTAGTGACAAAATTTAAGTTATTCTTGAGAGCTGAATAAATATTTTTCTGTATTAAAATGTAACTCTGCTAAATCTGGCTTGTAGCTAGACAAGAGCGAACACAAGCTCACTAAGATTTTGGGATCAAATTAAATATAAAACTTAATATTTCCAAACAAACTCACATTTTCCCTCAAACAAGGAGAGGAAGGGGAAAGCATGGCACCAATGCAATTTATGATTATCACTACCACCATTCCTTGTACATAAGCTACAGACCTACATTCAGAAAATGCAAGAACTATTCACATTAGTAGTGAATCTAAATTCTAAAAAGTATACTAGTTCTATGAATCCCCTCAAGACTATGTAGAATGACCTTACATTTTTATTATAAAATCTGAGGCATGCAAGAAAAGCATAAAGAAAGACATTTTCATTGTTCCATTATCGCTGAAGATTGATGGATACATTCAATATATACAAACTTCTTATACAATGTGCAAATAAAATACAATGAAAATGACAGGGTCTTAGAGACCAATGTTACCTGTAGTGACAAAATTTAAGTTATTCTTGAGAGCTGAATAAATATTTCTCTGTATGTGTGATCTGAAGGTAGAGAATTATTGTGTGTTTTATATTGAAATCCACAGCACCTACTAATCTCTAAAAGGGATACTGCTGCAATAGGGTTACCAGTCGTCTGGAAACTTCCAGACATGCCCTACATTTGTCTAGTGCCTGGGGGGAATTTTTGAAAAATCTCTGATGTCCTACATTTTTAGAAACAAGCAGTGGATGCATGGCAACATAGCATCTGCACTCTGAGGCTAAAGATTGGCATTCTGTGGAGGCAAAGCAAAGTGATGCTTTACTATCACTCTTCCATTTGCATTTTGGTTATCGAAGAATAAGCAAGTGGAAAATTAACGTTAATTCACAATGCTTTTGTTACAAGCCAAAATGCCAAAACGAAAATCAATGATGCATTGTGGTTAAAATACAAGTGTTTCAAAGCAGGAAGAAGGGAACATGTTCCTGCAGACAGCTCTAATGTTGAAAGAGTATTTTCACTAATAAGAACACTATGAACAGATGAAAGGAACAGATTATCTATTGATTCAGTCAAAGGTAATGAAGTGTAATTTTAAAAACATCTTGATTATATTTCAAACAAGTTAGATGTTTTGTGCAAGATTAGTTCTTTGGAGAAGTATGACTGACTATTGATGATCATGATGAAAATGTAAATTATATATATCTGAGGGTGTATATAAACATTTAAATTAAAACTTTGCATTATTTTTACTTTGACCGATAATATCCTACATTTTTGTCAAATGTCTTACATTTTTTTACCATTGTCTCCTACATTTCCATAAATAATTTGGTAACCCTATGCTGCAAGAATAAATTAACTTTATCAGCAAAATTAGTTTGTCATACCAAATTAACTTCCAAGAAGAGAAAACTTTTTGAAGCCAAGGAGGAAAACCGAAAGTAACAATAAAATAGACAGCATTTTCTTCTTACTTTTTAATCCTTTCATTTTATTATTAAATGTTACAAGCAAACATACTCATGGGGCAGAAAAGCATATCTGTTTTTGCTTTATTGTCATACTTTGGTGTGTTACCCAACATATCCTCAGAATTTTACAACTCGAACTCTATTAGAAAAGGAGAAAACTATGATGTTTGTAAGGCATATGAACAAGTAGCAGGCACACTGCAATAAGATAAACCATGTAGATGAATCGGGCTTTAATAAGGAAATGCTGAAGGGGAGAACATTAGAGAAAAGGGGCACTACCGAAGTATAGGGTGCTGTGCAATCAAAGGGTGCAACCACACATTCCTACACTGTAATGCCTATTGTGTCTCAATCAGGCAAACTAATGCAAAGTTATTTGTAATTCCTCAAGAGACATCTGATATCAGTAAGAAAGTGGAAGAAAAGATGTTCAAGGCGGACAATCCAGTTGTAAAATGGAATTCCTCCGAAAAAATGTCAAAACTGTTGTTCCATGTGTTTCTGAAAGAAGTATTCATTCCATATTCAAGTGCACAAAATCTCTTACTTCTGGATTCATATGGTGTTCATAGTGATATAGAACACATTCAGTATTCTTAGAAGAAGAACTTCATGACTGAAAATCTGATGGTAAACATCATACTAGCCAACACAACATACGAATTGCAGCCTCTCGATCAATATTTCTTCCAGATGCACAAATATACAAATGTCCCAAAATTAGACAGACAAACTTTGGGAGCTGATATATAACATTATTTTAACCACTTTTTGTTAAGGTAAGTTTTTTGCTGCAGTGCTTCGTCCAAGCGCTAAACGAGTTAATGTCATAGATTACTGCCTCCTACCCAGTTTAAGCATTTATGATAAAATCAACAATGCAAATTAATATTGCATTTACCTTAATAAGCCACACAATCTTAATCAAAGAAACATGTACAGAGCACATAGACAAAACATAAACATTTCTTTGTATACAGTTAATCACAGCTTACTATTGAAAGTAAATGTTGGAATGCACACCCATTGCAATTAACACAAAGAGTGCACGGTATGCCTTATTGTTCTGTACTCTCACAAAGACACTGGCCATTTCTCTGATTTAAAAGTCTGTTGGTCTAATTTTGAATAGTAAAGCTGTGAGTAACTGTAAACAATGAGATATTTTTGTTTTGCTTGTGTGTTCTGTGTTTCTTGGATTAAGATTGTGAGCCTTACTAAGATAAATGCAATACTAAGTTGCATTGTTGATTTTGCCTTAAATACTTAAACTGGGTGGGCGGTAGCAATCTATGACATTAACTCTCTAGCCCTTAAATAAAGCACCACAGCAAAAAACTTTCCTTAACAAGAAGTGTTTAAAATAATGTTATCTATCAGCTAACAAAGTTTGTTGGTCTAATTTTGGGACATTTTGTGTAATATGTGAACTATCTTATAGTATTGAATTTGATCACCTGCATGTTAGGTTGCAGCAGCGGTACAATATCTATCCTCAAACTACAGTCCTTGGCATATCAACAGTTCCTCTCTCCAAGACTCCAGCTTGGAGAGAGGTACTGGTAGGATTAGTTGAACAACATTCTGAGCATTTTCAGAGCACAACTGACTACTGTTTCAAAAATTTTAAAGGACACTATAATAACTGTAAAAGAACAGTTGTTGTCAAATGTTATTGTTGTAAAGAAAAGTTATGTTTCATGCACTTTTTTAATATCACCATTGTACTACCTTTGTTCAAGATTAACAATGTACCTTACCATAAATTAAAGCCAGAAATAAGTATTCTTATTATCATTATTAGTATTATCAATATTGTCATTATTATTGTTGTTGTTATTATTATCATCATCGTCATCATCATTATTATTAACATTCAGGAAGAAAACATGTTTGACAGCTCCCTTCTATGAATTCATTTCTCTCACAAACCAAATGCGATCGAGTGGCCAAAATTTGCAGAAGCTCTTGTTTTTAAATAGAGAACACCATCAAATAGAACAATTACAGTTCTTTTTCTGCCCCTTCAGAACATTTGCTTGCTAGATTTTACCAAATGTTATACTGATTATACATCTCATATCATGAGGAAACAACTCTTTTCTAGGATTATATTATGTGTTTAATCTACTCCAAGAATGGAACGTTAAAGACATGGACAGTGGTTTGGCATGACACTAAGAAATGATGAGAAATGTTATGTGTAATGATTTATTTTCATTTCTTTCTTTTATTTTATTTTTCCTTCTTTTTTAACTTTGAAAATATCCATGTTTATTATAAGCATAATAAATTGTTTCAAAATAGTTTATAAAATGGATTCCTTCTTAAATTTAATGAATTTAAGAAACATATGTATTTTGAGTCATTAATCTTTAATTTGAATACTTGTACTTTTTATTAGAAATAAATATTAGTTAGTAAGTACTAAAAGGCAAAAAAGGAGAATTTGTAGAAAAATGTGACTTATAACACAGTAAACAAACATATTTGGTGTTTTCATGCAATAGATAGGCAGATGCTAATGAAAAAGATTCACACTGTGTGATGAGACACTTTGAGACATATTAATTAGTATTTTATTAAAACTTAGTAGTGCAATAGAGAGAGGTACTCTCCTTAAACATAGAAACGATGAAACCTATCTGTAAACACACATGCAGTTTTCTGTCAAAAGTGTAAATCACTTAAATCTAATAACAGTATATTGCCACTTTAGGCACTGTAACTGAAACTTTAGTGAGCATTGAAAATGCAAGGAAAAACTGGTGAAACTTGAGTTTGTGATTAATTTCAACTACTTACACCATATAGAATGGATAAGTGAAGCCTATGGTCTCTAAATATTTGTTATATTAATAGTGCAACTAAGTTTAAGGCACCAAATTAATAAATCTCATATTTAATGGAAACAGCAGTTTTCCCAAGCAGTTTTAATGACACTGAACATTTATCTCTAAGCATTTAAGAGAAAAAATAAATTAACGCCAATAGTCAACGGACAAAGTTGTAAGATCATGGAAACAGATGTGCTACATCCAAAAGGCAGCCAGAATGTAAAATGAAAATAATTCAGATCTCTTCTGGAGTTCAGATGCATACCATATTCATGATTTGTTGCTCAAACTAGCTTTACAGTGAAGTATGGACAAGAGAGGGAGAAAAGTGCTGCAAAATTTAGTTAGGGAACTAAATAGCACAAGAAAATTTGTGCCTGCAGCATGAAATGATTCTTCTATGAATGCATTATTGATGGCAAATTTTAATATATTTCTTTGGAACCTGAAAATGTCAATTATACCTACTACAAGAAAGTCTAGATTCAGAAATTGGAATAAAACTCACTAAACTCATTAAGTTTCTTCTTAACCATGACTTTCCATTCTTTTACATATTTTTTCTCATCTTTGTTGCTTTTCCTTTTATTCTTTCCTAATTTGAAATCTGTGTTCCTGGATTTCACTTTATAATACATGTTCTAATACCAAAGCTTTCTTTTAAACTTGATTTATAAAGATTCTATGCAGGTGCATCTACTGGAAGAGCAAAAGACTGAATGGACTGTGCTGTGTTTTACCTGCCCGCTTCCTCAGCACTTGTTGCCCTCTGCCGTTATCATAGAAAGGCATGGATGAAACCATGTAACATTTTTAAAACCAATTTTTTAGGCTTTACTTACCAACTTTATGAAAGCAGAAGCCAAAACTAATCACTGTTATTGTTAATATATTTTGGCACTTCTTTAGGAAACTATCCAATAGTTCCATAGTTCATGATGAGACATGCTGGTATTTCCTGGCAGATATTTTGTTTTAATTCTTCCAGAATGTGTGTTTGTCTTGTACACTTTTATGTTCTAAGTTACCCCAGAGATAGAAATCACAGGGGTTTAGGTCGGGGTACCACAAATCTCTACTAATAATTCTGCCCTGAAACACACTTTCAATTGTTCTCATAGAAAGACTGGCCCTATGAGCTGCTCAGAGTCTTGTTGAAAAATGGCAAAATCATGCTCCCTGTCTGCTAATTCTCTAAGAAAGAAAGGGGGGGATGGGCAAATTGTATTTAGGTATGTGTGGGCATCAACTGTTGACTCGAAAAAAATTGACCTTATGACTCAAAGCCTAATATTGATCACGAAGTAACCCTTCATGATGAAAAAATTGGTGTATGGTGCACCATTAGCAGAGATAGGTGTCTCAGAGCTCCAATAAGCGATTTCTATCTCTGGGGTAGCTTAAAACATACAGTGTACAATACAAACGCACACACCCTGGAAGAATTAAAACAAAATATCTGCCAGGAAATTGCCAGCATTTCTCAATGTGAACTATGGCGAGTGATGGATAGTTTCGCAAATGGGTACCAAAAGTGTATGCATGGATGATGGTGACCAGTTTCAGCATCTTTTTTCATAAAGTTGGTCAGTAAAGCCTTTAAAAGTAGTTTTAAAAATGTATGGTTTCATCCGCACCTTTCTATGATAGTGGCAGATGGTAACTAGTGCTGAGGATACCAACAGGCAAAACACGTGCAGCCCATTTGGAGGCTTCTTGCTCTCTCTGTACTTAATGTAGCTAGTGTAAACACTGATAGCAACTGGTGGATTCCATTTTTGCTGATAGTGAAGAAAGGCATATGCAATAACTATCCCCTAAATTCGTGTGTATGTTACGTATCATTAGTTACTGCATGCTGTTTACTCCTTCTCCAAGGTTACACAGCTCAGAATTCCCTCTACCACTTTTCCCTGATGCAACTGTTTGTGCATGTGAGGTGTCAACTACAATGCATTGTAGTTATGCAAAGCAAAACCAAATATATCTGACAATTCTTCTTATTTTATAAATGGGTGGTTCATGAAAACTACCGGAATGTTTTAACATTAGTAACCAAAGCTGTAAGACCTGAATTCATTGCTGTATTACACTTCTGATCATTTGTTACTTCTTTGTTTCTTGTATGCTATGGCTCCCAATAATAATGTAAGTAACATAATGTAACATATTTATGTTTATTTCTTATAATCTAAGATTAATCTAAATTTGCTTTAAATATGAGCATAAGCTGTTTAAAATTATAACTGGACCTTTGCTAGCAGATCACATATCTATCCTGACTATAAGTGTCTTCATTTGTTTTCCACTTCCATTCATAATAAAGAGAATATACCTAGTAATATAGCCATTTACTTTATCATTAAATCAAATATAAGATGCCTAACAAGAAGAACAAAAGGTCTAAAAGGAGAAAAAGAAACTGATGCAAACATTGCAGCATATATGAAAAAAAGAATCTAAGTTAATTTGCAGGAGTCTGAAAGGGCTAAGATGATAGGGAAGATATTTGTAAAATTTAAAGTAATCACTTCTTATGTGCCTCTAATCTATAGTTTTATAATCTAACTATAAAAGGTATATAATAATCATCAAATTTAATAACAGATCTAATTTCATTATGTGCCTATAAGATTAAACTAAAATGAACAAATGCCACATAAACATAACCATTATGTAAGACACATACCTTATTCATAAATATGTAAAAGAAAGTATACAGCTTATATTTCTGTAGAGGTTAGTCTATCCAGGTATGCTGGGAGCTTTGCTTTTATTTTTTAAATGTATGTTATTAATATACAGGGTGTCCCATCTAACTCTGTGACCTCAGATATCTCCGAAACAAAACAATATATGAAAAATCCAATTGGCCAGGAATGTACCTATGTCAAGGGCTCACACAATG
Source organism: Tenodera sinensis (assembly GCA_030765045.1). Taxonomy (NCBI): domain Eukaryota; kingdom Metazoa; phylum Arthropoda; class Insecta; order Mantodea; family Mantidae; genus Tenodera; species Tenodera sinensis. Next base: position 146,621,588 of record CM060966.1, read on the forward strand.
GCAAGATATGTACAAACCATAAAAGTAAACAAATAACATTTCCACCACAAAGCTGCATTTTTTTAAATGGAACACATGTATTTATTCTAGTAAAATGAAAACTTGAGCTACAATTAATAATAACACACTTGGTTTCATGTTTCTAAATTTCCTACATTCTGAAACACATGACTTTTAGAGAATGGCAACAGTGTCACAGTTTCTGATGTAATGCAACGCATGTAGTACTGTGCTCAGAGCAGGGGTTGCTTGCACTGGCCTGTAGACTGCTGAAAAACAAACCAATATCAATAATAATTATAATTACACTTATATTATAAACCAATATCACTAAGCACGTTCTAGCTTCAGTGTACTTGTGTCTCCTGATCTAGTCTGCTACACTGCTGTCATACTGTAATGTAATATGTTTCAGATATTCATTTCTAATTGACACATAAAATCCTCTTTTTGTTTGGCTTGTTATATTTGCTGCCATCTAGTCAATATGCTGACCTTCATTAAGGCAATTTATCACTGAAACTTGGTGAAAATTGTCGAAAATTTTTATTTTTACTTTTTGAATTTTTTGTTATGCTTATACTTTGTACTTTAACAGCACACTTTAGTTTTCTCAATATCAACCATTTTTAAAGATCCAGGAGGGCATTCAAATGTGCTAGTGAGCATGAGCGTTACTCACTAAACCTCGTTGCTACAGCTTTAAAATGCATTTTTGTTTTCACTGGCTCTGATTTTTTGGCTCTTGCAAGGAATTTTGCTTCAGAAAGGTTGTAAGTTGGCTGTGCTGAAATGAATTCAATATTTGAGTTGAAATGCCATGAATCTGACATGTTTTGCTTCCAAACAGAGAAATACAGTCAGTGTTCTGTAATTCTATAATCTTGCCAGGTTATTTCAGTGTTTCAGTTATATATTACACATTATTTAGGTAGTTAATAGGTTTTAAGTTATTCATTAGTCTATAGTAGAGCCGTACCAAGCAGATATTTTATTAATTTTATGTATAAATTTGCAAAAGTGCATTATGTAGAGGTTAGCTAAGAACAACAAATTTCTACATTTTGGAACAATGCAAAGGTGAAAGGTAAGTTTTCATATTGAGAAACAACCAAGCAAACTTAAAAATTCTCAGAAAATGCTACTGAGGCCAAGAAGAAAGCAACAGAGAGTCCCACAAATGGTGCTGGGGAATTTTAAGTTTATTGGATTTATGTAAAAAACAAAGACATACCTTTAAACTTTAAAGTTAATTTTTCTCAATTTCTTTTTTTTTTTCAGCATTTTTCACTATTCAAAACCCTCCTTGGACCCTAGTTTATAGCTTATTAGCTTGAAATTTTCAGGAGATCTTCAGAGATTAGGGTATTAAAATTTGTTGTGCGCTAGTTATAAAATATTAAATAATTGAGTTGAAATTAAATATTTTTCATAACTCATACTGAAAAAATTGAAAATATTGATAAATAGTATACAACATTTTTTTTTCTCTTAAATTAATTAAATCTGAGCAATTTTGCTATGACAACTTTATATTTGAATACCGAACTCAAATTAAAAATTTAAGAGGGATGCAAGAAACTGTAGGGTCCAAGGGTCATTTCATATGAGTATATCAAAGAGTAATTTATTAATAAATATATTAATAATTTAAAAATGGTTTGACATATGATATTGACATTTTGGTATTCTATTTACTTTATGTTCTGAGTGTGTGGAAAAAAAATTCAAAGCAATCAGAAGAAAACTGTGGATTTTTAATTTTCACAGATACATTGCCTTAATGAAGAAGCAATTTGCACGAAAAACTTGCAACATTACTAAGATAAGTGAAGTTTTTAATTTCTAATGTGTTCTTACTTTAGAAGCACTAGATATTTTAATTTACAATGCAATGCAACAACAGCTATGGCATTGTACACTGAACATTATCCAAACTGATGGTATCCTTCACCTCATACCATTGCTAACATCTGCACAAAAGTCGTGGAAACAGGAAGCTCGGCTCCCACAAAGCTACAATGTACAGAGGCAGTGACTGGCAATGGAAACAAAATTAATCTTCTGGCTGCTTTAAGGCACAATCCTGAGGTGTGTGTATGACAGATTGCACAAGTATTTAGAATAAGCCGCAGTAGTGTGAGTAGTCAACACACTCTACCCCTTTTCATGGAGGATGCAAGATTGGAAATGCATCTATCAATGTGGTTCCAGCATGATGGATGTCCCGCACACTATACACATGTTTCTAGAGACATGAATGCAAAGATTTCAAATAGGATGAGGAGGTTCTGTGAGATGGCCCACTTGGTCCCCTGACTTGATGCCATTAGACTTCTTTCTCTGGCGTGCAGTAAAAGATAGAATGTATCAAGAACCCCTAAAACAGTAGAGGACATTCCACATTGTATTACTGTGGCATATGTGGCAATATCTGTAGAACACTACAATCTGTGCAATGCTCTTTTGTTACTCCTCTCCAAAAAGTGTATTGATGCAAACAGAGGGCACTTCGAACATCTGTTGAAGTGACACAGTTTCATCAGACAGAACACTACTGGTGATTTGTGGGTGTACTTTACATGCTATATGTAATTCACAACAATTAGGTTTCAGTGGGCTATATGCCATGTTTAGAAAAGTGAAACCAAGTATGTAATCACTAATTCTAGCTCTAGTTTTCATTTCGCAGAATAAATATACATGTTCCATTTTAAAAACATAACTTTGTGTTGGAATCCTTATTTGTTTACTTTTAGGGATTGCAAATATATACCTTCCCATTGTGTGAGCCCTTCACATAGGTACATTCCTGACCAATTGGACTTTTCATATTTTGTCTCATTTCAGAGATATTTGAGGTTGCAAAGTTAGGTGAGACATCCTGTATATGGTTTAATCCTAAGGGCAAGTAAAATCAGGCTATTTATTATACTAATATATTATTTTATTATTGTGAACAGTGCAAATAAGTCAGCATTTGTTATGAAAAATTTTTGCATGTGTGAAGTATAAAAGCGAAGTAAAAAGCAAAAGCGAACACCAAGAGTGAATCAATGATAAATTGAAGTGTGTATATGATTAGTTTAGCATGTGTGTGAAGGTGCACAAATGAATTCTGCAAGTTAGAAAAAGAGACAATGTGTGCCATTGTGGCAAGATCGCATCTGAAGAAGACAGCCATCATGATGCAGGTTGTTCGATGCATCAGCAGACAGGAGAAGAAATAGGGAAGGCTTACAGCATATCTAAACCCAGAATCTCGTGATGTCATCTCATGTGCACTCTAGGAAAACAGAAAAAGGACTGAAAATCAGCTCCACCAACTTAAGTACAGGAGTACAGTAAATTAATTACAAGAAATTATGAATATAAATAGTTTATTTATTTTTGAATAAAAATCCAAGCATTAACATTATACAGCATAGAAAGTATATAAAAATTAATTACCCAATTAATTAAAAGGAAAATACCATTTAAAGATTCTAATTTACTTATTTTGTTAGAAAGTTCATAGCCTGTGCTTAAAATCATTTATAGAATTTCAAAAATTGTTATGTAGGTATCCACATTATTTTTATGGCTTTCATAGCCAAATGAAAACGCATAACAGGTGAAAAATAATGCACTAAATATTACAGGTAATTATATTTTTATCCATGTTTTCTATCAGATTTAAGTATAGTTTTCTCTTTTATTAAGACAATATCAGTAACTTTGACATCAATTAAAAACAGAATAGTGTAAGACATCTTGACTGTTAGTCTAGATTTTTACACAGAATGATTGAAATCTCCTTTTGGAATTCAATGCCACAACTGGGATTTGAACCACAGACCTTCCGCTTACCGGGCGGCTGCTCTAACCACTGAGCTATTGTGACAAACTGCCAGAATGGCATTAAATTCTCAAACCAGTTCGTATTTCTCCTGGTAAACCACAAAGGCAGTCTCACATCAGAGACAAATTACCCTAATGGGGACTTACTATTGTAAGTACTTTATATCCCAGGATTAAATAACCTTCAGATGGTAATTATTATTTATTTATGCCAACAGTAAGTTTGTTGGCATAAATAAATAATAATCTACTTTTGGAATTTATCTTTCAGTTTAGGTGAGATATCACACTCCAAAAAGCATTGGATTATAGCACAGGCTTGCCTATTTTTATGAAATTGTAATTTGCATGAGAAAAAGAGAGGTAAGAAAATGAAGTATGTTAATGGAATGAACACAAAAAAAGTGAAAGATTGATAATATCTGAAACATTTCTGTTTACTCATTATAAACACAACTCTAAAGTCTATACATATGTATTTTCTCAACTCACTCCAGCCGCAGTGCCTAGCAGAATACTCTAATCAAATGTGCCATGGATCAGTAGGCTATAGTTTGAGAGGATATAGTATTTTCAAAGCTGATAAGTGACTGCTCATTATTGTGCTATGATAGATTGTTGGAATAATATTTGTTTACATACTACGAATTTAAAGAACTGTCCTTTCTTCCCTCTTCTAATTGAATCATTGTAGATAAAACAAAAAACAAAAATATTTCCATATAAAGGGACAGAATCTGTTATTTCCAGACTTTCTGAATAACTCAGTATAACTGAAATGAATCCTAATACGTACCACTTTGTCCTGGTCGAATATCTCAATGATGATGGAGGGTGGGTCACTCTTGATTTCTTCTTTTGTACCATATATGAGAATTTCATCAAAGATAAGCAGCTCATCCCAAGTTGGACTTAATGTTTCATCAATCACTTGCGTTGTTTTGCAGTATTCACCTATAATGACCCTGGCAAAAGGGTCTGAAAGACCTGATGCATCTGATCCAATTAGAGAACGTGCTTGGTACATGTGAGCACGAAGCTGAAATGACTGCAATAAAAATATGCAATACACACTTTATTATATTATTAACTTACAAGGGTGATCTCAGAAACAGTATTCCAAACATTCTATGTGCTTATCAGCAAATTTTAACTTGTATTTTTTGTTTAACTTCAGGTTTTTCTTCCTGAAATGTACTGCAACTGTAGACATATCTATCTATTTACATTTTATATTTTCCAATGTTCTTTATATCTGATCCCTTTTTTCTCTATTTTTATGTTCCATTTTATTCTGCCTTTAACTTTAAGGTCATATGCCTTGAGCCCTCATAATGAATGGCAAAACAGAGGCATTGAGAAGTCATGCTACAGATGTTAGATAGGCAATAAAGATTTTGTGAGTTAATTTCATCGAAAATACTGTAATCAGCAATATATTATAAATAGCAATGATTTAAAAAGATTAAAGATAATTTTGTTGAAAGTTCTGCAATTATCTATGTAAAAATATTAACAATTTGGGAGATTATTAAGGATAATTTCGTCAGAAGTATAGCAAATAGCTATTTAATCATAAAAACAATGAAGGACAAAAAGATTATGCAGAAAAATTGTGATGTTGTGTCTTAATATTTGACTTTATAGAATTATTAAAAAGAAATAAAACTCATCACGACTGCCTCCGTAGTGCAGTGGTGGCCCATCTGCCTCTGGTGCGAAGGATCCAAATTTGATCACCAGTACCAATGTGAGGAGTTTTCCCTACTGGGAGGTCTGGCACGGGGTACACTCTTCCTCATTAGGTCCCAGAGGGGCCAATTGAGGAGCTGTTTGATAAAGAACTAGTGATCCCAGGTCGCAAAGGCCACATAACTGGTCAGGAGGGCTCAGGGTGCTGACCATATCCCCATCTTCCAGTTCTGTACCACACTCATAATGCCCGTAGTGGGCAGAGGTGGGGGAGGCACCGGCTGGGTGGTAAACCTTGGGTCTCAAAGGACTGTTGCACTAGGGGTTTTAAAACTCTTTATAAGTGATTCAGGAGATGAAATTTTTATAAACTTCATTGATAATACTAGTAAATAGTAGTGAAACTGGACTTGATTAATTCAACAACTTACATCATATACTATATATAAAAAATAAGTAAATGCTATAGTGTGTATATTTTTGTTATATTAGTAAATCTTCATTTATCATGAAACTATGTAGTCTGCTTTGAAGTCTGTAAGATGTTTGTTATAATTGCAGAAACCTTCATTTTGTTAAAAAAATCCTTGGCACTCTTACATACTCAGCCATTTCACTATTTTCATGTTTGTAATTTTGCATATATGCCTTTTGCTCTACTTTTTGTATAATTCTTTTTTTCCCTTATCACCATTATAATAAGCTGATTTGAACTAAAACAAAGTATGCGAGCAAACTGAAGCTAAACTGGCTACACAGACATCAGTACTAATTCTAGGGTATAGCATAAATGAAAATCAATGTGCAAAAAATTGTCAAGCAGTAGCATTTTAAGGTAAGTAGTTTGAGGCCATAGGCTCAATATAACAGTTATAGTTCTTTACCCAATATATGTATCAATGAAACAATTTTTAGGACTCAACATTTCTTGCACCAAATTTGGGTTTAAGCTGAATTGAGGTCACACCATTAAAGTTAATTTAATGATCTAGATTTCCAACCCGTTTATTCTTCTCATCATTTTCATTCATTACTCAATAAGAACTTCCCATTACTTTTTATGCCAACAAACTCATTGCTGGTGTTTTTAAACACATAAGCAACGTGTGGGCAATGTTTGAAAGGTAGAATCAGAACTGAAAAATTCAATGCCACAGCTGGGATTTGAACCACACACCTACTACTTCATGCCCAGTTCTCTAAACATTCAGTTAGCATAGCAACTTGCCAGTATGACATTGAATTCTCCAACAGTGGTCAAATCCCGGCTGTGACACTGAATTTTTCAGTTCCGATTCTAACTCCCAAGAACTTGCTAGTTAACAATACTTTATTTACATGGAAAAACAAAAAGGAAAGTAGTTTCACTCACATGTTTCTCTACATAATGGATCACTGATGGTGGAAGGGCACGAGGTCTCTCAGCATTTCTAATTTCATGAGACAGCTCATAGCCTTTAGGAAGGCCATTAACAAAGTTCTTCTTATGTTTTAATAGACCAAGCCACATGAAGATTTGAAGTTTGGCTTGTATCGCCCAACCACTAGGCCCTATGCCCTTCTTCCCTGGAAGCTGACAAACATGGTTTCCTATATTACATTATAATCAAATCCTAAACAATAAAACTGGTCAATTTCTGAGTATTTCTTGTATCTCTCTGTCTGTTGGTCTGTTTTTTCAGTTGTCTGTGTACTTCTGTTTACATTTACCAATGAATTTAGCATAATGTCCAAGGTCAATTTAAGAGTATTTGACTTAAAAAACAGTGTAAAGAAAAACTTGTACCATGTTCTATTTCAGACAAATTGTATTAAATCATTTATTTTTATTTATACCTAACAGTTTTAAATAATTAAATCATATGATAATATACAGCAGAAGCCCACTAATCTGAATTAATATGGGTGTGGTCTGTTTGGATTTGGAAATGCTTAGATTATTTCAAAAACAAAAAGAGAAATATATATAAACTTAGCTATAGGATTAGCAGCTGCAAGGTAATGCAACCACACCAAATGATGTGATGCTCACATAACCCTAGTGTAACATGGCATCATCAAGCAGGTTCAGTTCTTTAACCTAGTCGAAAAGTCTGCATAATCAGCTAGGAGGGACTGGGGTGCTGACCACATCCCACCTCCAGTACTGCACTCCACTCATGATGCCTGAGGTGGGCAGAAGTGGGGAGTGCAGCAGTTGAATGGTAGGCCTTGTCTTGGATGGGCTATTGTGCCATGTGGGTGGGTTGGTTCTTTATGGCAGAAGATTACAAACTTTGCAAGTTAAGTGAAAATTACTGCTTCATAAACATGTGACAGTTACTGATATGGCAGCTAAGTAAATGTGAAAATGTTGTTCAGTAGTGGCTAAATGCATTATGTACAGACACATTGCCTATAGCAAAGTTCAACAAAACATTTTTGTGCAATAAACATTTCCTTCCAATGTGTTCAGTTTCAACCAGTTTGCCAGTTTTATAGTAAAAATGCTTTCTCTGCACTACAAATAAGCTTTCTATGCTTTTTTTTTAATTACAGATTTTGTGTTTGGATTATCTGGAATTTCAGATTTGCAGAGCTCATATTGGGGTTCTACTATACTCACAAAAATGATCTTAACTTTCTGTAGTTTTAAATATCATATGACTGAACCTGCAACCTTATCATAAAATTAAGGTATTATGCTAATTCTGGAAGAAATTCCCAAAACTTCTTGGATAGTAGGAACTTGATAAATGAATCCAAACATTAAGGAAATTATTTTGATTTACCTTTAGAAATAATGATTGTACTTTTCCACATTCTCGGCCACACTCTTCATCCACAATTGAATAGATCAAGTCACGAGCTTGGAGTCTTTGATATGCAACTCGTTTACCACCACTTATTAACCATACAAATAAATCCGGAAGGGAATGCTGAGGCTATGGAGCAAATAAAACCTTCTTTAATACTATTTCATTATAAAACCCATTAACAGAAGAGAAGTATTGTGGTGCATCTACATATTTACTATATGTAATCTGAAATAATTTCAATACATAAAATTGTGCTTACCATCTGTTCTGCTCTGTTTACTCTTACACAAAATATTATTGTTTTTTCAGACCTATAAATCAGCTTTTTGTTTCAAAGTAATTGAAGCTTTATAAGTTACTTCAACATAAGGCAGTATTTTCATAAACAATTTAAACCACTGAAGTAATTAAATACTTAAGTACTTAATGATAAGAATTCATTACCTTCAGAGGATGTTCAACAAAAGTTACATTCTATGGAATTAAGTAGGTACTGCAAATGTAATGGGTAAAGATTATGTAACAAAATATACTTACATCATCAACTAGAAACCGAAGCTTATTTAAATATGTTTGTGCAGTCTTATAGCGCTCCTTGAAAGCATGCTTAGTAACAAGTGCTTTAAGATTTCGAGCCATATTTCCAATTTGTTCCTGCAATGACAGACATACTTTCTAAAATACTTCAAAACAGCAAGTTTTTAAAAGATCCTTTACTTTAGTAACCAACATGATTATCCCGAAAAAGGCACCTTCAATGGTAGGAGTACATTGCGCTTAATAATACATCTACATTATAAAACTACCACTAAATAAGAATAGCTATTACAAAAATACTGTAACTGTTCTTAGAAAGGCAGCTTTATAACTAATCTGTAAATTAAAACAAGTCCCATTTAAAAACCAAAATTAAACAAGACCAAACTAAAGCCTACTTTTCAGTTTCAGTACACCTGTGTATGTAGGAAAACACTACACAAAGGTAATGTAGAGTTTTCATGTGCATGCAGAAAGATAATCATAATATACGAAGAATTGTTAAATACTAGTTTTGTCAAATAGTATACCTAATATCAAGCAGTTATAGCTATGTTTTCCAAGATATATGCTACACTAATACCCTATAATAGCTACACATAATGGAGGTCTAATAATAAAAGTATGCGCAGAAAGATTGTTACAAAATTTTATATACTACTCACAATCTCTCGCTGGCAAAGCTTCATACGTTCTTTATCCAATTTGGTCTTCCCCATGCCAGCTCCTGAACCATTTCCCTTTGAGATGGAAACATAGCGCTGACAGCTAATGGATAACTCTTCCAATACAGTCTTCAACTTGCGTTCAGCACTAGCATCTTCCATTTCACTTAGAGAATGCACCTCAGACAGACCTTCTTCCTGGGAACAAGATTCTCCTAACAGTCGTGATCACATTCTACAGATTAAATTGTATGTTTAATAACATTCAGTTTTAGCAGTGTTCAGTGTTAGCAGAAGAAGAAGAAGAAGAAGAAGAGGAGGAGGAGGAGGAGGAGGAGGAGGAGGAGGAGGAGGAAGAAGAAGAAGAAGAAGAAGAAGAAGAAGTAGAAGAAGAAGAAGAAGAAGAAGAAGAAGAAGAAGAAGAAGAAGAAGAAGAAGATGGAGAAGGAGCAGGAGCAGGAGAAGGAGCAGGAGCAGGAGAAGGAGAAGGAGAAGAAGGAGAGGAAGGAGAGGAAGAAGAAGAAACATTAGCAACTTGAAAATGTGTTTACAGAAGAAAAGTAGAGTTCTTATATTAAAGTTTAATTAAAAAAGTCAAAAAATAAGTTTCTCTGAATGTTTATGCCTTAATGGTAAATATTTGACAAAATAAAAACTATTTTTACTGTATCAATTCGTTTATTTTTTAAAATAACACCAATATGACAAGCCTTTTTTATAGGAATGTAATAAGTTCTTGATTTTTGACGATATAAAAGGTAGTCCTGATTAACTGAATCACTTTCTCTTTCATTTTATCACCAATTGTCTATTCCAGAGGCTTTTTCAATTTTGCAAACAAATGAGTCTCCCAGTGGAACAAAACACTAAACACTGTCATTAAGAAATGTGCAGCAAGTCTGTTTTGTTGCCAGTGACAAGGGCCTTTACGTTACTGTGCAAACATTCCACTCCGCATGTAAGAAAATCAGGTCATTGACAATGAATGGCTTTTAAGATATTGTCACTGCTGCTGTGACTCCAGTTGTTGATGGCAGCAGGGTGGTAAATAGGCACACCAGTCTGGCCTACTCCTCTTGACAGATAATAGCTGAGCAAGACAATGGTCATTGTGTGCAGTATTGTGACTTGAGAGAATTCCTTTTGGTAAGTTCTAGAAGCTTCATCTTTGAGAAGATTCTGCCTAGGTCCAGGCACTATATAAGGGGGCTGACTCATATCTAGGGGGAGTCAGACACTTAAAAGTTAATGAAACACTCAGTGGACAGCGACAGTGAACCATGCTCTGGTGCTTGGAAACTTCAAATATCTCATAAAATTAAAAGCAGAAAAAACAAAAAAATTAACTGTGCGAACATTCATAAAAGAAGAAAAAGAAGTAGCAGAAAGGTTTTTAGAAATAGCAGAGAGTTACTGTCTAAGTATTCCCCTTTCTGTGTTTATAATACTGACCTAAGCTGTTTTGAGAATGAAATGAGAGCAAACAGGACATTATCTTTTGTTGGGGAGAAACATACCAACTGTTGCACAATTTATTAGTGCACTGACCTATTCATACATTTCTATGTCCACTATTAGTATGGATGGGTCTATTTTTCCTAAATTATTTATTGTACTGCAGAAGAAACAGGCAATTTAGGGCCTAAAGTTTTAAGGCAGATACTTAGGGCTAAAAATATAATTGTGAAGGCAACAAAATGGGTAAACAAGATGTAAAAACCATTGAACTTTTGCAGATTCCACCCGGAACCACAGGGAAACTTCAACCTTTGGAAATTTTTTTTTTTTTTTTGAGCAGTGAAAATCTGTTCATTGCTGTCTAACTGAAATTTTGCTACCTAATGAGAAGATTCATTTCAAGGTTTTTCAGCGAGACAATATTTTAAAAATGCAGTCATTTATTCTCACCAAATGTCATATCTGCGATTCCAAGATATGGTTAAATATTTATGATTTTCAACCCAATATATAACAGAACAATTCTCCAACTTCATTGTATCTGCTAAATTCTGTCTCCAAACAAGTTTGAGAATATGTGAAGAAGAATGCAAAAATGATGTGATTATTTGTTGTGTATGGTGCCAAATGAACTTGTGTTTTAATCACTGCAACACCAGTTACTTCTGCTTTGCAATTGTCCCTGCTAGTAGTGACTTGGGACAGTTGTCTCTGTGCATTTGCAACACCGACCTGCAGATTAGGGATGTCCAATTCGTGATGTTCCACTGTTTCGACCCAACATATTCTACGTTCAATTTCAGGTGCTTCAGGTTGAAAACAGCAGCTAATTTTTGGAACATGAGCCTCTTATAACACAAATATGAGAGTAAGACTTTCAAGGTGTTTGCAATGTGAGCATATTCATAGGTTCCTTGTAAGAATAATAGGATTGGTGAAGGGTCTTAGAATATAAGGTATCATATTGTACATCCAAAGAAACATTTGATTAGGCAGGTGTATAATATAACACCACAAAATACTTCTTCTTCTTCTTCTTTCACGGGTTAGGCTTAAGCCTGTTCCAGTCTCACATTTCCTGGAGCCATCTCTTTAGGGGGCGTCCTATTGATCTTCGTCCTCTTGGTCTATAATTGAAGGCTTGTTTAGGTATTCTTTCTCTTGGCATGCGATTGAGGTGTTCGACCCATTTGCTTCTATATCTTTGGATTTCTTCTAGCAGCAGCAGTTGTACTTCCAATTCTTCTCTAATAATTTCATTCCTAATGTGATCTTCTCTTGTGCATCCTTTGATTGATTGTAAGAATCTCATTTCAGCAGCTTGTATTTTACTCTTCTCCTTTTCCCTTATTATCCATGCCTCACTTCCGTAGTTTAATATTGGGATTGCCATCACTTTGTAAAATCTTATTTGGGTTTCTTTCCTTGCTTTATTCCTGAGGGTTCTCTTAATTGCTCCGCAAACTGCTTGAAATTTTTGTATTTTATTCCTTATATCTTGATTTTCCGCTTCATAGGTTATATCACAGCCAAGGTATTGAAAGTGTGATACTTGTTCTATTATGGTTTCCTCTACTACAATTATGGTCCTTATTGGGCATTTTCCCTGGAATGCCATTACTTTTGTTTTTGTCTTTGAGATTGTCATATCATATTTCTTACAAATTTGGTTTAGTTGATATACTCCTTTCTGTAGTCTATCTTCCTTGTCAAAGATTAAAACTAAATCGTCAGCAAATAGAAGGGCGTTTATTGCTCTTCCTTATCCTATCCTAATCCCCTCATGCACTACTTTTTTCCATTCTATTATAATTTCATCTATATATATATATATATATATATATATATATATATATATATATATATAGTGTCACCGCGCCCGCTGTATCTAATTGCCGACAACCGCAGTGTCACCCATCGCATTATTGTCGGCACTACCGCAAAGGAGCCGAAGGAAAGAGACGGAGAATGGCCGCATTGTTGGGCGCTTGCCGAAAGAGAGAAAGTGATAGAGGCTTCTAGAACTGTCTGCTTTGTGTTTCACCGCTAAATAAGTGAACGTTCCTGAAGCTTCCAGATAGTGCCTGGGAGATATAAATAGCGGTAAAGTGTGAGAAGAGTCAGTCAGACGTACGTGAAGCGTTGAGTAGTGCCGACGGAGAACAGTCAGACGTACGTGAAGCGTTGAGTAGTGCCGACGGAGAACAGTCAGACGTACGTGAAGCGTTGAGTAGTGCCGACGGAGAACAGTCAGACGTATGTGAAGGTTGAGTAGTCGTGCCGACGGAGACGGACAGACGATGTGAAGCGCTGTGCCGACGGAGAAGAGTTAGTTCTTTGTGTTACGAATTCGGAGTCGTGCTGTTGGAGAATCGGAAAAGACTTTCTTGCTGTTGCAACGAGTGTACAAGTTACTGTTTACGGAAATAAAAGTGTTTCTTTATCTCGACTACATCTGTCATATTTACTTTACACCCGCAACCAAAAGTTACACTGGTGTCAGAAGTGGGATTCGTCGAATTGCTTCTAGTATCGTTACATCGTCGTTAGAAGTTGCAACGTTAGAACCAAGATGGAGGGAGATTCGGAAACCAGGATGATGGCAATGATGAAAGAATTATTTGCCAAAATGGAAACGTCATACGACAACCTCGCTGCCAAAATGGAAACGTCATACGACAACCTCGCTGCCGTGCTGAAAGAGATGAAGACGGCAAACGATAACCTCGCTGCCAAAATGGAAACGTCAAACGACAACCTCGCTGCCGAGCTGAAAGAGATCAAGATGGAACAACTCGGCGAACTGACTGGCGTGACGGAAGACGTGGAAGAACTCGGCGAAAAGGTGGTAGACCTCTGCCAGCACGTGGACGTCGTGGAGGACGACGGGGAACATCTTGGCGCCCTGGTAGTAAGAGTTGACGAGAGCGTTAAAGTACTGGATGCCAGGGGCAGACGGAATAGCGCGGAGCCGGAGAGGGAGCACCTAGTGGCCGAGGCGACAGTCGCGCCCGTTTCGGATGATATGAGGGAAGACCTGGAACAACTCGGCGAACTGATTGGCGTGAGGGAAGACGTGGAACAACTCGGCGAACTGATTGGCGTGACGGAAGACGTGGAACAACTCGGCGAACTGATTGGCGTGACGGAAGACGTGGAACAACTCGGCGAACTAATTGGCGTGACGGAAGACGTGGAACAACTCGGCGAACTGATTGGCATGACGGAAGACGTGGAACAACTCGGCGAACTGATTGGCGTGACGGAAGACGTGGAAGAACTCGGCGAAAAGGTGGAAGACCTCTGCCAGCATGTGGACGTCGTGGAGGACGACGGGGAACGTCTTGGCGCCCTGGTAGTAAGAGTTGACGAGAGCGTCAAAGTACTGGATGCCAGGGGCAGACGGAATAGCGCGGACCCGGGGAGGAAGCACCTAGTGGCCGAGGCGACAGTTGCGCCCGTTTCAGATAACGAAAGTGTACGTCTCGGGGAAGACAAAGGGGCAGTTCAGGGACGTCGTCGGGGATCCTCTGGAGGAGTGTGTCGGGTACGTAACCAACCAGGATACGACGTGGAGGACGATCAGCAGGGAAGCGCACAAGCAAACGAGCATCACGCGAGAACCGACTTGGCATGTGACATGGGGGGACCGTCGGAGCCATCCAATCACCTGACGCATAGTGCCGTGAACGGAAGAAGGGTGGACATCATCGTGGACGGCAGGATACAGGAGAGGCCGTGCCGAGCACGAGTGAACACGAGTGCAGCGGTGGACGCGACTCGCGCGGATGTGGTGGGGTTTGTTGCCGGACCCATCGGAAGCAAGGTGGCTGCGAAGGTGCGCCAGAGAGGTCGGCGGACACGGTACCCAATGAGCCGTTTCCAAGTGCGCAGGATGGCCCGTCAACACACCAGGAAGAAGGGCAACTGGACGAGGGCCCGCCAAGACCGGCGGTACTGTTGCAGAATTTCGAAGCAGGATGGCATACGTCGTCCTACCCGGACCAAGGGACACTATCCAACAGCGATACCTAGGATCGTGCCTCCTGGAGAAGAGGTTCGATGGGTTAGTCCACCGGGGCGCAAGGGAGATGCCGCAGTGATAGTGCTGGTCGGGACGACCAGTTCTGAGGAGGGAGCAGTGTCACCGCGCCCGCTGTATCTAATTGCCGACAACCGCAGTGTCACCCATCGCATTATTGTCGGCACTACCGCAAAGGAGCCGAAGGAAAGAGACGGAGAATGGCCGCATTGTTGGGCGCTTGCCGAAAGAGAGAAAGTGATAGAGGCTTCTAGAACTGTCTGCTTTGTGTTTCACCGCTAAATAAGTGAACGTTCCGGAAGCTTCCAGAATAGTGCCTGGGAGATATAAATAGCGGTAAAGTGTGAGAAGAGTCAGTCAGACGTACGTGAAGCGTTGAGTAGTGCCGACGGAGAACAGTCAGACGTACGTGAAGCGTTGAGTAGTGCCGACGGAGAACAGTCAGACGTACGTGAAGCGTTGAGTAGTGCCGACGGAGAACAGTCAGACGTATGTGAAGGTTGAGTAGTCGTGCCGACGGAGACGGACAGACGATGTGAAGCGCTGTGCCGACGGAGAAGAGTTAGTTCTTTGTGTTACGAATTCGGAGTCGTGCTGTTGGAGAATCGGAAAAGACTTTCTTGCTGTTGCAACGAGTGTACAAGTTACTGTTTACGGAAATAAAAGTGTTTCTTTATCTCGACTACATCTGTCATATTTACTTCACACCACAAACAAAAGTTACAATATATATATATATATATATATATATATATATATATATATATATATATATATATATATATATATATTAAAAAGAATTGGAGATAGACTACATCCTTGTTTCAATCCTTTGTTTATTTCAAATTCATTTGTTATTTCTCCTTCCATTTCCATTACCAATTTTGTATTTCTGTATAGACTTTGAATAATTTTAACTAAGTGTAGTGGGTATCCCTTTTTACATATTATATCCCATAACAATAACCGGTTAACTTTGTCAAACGCTTTTTCTAAATCTATAAATGCTAGATGGGTTTCAAGATTAAATTCTCTTCATTTTTCTAATATTTGTTTTATTGTAAAGACATTATCTATGCATGCTCTACCTGTTCTGAATCCATGTTGTTCTTCACTAATATGTGTTTCAGCTATTATTTTCACCCTAGTTGTTATAATTCGAGTATACATTTTATATATTGTATTTAAAAGGTGTATACCTCTATAGCAAAATACTTTCTTCTTAAAATAAAAACAGATTAATAAAAGATGTGCTTAACTCACCAGTTTGTCCACTATCTTTGAAATTATGTTGGAATTGTACATTCTACGTCTGTAGTCTGGCCATACAGAACGTACATGCATGCAAGGCTTGTCATCCCAGTAAGGCAAGAAGTAGTAGATGTGGTCATTGGTCATTGGTTTGGCTGGAGTAGTGGTGCTTTGCCAGGATGCTGACTCTGAAGTAACAGTTTCTGGAAGAAACAAATATTTTTGAAGATTATAAAATGAACATTTTATCAAATAAAAATGATTAATTAAAAGAAATTATGATGCACTACATTCTGTATAATTATGGAGAACTTTTATTTTACGATACCAATTAAGTATTTTAAAATGCAAAATTATGACAACAGAACACATTGATATCAGGAATTTAATTTTAATATATTACAAAGTTAAAGACTAAAATCTCAGAAATCTACATTAGGGAACTTTTATCCATATCACTCTCTCAACTGAAGGACTGTGAAGGTGTGGTCAACTAAGCTCTCTAAGCTTCATTTATATCTAATTTGAGTGCTACTAGTATTCAAGATTGGCCACATCTTTAGTTTATTGCAGCCTGCTAGATAAAAGACAGAAGACAGTTCAATTTGTATCTGTAAATATACGTTATGTTACTAATCTTATGATTACAGGGATGTTTTGATTATGTTTCTTCACTATCCCATTTTTTTGTTTTGTTCTTTCTGCCTGTATATAATGTATTTTGTATTCTGTTCTGTATATTTATTGATATGTTGCACATTTCAGTTGACATGTTCAATGTTCATTGGCCTCCATGGCTACTTATGAACTTGCTGAATGCAATCCAATCTAATCTAGTCTAATCTAGACCTTATAAGTTCATTTACCCTGGTGGATGTTTGATGAACTTATTTATTAGTTTACTACCTGTCAGTATTTCAAAATTCATTGCCTTGTCTTTATATTTTCATATGGGCACCTCTTCCCTTGTCTATAGCCCTGGGCAACCATCCAGTTATTTCAATAGTATTTAATTCTTCTCTGTTTTATTACTTTCTTCCCAGAAGTAATGAGTTATATCATTTGTTTATTTGTTTAAATCTAATATTCCTCCAAAGTCCCATTAGCCTGGAGCCTAAGGCATTTTCAAAGTAAACTGTTTCACAATTTCTGCAATAAGTTCTGTAAATCCCTGGTTTTTTCTCTGGGAGAACACAGATATGAGGTCCTGCAGTCCACAAGAGGTTGAAGATGTGAATGATAACCCAGGAAACTAGCATGACAAAGTAATTTTAATGGATACCTAAAGTGTTAAGTTGACTCATATTTAATGAATTAAATGACTTCATTGTAGTTATTCCAATTATAACTCGTTAATACTGAATTTTCAATTCTTGCAAGTGTATGCTTTACTAGACAGTATTGATTTTTCATAACTAAACTTTGGTAGTAAGGAACTATTCCACTTGTGTTATAAAGGTCTATGTAATTGTAAATGTATATGAGCCAAAGAAAGCACTGTCTATGTGCATTCTTAGTGCTTCAATGGAGATGATTATTGCTTTGCTTTAATTTGCTATAGTAATAAAACGGACTCTTCTTCCCCTCCTGTAAAAAAGTCAAACAAAAGCCTCAGGTTAATGTTTAGAGAGTGTGTTAACACTGAACAACAAATTTCAACTTTTGTTTTTGCACTCAAACCAAAATAGGTGACTTTGTACATATTAGCTATGCTGAACTCAAATCTGAAATCCAAAATTCTCTATCACATACTGTTTTTTGAAGAAATTGTTTTCAAAATTTTTAAAAAATAATGCATACAATAGATGCAATTAAAATATTGTAATCAATCCTGAGGTGAAATAATTTCATATAGCTCAACATTATAACGAATAAGTTATGCAGAATCCATAAATTACTGTTAAAGTGAACTAACGATCCATATTTAGGTAACTGTCATGCAAAAACTTTCTCACTTTTTTAAAAAAACTTTCGAGAAGACTTCCGCTTGTAGCTGACATCAGGAACCTCCCTTATAAGCTGCCAACAATAGTCAGCTAACATGCTAGGTGACCACTTTCAGTTGTATCATTTTTCCATGGCACTTATATCCTGATGAAACCGTTCTCCGTGCTCATCACTCACAGACCCAGGTTGAGAGGGAAGATATCCAAGTGTAAGTGCAGAAAATGTATTTTTAAGGACATATTTTACCCTAAATTTTATATGCCTTTAGCATGTCTTAATAATTTCCTTGTAGTTGTCAGCTTTTGTATTTCCAGGAAATTTTTGCACTGTCTTGAATCCCACCCATGCTGCTTTCTCATTTGCAGAAAGTAGTTCTTCAAAATGTCTGTCTTGCATCAATTTGCATATGTGTGGACCAATAGCTCAGTGGTTAGAGCGTCTGCCCGGCAAGCGGAAGGTCTGTGGTTCAAATCCCGGTTGTGGCATTGAATTTTTAAGTTCCGGTTCTACCTCTTAAACCTTCTTTTAATTTTACTTTGCTTATTCTTGGAAAGTTTTCTTTCAAATACCAAAAACTCCTACTCTCTCTGTTCAAAGCCTTTACAAAATGTTTCATTAAGCCTAACTTAATGTGAAATGGTGGTAGCAAAATTTTGTCTTTGTTAACTAATGCTTCATACTTAACACTCTTTTCATCAAATATTAAAGCACTCCTTACATGCCACTCAGTTATTTCATGGTTTTCTTCAGTCCAACTATCACACTCACATATAAAACAACAAAACTTGGTAAAATCACTCTGCACTCCCAGGAGTAACCCTATGACCTTTAAATCTCCATAGATTTGCCATTCATATTTTGCATAGTTTATAGCTTTCAAAACTATCTTCAAATTCTCAAATGTTTCTTTCATCTGAACAGCATGAGCTATAGGGACAGAAGAATTAAGAGTTACCATTATGTAATAAAACTGCCTTTGAATTTAACTTCGACGAATCAATGAGAAGACACCATTTGAATGGCTTGTAATTGTCACTCAGTTCTTCCATGAGCCCATTAACAAAGAAGACCTTTCAAAGAAGTCATATTAATTCCCTTGTCAAAATGCTGAAATTACCTAGCCTGCAATAAAACTCTTACCATTACCAGCCTTGAATGACAACAGATTTTGAGAGGGTGAGCCGACCAATATAGATTGTGGTGGTGAGAGTGGCATAGCACAGCGGATTTTCGCAAACCACAAAAAGAGAAATATCTAAAAAATGTTAGGTGTTACCACAAAATGGATTTTAGTTCTGAAATTCGTGCTTGATAATCTATTAGAAATGCCTCTTTTTGGTCAGGTGCAAATTTTAGTGTTGTACAGTGTGATCACATTGATCTCTTCAAGACATCAAGATAGTCAACAAGAATTCAAGCCTTGGGAATATGCATGAAGTTCCACAAACATATACTAGCGGTTGCCTTCTCTAGATTAGTTTTCATATGGAGATAAATTAAATGCAATAAGTGGGCAAGTATACTTACCTAGATTATCATCACTGTCTGAATCACTAAGCATTTGGTTTGTTTCATTGTGGCCATCTAGCGAGTTCCCTGCATTGCCTATGCTGATCTCAAAGTATAATGGCTTATCCCCTAATCTTTTGTCAATCATGGTAGCATCAATAATTGTGGCAAAGAGGAAGAATTCTTCATTTTTTCCATAAGATGTCTGAAACACAGCAGCTTTAATTAGTAAGTTTTATAACAGTTAACAATGTATGTATTTGTAACTCTATAAGAAAGATTTTCATCTCTCTCTAAGATGTTTTATTAAGACATTCTATTGTACATAAGGCTCTTAAACATGTAGTACTTAATGTAAGGCTAAAGATGGAAAAAATACCACATTTTTCTTTTGTTTGAACCCTAGGTCTTTATATTGCATGCTTTAATGCTTAAATCTAATCACATAATATCTTAGATGACTATGTGGCTATAAATTTAGAAAATAAAAGCTTAATTTTCTTGCATTTTATTCTTTCAGAATACACATTCCTCTGCATGATGTAGTTTTAAATCAAAAAATTCAATAATTATAGCACAGCTAAATGAAAGATTTGTTTAGAAATTTAGATAAACATTGAATCTTTTGGTCACTGTTTTAGTGGTGTTGTCATCATTGCACAGGACACACTTTGGTGATGATATATCAATATTTCGTGTAAATGTGTTGCCAAATAATCATGTCCTATTATTGTGTAGAATACAGCTACTGCTCCTTGTCTGAGTGAATCAGGAACTGTCTTTAACATTCAGGATATTCCATGTGTTGTCGTTACTAGCTATTTTGTTGTGTTCCATTATTTCTTCCTTAAACTTTCTATTGATTATGATTTTTGTTGATTGATATGGCAGTCCATACTGTGTGAACTGCAATATTTTTGTAGCTTGTTTTGCCAGTTGCTTGGCTTTCTAATTTCCTATCAGTCCACAATGAGCAGGGACCTACTGCAGTTTTATACATTTTTTTGGTGTTTTTAGTATTCTAAATTTGTTCTGCATTTCTTATGTTCACTTACTAAAAGAAATGGAATCATGTGTTACTGTTGATTGTATAGCTATTGATGAATTGCTAGGTTACACAGTTCTCCATCAAAGTGTGTTGAAAGTGGTCCTACAGAGACATACTGGCTGAAGAGTTTGCAGTGCGCTCCTGCCCCAGCATTTTCATCTTTGCTAAGCAAGGAGTCATCTGTATACATGTGGATCCACTCATCTTGGGTATGTATGTATTGTGTATGTATTGTTTCTAGTGCTGCTAATTTTAATTGTTCTGGGGTACAACATGATTTCATTAGGTTGTTTAAAAGTTCAGTTTTGCATGAAATATCTTGGAAGTTTAGTGATCTGGGGGGGTTGTAGTTTTTCAGCTTTAGCTTTGCTGAGTTATTTTGGCCTCTATATGCTATATGTATTCTCTCTATGTTTTTAGATTTCTTTTGGTTGTTTGGTATTTTGACCAGAAGTCATCATGTGCCATTCTATTTGTTTCTCATATTGTATTAATGCTGCTCTCTTAATTTCTTGTTCAATTGGAATGTTATTTGTTAGAATTTGCATTGCTTTAACTGGAGCAGATTTAACACCACCAGTTACAGTTCTCATTGCTAGGTTTCCAGCTACTTCCATCTTATATAATGTTCTTTTATTGACAGTAACTAGGTTTTCCCTTCCATACAATAACACTGCCTTGACATAGGTTTTATATGTGATATTTAAAACTGTTTTCGAATAGCTCCACTTGGTTTGTGTTAGTCTTTTTATGAGGTTATACTTCTCATTTGCTTTTTCTGCAATTCGTTTGATATGAGAGTTCCATGTTAATTTCTGGTCAAAATACCTCTCTAGGTACTTAAAATGTATTCTGTTGACTTAATTTTTCCCTGTTGATTATCAGGTTCATCTGGGGGGTGGTTTGTGCAAGTGTAAATGTCTTGTATGGTGTTTTAGTTATATTTATCAACATCATATTTATTTTGCGCCATTTTCCTAATGTGTCTAAGGCTTCATTCATTTTGTCTGATACTTGATCTTGTTGTTTTCATGACTCTGTCATCCATATAACTAAATCATCAGCATATAATGCACATTTCACTCCTTCAGTTTCTGTTATTTTTCTGAGTAAATCATTTATCATTATATTGAAAGGTGTTGGACTAAGGACTGACCCCTGTGGCAGATCTAGGCACTGTTGTTTGTATGTAGACATGGCTTCTCCATATTTTGTGGCACAATAACGTTGATGGACCAATTAAACCAAACACTGATTTAATCCTAGCCGGATTAAACTTAACATCATCACAACTTTATTGGGAAGTAAGACCACCACCACAGCTGCCACTGCCATTATCAGTGCCACCAATAGTTTTTAACTGGAGCCAATATTATAAAACACAACATACATTGTTGTACGACTCTTCAATATATGCTATCACTTTCTCGGAACTTTAAGGTTTTAGGTCCATAATAGTCTGTAGATTCAAGTTGCACTTTCATTTTGTGCCAATCATTTTACAAGCTTTTCACTCGGTGAAAATTCCCTTTCTGCAGCTTGATTACCATTCTGTTCCATGAATGCAATCACTCTTAGTTAAAATGTGCCATATAATTTTTGTATTCCGCATGCTGATGTTTCACAAAATAAGCACTCATTAGAATAACTATAGAAACAAACAGCTGGACAAAACTGAAGAATAAGATAGTTATTGACTTGGTACATGCCAACCATGCATAAAACAGTATAAACATCTAAAAAATGCCATGAAAGATGACAGTGAATCAAGACTTATGACAGAAGCAACAGTCTCTGAAACATGTTCCAGTAAGTTCTGGCATATAAAGTGAAGTTAGAGTATCAAAACTCCAAATTTTACACATAAACAATTTTTCTTACCTCATTTATGGGAAATGTGGGCTCTAACTCAACCTCAGAGGGTGCAAGATCAATGTTATCTGTAATTTCTGTTCGGATTGCCAGCAAAAGTCGTGCTCTGTATGACACACCTTCACCTAGGCCACAGTTGAGATTTGAATGTTCATCAATGAGACTATAATCACGAGTTGAGCCATACAGATGTACAAAAGTGGGTCCAAATGTGGGGAGAAAACCTGAAAGAATAAATCAAAACAAGATCATAAATGCTCACATAAAAATGCTCACCCAACAACAAATTAATTCTTTACTGCACCTGTAACATTAGGAACTACATGCATCCTAATGCAATATTTACTAACAAAGACACCTTTCTAATGCTAGTAGTTTAAATTAATATGTCTTATAGTTCCTTGCAAACCAAAAAATTAAGCGATGATCCTTTTAAAATCAGTGTTTAGTTTAATTGGTTTAATTTAAGAGATAGTGGTTCCTTGCAGTTTATATGACCAAAATGTATGGGGTCCTTCAAAATAAGTTCAAACATTAAACCACTATAAATATTATAATATTTGAGATAGGAAGAAAACAAAAACAGCACAGTATTGGGAAAACAACAGGATTTACAAAACAATTGGAAGTGTTGACCCAGTGTTGGGCAAGCACTCTCTGTATACTATAACAGTCTTATTTGATTATTGTCTTTGAAGAAATATGGACCAATGATTAATTGTGTTTGAAGTAACTTTTACATCATGAAGACCTTGTAGGGTTGAAGTCTAATTATTGGCCCAGAATTAAGAAATATACTGCATGTGTCATACCGATTGTGCCATCAGTAGGCACTTCTCAATAATGGGGCCTTTGTAATTTACAAATCTCAGTCCAGTTGAATTTTGGTTACAGGGTTACCTTAAAGAATGAGTTTCCCTACACATCCAACAATCCACTGCAACTGAAAAATGCCATTTTGCAAGAAATTCCCAATATTCCAAAACATCTACAAAATACTGTGCATAATCTCACAAACAGAATGCCATATGCTGAACAAGAGAGCAGTAGACATCTTCCCAATATTCTGAAAATCCCATTGTTTGTCCACACTGATGCTCTTGCTTTTCCTATTTCAAATATTATAGTATTTATAGTGGTTTAATGTTTGAAGTCACTTTTTAAAGGCCCCATATATATCATTTCAACTCCTTATGTGCAGTGTTCATTCAAGACTCTCCACCAAGCTGCCCTTAAATTTGTTCCAATTTCAATCAAAATTCAAATATGTTGCCTTTGGTAAAATTTCATCTTCATGCATGCACAGGTTTTAGAGTAGTTTCATGCATTCAGACATAGATTCTCTGTTTTAGATATCATGCCTAAGTAGAAATAGTATCATTGGTTGGTTAAAAGGGTGCATTTTCTAAGATGCTTCCTATGAACTCATCAGACATCCACATTTTAGTGTACTGTAAAATTGAATTTAATACCGTTTAATGGCAATGATTATCTAGATATCTTTTGCACCACTCAATGTCAAATTCCACAATCACAGATAGCTAATGCATCAATAAGTAACAGATTCAAAAACAGTTCAAACAACAATTGTTTGCTCCTTTCTTTGGTCTCCAAGTGTTATATTTTTTTCATACTGCCTTTCAAAAGCCTAAAAACTATTCCTAAAGAATTATTACTTAGTATTATTTTTTTGAAACACTTAAATTGGTTTATTGGCATATGTAGTAAGCTATGAAATAAAATAATCTCTTAGGTTGAAAAATCTAGAGCTTACATATCGATCTGGAATTTCTATAGAGTGTAAAAGAGTAAAAGAAGGGAGGGGGTATTATCAAAGCTACTGAAGGAGTTTGTTTTAATGAATATAAGGTGCTGCTCTAAATCTTCATTCAAAATACATAAGTATAATTATGGCAATTTTACCAAAGCTAACAGAAATTCAAATCATTTTATGCTTTATTCTGTTTTCAAGCTTGAGAAAATATCTTGATGGTTTATATCACACATCTGAAAAAGAAGAATAAACATATAGGTGTATAATTAAAAATCTAATGCATATGCCTCTCACATCATATAGTAGGTAGAGGTATTGCATTCCACCAAAATATTTGATGAAGAGAATTCACTGGAAAAACAAGTTTTGAGACTCTAAAACACCCTCCAAAAAAAAAGTTCCTATGTGTGTGGGTCTGTCTTTCAACAGCATAACTCCAAAATGAACAGTCAGTTAAATACCAAACTTGATATTTATGTTCAGCATACTCCAAAAATGTGACACAAAGCTTTACAAGACCATGCTTTACATCAAACACTTTATGAAAATTTTAATTTTCTCAAAAATGTTGTAATGATTTTGATTAAAATACCCTATGTTTAAGATATGTTTATGACAAATAAAATGTATATCTTAAATTTTCTTGGAACAGCCTCTGAAGTCCTCTTCATTCTGGATGACTTTTGCATGCCATAGGAGACAGTCAAAATCTTACTACACATAACATGAACTCCATTTATATCAAAGTTTTTATTGAGTAGTCAACCATTTTTGGGATGCTCCTTGTTATTAGAATGAATTTTCCAATACTTATACTCTTCTCAAATGAGAAGTTGTTTTTTAGTTTCTCTCTCTCCTGGTCTTGAAAAAAGGAATAGGACTTCCAAGCCATCGCATAGCAACCAACTAAATGATTTGACTATAGGTTAAGCCTGTTGTTTGTTCCCCTATTCCTAACATAAGGGACATTTTGTATAAGTGTGATGAAAGTGATCAATTTCAGATAAGAGTTAATATCTCTAAACTAGTTTTACATAACTGGTGAAGTCATTTTTACGAAGTTGCGTGATGAGTGATAATAACTCTTATCTTTCCTCAGGTGGTGACCAGGTAAGAAAGCATAAACTTAACTTTTCCAATTAAACTCCCAAATTTCTTTTGCTGCACACTTCTTTTGTTATCAGTTTTGCTTCATTACAATATTTGTTCATATTTATAAATACTTCTAACTCGCTAGCATGCCCAAAACCATAAAATTTATGATTTTTTGGTGAGGTATCAAAAATGGCTTCTGTCTTCCAGGAATCCATTAACCAAGCCCTGTCAAAAAGTTTTCTATAAGTAATTATACTGATATTGTCTGACTCTTGTCACCCTTAACAACGCATTTTCCTGTTTTGCGGAATTATTTTGATGACATCATGCATCCTTGTAATATATACATGATTTGAAGGTCATTTTGGTCATGCCATAAATAATGTTAATTTTTGTTTTAAGATTCTTCTTGTATATGGTATGATGTAAACAAATTACTAATTACATAAACATTATTGAAATAATGAAACAATATTAATAATAATGGCAATTTCCACAAATTGAGAACAGGTTAAATGTTAATAAACATTCAGTTAAGAAAATCAAGCACCATGAATGATTGTTCAACTTAAAGATTTCTTTATATACATAATATCTGCTTCATAACATATTAACATTGTTTGTGCTTTATTTGTTTTATGTATTGCAAACACAATAAAAATTTCCAATTAATCAAACAAAACCTATGCAGTTCTTCTTAAGGAACCTTGAGGACCTTGAGCGAACTTTCATAAAACAGGTATATTCACACAAAGATAACATTTAGTTGAATGTTAAATAATTAAGGGCAGTGCATTTAAGGATAAGGGAATAAGGTTCAATAATAGCATAGCCCTAAAGGAAGAGTGTGAAGGATTTGGTTGTGTCCTGTGGAAGCTACCTGAAAAGCTCACCCTTCTCTCCATCATTTGATATCATCTTCAAGTCAATGAAGTGTGTCCCAATGATGGTGTTATTTACAGGATCATTGTCTCTGAGCTGAATCTTGATGCGCTGACAAAGTGGAGGGAACATCTCTGTGAATATCAGCTGCTCATTCCAAACAGGTGCATAACTGTTTTTCCTTACACTTGTCTTCCCCTGAAAATACAAACAATGCTGAGAGCACATTGCAAAAATTACTTTTATGAAAGTGTGTCTACCATTGCAGCAGCCATTGGCTGTAAGGGCTAAAGTTAGGTGGCATTTTCAAGGGATTAAAATAAATAAATTAATATAAAATCCATTGGAATAGGTAGTTCTAGCTTGAATGTGCTAGGTTCAGCTTTTTGGTGAAGTAAGCCTTGATAGCTGGATAGCTTCTGGGACTGAATTTATGAACTTTCTTTTTTTGTTTTTGAAAGTATTTCTCTAAAATCTGAGACAATGTGAGTAAATAAAAGAAGGTCTGTTTCCAATTTCAAAACTCTATTTTCTGAGATACCATAGGTAATATTTTTGAAAAACAACAAAATTTGACAATGCAATGCTCCGCAACAAGCTCAGACTTGTCATTGCTTGTCATTCCTTGCACAACACTGCTACAGAGAAGCCAATATTACAGGAGATGTAACAATATTGATACAATTGTGCATCCAATAAAAAACACTTTGCAAAGCGACTGTTACCGCTATATTAAACTATGGCAAGCAACAGAAACAGACACCCTTCTTGGCTGGAAGCTTCATCTAGATTTTAGATCAACAACAATGGCTGGCATAATAATGGGCACTATTTACACCATAATTAACAGAAGAGACATAGCAGAAGGAAAACCCATCCTTGTCCAAGACTTTCAAGGCAACAGAGCTAGAATGCACCAAATGTCTGCAGTTGCTCAACCTGAAGCAGAAACTTCCTTGGGATTTGTTGTTCCTGCTGCTGGTTGCTCACCTTACCTGCAGTTCTCCGCTTGATGATGAGACGTTCTCTGGTGGGTTTCTCCGCTCGGCTGGGCTCCAATTTGCTACTCTAATCTTCTCTATATCTGCCCTTGACTATCTATATTTTATGAAGAGACTTTTCTCCTTGGTAAAGGAGTTATAGATCCAGTGTGTGGTAACGAGTCAGACAAGAATTAATAACACTGTATTATCCAGTTTCCAGATGAAACACACTGTACTTATTTTCACTTCTTGTACTTAACATTATGCTTTCCCACTTTTCAGATGCTGTGATCATCTGAGAGTGGTTCTGGCATGAGATGCAATCTTATGTAAATAAGTCATATCCCATGATTAGAGGCATTCTTTTTCCGCATGAATATTTTTTTGAATTTTTAAAATGAGTTCTAATTTTCATGTTTTTTCATTCTGTATGGCTTGTATTATCACTTTAATTTCACTATGTGTTTTTTTTAAATTCATGGTAAATAACACTGGGGCAATGTTTACCCGCATTCATTTTTTTCGAATTTTGTGAAATGAGTTTGCTTTCATTTTTTCACGCTATATGGCTTGTAATTATATATATATCACTATTTTTATTTTATGGTAGTTGCATATTTTTTTAAAATATATTTAATATACATTTTAATGTATTACAATTTAGAATGGAAGATGTTGTGTATTATGGAAACTACAATAACCACAAAACAGTGATGTTACTTTAATTTTATTTCTTATTGGTACTATAGTACTCTGATACATTAAACATACACATTACAGAATTATTACATGCTTTTACTTTGTGAAAGACAACATAGCACATGTTGCAATATTGTTTTTATCAATCACCTTCGATCACTAACAATCAAATCTTACCTAGAGAAATACCTCTGCATCGGCTGATGAAGTCATTACTTCACCATTTTTACAATTGTGAGTTTCACTTTCATGTTTGTAATTGAACAATTCACAGGAATGAACTTAAAAGAAAGTCAGAACTAATTTTTATATTCAAAATCATTGGAATTTTGCATTTTTTTGCAAAATAAGGCATTTTCGCCTCAATCTCCACTCACTAAAATTTGTTAGAATAATATTGATTTATTGATCCACATCACATAATTCAGAAAGATAATGAGAAATCACTTTAATATAATTTCTGTCATTTTTATCGTTAATGTGAAAAAAGAGTGCCACTACCTATGACTTACATATCTAACTTGATGCAAAACTTCAAACTTTTTCATGATAATTAGTACTCTACCCAGTATCAGGTTTGTTTATCGAATATTTTTGAGGAACTTCTTGATTTTGGTGTCTGCCTCTGTATTTATAGTGGCACAATTCTAAAACTCAAGAATTTCCTATTGGCTGAACTTTATGCACCACTAACTCATCCTGCTGTTACACATCTAAGTTCTTATACCTTATTGGTGTTTAGGTGTCCCCCATGTGCACTTGTTCAACATGGAGTTGAAACTTTCCCTAAATGTAATGCTTAAATGTGCTATCTCTTTTTAGCTGTCACGGTGATTAAAAAATAATGGGGCAATACAGCTGTATCCTACAGATTCACACAACAGCAATGTGTGTGCAAGCATCATAAACTTGACCTTTTTGTCTCTGTTAACAGTTTTCAGCATTCTGAACTCTCGGCTTCAGATAGTTTAACATTGACTTAAATTATATGGATAAAATGAATTCCCTAAATCAACAATTCTTATCCTACATATACAAATTGAACATTTTCAGATAGCCCTTTTTAAATTACACAAGACAAAAAAATATTTGCATATAAACATAAATTGGATACTATAACTATTAATCTTTTAGTATGAAGTAGGTAACTTGGGCTGTCAATGTAAATTACAGCCTCAAACCTTAACCCATGCAGATGGTACAACAAAACAGAAGCAAAAATGCAAGCCAATGAGTACTTATGATTTGTATTCCAAGTGAGCAAACCCAACATAATACATCAATAATTGGCTGCATTCCCTCCTGGCTTGCAGTAACTGCAGACATTTGGTGCGTTCTGACTTCAAAGTCTTGGAAGTGGGCGAGTTTACTTTCTGTTGTATCTCTTATGGTAATAATGGTGTAAATGGTGCCTATTATTGCACAGTCATTGTTGTTGAACTAAAATCTAGATGCAGCTTCCAGCCAAGAAGGGTGCCTGTTTCTATTGCTTGCCATAGTTTAATGCAGTGGCAATGGTCCTTCCAACCAAAATAAAAAAAAATTGAGTATGTTTCATTCACAGACTTTCTCTACCCTTTATTGCTTATTCTTATGAAATAGTTTCCCTGTATCAAGCCAGTCAGTTATGATTGATTGTGTTAACACATACAAGCCTGATATATGCAAACTGTTAATTAAAAACCCTAAAGCCCAGGACTTAATGATTATGACTTGCCATTGGCCTAAGAGTCTTGAATGCAAGATTCCCTTGTATACTGGGAAAATGTGAATCAGATGAAGAATTTAAGGCTGCACTGGCATGTTGCAGCTCATACAGCAGAAGAACTGTGGTTCAAATCCTGGCTATGGCATTGAGTTGTTCATTTCTGATTCTACCTTTCAAAATGTATCTACCCATGATTAGTGTGTGTTAGAACAATCGATTATAATTGATTGGCCTGATATAGGATGGTGTCAAGTCGACTGACACATTTCAGACTTGAATATTATGTAGGTACAATAACTTATATTTGTTGCCAGGATGGGAATCGGAAGAATAAGATAGCCACGTTGTATAGCCAGTCGTAATGGAGCATTGAAGCAGAGAACAGCTTGTTACGTCAGTTCATAGTTATTATGAAACTAAGTCTGTGACAGAAGTGTAACTTTTTTAGATGACATTTTAATGTTGGTCAACACTTTCATCTTTTGAGCTTTGCCAAGAAACAGAATATGCGCTACTGGTCTCCAGTGATTCCTTAAGAGCCGCATTAAATGTTGTTGCATTCTCCCAAAGTGACAGATTGGTGTGGAATATGTGTTTTTGGGATTGTAGGCCCATCTTTTTTCCTAAAATGACAATGAAGAAACAGTCACAGTTAATTCACAATGTTATGTCACTATGACCCAAAACTGTGTTGGAGCTTTCTTCCATCAACTTGGCAGTGACTTGAAGGGCCTTTAACTCAACAAGATGGTGAAACAGCCCACACTGCATGAGAGAGTATGGCCATTGTTTGTAGACTATCTAGTCTTGGAGACATCCCTTGGCCTTCTCAATCACCCGATCTTACCGTCCCATATTTTTTTCTATGGGGATTTTTGAAGGATTTTGTGTTCAAGAATCATATTCAGAATGCTCAAGAACTTAAACAAGCCATCATTGACAAAGTTGCATCTGTTGACAATAACCTGCAAAGGCAGGTGTTCAGCAACTTCTATAAGCATTTACAAGAGTGCATAAACTTACATGGAAGCCATCTTTCTGGCACTATTTACAAGAAACAAACTTCTGCATGCTGGTAACTAACGGCATATTTCAGTGTGTTTATAGACTATATCACTTTCTTTCTTCTTGTTTCCATTTGATAATATATGGCCATTTAAAAAGTATCAGTCAGCTTGACACCACCGTGTACATGGAAGTCAATTTTCAGCTTTTTTTTTTTTATGGCTAAGCCCCAAAGGATGAGACGCCTCTGATGGGTATGAAATATCCTCAAAAGCTGTTCTATAGCTTCTGAAGAATCTGTAACATGCTTGATGCAAGTGTGTCCATCAGAAGTGTCACTATATCTGAAAGATGGACTTTTCACCAGGCTTAAACTATGCAATTGTGTGCAGAAAAATAAAATTTAAATCAATGTGGTAAGCTCCTTATAACACCTGAGGGAATGCATGCAAATAGTTTTTGTTTCATTTTTTAAATTAATTATTGTTAGTCCAAATTTCAGATCTGGTTTATATGGATTTTACTTCAACTATTAAATTAATTATCATTAGCCTCTCCTTCTTTCATCAAATAAAATTAAAACTGTGTGTAATGTGATTTAAAATAAACAGCAAAATTACTTACAATTAGGCCAGCAAACGATACTTGAATATATGGATCAACAAGGTCCTTTATCTCTCCTGTAAAGGCCTTTTTGACATTTGCAACTATTGATGAATTCATTTTAGGAAGTCCATCAGCCCTGTATATTCTTACAATGAAACGGGCTCTTTGACGTTCAACAGGCACTCCATCTGGTAGAAGTAGATTCCTGAAGGAGGAAACATAAGCATTTCATTTATTCTTTTACAGTTGAAGTTGCTATATGTCCCAAAAAAAACTGTGATTATTCCTGTAATAAAATAACTTTCATGGTGAGCTAGTTTGTATAAGAACAGTGTATAAACTTAATAACAGGACTTCGTGCCGCAGTATTTTTAAAAATAATAACTTGTTCACTATTATTTCATTATATGTATATAAAGTAATAATACATATTGTAAGTAAAAATATACATATTATTAGTAGTAATAATCAATATTATAGTTACAATACACGAGGTATGAATAATATACATAGAATTAATGTTAATAAAAGAACAAGTGAATCTGATCCATATATCAGTGGTGTCAAACTATATAACAAATTGCCACATACTATTAAAGCTAAGCAAGGAGAAAGTTTTAAAAAAGAACTAAGGAAATATCTTATAGGAAAATGTTTATACTGTATAGAGGAATTGTAAATATGCTGTATATGACTCTACTTAGTGGTATTTCATAGAATATGATTATGTTAAGTCTTATTTTGTAATTTTTGTTTTGTTGTATTTGTAGTTTGACGATGCTCGAAACAATTTGTATAATTGTCTATGGGCTAATAAACATTATTATTATAGTTAAAGTCTTGGAATGTTTTTGTAAGTACATAATATTACCAGGGGTATAGCTCTGGAGGATGCTAGTATGCTGAGCATTTCCCTTATTTTCCTGTGTTTAATTGTTTTATATTTATTTTGTTTTGTAATAGTTTTAACACAGAACAATTATTTTATACAATCATTTAGCACTGATTTTTTTGCAGATCATATTGGTGAGCATATTTAGCTAAAATAGCAAACATAAAATTTACAAGTCCATCCTTTCAGTTCTAAAACAGCGGTGTGAGCTGAGATGAGTCAGTGTTTCATTGCGTGCATGTGATATGGCTAGGACGGCCTCCCTGCAAACTTCTCACCTACCTCCTGCTTGCCCCTTTCACCACTGCATACCATACTGTAGGCGCTAGCGTCAGCCCTACGTTAGTGTGAGTCTAACTCCAGAGTATTGTTGGAGTACTGTCAATTGCTTTTCTTTGCAAGTAAAATTGTAGTACATAAGCTCAAAATGCATTTGATATTTACATAATAAGAATGAGTGACATACTACACCAGCTAAGATGTTTCCTTTTATTTATTTTTCGAATTTTGGAAAATGAGTTTGTTTTCATTTTTTTGCACTATATGGCTGTTTTCAATACTTTTGTAACTGAGAGATTTACTTTATTCATTTTTTGTAATTTAACAATTCACAGGAATGAACTTAATAGAAAGTGAGACTTAATTTTTATACTCAAAATTGCTGGAATTTCGCATTTTTTTTGACAAAATAAGCTAAGTTTGCTTCAATCTGTACTCATCGCTAAAGCAACAATATTGATTTATTGATCAACATCACATAAATCAGAAAGGTAATGGGAAATCACTTTAATATGTCTGTTGCCTTTATCCTTAATGCAAAAAAAGTTTCCCTAGTTATAGCATTCCCACCTTTTTATTTCATGCTACACCACTGAATATTACATATTCAAAATCTAGCCAACAGGGGCCCATCTTTCTTCTTACATTTATAAGGGATGTTGCGTGCATTGAAGAACAGGTAGATGCCACTAAAATTTCTTCCAAAGCCAGAAGAGGGATTTTAATAAACCACTTCCTCTTTCATTCTACATCGAAACATTGACGGCTCATTCATCTGTTTTTAATGGAGTAAAGTAAATCTGAAACTTGACTGTCATGTGGTATTTTTAACATTAAAATTTCCAACTTGTTCATGTAGAAGTTTCTCACAAGTATCACAGCTGTGACAGCTTTCCAGAAGATGCAATGTTTTAGTGCTGAGGTCCTCTGATTCTAGAAGGTGCAGTGGTGAATAGGTACATAGGTAAATTTGCTATGAATAGTCTTATGTTTTGCTGTATTTATTAAATTTCAATAAAGATACAGTAATTCATAATAGCCACCATGAATATCTGGAATTATAGTGATGATCAAAGGAACATGCTTGATCTGTAGTTTGTAAATTCGGTAATCAAGGAATTAGATTAGAATCAGAATTGAAAAATTCAATGCTATAGCCGGGATTTGAACCACGGATCTTCTGCTTATTGAGTGGCTGCTTTAACCACTAAGCTACCATGGCCAACTTGCCAGTACAACATTAAATTCCCCAGCTGATTCATACTTTTTTCCCAGTTAGACCACAAGGGAATCTCACATCAGAGATAAATACTCCAAGGGTGACTTACAATTGTAAGTACTTTATGTCCCAGGCTTAAAGTAACCTTTAGATGGTAATTATTATTTATTTATGCCAACAAGCTTGCTGCTGGTGTTTTTAAACACACAGGCGATGTGTAGGCAATGTTTAAAGTAGCCTTCCTGTTATTTTTCCCTTGTTTATAGTGACAATGAATTGACAAATGAATTAACATTAATGGTTAATATCTATGTTAGTCACATAGTTACTGCATTTTTATGGTTATGATTTCTTTTTAGGCTATTTTTCCGGACATGTGTTAAGATGGTTTATTGTCACATACTCTTAGAATTTTTTAGCAAAATCTCAATAAATTGGTGACTGAAACACATTGTCCTGAAACACACTTTCCATTGCTCTCATCGAAAGATTGACTATATGAGCTGTTGCAGTGTCTTGTTGAAAAAAGACAAAATCACACTCCCTGTCTGTTAATTCTCTAAAACAAGAGGTAAAATTTTATGTATGTAATGTCACTTATGTGCGCGTATCAACTGTTAATTTGAAAAAAATTGGCCCTATAACTCAGAACGTAATATTGTTCATGAAGCATCAATTCATGGTGAGAAATTTGGTGTATGGTGTGCCACTAGTGGAGAAAGGTTTCTCATAGCGATTTCTATCTCTGGGGTAACTTAAATCATAAATTGTACAAGGAAATCCACACACTCTGGAAGAATTAAAACAAAATATTCACCAGGAAATTGCCAGCATTTCTCAATGTATACTATGGTGAGTGATGAATAGTTTCCTAAAGAGGTGCCAAAAATCATATGTATGGATGATGTTGACCAGTATCAGGATCTTTTTTCATAAAGTTGGTCAGTAAATCCGCTAAAAGTAGTTTAAAAAATGTAGTATGGTTTCATCTGTGCCTTTCTATGATAGTGGGAGATGGCTATGAGCACTGAGGATACTGAGAGGCCAAACACTGCACAACCTGTTTGGAGGTTTTTGCTCTCCCAGTAATTTTAAAAGCTGAATTGAAAAATAAACTTATAAGGAAAACAAAATGGTAAATTTTTAATAACCCCAATCAAGATTTTTATTTTTATCTAGCTTTTCTGCTCTCATAGTGCACTGGTAGCTAAATTGTCCTCTTCTACAATCTGTCTGTTAATTTAGCTGGTGCTAAATGGGGCTGCTCAAGGAGAGTCCTTAACACAACATACAAAATGTATATTAAACCAAACCTCTTGTACTGTTCTGAAGCTTTAATAACAGCAGCAAATGCTAACATCAATAAACTTGAACAAATACAAAATCAGGCTCTTCGCCTAATCACTGGAGCAGTTAAATCCACACCTATTGATGCCATGCTTGCCTTAACACGGACCCCATTAATAATAACAAAAATAGAAGAACAAGCATTGCTCCAACACGAGAAAATGTTACGACTGCCAAACTCTAAATGGACAGAAGAGAACCTCGCCCCTTCAATCCTTAAAACTCATAGTAGTTTCCTAGAAAAGGTAACACAGATTAAATCCAAATTGAACATTCCTAACACCAGAGAAAATCTACTTATAAGAGAAAATCCATTGGAATTATTGCAACTTACCTTCAATTTGGAATTAATAGAGGAAATAAGTAAATCAGACACACCAAAAGAAATACAAAAACTTCTAGCTCTGGGAACAATCAATACTAGGTATCCCACAGAAGAATGGCTGCACATATATACTGATGGATCCTCCAAGGAAAACCTTACTGGAGCTGGAGTTACATGTTCACATTTTTCCTTTTATCATTCTGTTGTCAGAGACACAACAAATTATGATGGAGAAATAGAGGCTATATACATTGCTCTCCAACAATTATTAAATCTTCCCTTGAATAAATTTAACAAGGCAGTAATTCTTTCAGATTCTAAAGCTGCAATTCAGGGAATATGTTCAAATACTACAAAGAAGTCAACAAAAATTAGAGAATGCTACAAAATGTTAACACAACTCCATAAAGTTAATAAGACTGTTCATCTCCAATGGATTCCAGCACACTGTGGAGTCATGGGGAACGAAGCTGCAGACTCACTTGCAAAGAAAGGCACAACAATAAAACAAAAGTCTAAATTCAATTTCTCATATTCCTCAATAAAACGCTTGATCATTAAAAATTTTTCTCATTCATACCTACAAGAAATAGAAACAAATGCCAAAGATAAAAAATGGATTACACTACTTTCCAACCCAGATATAATCCCCAGAGACCAAGGAAAACAGCGGTTGCAGCCTTCTGGCTACTGACAAATCACGACTGCTTAGCAAGTCATCTCTACAGAATAGGTATCTCAGCCTCACCAATATGTGTCCTGTGTAACGATCCAGCAGAAATGAATGAAGAACACTTGAAGACCTGTGAAGCATTAAGATCAGAAGAAACTACAGTTCAAAAGTATTGGAAGGCACGAATGCTAATGGCTTCATTGCCAGATGCAAGGCGCTAGAAAACAACAACAATCTCTATAACAGGAACAACCAATTACCAAGCATGCTGTAAGGCACTATGCATATAGTACTATAATGGTAATTTGTGGTTCTATTGTCATTAAAATGTTAAAGATAGGACAGTGTAGAAGAAATCAGTCACTGTCTTATACATGGTTAAATATTCTTCTTGTGTTTGGTATCAAATTATAGAAAAAACAACCGAATATGATTCAGCCAGAACTCAAGACATCTGGGTTGAGAGGCCAGAATGCTGACCATTTGACCACAGAGGAGTGCCACACAAGTTATGTTTGTACATAAATTAAATCCTGTATTCATAATTAAAAGTGACATGACTGTATAATAATGATAACATTACTTACGCTTCAATATCGTCTTCATCTTTTTCACTCTTTGGAGGAACTTTAACGGAATCACCTTTACCTATCACACTAATATCACATTTCAAGTATCCCTTGGGACCTCCTGCAATATCATCTGGATCTGTTAGGAGTGCCCATTTGTGGTAGAACTGATGATCTGCAAAAAGAAATGTAACATTTTGTCTTTAACAATTTAAGTAATTTGTCATGGAATGTGATGCTCATAGCAGGTGCACTAATATTTCCTGAGCATGGCATAAAGTATCATAAATAAATTTACAATTTACTGTGCAAAGTACCTCTTTTGAAAATGTGGTTAATATCAAACAATGAAATCTCTTTTTTGTTGGAAAGGTAATTAATTTGTAAAGACACAACACTGGAAATTATTTATCAGATGCTTAAGTAAATTTTACTATATACATTTTATTTATACACATGCTTAATTTTTTGTATGAGAGAGCTATCAGAAAAACTAATTAAAACATGTTATAGAGCAAAATATATTTATTAAGTTTTGCTCCCCAAGTTACATTAAGATTTGATTTCTAAAATGGATATAATAGGTGTTTAAAAACATTGTCAAGAAATTAAATGTGACTAAGTAAACACTGACTGCTTTTGAGTTAATAGGTGTTTTTTAGAGCTCAAAAACTATACAACATGAATATTACTTGACATCTTCTTAGACCAGGACAAAATAGAAGACATTGTTATAATGATCTTTGATGTTTTGAGAATAGTCATGCTGTCATATTTAGTTATGGGGAAGTCAAAGCCTTGATCCACTGCATGTACTGATGAGAGTTAAAGGTCAAGACAACTCCAATCTGTTGCATCCCTATAAAGGTTGGAATTTTTGGCTGTAGTAATTCAAAAACATGGATCAGATTGACAACACTGAATAATGTTCCATATCATGGGCTCTGACTTCATGACAGGGGAGGGGGCAGGAATTTCTATCCTCCAATTTGTGAAAATTTAGTATATTAAGTATAACACACCCTCCAAGTTGATACCTCTATTGCATGTAAAACCTAATAGCAACAACATGCTAAAGTATTTGACCACACTGAACACACATAGCTATAGTCAGACACAACCAAGATGTTGGTCTGGGTGGCTCAGTTGGTTAGACGCTGGTCTATTGATCCCAAGGTAGCGGGTTCAAATCTGGTCCAGACCAATGGTTTTTAAGTGTGCTTAAAAATGACGGCTCCATGTCATAGATTTACTGACATGTAAAAGAACTCCTGGGGGATGAAATTCTGGCACACCAGTGACACTGATATATATTGACAGTGTTGTTAAACAACAAAATTAAAAAAAAGAATCCAAGATTGTGGAGACATGGTCTTATGAATGGGGAGTCTGCACTTCAAATTCCAACAGGACTGCTCTCCCAGACTGAAGGTTTTCTGAGGCTTTTGCCAGTCTCATAACTGGCAAATGTTGGGGAGGTACCCTAATATTTTGGCTGGAACATTTCCTCCCCAAATTGCTTTTCCAATTATTTCATTTCATACATCATCAATGCCAGGGCTCATTGCAGCATATGAAGTAACAGTGAGCATTAAATGCTATTTAAAAAAGAAGCCAAAAGCTATGACCTACAAATATTCTGTTATAAATTCTCTGTGCAATGCCATAGTTCAAACTGATGTGCATCTACTCTGAACATGGGCATCAGTAGACTTTTTTCCAAGGCCACATGTTGGAAGTTTGCAATCAGATCATATTAATTCATTATTTTGTTGTCAAAAGTTATAGTATTTGTTGCGGATAACCATATAAATTTGTGCTAAATAAAAACTTATTTTGACATCAAAATTAAAATAATAACTTAATAGTTAGTAATTGATTGCAGTTGCCCCCACCCCCCTCGCAAAGGTTCTGAAAACTGTGAAGTAATGTCCATGTATGACATTCACTTGCACACGTACTTCAAGCAGACACTGGTATGATGCACAACTTGCCCCTTGATTGAATTGAACTGTAATCCTTTTAAGCTTTTATGTGTTCTTCTAGGGGAGTGCAGGAGAAATGTGGAATATTTGATAAGAACTTGTGAGATTTAAAGTCTATGCTTAAACCCATGTTACAGAAGTGGTATTATATATACATTACTTGCTCTGTGTAATATATAGAAGAACTGTAAGATACAGTATTGGTTCTTGCATATGCATGTTTTGACATGGTTTATTATATCCTGAACTTCCAAGATTACTTTTATTATTCATACTGTACTCACACTTGTTTTAAGCAAAAATACTGCATTTAATATTATTTGTGTAAAATAACAAACAAAATGTGAAATATATGAGGGATAGCCAAATGAAAATTATTAAACATGAGTAATTTCCATAAGTGCTAGTACTTTTATCCCAGAAACAGTGAGATATTCAATTTAATTTTTGTAGAAGCTTTTCAGGCTGTTAATAAAACAAATTACTTCTCTCACAAAGTTAAAAAATAACCTGAAGATGTATCTGTTAAAAAAAAGTTATTATTCAGTGGAGGAATATTTAAATGAAACCAGAGGTATTAAACAAATATTACAAATAGGGAAATTGTTATAAACATGTATGTATGAAAGAGTGTAAATGTTATTTATAATGCACTAATGCATTGTATTTCATTAATGTTGGTTTTTTTAACATAAGTTGTAATTTTTTTGTGTGTATTTTACTTACTTGACAATACCATATCATGTAAACATAATTTTATGGATGCAGTAAAGATATTGATATTGATATGGAAGGGTCACTGGATTGTAAATGAGTCAGTAAATTCCACAGAAATCTCCTTTCATGTTGCTAAATTGCAAAAACTATAAAAGTAGAAAATGTATCTGCTGAGAAATAAATTCTAAGTAAAATATTGTATTTCTGCTGAAGTTATAATGAAGTTATTCTTTTCAAAGCTTGCTTTATCAATCATATGGCCATAGCCCAATCATATGAGTATTAGCTAAACCACATGTCATTCCTAAATACAAAATCTTTCACTACACAATTTTGTTGTGGAGAACATTTATGAATATTTGTTTGGACTGGACAACGATATTTCCATGATAAAATCTAAAATTCTTCCAACAAATGGGACTGAATGTTTTAATTCTGAATGGGGTGAATGTATTAACAGTTCCACGATTATTTTATAGTACCAGCAAATCTTGACTGGCTGTTTTGGGCACTGGCACATTTTCTTTTGATTGGCCCTCATAAAATTTTAGGCTATGAAAGCTTGATACCATAGAGCTATTAAATATTATATAATTTCCAACATTATCTCTGTAAGACTTACTGATAACTCTAAATGAGTTGTGTGGGAGTATCAGTAGGTAAATAATTTGAATAAATGGTTGGCAATTGTGGAGCTCTATTTATAAGTATTTCTGAGAGCTTTCTCATAAAATGTTAAAGAAAAAATATTTAGTAGTTAAAAGCAACATTGATATAAATGAAAAAGAAATAAAGGGCACTCAAGCAAGCGAAGAAGCAACATACATAACAGCCTGTGCACTAAACCAATGCATCAAGATTTGCAGCAATCAAAAAGTAAGAATTGTCTCCTAAATGTGAGTCCTTGAATGTACTCTAGTGGAGTTCAAACTATTGAACGTTGCTTTGTTTTAAGAGTCTTTGAAATGTGCAAAGTACTTAAAGTGTTTGTTGGCTGAAAATTTTGCCCTTTAAATATTTTTAAAAACTTCCCTGCTGTTTAGTATTTGGCGTTGTCAAACAACTTCTTCCTCGATGTTCATCCTTAAAATAATTAAATGCCAGTTTAATATGTATAACATCAAATCATTCACATTAATTTCTTGATATGTACATAATTTTTACATGAGGTGCTGGTTAGTTTAACACCTTTTGTCATTCAACTAATGCTGGTAGCCCATACATGAAAGGGTACAACTATATATACATCTACAGTGTCTAACTAATGAATGAGGGTAACTAATGGGGGTGGTTCACTACGGCAGGCATCACATACACTGCCAGTCGGTTGTTACCGACACCACAACACCACACGAAAGATGCTTGCTTGTTCAGAGTGGCACACGAAGCAGTTCTAACAGAACAACTTGGGGGAGAAGTCCTCCACACTCCCAGTGACAGACAGCAGGTGCACTGAGATTTGTTAAACATACTTTATCAATGTAAATTCAAACTATATTACAAGACAGCTTCCTTCTTGTGCAGAAATGTTATTTTTGTTGTGCTCCCAAAACACATTACACACTTCTGAACAAATAATATTTTCTTGTAAAATGTATTAATAGTTGGTAAACTATCACAATGTAATTGACACCAAGAGTAAGAAAATCTGCTTTTCTTTATAGTAAAAGGTAAACCTTTTTTAGCAAACTTTAATAAATACACTTACCTACAATAATAGCAGTTACTATTACTGCTATTGCTCTCTTCAATATCATCAGTGAAAAATATTGGAGAGCAAGAGGATTAATGACTTCATTGTCAGAAATCCAGCATTAGCTAACAACAACAACAACAACAACAACAACAACAAATTCCATTTTACCTATTCATATCATAAGTTCTGTCACAACAATAAATATGGGTAGCACAGCAAAGAATGACACTATCCAAAACATTTCCTTCTTCTTTCTCTGATTACCTTCCCCATATGGAGGATGACATCACCTAGGACTCACAAGTCTGTGCCCAAGATTAGATACCTGTTGGGGAGCAGAGGAACCTATGGACCAGACAGAGTGAAGACCTGGAAGTTGGTAGTCAGCCCAGCACCAGATATGAGAGTGAGAAAGAGAATGGTATGAAATGCACACAAAATGGATGATTAGAAAGATGATGATGGAGCAATTGATAAAATGAGAGGTGGTGGAAACTGGAGAACCCAGAGAAAACCCACCCAGACACCACTTCATTCATCATGAATACCATAGGCAGGTCCCTGGGATCAAACCTGAGCCACCGTGGTGATAGGCACTTGCCCATGGTGCCACTTAAAACATTTTTCTACCATTTATTAACTATAATATAGTGAATACAAAGAACAGACAGTTGCTCAAAATGTTCTCTTTTGGAGGCCATACAGGCTTTCAAATGGCAGGGCTACCCATCTGTAGCAGCACACATGAAATTTATGTCCAACTTCTGCAGTTTGCTTCAAATCTTGTTTTAAGGACTCCAGATTTCTGTGTCGAGTCGACCAAGCTTTATTCTCAATGATATCTCATAGTTGGTTATTCAGCAGATTCAGATCTGGACTTCCTGATAACCAATCTTGGTGCATTATAAACACAGCAACATTATCCTTAAGCCACTGTTGCATGGGTTTAGCCTTATGAGCTGGTGTAGAGTCTTGTTGAAAAGCCCAGCGTTATAATATCTTAACACTCATGTCATGAGACTCATTACTGCAAAAGGAAATAATTTTACCAAATTCTAACAGAATATGACTTACTGGAAGGTTGGCATAAAGTTCATAACTTATAAACAATATCAAGAATAATTGAGATAATAAAGTTATTCATTTGTAATAACAAAATTCATACACAATATGTAGATATTGATGAGAAATTCACTAAATTTAATATGAATGCTCTAAGTTAACAAAAGATCATAAGAAATGTGATGAGATATTAAAAGTAGAACTAAGAACCTCTTCAAAAACTGCTCTAGAAGAAAATTTCAACTTTTAAACATTTTAACATGAAAGAATTGCATACAGCAATAAATTCCACAAAAAAGAAAGAAATTACCAGGCCCGGATACAATACACCTGAAATTCTCAAAATGTTTGGAAATACTGCTGAACAAGAGAGTATGAAGCTGTATAATCTCACATGGAAAATTGCATTTCTTTCTGACTATAAGAAAGCAATCACAATTTCTTTGCTAAAAGAGACAAACCTTCCTGTGACATGAAAGATAATGAACTCATAACATTAAAGAGCATAATATAAAACGTTATGAGAAAATGGTATCAAGCAGGAGGAATTTGTTTTTGGAATCTTATAATCTAATTTTATCATGTCAGTAGAATTTATTGAATAACATCATATCAATAAACAAATC
This sequence comes from Tenodera sinensis, assembly GCA_030765045.1. NCBI lineage: Eukaryota > Metazoa > Arthropoda > Insecta > Mantodea > Mantidae > Tenodera > Tenodera sinensis. The sequence goes on from CM060966.1 coordinate 146,664,389, forward strand.
CTTTTACTCACCCAAAAAATTAAAAAGTGTTTTAATTGTATGGAAGATACCCCGTTGTCTGTGAATCCATTCATATAGTAAAGTGTTTAGAAAGTTACAATATCAGGCATCAAGGCTATACCTATGTTTATTTAAATCTCTCATTTTTAGCACAGAACTTTATACTGTTAAGTATAGCAAGAGGATGTCCAACTACAGGTACATCCATCATAGATTACCCTAGGGCACAATCCTTAACACAAAACCTTTCAGTATATACATACATCAATGACTTAACACAAAAAACCCAAACATCTGTAATAAGATGTGTTGTTTTTGCAGATGGTCTACTAATATGGACATCCAAACAAAGGAATAAAAGAACTGAATTTAAAACAACAATGGGAGATCCTTTAAAACAATAGTGTAATTGGACTGTGGAAAATTCTGTGATGGTTAAATTAACAAATAGTTATAAAACATTTCATTGCATAAAAAGCCATTATAGATCACGCTAAATTGCAATGAAAAACCTTTACCAATAAACTCTGCAAAATATTTAGTATTAACTTTTGGTACCAAACTATTTGGCATGAAGATACAGAAGAGGCATTTAAGGAAAGCTGAAAAGGGGTGAACTGATTTCAAATGTTTGTCACACATAGAATGGAGATGTCCATATAATGTGTACATAACAGTCAGTACTTGCATACTGTGGTAAGGAACTAATTGGAGTTAGTTATAGAGAGAGACAGTTTGCACATCGTCTGCTAATTATGTAGATTTATTGTAGCCACACCTCCAAGAGGCATGGATAAACTAAAAAAACCTCAAGAAACTACATGTTGCAGGCAGACAGACCACTCAGAAGCCCCTAACATTTCCATGCTTGAAGACTCAACTCATCATGGGACCTACCCACAATGGATGATTAACTACCCATCTAAACTAAACAGCCCTCTGATGTCCACAGGGAATCCATTTCCTTGGAGCTGGCATCTGTCTGGCCCTGCCTCACATTGCAAAACCTGAAATCACACTTGACACATGAGAAGGAAACGGACTGAAAGGGAATGAGGGAGACGAAGTCATGGCAGATAGCATTCACATGAAAACTCCAAGGTCAGGATGGGCATCAATAGGAATTTAACCCAGGATTTTCTAATGGAAAGCGTTGCATGTTACAACAGAGCCATCTTGCTTGGTTATAACTAATCTTAAGAAGATTTCTATCTTATAAGTGAATGCCACTGGTTAATCACAGTTGTTAAAACAACCTCAGTAACACCGAATGCATTATCAGTGTCTTGCATAGCATGAAACTGAAATAACTACTGTAATTCACTATGAAAAATGAATTATGCTATCTTTCCACAATTGGGAGAAAAGAAACTTTTACAGCAAATTCACTTAAGTACGTTATCCCTCTAAAGTGAACAGTATTAAAGAATGAATGAACCTCCCATCAGGGAAAGAACATTTGTACAATAAAACAGTCCTTTTAAAGCAATTTAATAAAATAACATGGATCTGCTTGAAGATGTGGCACTTCAAAAGATATATTAAAAATTGTAACGAAACTATTAACACTAGATATCCAAACAAAGAATGACTTCATGTTTTCACTGATGGATCACTTCCCTTTAAAGAGAAGAAAGCAGATGCTGGTGCTACATGCCAAATACTTTTTATTTTATAAAAGCTTAATCTTTTGGCACAACAAAATTGATGATGGAGAAGTGAAATGCTCTATTCAACACTACAAAATCTATTATATTGGATATCTTACCTTCAACTAGCAGCAATAGAATTATGTGATTCCAGGGCAGTTATTATTGCTAAAAGAGATAATATGTCAACTAAATGCAAAAAATAACAGATTGTTGGAAAATAAAACTCCATTTGAAAAGGCTTTATAATTGGGTTCCAGCATACTGTGATTATTTGAGGATAAAGCTACTGATTATCTAGCAAGAAAGGAAGTACAGGGTGGCATAAAATAAGAGCTAGAAAGCTTGTGTTTACTATGAAATGATAAGGGGTTGTAGAGTTGTGTCCTCAAATGTATGCTATAGCAGACAAACTGAAATTTAGTACAGAAGGTTTTCAAGGTGTCTTCCTTCTGCAGCAAGTGTGTGTAGAAATACGTGTGTGCGAGGACTATTAGGGGGCCATTGCACACCATGTCCAGTACATTGTAGGGTGTCCAGGGCAATGGTCCGATCTCTGAACCTCGCTAGAAGAAAGGCAAAGACTTCCACAGAACAGTGTGGATGTGTTCCATCCAGCATGAACCCATTGAAGCATTTGGCAGTATTGTGCAGACACTACAAAGTCCTGTTCCAGTATCTAGATGTATTGGTCTGCTATGACAGTTCTCTCAAGAAAATGGGCCAATAATCCATTCTCCATTGATTATGCACTAAAAGTTGACTTTTTGTGGGTGTAGTGGAGCAGTAACATGAACAGGTGGAGTCACAGTTCCCTAGTGGTGCCAGTTCGGTTTTTTTAAACATTCCAACACCTATTTTGGGCCAATGCACAATATGATGTGGTAACCTTCATCAGTTTTGTCATTCCTAACATCTAAAAGATTAATAAATGCACAATTTAAAGTGTATTGGCAATTATTAAAATAATTGGTTTCCAGAGGTTTGAGGTTTCCAGAAATAAAAGATGGGAGTGTCTCAAAAGCAATTATTTAAAATCCTTGAGTGTCCAGAAAAAATGCTGTTTCAACCCATAAATCAATAAATCATACATTATGATTGTCACTCACACAACTGCACAGAATGGAATTATTTCTTTTATCTATATCTAAAATATCTGTAGAGTGCTACTGGCTGCCAAATACTCAGCTTTAGTAGCAACAATAAAAGAGAATTAGTTAAGCGCTAGAGAACATCAATGTATGAGGAGCTTTTGGAAATGACTTAAAATTGCACTCTTTTAAAAATACTGCTCCATCTATGGGTACATTGCCTCATAGAATGATGCTAGTACACCATCCAGATACTAGGTGGTAGTTATGAAGAGAGTGTAAAATAAAAGTACAGCAGTTGTGTGTTGTTAAGTAGAGCATGCCATGGACAAGATTGAAGGTGTCTATCATGACAAAGAGGAACTGCATGCTTTTTGTGGAAGAAAGGAGTCAAAAAATGTATGAAAATGGTGCTTGCACATTGCACTCCATGGGACTTGACACAGGCCCAGAAGGAGAGCAGACTTGAAATCTGTTGTTGGAAATGGAGAAGGAAGATCCAGACATTTTTGGAGGAACTGATGATGAATCACTCCCATACACCTGAGAAGAAAGTCCTTTTCAGTAACATAAAGGACAACCTGCAAGGTAAAATTTTGGCAACGGTAAAAAATTGCAGGCAGTTGTCCATGAGTGGATGTGTAGTCACCCCAAACAATGATTCCATGATGCAGTAATGAAGTTCCCAGGAAGGTGGCAGCAGTGTACTGATGTTAGTGGGGAGTTAATTGAAACGTCCCATGTACATTGAGTCATTTTTATTAATAAATGAGGTATAAAAAACTACTATTGCAAATTATTTTTGAATGCTCCTTGTAATGGATTTCTCAGGCTCATGTAAAGAAGGTTTAATTCTTGAAACACTGAAACTACAAACTTCAATGGAAAAATTGAAGCAATTCGAATGGTCCTACAAAATCTTTTGTATAGAAATTCTCATTTTCATCAAGCAGTTATTCTCTCGATTCCAGGGCGGTAATTATAGCAATTACTTCCAAGTTGTCACCAAAAAACCAAACTGTTACGGAATGTTGGAAAATCCTTACACACCTAACAGCACTTCAAAAACACCTAGTCCTCCAATGGATACCAACTCACTGTGGCCTGAGTTTGATTATGGGACATGATTGTCTGGCAAAACATTTGAACAGAGTTGGGATATATTCTTCACCACTCTGTGATCTGCAAGAGAAAATGAACCAAGACTACCTTCAAATATGCCCAGTCCACTTCTAGTACCCCATCCATTAGTGAAGAATATTGGAGAGCAAGAGGACTAATGACTTCATTGTCAGAAATCCAGCATTAGCCAAGAACAACAATTATTGAAACACTTACATGTCATTGAGGATTTGAATCTGGTTGTATTTTGTTGCTTACATTTGTCTATCAAATTGGTATCAATTGCATTGCAAGCTTATACATAGGTAATTGCTTTGTACTGAAGAATTTTTGAAATGAGAATATTTTTATTTACTCCAAACATATACTAAGCACTTAAAAGAATTGAAGGATGCTCATAATTAGATCACTTTTATGACAGCATATCAGAAATTATCTATAAACATCTTATACATCTTTGGCATCTTTATTCTCTTTGCTAATATCAAATATTCAAGAAAGAAACTGTCATAAGATCAGTAAATTATCAAGAAATTCTGATAAACTGGTGCAAATTTAATAATGGATGTGCCCTCTATTTTGTTTATGTTAACCTACTTCTACATAAAAAGTGCATTTTTTGGGTGTTTTACCAAAATGTTTGCAGTTTTAAAGATGATGTTTTAACAATTACTTCTGGACTTCTCATTCACAGATCCAAGGCAAACTAGAAGCAAGTTTTCCAACTTGTTTTAAGTTTTATCACCAAGATGTGATGTATTTAGTATGGCTTTCTTGCCTTTATGATTTAATTTTATGTTGCATGCAGGGAGTATGACATTTTATTATATTTCTTAATACACAATTTAGCAAATATATTATTTACTGTTGCTGATACACTAAACTATAAGCTTCTACCACTGAGTAAAGCATTGAAGCAAAGAGCTAAATACGTGATTGGATTCAAACTTTGAACACACAACACGAAACACAGTCCATTGCCACTGTCACTGGTGCAAGACATCACCACCCAAGTTATTCTGTGCTACATTACGCAGCACGCAGTATGACAGTGAATGTATGGACTTCCACTGTACCTGGCTGTGCCCAAACTGTTGCCACATCTAACTTAAAGCTGCCCAACATTTTGTTTGATCTGAGAAAGTTTCTTGATTGCAGAACCTGTGATGGTTGGAAAGAAATCTTACAGAAATATAGAAGAAACAAGGGTAACACATATAAGTAAACATCGAGCAAAAAACTATAGGAAAGAAAACAACAAAATTACTGAGAAGTGCAATTGTAACCTGATACTTAAGAGAAAAAGAAATTAATCTAAGAACAACATACAGTATGATTCTGAGAGAAAATTATTAGTATTTAAATGAAATTAATAAATAAGAAATTTTGTTTTGTGATTCTGTGTGTTAGTACTTATTGCAAATTATAGAGCCCTACTTTTTTCCATTTACTGAATCTGAAAATTGAAAACAATAAAAATATTTCATATTATAATCTTTCATCCGCTCCCATTTAAGCAAAGAAGTTAATGTTTTTTTTTTTTTCTTTCTTGCATTACCCTTCTGCTGCATCTGTACCTCATGCTTACCATGGAATAACATGTGAGAGAATCTTATATCTTCCAAATTTTATGCTACAGCGCTGTTATAAAATTGAACCTGACTTGAAAAGTTCAATGGCATTGCTAGAATTTGAAGCACAGCTTTCCATGTGGATGTTTTTAAGCACATTAAACTTTCCTACACGATTGAAGTATCTCAGTGAACCTTCAAGGGAATCTTAAATATATATTTGAGATATAGGTACCTAAATACAGGGTCATCAAATTAAGTAGCCACACTCCTATTGGTACCTGGTTCTCAGGTGCACTCCACTCGACGGCTGAGATCCCAGTTCTTGGCATAGTGTCACATACGGCATTACCTTCTGATTCACGCCAATATGACAAATGATGGTAGTAAATAACATTCTTTGGTAGTTTTCAATTATGTGTTAGCCCTCTCACAGTCCAATTTACTACAGAAAAAAAAATATTTGTTGCAACTTTATAAAATATGAATCTCCATCTGTGTTGCATTTTGGGAATGCCTTCCTGATATTGATCTGCATAATAGAACTACAGTTCATAAAAGAATCAAGAAATTCAAGGTTGAGGCATTGAACTTTTTCAATCTGATTAAAGGTTTTAACTTAGTGTCCATAGATGCCCTGTAGAAAAGGAAAATTATAAAAAAAAATAAAATGCTGTATTCCTTTCTCCTCCATTTAGATTATGCCAAAAGGATTGAAAGCTGAATTGAACATTTTTCATAAAACTATGTTGATTATCATTATAAAAATGATCATTATTCAGCTATCACTGTAATTAATTAAACAGATACAGTTGGATTTTTATGTGTGATCCTAGTGTCCTTTAAAACAGTGTGAATACAGTTAAAGAAAACTAGTGCACAAATGAGTCAAGATATATGAAAGGATGAAAAGTGAGGTTTTTTGGAACATGTATAATGTGTATTATTGTTATACCAAGTGATTCAGATTTTCATAATTAAAACCTCAATTTCTTTTCCTGTCAACTTTATCTGAATTCTGAACACTAGAGAACTCTTCAGATTCTACCATTCAGAGTTTGCCTACACACTGTTTGTGTGTGTAAGAACAATTATTATTGATTGGCTGATATATGGAAACCATTATATAAAAATCTTTAAGCCCAGGAATTAAGATTGTAAGTTGCCATTGGGGTACATGATCCCAAATATGAGATTCCCTTATGGTCTATTGGGAAAATGTGAATCAGTTGGAGTATTTAAGGCAGTATATGTTGCCATAGTATCTCAGTGGTTAAGAGTAGACCATGTAGAGTGGAAGATCTGTGGTTCAAATTTTGGCTGTAGAATTGAACTTTTCAGTTCTGATTTCACCATTCAAATTTTAAAAACTTAATTAACCATATCTTACACCTTTGTGCTTAAAAAAGTGACAATAAATGTTTCAGCATTGTTTTGCAATACAATGTGTGGAAAAACTGTCTCTTTATACACAGATTCAGCAAAAAGATTATCTGTAACCTTCATTTGAACTGTTAGACAACCACTTTTCTCTCAAAATCATACTGAATTGCCAGCCAATAAAATGCCATGGATAAGATGCAAATACCAGGAGCATCATAGACTGTCTTCAGGTCTATCTTGAAAGACCCCACCACCGTACCAGAGCACATAAACTTTCTAGAATGCAACACCTAAAAGAGACAAAGATGTGTCAGTGATAATAAAAGCTACCCATCTACCCTTTTTAATCCATGGAGGAGAAACTAGAATGAAGTAGAAGAATTTGATGCAAAAATATTACTCTTATGCCCAGATTTATCTACTGTTTTGTTACTTACCAGAAGACAATTGGATTAAATCATACAAAGAAACAGAATTTTCAAAATTTTATTACTATTTTCTTGACCTCTTTGCATGCAAAAATATACATTCAGCTCTTATCATACATTTGTAACTGAAAGTAACCATACTCAAATATAGCCGTTATACTAAAATGCAAACTGCATTAAAAATTATGAGCCAGTATGACAGAATTTGTCTGAAAGTAACTTTTACAATTTTTATTTTGAACAGAAGTACTTATTATATGTATTTAGGCTTTCATGGCCGGTGTCTTGACTATTCAAAATGTTTAGTTCTTCCGGGCATCTGCTCTGCTCTGCTTCCACATTCAAACTCTGACCAGTGCAGAAGGAGGATCGTGTTACCCTGATGATGCCAGGCACAGTACTTGGCAAAACGTTGGTATCCACCATGTCTTCTAGACCACGGCCTACAAGCCCAGAAGAACTAAACATTTCGAATAGAAGTACTTATTATTTACAACATTTTTCTATTCAAGCATGAATAAATCTATCAGTTATAGTATTATTATTATTATTCAATATCTTTAAAAAGTATACAGGTTGCAGCATATTCACCAGGGATGTATGGAGATATTAAGTTTTATGTTCAATTTCATTAGGAGAAATGACATCATCATCTATGGTGAAATTACCTTCCTTCCTCAATTTCCAGCATTAGGAAGCTGTATCACACTTCCAAGTAGGAAATAATTTACTGTTGTGATGGCCATGCCTAGAGCGAGATATTTCACAACTTCTGCCTTTGTAATTGTTGCTCCACAACTTGTGACAATGGATGGCTCAGAACAAATGCCACTGCACGCATTTCTAGAAGCTTTCAATGTGCAGGGTTCTGTATACAGTGCAAGCAGAAAAACTTCCATTTCCAGAAATGTTGCCAAATTCAGAGACTATATAAGCAGACTGGCTTGTGCAGTTAGTGAGTTAATAGTTAATTGTCAGAGTGAGAAGTGTTTGTAAGACAGAGTTTGTGTTTGTGTTACTGTAGAGGTGTCAAGGTTATGATACAACAGAACAGCTATGAATTGCAAGATCATGAATTGTGAATTGTGATTCAGTTTTAGAAGAAATAAAGTGAAATAAAAACTATTGGACTTGCTTTTTGTCACAATACAAATGAAAGTCAGGTGAACTGGTGTTTAGATAGGATGTTGCTGGAAGGGAGTAAATGCAGTCTCAAAGACTTATCAATTGCATTCACCTTAATTTGCTTCATTTAATTAGTTCTCTTTGGAACAAAGGACTGGAGGAATGCATTTATTGAGATAATGGTGACATGGTTAGAAGCTCTGTTTTCCTTACCTAAGGCCTTGTAAAAACTAGGCCAATTCCTGAATGAGCATTAGGAAGACATTAAAAGCCATAGACACTAAACAGCTATTATTGATGGCCATTGTACAAAAAGTTGTGCAAGAAATGGTGATAATGTTACACATGAACTCTTGCAGTACCACTGACATTGTGCCATCACAGCACAAATCCCCTCCCCAACCAAAAAGAAAAAGAAGAAAACTGAGAGCCAAAATGTCTTAGTTTGTATAAACTTGCTAGCCAATCATCTTCTGCTGCCAAACCAGTGAATTTCAAAGCATAAGAAGAAGACATAGGTGTCCAATTTCCAGCTTTCTGTGTTTGTCTGGAGTGCAGACTTTGCAAATACCTACTGTCAGAGAAGCAGCAGTTAATTTTGTCACTGTGTCAGCAATTGATGCCTATATTAGCTTTTCCAAAACATGAATATAATTGTCAGTTGTATGTGTTCCAACCTCTTACAGCAAACAAAATGGCCTGTGATTTTGGAGCTATTCCAAAACTACTGCAACAAACTTACTAAATACACTGTAAAAGTATATGGATAGAGACAGTTAACAGAAAAGGATGGGATTAAAAGGCCTGGAGAAACTACATACTTGTATGTATTTATGTAAACCGGAAAAGGCCTGTAGCTATTGTTCAAAGACTTATAAATTATGTAGTGTATGTATAGCATTTCAAATAACAAGGTACCTTTTGGAAATAAACAAAACCAAATTGTTTCTCATGATTAATGTAGCTGTTTTTATTCTTAGTTTTCCCTGGTACAGATATAGTCATAAATGTTGTAATAGTCACCTTTTCTTCAATATAAAATAGAAGAGGCCTGAGGGAGGTCTGATCCTATAGAGTAACATCAACACAGTACTCCTTCAAAGCAAATTCTGGCATGCATTCTCATTAAATTTGAAACTGTCATAACCAAAGTTTAATAGCTCACAACACAACACTATTTGCAAAGATTTATTGTAAATAGGCCTAAAATTATTTGTTAACAAGTACATTTGAAGCAACAGAACAACGAGTAGCTATTTTTAAATGTAAGGTGATGAAATATTTAATGAATTATTGGTTTTATAGTGTACAGGAACTTTTTCCATAGTATCTAGACAAGTGTATATACGGGGTGTAAATGAACAACACTGCATGAATTTTGCTGGTAATAGGCGGTTCATAGACAATGAATTTAAGATAGGAAACCTATGACCTAGGATTACAAATTGCAAAATTGTGCCTTAAAATTGCTTGCGCATTTGCACATCACTGATCATGTGCACTGCAGCTGTAACTTATGATGAGAAAACAAGTGGATGGCTTTCACAGCCTGAGTATTTAGCATAATGAATATGTAGCCAGGACGATGAAGCTACACACTTGGGTTCAAATCCCTGTAGCTGTATATGAGGGTGGTTCATTAGGTACCCATGTTTCAAAATAGTATATGGTGTTGCTAAGGGAAGTTTGTGTTCTCATCAAGTCATTTGTTAAACATTGTGAAAACAAATTTGGTGCTGATTCATTGGTTAGTTTGGATTTTACAGACATTTCAATAAGTTGTTCAATGCATTTTTGCTAAAATGGAAAAGGTGCAGCATCGTTCAGTGATCTGCTTTTTACTTTTATATGGGAAATCTTGTGAGGAGATAAAAGGAAAATTGGATGTTGTTTATGCAGACCTTTCACCATCTATGACAACAGTTAGATATTGGTATAACAAATTTAAACATGGTCGAACGTTTGTTTTTGATGAGGAGCCCCCAGGATGCCCTGCAGATGTGGTTACCAAGGAAGTTGTTGAAAAAGTCCATGATATGATTCTCACCGATGGTTGAACAAAAGTTTCGTGATGTGGCAGAGGTCACAGGTGTGTTGAACAGCAAATCATATTTTGCATGATAAGTGCAGATGAGAAAATTGTCGCCCAATGGGTGCTGCATTTGCCCACAGTGGACAAGTGGGTGCGACTTTCAACTTTGGAGCTATTTAACCCTTTCAGTCCCGGTGTCCATTATAATGGACATAGACATTTTTTGTCTACTTGTAATACTTTTAACGGGTTTTTCTGCTATATTCTTGTTATACTGTTTGTCACCAATTAAACCTATGTAAAAACATGTTCTGATTTGTACAAAATCATTTATTTTTTACAATTTACATTGTAGTGTTTTTTTTTTTAAGAAAAGAAGCAAAATCCATGCAACCGCAGTCAAATGATACCCCGTCATCATCCACGCGTGCCATCACACCGATTATTTTACGTGGGCCCTCCCCGTCCTTTACCACAGGCACATTTGACTGCGGTTGCCGAGACTCGAACTCACGACCTCAGGCTTTGAGTGCATGGCCAGTGCACTACGTGTTGCCCTAACGATCATGGCTATCCGAGCCAGATCCCCTAATCTAAACCGGTTTCGAGTTAGAGGAAGAACGGCATAAGTAGCAAAATAATTCGGGTCTGAAAGGGTTAAGTGAAATGCAAAGGAATTTTTGTGTCAAGTTATCACTTTTGATGAGCTCTAGATTCATCATTATACTTTGGAAACCAAGCAACAATCAAAGCAATAGGTTGCTTCCAGAGAATCTGCTTCAAAGAAGCCAAAGATGGTCCCACCAGCCAGATAAGTGATGGCAACAATTTTTTGGGATGTAAAGGGTGTCATATTCATTGGCTTCTTGGAGAAAGGAAAAAGCAATTACTGGACCATACTATAATGAGTTATTGGCCCAATTCAACATGAAGCTGAAGGAGAGACAGCCCCATTTGGTGAAGAAAAAGTGCTGTTTCACCACAACAATGCACCAGCACATTCATCCAGAGTTGCCACCACCAAACTGCATGAGCTGCATTATGAATTGCTCCCACACTCCACATTGTCCTGACCTGGCTCCCTGCAATTTCTCCCTGTTCCCAAACATGAAGAAATGACTTACAGGAAAATAATTTAGATCAAATGAACTGGTCATCATGGACACAGAGGCATATTTTGCAGAGCTTGTCAATTCTTATTTTTTGGAGGGATTAAATAGTGGCAGAAGGGTTAGGAGAAATGTATAATCCTGTGTGTGCGCGTGCATGAGTGTGTGTGTGTGCATGTGTGCAAACTATGAGTAGGCGCAGGTTTCAAAAGAACTGCTCAAAATGGTGACCTCTAACATCAATGCATAGGTGACATTGACACAGAAATGATTTGCAAACTCTGTTGAGCATTCCTGGTGCATTGTGAATCACATCACTGGCTGCAATAATGTGGGCAACCAACGTGTCTTCAGAATCAATTAATGATGAACACACCATAGTCTGAAGATGACCCCAGGAAAAGAAATCCATGGGATTGAGATCTGTTGAACGAGGTGGCCAGGGCAGGTAGGACTGCCTCTCCCAATCCAATAGTTGGGGAAGATTCGATTTACATTCTCCCATGCATTTATAGCATAATGTGCAGGAGCTCCATCATGTTGAAATGCAGTTGAAAGCAAACATCAAACAGAACTTCTTCCAAAAGGGCTAGTAGTACATCCTTCAGAAATGTTTTATAAGTTTTATAAGTGTTGCCATGCAGTCGATGAGGAAGAAGGTACCTATGGCTCAATGACATGGTCAGAAAGAATGCCAGCCCATATGTTCACTATAAACTGCTGCTGCTGGCTCTTCTGAACAGTGGCATGGTACCTCTTGCACTACAATCTTGTTTATTTGGGACCACAGAACCACATTCTCACAAAGGCCAATCTACAGATTCAAAAGTAGTCTGATGCGGCTGCCATCTATTGGGGTACCTTTCACTGTAAATCTGTGCAGTTATTGCTTTGGCACACACTAGGTGAACGTCAGCTAATTCAGTAAAAGTGCAATTTTGCTCCGTGTTCCCAGAATACCTATTTAACTGCTTCAATGTAATGTTGTGTGCTGAAGGCAAATAGGAAATGAGATATGGGTTAGTTGATTACCAAAGAAGTAGTCACCACATGATGGTGTTAGTGTCTTCCAGGGTTATTAACATGACATATTGGCATTATTAGATGTTTGTAATGCTCACACATAGGTACTCAGCACCTCTTTTGGGGACTTGTAGTACTTTGTGCTATTGCTTTGTTCAACATTTTGTAAATTTTTTACAGCTGATCAACTGTTGGATTGAAAATTGCTCTTATCGACAGTTTCAGACCAATATCAATACATAACCCTCCAGTCTAAGCCATTAGATGTGAGATGAAGCAAATGTAAATATACCTTGTGAATTGCATATGATGGTGCTATCTTGCTATTTTAAAGCATAAGCACAACATTGCTCTCAAAATGGAAAAGAAAGGAAAACAAATTTAGCCAACTCTAGTTTTGGACTTGACTTCTCAGATTTATTAGGTCCATAGTCGATTGGCATAACTATGCAGTCATAGCACATGTTTTAGAGCTGCCTTATGTTTCTTTAGCCATTCGCCACATCCTGTTATCCATTGTGTGGTGTGCAGCCACATGTTAAGTCCACAATTTAAGTGCTTTTGCTAATGTTACAATTTAGAAATGCTTCTTCAGAGAGACAGAAGAGAGAATTTACAAAGTGCCTAATAAGCACTATTTCATTTCCAATGGCTGTTATTCATTGATCATAAGCTCTAAATACTTTGAATATGTATCACTTGGTAACTTGATGCTGTAGACTACAGATTTTCTATCTCAAATTAATTGTCTATGAATCCTCTATTATCAGTAAAATTCATGCAGTATTGTATTGTACATTGTTATACATTATTATAAGTGTTGTATACTTCAGTGTTATTATAAAACATGAGCTGACAATTCTACACTACATATCTCTGATTCAGAGATGCAATAACATTGAACTAAACTGATTTTGTTTACACACACTTAAAAGAAAAGCCCTTAAAGAAGACAAAATGTGAACTCTTCAAGGTCAATATGTAAAAAGACAATGTGGGATAGTAATATGTGTAATCCAATGTGATGGAATGTTTGGTGTGTGGAAGTTAAATACTCAAGGAAATAATTATAATATGTATCAGGAATCGTCTTACCGAAAGTGTGATGATCTTGTCAAAAAGCATCACAGGAGGCATATGGAAGTCAAATACAAAATACTGGAAAAGAAAATGAAACATTTTCATATGTTATTTCTTTCTTTATTTCAAACCATTAATAGTGTATATCTACAAAATAGTAATACCTTATGTTTGTTAATGTAAGGCTTGAAGTCTAATAACTTACAACAGCAATATACAAAGTTTAAAAACTGGCTGGAAAAGAAAAATAAATTAACAGCATATCACATCTGCAAAACATGTACCTACTACATAAGCAAAAGTTAGTGAAACTCAAAATTGTTAATTTTGACTCAAAATCATCAATCAATTTGTTTTTCCCTGTTTTTGTCCCCAAGCTAATTTCTATTTTCATTTCTTGAGTAGATTGTCTATTGGGTACATGCTGCATCTTTGTCTCACCCCTTGATTTTTCTTAATTTCTTACGTTTTTATTCAATTTATATTTATCACTAGAGCCTGGATTTTTATGTAATATCAAGGTGCAAAATATGTACATATTTATGTAACAAACACATCAAAATATGTAATTAAATAACAATATCAACAAAATATGTAAAATTATGTAATAATCTAAGTGCTAAGATTACCACCTAAAATCTAAATGCAGGCTGCAAATTACCCAGAATTTTGTAATTTGATGAGTCCGTAAGTACATAAATTAATTATAATGAGCTAAAATTTACTAAATATAGAATTAATTATAGGGAAAATGTTCTGTTTTATGCAGAATTTACCTAAAATTTATTTTCAAGTAGGTTAATTACGAAATAAAAAATATGTGTTTTGGATTATATTTATTAAATTTACTCATTTCACATAATTATTTTACTTAAATTTTGGATTGTTAAGCAATGTTGAATTACTGAACCAATTTATCAATGAGTGAAACAATCAATTCAAAATAATTAAATTTTATAATGAGGATGCATTTTCAGTTTTGTATCTCTTGACATACAATGAACAACCAGGCATTTTCATTTTGAATCTTTTGCTTCTTTCAAGGTACAGTGAATAACCACATACTTTTCCATATTTTCTGGGATTATTGTTTGTCTCCTATTGGATAAAATGTTCTTATAAGCAGAGAAGCTTCTCTCCACGTCACACGAAGTAATAGGAGCATATTTTAGCATTGGAATCTGATTTGCAGAGAAATGTTTTGGTAAATCTACAGTCACCATTTAGCACTTTAGACACAGACACAAGCGTAGAGTACCCTGGATTCCTGTTTAACACATCTTTGAATTTTTCCCCTACCTTCCTTCCTACATCCCCTGCAACTACACTAAGCTTCTGTGATGCACATTCCATTAAATCCATAGAGTCATGAAGAAGGAAACTTGATGTTTCCAACTTCTTGATGGTGTTAGGCAACCAACCAAGCACAGCAGCTTGCCACTTTTGGATCTTTAAAGATTTCCTGAGATTCAGTATGAAAACAGCTACCTCTGAAGAGAACATGTTCACCACTGACTGGACTCCTTCAAAATGTTCACAATAGAAGTTCACAGCTTCTAACCACATACCCCATCTTGTAAGTACTCACTCAGGAGGCAAACAGACATGTTGGAGATGATTTTTATAGCACTGAATTCTGTGCGGTGCTTTCACAAGGACCTTTTTTGTTACTGATAGCAACTTATTCACACAGAGAAAATTACTTCTTACTACTTCAGCAACATGTTGCAATGCATGGGCCAAGTAGGAAGTACATTTGGGTAGAAAATCTTAAGGGCAGTAGCAGCTTTAGTCATGTACACTACGGCATTTGAATACATAATTAAAACCTTTTCCTCACACACACCCTCTGGCCACAGAATCTTCATTCCATCATTTACCAATCTTGCAATTGTAGAATGATTTGTTTGTTCTAACAGTTTGCAACAGATTAGAAATGGTTTTGCTGGACTTTCGGAATCTAGTTTTCCTACTACTAAATTTGCTATGTACCGGCCCATGTCTCCTGTAGTTTCATCGACGGCAAACCAAATACAGGAGTCTCCAATTTTATTCCATATATGAGCAACTGCTTCTCCATAACACACATGAAGATACTTTTTCCTCATAGTAGATTTGTCAGGAATAACTTTCTTGCAATATTTTTCTAGAAAGGAGCGAAATTGCGAAATTTGAAGCTTATGCCATGGAATATTAGCTGCAACCATTGCACTGCACAGGTATTTAAAAAAATAATTTCTGAATGGTTCCTGTTGCATTTGTGTCAACAGAACTTGTTTTCTAGAAGACTGTAGGTGTTTGTTGCGCATGTGAAGAGCACTTTTGATATATTGTTCCAATTGAGATTTCATGGAACAGCCAATTCTTTCACCGCATGCTTGACAGACTATTAATTTTTCATCGGTTGTAAAGGCGCTATCTAATTTCACCCATGAATTCAACTTGCAGGATAGTGAGGATGCAACTGGTGCCATTTTACTAAGACTTGCAAGAAACTAACTGCAGTATTATCGCCTTGCTATATTGATGGTTGTCCAGCGGCTCACTTTGTTTCCTTGCAGCTATTATATTACAAGATGCTGACTTCCATGACAATGGTAACAATCAATTTCTCGAGTCCCTGTAAGTGCCCAAAGCGCTATGAGAAACGTTACACTGGAGGTCAACAATGTTGAGAGGCACCTGCTTTGATATAAATGGACAACAACCAGAACGAGACAAGGCAGTTATTATTGCATTCTTAATTTAGCTTGCATCCTGTTTCGCAGATTGATTTTTGTTGCTATCAGCAAAACTTGTGAAAACAGTAGTTTATAATGTGACTACAATATTTTTTTAAAAAATAATAAAATTGAAATGAAACCCAGAAAATATGTACTTCTATGTAACATCATTAATATATGTAGAAAAGTGCAAAATATGTAAAAAATGGTAAAATAAAAATTTGTAAGAGAGTCCCAAATGACATAATTCGCCAACATTTTTACTTCTCATTGAAATATTATACAGGATTTAAAATATGTAATTACATAAAATCCGGGCTCTATTTATCACTATTCTTGTGTCTCTGTGTAAACTCTCAGTTAGTTATATACAAGGGGTATCCTTTTTTTTTTTCATTATAATGCACAACTTACTTATATCCATAGAATCAAAAGCTTTAGCAAAGTCAATGAATATTACATGCATCTCTAAATTGATTTCTTGTCTCCTTTCTAAAATTCTTTTTATATTAAAAAGTATTATCAATGGTTCTGTTATTGTTTTAAGATGTTCATTAATTATTGTAGCATGTGCCTTATAAACAGTATTTAAAACACATTATTAAATACCATATATTTACAATTTGTATATAATCTACATGTGGTTGCTTTGTGCAAGCCAATTATAAAAAATACAGGAAAACAAACAGGTACCTTTACTAGCCTCAAATAATAAATTGTTTTCACCTCTGTGGTGTGAGAGTCCCAAGGTCTGATCTTGGGTTTGGCAAGTTATCTGGACAAGGTTTTTTTTCCTTACTATTTTGAGAAGCAAATATCTGGTAATGGTAAGCTCTTATGGAATCTGGGATTATTTTACACATTTTATTCATTCACTGTCTAATATGACTTACCTAGGGGCAGAGATAAGTTAAGAAGTGATGAGACATGGTTCCAAAATGGGGAGTTACTGGAAGTGGTTAGCACTACCACCACGCTAAGGAGACGACCAAAATGCATGGATTATTGTAGTAAATTTGAGAGAGAAGGGCTGCCTTGTATGTGATTAAAAGCATTGTTTTTAAAAGGTTTTATAGAAGATAATGAACAAGTTTTGCCCTTGCTTGAAGGCAACATCAAGAATTTTCGACTGGCTGGAACCCTGCTGGTTGTGTGGATGTTATATCTCTGGAGAGGAGACATCTGTCCAAAGTAGAATGAAGCTCAGTAATGAGTTTTCTTCCAAGGGACCTTCGAAATTCATTAGATCGGTTTCAAATTTCTTCATACTCATCTTTTTCCAGATATTTAATTCAAAGTTCATTTGGATTGACTTTAGAAGTTGGGTTTTCTGCTCAATACTGTGGCGATCATTCCAAGAATGTGCTGCTACTGCAGATTTATCTGTTTCCTTTTGTTTCCTGTTTTGCTCTGGTTCTGATATTAGCTTTGTCTTTCTGTTGTATGCTGTTTTGCAATCAGAGAAGTCCTGGAATAACTTTCTTGTGGAATTTTGTCATTATTTGGGCTTTTGATGAGATTTCTGATGCTGAATATATTTATTGGTGCCAGAGTGATGCTAAACTCACTAAAGATTCTTTGAAATTTTGGGCTGCTCAGAGGTGATATGTGAACTTCCTGTATACTTTTTTGTCCTTAAAACCTGCTAATGCTTGTTACTCAGCCTCACTATATCTTCACCAGATGTCTCTTCTCCAGTGATACAACATTCAAACAACCAGTAGGGTTTTTGCCAGTTAACAAATTCTTGAAGATGCCTTCAAGTGAAGAAAAGAAAAGAAAAGTTAAGGTGTATGAAGTGTATGTTTTCTGTTGACTCAAAGTGTATAATTTTTGGAATAAAATATTCTAAAATTTACTCCAAAACGATATATTATTGTATTTTAAACAGGTTTTGAAGCACCTAAATTTATTCCAAACTGAAGTTTTGCCTTGTTGGAATCACAATCTTAAAACATTTATTGCTATATAAGTAAGTATTGGTCAGCAAGACATGTACATATACTTTTCCATACTCTACCTCATTGTAATACGGGCAGTTGGTGCTTTCCTTAACACTGGTGTATTTTTTCTGATCACCAACTTGGATACAGACGACTGGATCCATGTTGAGGCCAGCAAGTTGCCGAGCCTCAATCACAGTTATACAGAGTTGGAAGTCCTGTGCTTTTAGAGCTGACTGTGTCTGTGGAGCAGTGAGTTTCATTCTGAAAAAATGTTTATTACATCAGCTGTACACTTTGTGATCAGTATGAAAATATACAGGTAGATATTTTTCTTTGGAGAAAATTGCCTGATATCTATAGAGTATGGTATGTTAATGTTAGATAGCTCTGGGTGCCTTATCTTGTGTCCTGTTTGCCTATATCAGCACTCTTATTGGACATGAAAATACTATACTTGCTCATACATAAAGTTAATATGCTGCTTCTCATGTACGAGTTAGCTGTTAAATGGTTGGCATGTGCAGAACAAAGGACTTTTTAAGACAATAATCTGTCCTACATTGAGGTTGATCACATGGATCCAGAATATATTGAATTGACTTAAATGTATTAACCCTTTGTTAGGCATGTACCCTGGTAGAACACCATTAATTGTGCAGGGCCTAGTAGGCATCACTATATTTTTGTACTTATATGCCTGCATTTATTTTTTTAAATTGTATTTTTTCTTTATTATCATGTTTAGTTTCATTTAACTTAAATATATGTGGTTTTTATTAGCATTATCTTATTAGATTGAATAATACATAGTATGAGTACATAATACATTATAATTTGTACTACACTGCATGGAAATATAATAAATTATGATTCAGGTATACAACGTAATTTGAAATGTACTGTCAATAATGACGGCGACGATGATGATACGCACACGGCACATTACATATTGTTAAGTACATTTATAAAAACTTTCATGGTTCTCATAAACGAGAGAATGAATTGCATCAAATTCATGTTCTTTAGAACAACTTGTTTTAAAAATTGCGAAGCTGTTGACATCCACTGGTTGCCTACCTATTGTACAATTAATGCCAAATTCCTACGCTACATTTCATTATGATGGTATGTGAACATATCGTGACACCGGCCGGCGGTCGTCGTCAAAGATGTTTTGTACGAGTAGACTGTGTTAGCGATAAACAGAACTTCGCCCTGCTTCAGTTTTAGAAGAGAAATAAAGTAACAGAAAAGGAAAAGGTATTGTCAATTGTAACAATTGTTCTTCTTTTAAAACCTAATGGGTGCACGGCATTTCGCCTGTGCGTGATTGGGTGTGCCACAGCCGACTTTGCTCCTACATAAACTCCGCGCGTAAAGCATGTACAACACTCTTACCTTATAGATGATTCTGGAAATGTTGTCCACCCTCGGCTAAACAAGCATTATATCGGGAGAACACATTCTGATTCACAACATTAAGCTGGACCACTGTAATGTTTCCGATTTAATTTCTAATATTTTGTTTTAGTTCTTGCAATGTATGAGGATTTGTCTCACAAACTTTGTCTTTCAGGTTACCCCACAAATAAAGATCTCACTGTTTGATGGGGGAGCGAGAAGGCAATCTACCAACACTAATCACTATCTTCAAATACTTCCCTAATTTTATTCATGGATTTCTCTGCTGTATGGGCAGTAGCAGCATCTTGTTAAAACCACCCATATGATTTCTCTTGTTCTGTCAGTTCATGATAAAATGGGGTCAAAATGTCATTTCGGTACCTCTCTGCATTTACAGTTTGCTCGTACAATATTGGACCGATTATGTGCCTAGCGCTAACAAGAGCACACCAAACTCCAACTCTCCGATCATAATGAGGGATTTCTTGAAAGCAATGTAGATTTTCAGAGGCCCAGAGGCCCGCACAACGGCAGCCGGTAGTGGGGGAATCCTGCAAGATCGCGGGAGAGGCGAAACGCGGAGTGGTCCGTTAGGTTTTACATGAAGAACCCTTATAAATATATGAGGATTTAGCCATGATAAATTCTAATTTAACCGTAGGTTTAGTCATTTTGGATACATTAAACGCTGTCTCAGACTTGTAAGGTCTTAGAAGAACGATCTCCATGCACGTACTTGTTTCTGGAACTCAAGAACATTTAAGGCACGACTGCCTTTACGATTGCGATGAACCATAATGCGAAAAATAAAACACCCAATAAAATAAACAAATAAGTATAGCTGTGCTGTTAGAAGCTGTGAACACATGTCCTGTTACTGCCACAAGAATAGTGCTCTGAGACTCCACCGTGTGGCGCTCATACAGGAATGTCAGTCTTGTGTTAAATGAGCAAGGTGGAAATGGAACGAGATACAGTTGAGTATAACTTTCAGAGATGGCGCTAAAAGCGTTAGTAGATATTGTGTAGTCAAATGTTTTGATTTTTATTAATTAATACCTATTACAAAAAATGTATTGTCACAAACTGCTTCTAAATTATTGTTATTTTCTATATCGAATTATATTTGGGCACATTTTACGATGTACTAAAATTCCGACCGATGCCATATTTTGTTTCTATGAACAACGAACTATAAAACGTGTATAAATGAGGGAAATTCTACAATTTTGCTATTGTTTCTCTGCCACTGGCTGAAATCAAGCCGTTTAACGCATATAACAATTGGTCGAAAATGTTGGAATCATCGCATTGCGTGGCAGATCTAGGAGAAAGGGTGGAAGGTGTGACAATGGTAAAACCAATTGTATATGGCAACATAGCGAAATACTTCGGCAAGGAACGAGGAAACAATGGACACACGCATCAATGGACAGTTTACGTGAAGCCATATCACAATGAAAACATGTCAACATACGTGAAGAAGGTTCATTTCAAACTCCATGAAAGCTATCCAAAGCGAAACAGGATTGTACTGGAGCCTCCATATGAAGTAACAGAGACCGGATGGGGAGAATTTGAAATTGTCATTAAAATCTACTTCAATGATCCAAATGAACAACCAACAACGTTGTATCATTTACTGAAACTGTACGACTGTGAACCTGATGCAACGCAGGAAAACGATACAGTGGTTTCTGAACTTTATGAGGAGATTATCTTTCAAGATCCAACGATACTTATGCGGCACTTACTGACAATGACTCCTCAGTTGTCACATGGAACATGGAAGCACGATACTGATTTTGAAGAGAAGGAAGAGAAGGCCCTGCATGACATATTGAGTGCCAAGGATAAGGTTCGCAGCGAGATAAGTGAATTGAAGGAGCGTCTGAAGCTTGCAAAGGAAACAACTGTGAAGTTCAAGAGTGAAATTAATAAAATGTTGTAAATACAAGTTAAATGTTTTGGTTATCATCTGTTTCATGTATTCAAATAAATATATTTATTGTATATTTTTATGTTAAATAAAACTGTTCTTATCAACTTAATATACCCTCTCATTGGCAACCAACATTTAAACTGATTTTTTGAAAATGACGGAGTGGTAGGAACTTGGTCCATCTATTGTCACTATTTCATGTACTCATATAAATGTATTGATTGTATATTTGTTATTTTAAATAAAGATCTGTTCTTAGCAGCTTAATATCTGATACCCTTTCATTGGAGGACCGAAATTTAAACTGATTTTTTGAAAAAGACGGAGAGGTAGATAGGAACTTTGTAATTTATTGTCATCTATTTCATGCACTCATATAAATATATTTGCTGTATGTTTGTGGTTTTAAATAAAGCTCTGTGTTTATCAGCTTAATATCTGGCATTTCCCTCACGGAGGACCAGAATATTAAACTGATTTTTTGAAAATAAAGGAGTGGCAAGAACTTGGCCCGCTTCCGTTACGGAATTGCCCTGGCATTGTAGTGTTGTCAGGGGCGGCCTACCTTAAGTTCTCACATACTATATCGTATTGGTGTAACAATAAGCCATGCTTTTTATTTAAATTTCACCCTCGTTTCGTTTTACATACCTAACCTTGCTGCAAAAAAGTTATGCTCATTTGCGACAAAACCAGCGTCTGTAACAGAAACTGGCGGGAAGGCATTTAGTATCCAACAATGCAAACTTCTATCCGGTATTTTATTGGCGTTAATATTGTGTACGTCTATCAATATTTTCTCGTTAACTTGTTATTCAATTGCAGCTGAAACTCACCACTATCATTCATCATTTTCTTCATGGATGCTGCTAAGAAAGCGTGATCTATGCCTATATGAACGACCATTAACCCTCCGTTACTTGCGCAGATGGCACTTGTCATCCACGTGATTTTGTAGATCTGTCTTACCTGATTGGCCAGGTTTTCGATCGCGCCATTCTCAACACCTTTCCGTCAAATGGCGCTCCGTTACACTATAAGCGGTCCAAAGGAATGCTGCAAAGTGAGCGGTCAAAGGACTGTTTTATACCTGAGAGAAACTAGTTTAGATTTAAGGGAAATGGGAGATGTGAAAAAACCGGGCATGTATCGCACACTGTATGTAAGATTGCATGTAAGGCAAGGGTATTTCCAAGAAATCATTACCTGCTTTTCAATCCCTTTTCATCCAAGTATGAAATCACATCATTAGTTTTTGACCACATAAGTGTTCATTGCGACTGATCGAGTACTTCTGATGGAAGTAATTACTACTAATAAGGAAAGCAATTGTCTACGTTCAAAAGCTGGATTAACCCTCCGTCGGGCGCAATATATCTGAGAGATACCTCTCCCGCTTTTTTAAACAATATGACGCAACTCTTTATGCTAAATTAATGCAAGTCATTGTAGCTTCCTAAAACACACTGTAGCACTTCCTAGTTCATTATTGGCCAGCTGCTTGTTGTTTCGTTCGATCATCAAGCAAAAGTATCTGTGAGATACATTGCGCCCACTCACGTACCTCATTGTTTCTGTGGTCTTTTTCTCTGCTAGTCACGTTTTTACGTCCCATAATGTGTAAAAAGCAAGAAGTGTTCAATCTGTGTAAACCTAACGACCTACAGAAAGCCCTAACAATACTCTGGGATGAAAATGAAGATAATAATGAAGATTTTGTTGATTATGAAAGTGGCATAGATTGCGAAGGTGTGACAGAAGTCCGTGATGAAGATTCTTCAGGTCCTTCTGCTGAAAATAAGCGCAAAGTTTGGAAGACTTGCCTTGTAGACTCCAGAAAGAAGCGATTTTCGAGATATTGCTGTAAGAAATGTGAAATGTACTATTGTTTTGAGCATGCCGGACAGGTTTGCAAGAAGTGTGCTGAGAATTTGCAGTGAAAACTCTCAAGTATATTACAGACACACGCATATACAATTATTTAGTTCAAATAACTGATTAATTGCAATAATGTTTATAATTTCATAAAAACTGATGCTGTTTATTGTTAACTTTATGTTCAAGTATAAGAATAATTACCCTTTCACATTTTGTACATTCGCAGTATTAGTTTATTTTCTGCAACTTGCATAACTCATGTTTTTGAAATGTAGTATGATGTATACTTCGAAAATAAAATTTGGTATAGAAAAATAACATAATTAAAACGCAATAAAATACAAATATTTCACATTTAGGAGGAATTTCAGACAGCACAGAGGCAGATATGTGCGTGGTATCTCTCATATATTGCGCCCGAACACGTAACAATAGGTATTGCGCCTGACGAGGGTTAATGTCTTCAGCTGTCTAAGCTACCTACTTATACAGGTAGGATATATGAAAATTGAGTTAAAATCAAATGCAAAGAAAAAACAATAGTAAAATAAAAAATTAAAAAATAAGACATCTACACAAAAGAATAAGAAAAGAAGAAGAAGAAAAAAGAAAAGGAAACGACACAACATATAAATAAAAAATGACAAAGCTTATTAAACTGATTTAAAACATGCCAAAATGGTGTATAATACATAATAATTTTTTCCAGTCCAAAGCCTGGGAAAAGTGCGATGGGAATCAGTATTTTTAAGGTGCAGATATGTGTATAGAGTTGACTATTTTAATTTTCAGACCCTTATGCGGTAAAGGCAGAAGGGAAAGAGGGAGAAGAAAAAGAATATTGCAAGAAAAAATGTCACCAGTGAAAAAACCAAAAACAGGCATGAGCAGCGGTTTCAATGTATGGTTGCAATGGTTCCAAGATATAAACGATAAAGAATTTAGGAGTGATGATGTTGGATCAGAGGAAGATTTTGCCAATGAAGATAATAACTAGGGTCCGAACCTTCATACAGGAAACAAAAAGTTGCAGGGTTTGGACTGTAGAAAGTTGGAGGGGTCAATCTGTCGCATGATCACAACACAGAGGAAATAAGGTACAATCGACGTAAGTATGTTGCAGATAAAGTTTTTGCGCAACTTGCATGCAATGTTGTCACCATTTGCAGTAAAATATCCACTCCCAAATTCTTGTACAAGTTCAGCAACATGTTAATATTTCGATTTTCAGCTCCAGGCATTTTGCTGTGTGGAACTAGTGAACATATTCAAGAGATACTATGCGCTGTAGACAGTGTATTTTGTGTTGATACTGTAGACGCACAATGACGTCACGCTCTGTCCTTGTAGAGGTATAAAGGTTCGAACCCTATAATCACGATTCAGAAACGGAACAAGGAACTTCAGAAGATGACAGTTCTGGACTCAAAAGAAAACTTTCTTTATCTGATTAGACCCTTATGTATGACTTACACCCCCTAGGACTTACAAACCAGTGCCTAGGGTCAGACGCCTGTCGGGGATCAGAGGAACCTATGGATCGGACAGAGTGAAGATCTGGAGCGGGTGGTCAGCCAAGGGCCAGCTGTGAGAGTGAGGAAGAGTGATGAAACGCAGGCGAAATCGATTAATGGAAAGGTGATAATGGAGCAATGGGTAGAATGAGCGGCGGAGCAAACCGGAGAACCCGGAGAAAATCCGCCTAGATACCGCTTCGTCTACCACGAATAGCACATGCGGGTTCCTGGGATCGAACCCGGGCCGCCTAGATGGTAGGCGAACGGTCAAACCAATCGATCATGGCGCCGCCTAAGAAGTTTATTTTTCACAGGGAAAGACGGAGAAACCAAATGACAGAGAAGTAGATTCCTCAGCAGTGTGAGAACAAGTTCTTGCAATATTATTAACATTTACCTGGACTGAGAAACGAAGCTCGTACAACGAAATAGATAATTTCTGAATTTATTCTTGGATGAACACCAGGTCCTCACTTGGACCAAATAAAGTATTGAAATTCATAATCAAGGGTTAGCTAAAATGAAAAATTTTGTAGCATATTTATTTTGTAATAAAGCTTTTTAAACTTACACACAAAAACAATCTGCAACATAAAAATGTACCATTTTCATCTTGGATGACATCTGCGAAAAGCATCAAGCCAAGGAATTCAGAGCAGTTACGATGCAACATTCAAAGTTAAAGTTGTGCGTTATGCCAAAACATGGCACCGGTATATTAATACAGATCATATTAAATTCTAGAGAATGATTCAGCCTGCGAAGTTCATCCAATACTTTGATTTGACAGAACTGTGTAACATACATTTTTTATTCTGGAGTTCTCAGTGATGAATTCAGGAGCTGGCCCGGAGAGGGGGGGGGGGGGGGGGACGGATTCCTCTCCCAAAATTAAAAATTCTCTCCTGAAATTCATATCTATTTGTAAATTCACATATACCGGGTGGAAGGTAGTGCTTCGGCCATACGATAATCAGGGATTCTACATGATGAGTATAACAAATATGTGCAATACAATTATTGTGAATACAGAACTGTTTCGCCGAAACAAAATTAATTTGTGTAAAATATTTAGAGTCATCTAGTTTCTTGAAAAATGGATATAAATGGTTTATTATTTCAGTAACTGTCACGCAAACATGTGTGAACAATACTGTAATGCATTTGTATCTTAATTCGGGTGAAGTTAGTCGTAATTTAGTCTTAAAATGTCATGCAAAGTTTAACATTAAATTGTGATTAAATTTCTAATTGAAATAAAAACTCATTACAGCATTGTTCACACAATGTTTGCGTGACAGTGAAATAATAAACCATTTATACCCATTCGTCAAGAAGCTAGATAGATTCAAATATTTTACACAAAATATTCTTTCGGCGAATTGGTTGTTTATTGACAATAATAATTGTGTTGGCCATATTTGTTACAGTCATCATGCAGAATCACTGATTAACGTATGATCGAAGTAGTACCTTCCATCCTGTATAATATAAAAAGTCAAAACAATCTATGAATAATTTAAATTATCGTCTGGGATGGTGTAATGAAATAACCTTGTGTTCTTTAGACAAATTTCAGCTATAAGGACGACCGCTGTTTACTAAGTTTAGAACCAACAATGGACAAGCTGTGATTACACCCGAATACACGATTGTAATAAGCTTCCATTGTTGTAACAGTTTTCATGCAGCTATTTTAACGACTGTTCAGTCAATATCATTATAGAACGATAATGCAATGTGTGGTCGTATGGGCGACGGCAGACATTTTTTCAGAGGGAATGTTGGAACTTTGCGAACAAACAATATTATTCATTATTCTGCTGTCAAATTGTAAAATATCAGTTATAGTATTTATGGCGGATAACCATATTAATTTATGCTAAATAAAAATTATTGATTTGTTTATATAAGAATATTACAGGTTTTGGGTTTTCAATCTATGTCGGTAAGAGTTTTCATGCACTTCAACTGTTAATAATTGTACAAAAATAAAAATCTTTTAACTATCGTTGCGGAGCGGAACCATTGTTTACGATAGTAAATGAAACATTTATAATTGTTGGTACGGAATTACTGTTGAGGGCTACAAAATTACTAATTTTAAAATAATACATTCTTCTTTACATTAAAAATGTGAATAACGTTACTGGCGACCTCATTTGTAACACAGGCATTATGAAGCAATCGAGTATCTCTTTTGTAGTAGTATCCCGAGAAAAAAAAAGTTCTTTGCATCAAAATTAAAACAATAATGTAATAGTCAGTAATTGACTCTACGTTAAACTTAGGGGGGGGGGGCTCGGGCCCCTTTTGATCCCCCTTCGCGACGCCCATGGGAATTCGCCTTATCAAACTAAGTGTTAGTACTGAAATACAATGTCGAAACAACAAACTTTGTTTTACTTTCTAATAAAGGACAGCAGATTGCAGAAGAATAGATGGGTGTGAGTCTATTGAAAACAAAATGTTAGTGAATGTGATGGTGACTTACTTCAGTGAGACCTGCACGGAGGGACATCTAACTCTTAGGCGTACTTGCATAGATGGTATGAGAATTAAATTAGTGATATTCTTCCCTTGCTGGTCAGAGGACATGACGTTCATGGGCTCATCTCACGGTTTTGAAAAACAGTATTTCAACAACCCCACTACATTAACGGGCAATCATTGGCAACTCAACCTCAGTGCACGTGCGGAAAATGCGTTCTTATTGTGTTTCTATTAAGCTGTGGACCAGAGCTACAAAAATGATGCCAGTGTTGGGTGGTAGGCTTACGAATGTAATTTTAATCAGTGACACTTAACTTCTGTACTCGCTATAGCCGAACCCACGAACGCGTGTTTGGGTAAATCAACAGTGGTGGACTAAAATTAATTCGAATCCTATTAAAACTTTCTTTTTTATTTTCCTTTTTACTTTTTATTTCTTAACGGTAATATCATTATTTATGTAACTCGAAGTATAAAATTATAAACTCAATGGGATGTATTTCCGCTAAAGCTCCCTTAGGTGTTTTTATGACACATGGCGCTGTAACTTTTCGCACCAGAATCTTGCCCCTCCCCCTCTCTCTCTCTGTTCTACTTGTAAAGCGTTCAGCTCCACCTTAAATGTTTATTATGGCCAAAAAGTTTTCCTTGATATAACTGATCTACCAGTTAATGCGACATTTAAGTAATGAATTAAAATCAACCTAAAAATAAAGTATTGTATCAGAATAATCAACATTTATGTTTAT
Source organism: Tenodera sinensis (assembly GCA_030765045.1). NCBI lineage: Eukaryota > Metazoa > Arthropoda > Insecta > Mantodea > Mantidae > Tenodera > Tenodera sinensis. The sequence goes on from CM060966.1 coordinate 146,692,654, forward strand.
TCTTTTATAAAAATTAAAGTATGTCCTTCATTGGTGCAAAATATTTTTGTTTTAAATTCAATTTGAAGCACGCTACCTACCTTCTGGATCGATGTGTTCTCTCAGGGGTTGTTCCTACGGAATGTTGACTGCCATCTGATGACAAGGATGAGATACTGCTGGTGCGGGAGAGAGGTACTCCTGATTGTTGGGACATGATCTGCCCCCCGCCGCCTCCTTGCAGGTCTTGTAGCAGCGCCCGAGTTTCATCGCCGCCTCCAGCACCCCGGTCCCCATCTCGCGGCGGCCGCTGTTTGCCCAGCCGCATCAGACTCTTCACGCTCTTCAAAGTTGAACTTCTGAAAAGCACATCACTACAATGGATTTATCATACAGTATCATATATCACATATCTATAGTAATTACACCTTGATTTATTAACATTATTTCATTTTACAGTCCACTTCAGTTCCTATACTCATACCAAGGGCTTTGACCTGAAACTTGCTCAACTTAGGTTGCTTTTGTTCATTTTGACTGTGCATCCACATACTTACGTATCTCCATACTCTGCGAAGGTAATTTGATAAATTTATTCAGTTTTAGCTGAAATTCTCTGAATTAGGAAGCTAAAACTCTGACAACTCTACCAAAAAGTACATTTTGATCCATTTTTGGCAACCGTGAATGATTTACTGCATAAGAAATAAAATAACTAAAATTAAACAAATATCCGCTTACAACTCAACAATGACCTATAACCGAAGTTCTAGAAGAGGAACAAAATGCTTTTAGAGAAGGATGTTCATGCAGCAGTAATGTTTTTAGTATTAAACGAATTTAAAAATAAGGCAAGAAGTCAATTTAGAGCACAAAGGTTACTATACATTTAGGTACATACATCCAAATCGGAAGCAAGGAGTAAGCATTTAACATATCCTAGTATGAAGCAGTATGGAAGGAGTCGCTCCGACAGTAGGAGCTAATAATGAACGAACGTGCAAGAGACAAGTAATTTTTGAGTCAGCTGCGCGACAATAGGGAACGGCGCACCTTCATACTCAAGCGCTGCATTTCATGCCGTTAAATAATAACCACAATTTAATAAGTTCGGTGTGTATCATTTCCTCTTCCCCCAGAGTTCTCATGCAGCCAAACCCAGCGATTCCTATTATTCCTTTATGTACCGATCGACGCAACCCGAACACAGAAGCCATCGTATTATAAACACACACAACAAGTGCATCGAGGTCATACTCTCACGAAGACGTCCATGGAGTTAGCCGGAGCTTATAATATTAACGTGATTAGTGATGACGTCAAGGGAGCTGTCTCATCATTCATAAACAGAGAAACAATTTTCTTAGTCAGATCACACACGGGAGGAATAAGCCTCCGGTAATTGGGCTGTGTACGTTCCGTTGTAGCCTTAGACAACATCTTTAATTCATTATTATTTAAAAACTAAAACTAAACCCCTAGCGCAACAACCATATTCATTTTGATACACAAAGAGCTTGCCGATCAAACAGTTTCCTCTTTCTTCCTTCAACTAATATCATTATTGTATATTGTATCTGTAAATGTTTACAGGTAAATAAGATACAAGGGAAGTAACGCGGAAAAAGCAGAAAGTAAAACAAAGTGAAGCTATGCACACCATTAGGTGATAATTTAGCGCAAATTATGTAACACTGGAACAATTTTATTACATAATATTGTAAGGAATAGCCCAAAAATTATGAAGTCTTAGCAGACTCTTCAAATAAACTGCCCTTAATTTTGAACTGATTTCGACTACATTTTAACTTAAGTGTTATAAGTTCTTGCATACAAAAGTTTAACTTATGCCTACTGATGGATAGACAGTAAGCGATCCTAAATGCACATATAAAAATTAACAGAAAGTAAAGATGAAAAAAAAAAAAAAAAAAAAATGGAACTGCTTTAACAAACCTTTATGGCAGTGACTGAAAACTGAATTTACGATGAAGTTAAATCATATTAATAATAAAGCAATTAAAAAACTACCTGATACTTTAATGATTATTTCAGGTAACTCTGTAAATTGCACACGTCTGAAGCCAATATCCGTAACCACGCCGTGATGCACAGATCTGTGTTATCTTCGCAGGATGTCTTCCTATGACTGGCTGGTCGCAATGTAACAGTAAAGTTGACCTGGTTTTGGACAAACCATTGGCGCCATGTTCAGTCTTCGATCCAACAAATGTAACCTAGACTTGATTTTGTTTTTATCTAACAAAACGTTTCATAGTTCTCATGTTACAGGATGAAATATAGATCCATTAACACCATAAAATCTGATGTGCTGATATCACATGACTCTCTTTGCCCACTCTCTTATCAAATATTGTTCAGAATAGCTTAATCTATCTGCTACACGCTTATAGGGATATATATGTATATAGACATTATTGCACACTTTATTATGGGTATAAGAAGCTGAGGTGGTGCTCAAATGTTTTAAAAGGGGCTCACTTGAAGTATTCGAAATTCCAACCTTTGCATGACCATGAGAAAATAAATGAAATGAGACTAGGCACTTTAAAATTTAAGCCAATAACAAATTATGCTTAAAATGGTGAATGTCATAAAATTTTAATTTGACATAAATTCTGTGTTTTAGGGATATATATATATATTTGCAGTAAGATTTTGTCTATCGCTTGTAGTTTATCAGTTTGAAAAAATATTTAAAATTCATTCGGAACGAAGAAGTCTTATACATTTAATTTGTCATACATCTTAAATACACTGCATTTTGAACAAAATCTTGTGCTGGCCCCGTAGCTCAGTGGGTAGAGCACTCCTGTACAAGGAGTCCCGAGTTCGGGGAGTAGGAATTTTTCTCCAGCCAAGATTATTCTTCATCCTCAACAGAGATTCCTCTGAATAAATGTATAAATGAGAGTGTGAATGTGTGTGTTAATTCACTGTTTAAAAACCCTAAAGGCCCAAAACCCAATGTGACACGAATACTAGCATTGCCGATAGGCAGTACATGATCCACAGGAAAGACCACCGATATGATGAATGATGACCTATGACACATGATATGATAACTGGGACATAAATGAAAAAAAAAAAAAAAAAAAAAAAAAATCTTGTGGTCATTTTTTAGGAAATGAAACTTAACTAAAATTTTTCCATTAAACTGTGGTTTGAAGTGGTGAGTTTTTTTGAAAATCTTCATGAGACATCCTTGTAAGATTCATACCAAGTTTGATATTTATACCACATTTGGTTTTTGAGTTATTCTGTTTACATGCGCACATAATAGTGTATTATGCAACGAGACTATAATGCTAATAATTAAGACGCGAGTTAAGTTTCATACGACAATATATGCTCGACCATAGTTGAAATATTATAAAATGCTATACACTCACCAGGGACAATTACCTACATATTGCATCAGCTGATATTTGGAGTTCTGCGCAGGCGCTAAACAATAGATTCGTTTCCAACACGTCACAGCTGCATGATGAAAATGATAACATTGGAATGCTACGTAACATTAAAAAATAGAAGGCAAATTGAATATATTGGTTTTGAGACGAAACTTTACTTCACGTATAAGTTATTTATAGCACAATTAGTGAAATTAATTTGCGGGATTGTGCTTAATACAATATTCTTGGAAGTTGATGCTGTATTGAGGTTAATTTGTGTGTTTTGTATAAGTTGCATCTTACTTAGTGTCCCACATTTTAGCGTTTTCTAAACTCGCACCAGAGGCAGTTCGAGTCGAGTGGGGAAGCTATTCCCCCACCCGAGTGTCTTTACCGCAGTACCTAGCCGTTATACGGCTTAACCTGCGCGATAGTATGATGGTTTGGTCTACAGGGAATTAATACTTCTGGGAATGTTAGTGGGATCAGGGGTGAGTTGCGTTTTGAGAATTAATCGATACCGCGCTTTGTCATTGCTGTATGGCAATTCTCTGATTGGTGGAACACCTGTCCTTAAAGAAAATTGAACTGTCCGATTGTATGAAGTCCTTTAATGAAAGTTTGAATTTAAGGAGGTCCATTAAAGGATCGCTGTCTGACTTATAGTTAATACATTTGGGTATAGTCGAGCATAAACAAAATTTCTTTATAAAAAGTGTTTATTCGGAGAACCTAAGGTGTGTTCTTCCAGTGAAATCTATACATGGGTTTTTGGGTTCGAATGCAATAGTTTGGCTTACTAATAGTAAGTAACAGAGAAAGTCGAAGTGTTATAATACTGTAGCGACCACTGTGAGATGAATCACAACCAGTAATTTGCAAATTCGGCATAAAGTGTTGAAAATAATTCTGGTCGGAAATCCAGAGCAGTAGAACGTATATTCATTAGGTATACGATATGTAAGATTGTGCAGTCTGGGTCACATATCTTATTCAATTATTCGCTCATGTTCGACTTAGACGACGCTGTTCTTCCCGACGAATTTATCCAAGCATGTTTTTATAAGCGCCGCAAGATCAATATGACCTCCTAAGGTAGGTAAATCTGCGTGAAATGGTTAAGACCCTGGTCCCTGTCAGACAGGCTCTAACTAGTAGACTAATAAATTGCTTCTCCACCAACTGTTCGATAAACTTATTTGCATCCTCTATGGAGTGCACCCCACCCCGTCTCACAGTGGAAGAGTGGCTTTACCTCTCCGATCTATAATACCCGTTAGCGGACCTCCTCGAGGGTGCGTTACAATATCATACATAAATTAAAACCCCCAGCCTTCCCCGTTTTTATTATGACAGTTGAACATTCGGTGCGAGGTCTGGGCCTTGAACTTTCTGTGGCACTATCACGGTGGGATGCCCAAATAGTAACTTGCAGTAACTTTCTCATTTGATTTATGTAACCCGGAAAACTGTCTAGACAATCTCAAATACTCCAAACATTATACCTTAAAATAGAGGTGGGCAAAAGCAGATTCATGAATCCCTGTGAGTGGAGGAATTATGTTTGTGCCTACATCGTCTACCTCATTTGTAACAACATGGTTTTCTTCGAGCTAACATTGAACGGCTTTATTGTAGATATGCCAAAACGGAAAAACTAGTTAGTGTTTTCTGATCTACATTTTTATATATGTTGTATACATATTTGTTTGTTATGATTACAGGTTTAGAGCGTGCCAAACTTCTAGAAGGTTTACAATCTAAACATAACAAACATACCATGCCATGTGACAAGTTTCTTAACCAACAAACCAAATTATGAAATACTTATTTAAAATGTATGAAATCACTTGGTACAGTGCCAGAAGAAAAACTAATTAGTTATATTCCCATTCTTGAAAACTTAAAAATTGAGCTTACTTCACATGGATTCCATAATTTCAGAAATCTTGGTAATGACTTTTCAATGTTTCTTAAGTCTTTTACTGCAGATGTAGTCAATGTAAGAGTTAACTTGCAATGTGAACTCGTAAATCTACAGATCTAGTGATAAAAAATAAATGCAGAGATTTAGTGGACGCAGACGTGTTCAAAGAATTCTGTAAGTTATATATGTTGGTTTGAGAGAATTTGCTGCTTTAAATTGCTGGGATTTATAGTCAAGCACAATTGGGTTTACTTATGTTTAATAATTTCTGATTTACTTGTATGTATTAACTTAATTTGGAGAACTGAGTCAGACTTGAAAAGCTCAACATTACTCATCTACGGCTTTCCGTGTCGATGTTCTACCATTAGGCTTCGTTTTATTACTATCTGCATATGTGCCTAGAGCTTCAGGGGTTGATTTTTTTAACAATATATTTTAATATTAATTATTTTTCTTTGTCTACCACATGTGTAGTACTAGTACGTAGAGAGGGTATTGCATTTCATTAAAAAATTTGACTGGAAACACACGTTGCATGCCTTTGCGTGTTCGAGCAGCATATTTAAAAAACGAAAAGTCAGATAAATTAATTTTTGTGTTTAATTTTATCTACTTAGAATGCGACATGCAGATTTAAACAAAAATCCACTCCACCCTAAACTATTTTTTACAGGGAACATTTTTTTTCGAAAAATTCTACAATTGTATTTTCAATTTACAATTGTATTATATTTTCTCAAAAATGGCTCAAACGATTTTGATTAGAATATCACATGCTTAAGAGATTTTTATGACAAAGAATATCTTAAATATTCTGGAAATAGCTTCTGAAGTCCTCTTAATTTTGAATGCTTTACACAACTGACAAACCATAAGAGATGCACAAAATTTTACTGCACGAAAAATGTAGATCTCTTTAAAACAGAAAATTTCCGAGATATACATTGTTATGGGTTTGTATTTTCCAACACTTATACTTTTCTCAAATGACAGGTCGTTATTCATTTTTCCCTCTCTTTCTGCTCATGCAAAGAGAAAAGCGTTTCAAAACCATCACGCAGCGATCACATGGAGGAATATATTCTTGAAATATTTCACTATCACTCTCTGTTCCCCCGTTCCCATTGTATCCACAAGGAAACATGTGGAAAATAATTCATTAATACGAAGTAAATACAGAAATAGGCCTTTGTAAGAAAAGTTGCCCATTGTTAAACAATGGATAGAGAAATCATGTGAATGCCACGCATCATTTTGTTTTATTTGTCTTGTTTAAACTTTGGCACTCCTTGAACATTCATATGTGTGAAGTATGACCTATACGAAAACGGAACTCTCGAGTCATTTGGGCGAGCAAATGACGCTCCCTCTCTGACCGGCTCTTCTTTAGATATTCTTATTTGCTTGGTAATTGCCGGAAGAGAGATATTTTTGCCGCTGCTGATCTCAAACATTCTTTTTGTACTTCTGTCCTTCCTCTCCCTTGTTCCCTAGAACTGTAATTTGTAAAGCTTGCCGATAGGTGATTAACTGTCCAAACAGTCCATGAATCAACATACTTAGGAAAGTTTGGAAGAAAACGACAGTTTTAATTATTTAACTTTCCCTCACGGACTCTACAAGTTCTGAAAATATTGAAGAGCTAATCGCCTTTACTGACGAAAGAATCACACAAATGTTGAGGGATAGTTTTAAGCACAGAACACTCTAGAAGTGTAATGGATGAAACTTCAAAGTCTACTCCCTGTCCTTTGTTGCTTAAAAAGAAAGAAAAAAAGGGCATCAACATTAGTTAAAGGAGCAAAGCAGATGTACTCGAAGAATTATTCTCTATTCTCATACTTCGTCGATTTTAAAATGTTTTAGAATGTTCAACTTTGAATTTAGCCCAGAACTATGGAGACGAATCATACATAATCTCAATCGTGAAAAATGTCGAATAAAGTTATACTTGTAAGATTTAAAGCTTTCACGGCGCACGTTATTTATTACAGTTTCACGGGCGATCAGCCGTGTGAGGTTTGAAAATATTGAGCTTTCGGCCATTCTAAAGGCCATGGAGTTTAGAATGGCCGAAAGCTCAATATTTTCAAACCTCACACGGCTGATCGCCCGTGAAACTGTAATAAAAAGTTATACTTGTTTTTTTCAGAGGTCATCCTGGAGAAATTTATCCTTTTTATTTGTCTGTTAGAGATCACTCCTCTTGCAACCTGAATACACCAAAGAAAAGCAATACGGTAGAATTAATTACCAGTGTGATACAAATTAAAATATTTCGGCACCAAGAAACTTCGATTCAAAGTTTTGGTGCAATTGTAAATTTTACTCTATATTGTAACTTTGGTGGGTGTAAAGTAAAGAAGACAGATGTAGTCGAGATAAAGAAACACTTTTATTTCCGTAAACAGTAACTTTGTACACTCGTTGCAACAGCACGAAAGTCTTTATTGATTCGCCAACAGCACGGCTTCGAATTAGTAACACAAAAACTGTCCCTTCTCACACTTTACCGCTATTTATATCTCCCAGGCACTATTCTGGAAACTTCAGGAAAGTTCAGTTATTATTGCGGTGAAATACAAAGCAGAAAGTTCCAGAAGTCTCTATCCCTTTCTCTCTTTCGGCAAGCGCCCCAACAATGCGGCCATTCTCTGTCTCTTCCCTTCGGCTCCTTTGCGGTAGTGCCGACAATAATGCGATGGGCGACAATATGTACATCTGCAGTATTTGAATACAATGACAAATAAAACACTGTCATGTGATGCTCTTCGTATCGTTTGTCTTCTGTTTGTCATCGTGAACATCTTTCTTGTTTTAGTACTAAGATTTACTTTTACGTGCAATTATTAATAAAAATAAATTACGTCTTGTTTTATTGACTCAATTCAATATTCCGTATTCCTATTTTACTCACAATGGAATGGGTAGTCAAATGATTTTTACAAAGGTTCATCTCAACTAATATAAAGTAAGTAAGCCTTCGCAAGAATAGTTTGAATTTGAACTTATAAAATAAGAGGTAGATGCTAGAGAAAGTCATGTGAGTGTAACACATAAAAGACACTTGGGATGTGGAAGTTTTCTTGAAAATCCTCGTGTCGTAGATACTGAACTTAAATTCCAAGTCTGCTATTTATTCGAATTTTCCTTTTTGATTTGTGATGCTCACTCACATGCATACACTCACATGCAGACCTTCTAAAAATAGTTTTATTCGGGAACTTCAAAACAGGTATTTTCAGCGAAATTCCGACACGAATTTTGTATCGAAGGGAAACTTTGTTTACCTAATGTAAATAAGTTCCAGAGAAGGTAAAAATAAATGTGTCTTCTCCAATGAGTTAACAATGATAAATCCAGACCCTCTTTTTTGTATTTTAAAATAACTTTTAATTAAATTAGGAGCTAAAAGGTACGCGGATGGGTTCAGCTGTTTAGTTATGTGTAGCGTAAAGACAATCACTGAAAGATAACGGCTGTGTAAACAGTCATTTAGGCAAGTAAACATTTTGGAAAGTGAATTGTGTCAATCATTTTATCTATGAAGTTACGTTTCACTCATTCTACTTTAGTAATTCACTTCAGCTATGTCATACTTTCATAAAACTATTTTTATTTTTGACATTTAAGGAAAAGGTCCTAAAGCCCCATTTCTGTTTTTCAATGTTTCCAGCATTTCTTTTTGCTACATATAAAATGCTCCTGGCATGAGTTTCTATTTGATTTTAATGTAGTTTTGTGATATAATTTCAGAAAGTTAATTAAAAGTTTAGTGTACTTAGTTCATAGTATCTAGTATTTTTATATTTTTAAATATATCCATTCCTATTTCATGGCATAATATTGTCCCAATCACTAAAGGAAAAATAAGATTTAAAATGTGTTTGTTATGTAGAAAAACAGCTTGTGCTTTGGGAAAACTTCTTAAAATTTGACATGTATTGCCCGTTTTTTAAAAAATCCATATACTGGGTGTCCCAAAAAGGACCAATAACGCTTAGTATGAGAGGTAGAACTGGAACTTAAAAATGCTATGCCACAGCTGGGTGTTCCTTGGGACATCCTGTATAATAGTTTCAAATATTTAAAATATACAGGTGTTCCAAAAACACCGACAACGGCTAGTATGTTGTGCGGGATGGCAAACTGATCGGTTTTCAAGAAGGAACCCCTATCCGGAAATTCACGGTTTGGACGCTGCAGCGCATCGAAGTGTGAGATGGGTCAATTTCGTCAATAACGATCCAACATGAATAGCACATCGAGCTGTCTGCATTACAAACGGGCTTCGAACTGCATACCTCCTACATCATTGTAGTCTTCATCGGCGGTGCCGAGCCTGACGCACATGACCTAACTCATGCGGTTGTTTTTGAGGATTTTCAATCGCTCCGTGGACTCGAGCCATAAGGTCCTCCGCTGACGTTACAGGAGTGCCATACACCATACTCTTCATACAACTCTACAGCAGACCGTATCATGGAACTGGTCCAACTCTACCAATCCATCGATTTGGATATGCGACGGTAAGGCAATTCCGCCTATTTACATCGAAGTGTGCTGGAGATCATGTCGGCCATTTCCGCTGCTGTGCATTGGCACGTATCTCACTGCTGTTAAAACGTTACTGTACTGGAAACTACACAAGTAACGCAGAAGGATACGGACCAAGGACACTCAATGTAGCGCTTCGCAGGAATGTTATTAGGCTCAGGTCATTTATCCACAGTGCACAGATGACAAAAGTGTTGCATACCTTCAGTATTGAGATGCCAAAACGAATTTTGACAAGTTGTCACAATCGTTCGTTCTCAGATTTCGACGCTTTCCAGCGCCAAAATCGTGCATTTTCGGACAGGAGCGGCTATTTGTAAGCGATCGGTTCGCCATTCCACATAAACATAGTAATCGTTGTCTGTGTTTTTAGGGATACGTTGTAGAACACTAACATTTTGCAGTTTCACAGTGAGGGTTTATAAATGTTCGTTTAAAGGCGTGGATTTTGAAAAATTTACCTATGTCATGTCTTCTGACGAGTAAACGTTACATTCTGCTCTATATTCTCGTTAGAAAATCAAAGGGATATGAAAAACCCTAATATCAATGCTAAGGGATTGAGAGTAGTATTGCAATGGTTTTTCTCACTATTTATTTGGGTGCATTTTAGAAGACACTCGCTGTTTTGTTTATCTTCAGACACTGCAGTGAGTCCTCTCTTACGAGGAATAGCCTCGAGGTCCGCAACTCTTGAATGTGAGACGCCGGAGCGACATCGTTACTTCATATTGATCCCGTGCGAGATGCACACAAACTCTTAAGGGCAATTTCAAATGGGTTCTTTACTTAACGACCCTTCTCCTGCATCCCTAATGTCCGTATTCGCGAAATGTGTCGTTTTTGTAGCTTCCTTAGCGTTAAAAATGCAGTTGCCTTGCCTTGCCTCACGAGAAACTTCGTCTACAGCAACATCAAGGATGCCATCTTCATCTTCATCAGAAATTTAATTTATCTATAAGTAGACCCTGCAAATTTATGTATAAATGTCACTCCGCACATCTGTCAGAAAGTTTTCCTGATAATAATTAGCGGAACTTCAGATATACTGCTGGATCACAAGTAATGGCTCTGTCTCATGTCACTTGTCCATCTCACTTTATTTGAAACAAACCTTTCCAAAAGTAAGTACAGTAAAGGAAACAATGGAAATGTTCTGTGCTCTAACCTTCATACTTTATTTTATAAATGCATCCAAACATAGCTGTGCATATCTTAAAAGGTTCAATAACGTGGGTCAGTTCTTCAGTGGTGAAATTGCGCATGTTCTTCCTGATGAGTTCCTCAACAATGGGATTTGTGCGCATACACCTTTTTTCCTATGCATCTCCATATGTGAGAGCCATATGTCAAAAAAATCTGGTGACCGCGATGGCTACAAACCTTTCTTGATTTTCCATTCAGCAGAAAACATTTCATGAGCATAGATACGGGTAGATATGTCTCAGATGTGTGGTATATTCTTATATCTTAATGAACTAAACATTAATAACGTTCCGTTTCTACTATATTATAGGGATGCTATTCATCCAAGAAGGTCAAGCATACACCCGTGTTTCCCTTGTCGTTGAAGGACACACTGCCAACAGTGAAAATGTTTCGGGTTCAGAAACAGCTGATTCCTACGAATTTCCACCAACTGAATTCATAAATAACCATGGAAATGAACGATTAGCTCTTGTTTTGGTGATAAAGTAAAGAGTAATTTTTTTAAAGTCTACATTTTCTCTTTGGGGACAATTTCATTTTTTAAAATAGGCACACCTGTCAACTGAGAAAACACAATGTTCATAAGCTGTTTGTAGGTTATAAATATTCATATTTTGTTGTAAATGTAAGATTAAGTTTGCTTCTGCTGTAACTAGTGAGCATTTCTGGGGTTTTGTGTCTTTTAAGGAGTAAACTTTATTAAAATGCTAATATGTGTGAATTCTGTGAAAAGCCTTTTGTTACAATTTCATTACAGAAATGCAACCTGACACTTCCTGTGAACACTGCCTATTGGTCTTATTTTGGTACGAAGATAGAGGTCCAGCATAAGTCATGGCCTCCACACACGCCTGTTGCAACGCTTGTTCTGTTATACTACGAGAATGGCTGAAAAACAAAAAAAATTATCTATGGCTTTTGCTGTATCTATGGTTTGGCGAGAACCTGCAATAATTACTGCTTCTGATTGATCCCAATTATAAAGGCAGGATTATCAAAGAAACAAAGAAAAATGTAATATCCGAATCTTCCATCTGCTTTTCGACATATTCCACATTCAGATGCTTTACCACTTCCTATAGAATGGAGGCTATTCAGAGATTCCTCCCAACTAAGTTTGAAAGCTGTGGTACTTCACAACAGGAATCGTCTTCCTTCTATTCTTGTTGGTCATGTAGTTTACATGAAGCAGACTTCTTTCTCAGCTCAAATATACTGAACACAAACGAAAAATGGAACAGAGATATGATGGTCCTTGGAATGAAGAAATGCTTGCAGATTACTCATAATCTATGTATAAGGATGCTCCGGAACTCACAAGAGGAAATCTAAAAGATAACATGGTTATAAAGCCTCCAAATGATTCTGTTCAGACCCAGAAACCTGCCAGGGGTTCTTCCATCAACTTAGAATTCTTGGAAAGCAACGCTCATTAAAAAAAAAAAAACCCACTGGACTTTCAATGTTATTGAGACATTCAATTAAAATGTACCGTCTTCTCTTAATCGGCTAAAAAGAAATATTTTCACTATTGTGCATCACAGAAACTAGAGCTATTAAGTGTTCTCTTTGTCACATTCCTTTTTTTTTCAACCCACAATTAGTAAGATTTAACTTATAGGTGAAAGAAACGGTTTTTGTTGGCCAGTGATATTGGATTGATAATGTGTTTCCAGTATGGAGCATCACACACCAATCTTTTGACCTGCTTCTCGTACGCCAAGTTAGGATTTTCTGTTCCCCAATACTTGTTTTCTGGGAGCTTACATATCTTGCAAAGCCTTGTTGCTTTAAACGACCATCTATTTCCATGCACAAAACCAGAAATTGAGATGAGATGGGTCGATTATGGTGCCTATCTCTAAGGTTTTTGCGGGCCGTGTATGGGAAACAGATACATGGAGCAGAAATATGGAGAATAGGAATAAACAGGCAATCTGAACCGAGAGAAAATCCAACTTTTGAAAAGAGTTGCGAAGGTAAGGAGGGAATGCGGACAATGCTGAATAATGAAGTAACCGCAGCCGTATAATGTTAACATAGAGTGCATAATTAGAATAGTAAAATATTGGATAGAAATTGTTCATGGAGACCAGTCTTTAAATAGGGCTGTCTGCTACTATGGACGATAGAAAATAGGAGAGAATTCAACAAGTGTCAAAATTAAAGATCGGTTTGGAAACCACAGGGATAGTGTACGTTTGAGTGGCAGGTCAGCGAAGTAGACGGAGTGTGTGGAAAAAGATTACGAACCGTCTTTAGGAATTGACAAGCGATCAACAACTGCGCAATGCACGGGAAAGATTTCTTTGGAGGCACAGTCTATGCTAAAATCTGAGTGGGGAACATTAAAACAAGGGCCAAATTCATTACATTGAGGCTCGTGTGACCTAAGCTTAATGCCTGGTAAATAATATGTATTACCAATGGACAAGGTATGACAAGGGGGAATCCTGGACGTCATTTAGGCGCTCGCTGTAGGAGAACGGAGGAATGATGGGGAAATATTTACTACGAACTTTTGGCGCCTGGAACAGTACTCTACGTATTTAGTTTAACTTGTCTCATGCTTAAGAAAGAGAAAGACATGTGTTGATAACAGATGCAGATACTCACTGTCTCCGTTATGGGGAAGGTGAAGTTCGCACCGTATTCAATCAGTGCTGGACTGAAGATGCAAGTATCAATGAACTTTCGGCATTTCTGCCCGCAAAACATGTTTTCTACCGCATGTCCCTAACTCGCATGGTGGAAGTGACCTTCCACTTTTATGGACCTCGGGACAAACTAAACCACGGCAACTATAAGAGGATGTTCAGCACTATTCATAGGCAGGCAAGACATGGAGCGGGTAAGTAAATTTCTGCTCTAGGCGAGACATCCGGAGTCTGAGAGGGTGGTATTATAAGAGGGATGTAAGAACAGTACTGAAGTATATGTACGCTGGTGAGTCTTTGTGCTTTATTTTATACTATTTTGTGTCATTACTCAGGCATTGTTACTGCATTGTATTCACTTATCATTGTTTAATGTTCTTTAGACAATATAACAGGGCAATACCATGCATCGAAATAAGGTTTGTCTTTTTCGTGCGCGTTTTGTTCTCTTTAAGGAAGCTGCTGTAACGACTATGCTTAAATGTTTATTTGTGGTATGTTCTTAGACTGAGCTTGGGGTTGCTTTCTTTATTATCCCGTAGATTATAACAGCACGTGTGATCTATTAGATCTGTGAGGTTGATATGGGTAAGTACAGTATACTGAAATTTACCAGCACGCCTAGGCTGTGGTCGGTGACATCACTTTATTTTGTATAAGTCTGAGAGCTAAGTAGCGTTTTTCTCCATCGTTCTTCAAGTTAAATACACTATCAGTTATCAAGAATGAGAATACACAAACGTACATTTAGGTAATATCACTATTTTAATGTGAGCTCGGAATAACTTACCTTTATATCGGTGCGATTGTTCATTACGGGTACAAACGTTACCGGCTACTAAATGAGCGAAAAATAGACTTATTTAATTGAAAATAATGCTGCAAAAGTATTTACTACAGAATATAATTGTTGCTGTCGATAATTTATTTTTTCGTATTCATTGTACACAAAAGTAATTTAGTAATGTGCACTGTTTGGGAGTCCCTCACAGTTTCTTATCGTCTCGAGGGGCCTCGCAAAGGATGAGGAATAAGTGCTGATCAATGAGTGCTGATAGCTTTGCAATACGGGGCAAGAGTCATGGCACTGTAATGAAGGTGGGGGAGGGGAAATATAGATACATCTGACGTAGAAAAGCCATGTCTTCATTTTATTTAGGTTTATCTCCAATTTCTTAATGTCTGTACTTTGTCTTTAGAATCACAAAAACGTGTAAAGCTTTACAGTAACCATAATAAAATATTATATTGAAAAGAAATGCTTAATCCTTCTACAAATTCTCCCTATATTTATACTGGAATTAAAGTTGGTATCGAAATAGCTCTAAACATATTTGTCTATTAAGTTATAACAGATTCTGCTTTCGAATGAAAGGTTCTCTTTTAATACCTACACAATAAACAGCCTTTCTTGGGTGGCATTAAATTTTAATCACATTTCTGTGAATTTGCAGAGCTTCTGAAATTTGTCGAACTGTGTTACCAGCTAGCCATAGACCAATAATCTGGCCGCGTGTATCTGATGATATATACGACATGGTGCATGAAACAAGTAACATTTGTTCATTCAGCTAAACATCAGAAATAATCAACACTTCCCTTTCATCTCATTGGTCATAACTATGTCCAGCTAATTGTATAAATACTGCTGTCACTGGAAATACGCAGCAGATCGCATTTCCTTGACCATCGAGGTGAACCTTGCCGCGACCTTTGTGGGTTCTAGGCATGTTCCACTTACCCCGACTAACGAAGAACCAACACCAGTAATTTTAAGTTTAGTATTAGTTATTTTTATTTTTTATTTTATTGTATTGTATTGTAACTTAATATCATATTAACTTAACATTATAATAAAAACTCCCCAATAACTAACCCGCGGCTGAAGAGGGTACACCCCTGAAACAGTCATAGGGCATATAAGCCCTGGATGAGATAAACCCAAGGTAATATAGCCCTTAAATACCCTTTAAAAAAAAGAAGAGGGGTAAAGAGAAGGGTAAAAGGGAAACTACGAAGGCCTCGGTAAGTAATCACGATAACCTTACATTTCATTAAATTTGCTTTCTGTACAACACGAATACAGACTAATAAAGTGGGTATTTAGTGTACATAGAAAACTCAAAGTCTTCATAAATAAATACAGAATGTTCTATGAAATGCAATCTACTAATATTAATGAAAACTATTAAAGGATATAAAAGTACAACAGTATTATAAGTCACGGCTAATTATGAAGTCCATTATTTGTAATAAATTACGTTTGGAGGGATGATCTTTAAGCTTATTCATTGACATACGTCCTTAATCTTGCACAGATTGTATATTCAAGTTTAAATTGTTTAATAGTATAAGACAAGACAGTATAACACATACCGTTTCCTCTCAGGGGCCGGTGACTTCTCTGGAGCACTGAGGGAGCCACCCCTCCGAAGTGTTGCACCCTGTCTGCCGGAAGTGGGGGCTGGAACTTCTCCTGCAGACTGCCAGCTTCCTCTTCTACCCTGAGATAGACTGCGTTCCAGGTTGGCAATGTTCTGCTCGATGTCGATCAGCATCTGCTGGTCGTCGTCAAGGGCGTCGTATGCATCGCTCCCAGCCCCAACGCCTCCCCAGGAGCTTGACGAGCCATCTGGAGCGCTGTACCATACTTCAAATGTCACCTTTGCCTGAAGACATAGAAATAAGTGTATATGTAATATGGTGCATATGAACCTCTCCTGCGACAACAGATTAAGAAGTGACAACAGGTTAAAAATTAAGTGAATTTTTGGCTCACACATAGCAGTAAACAGTGTGTGCCTGCTATATCGAAATCCAACGCGGATGTACAGGTCTTGCTTTCGCTGTTCCATATATCAGAATTTAAGGAAGGCTTTGGGCATATTGATGCTTTATATATAAAGCGAAAATAAATGGCAAGTATGTGGAAAATATGTTAACGATGCAGTTTTTAGTTTTGTTCTTTGAGAGAAGGTTTGGCCTCGTGCCGATACAAATGACCCCGCTTACAGGCTACAATTAACATTAACTTACAATTATAAATATTTATAAAGTTTACAGCTTTTGGGTTTAATAAAACCCATACGGTGTTAAGGATACAAACTAGAGATGAGCAAAGTATTAACATACAAGTAACGGGAACAGAAAGTAAGCAAACCGAATAAAACAACCAACTCAGCACCGAATATAAGAGAAACGAATACAGTAACTATATTTCTTACGTATGTATAAAGTTACCTGAAGCCACATGTTTTCACTAATATTTGTTAATTAAACGTCAGTACACATTATTGCACTACTCAAGATAGCGTAGCACTATCTTACGACTAAAATGCCAATTATAGCACCTAATATAAATGTTTAGCACTTAAACTTCCAATTAGTTGGTAATTAACTCTAAAACGGGAAACATATGACAACAGTTGTATACAGAGATAATTATGCAAATCGTGATTAAAATATGTTCTTACAATATTGCGTCAACAAATAGCTGTTTCTCCTTACATAACGGTGCGAAGCAATATAAATATATTGCATGTCTCTTTTGTTGTTAAAGGTGTTCGAACTTACGCCTCTCTACTACTGCGTTGGTCTGGGTGGCTCAGTTGATTAGATGTTGGTCTACTGATTCCAAGGCCGTGGGTTCAAATTCGTCTAGATAGATGGGGTTTAAACGTGCTTAGAAGCAACAAACCCATGTCGCTTCACTGCCATCTAATAAAATACTGCGGAACGAACCGCTGCTATGATCTTGGCAATCGACAGTGTCATTAAGAAAGAAAACAGTTTTATTTTTCTGCATCTATACATCCTGGCGTCTATTGAACACGTTATTTAACACTCGACAAACTTCATCAACCGAACTATTGAAAAATGCACAGCGTATACTTCCAACCATTAGGCACAGGGAGATTTATTGCATAAATTTGCGTTCTCCACAGATAAACCCCATGGCTTTAGACTAGAAGAACCAGCAAACCAGCCAATTATTCACACATTCATACAAACATTCAGACATTGTAATGCGAGGCAACGATTGTTTTAGACTTCTTTCCACGACAGTCCCTATCTGTCCAATTTTGTTCATTAGAATTGCATAGATTTTCTTATGTTTCTCTTATTCAACACAAACCCAGTCTATTTGCATTTTTCTAAGAACCCATAGATTTTGAATTTATTAGAAATGTTGACACTAAGAAATGTGTTTATAAATTCAAGTTGAGAGTCCACATAAGACCCCTTTCGAGCACAATTGAACACAATAAGCATACGTTGTAAAAAGCACCACGGAAGC
Organism: Tenodera sinensis; assembly: GCA_030765045.1. Taxonomy (NCBI): domain Eukaryota; kingdom Metazoa; phylum Arthropoda; class Insecta; order Mantodea; family Mantidae; genus Tenodera; species Tenodera sinensis. The sequence continues at coordinate 146,710,699 of CM060966.1, forward strand.
TGCTCACAATCAATAGACACGTTCACATAACGCTATTTCCACTATACACCATGCCACACAAACGCCCTTATCCGCTGCAGGTGATTGGGCTAGGCTAATGAGTGAGGGCGTTCAAACCGATACCTGCTGCAAGTTAGCCTACTGGCCGCCAGTTTCTTCATTCAAGGTAAATAATATGTAATTCTTTGTTTATTTTGAGTTTTACTAAGAAAAATATTTAATAATTGTCAGGTTGGCTCGCGCGACTGTTTGTGAACACATGACAACAATCGGAGCGACAGTGTCAAAAGGGGTTTTCGAGATTATTCTGGAAGTGTCCGGCGGCAGGCGTATTTGTAGAAGTTCGGGAAAGATCCGTCTTACGTCATGCTCGCTATATAAGGAGGCGAGGCAAGGAGCGCTTGGGGAGTCAGTCAGTTTTTAGTTTTGGTGTGTGCCAGCTGCGTGAGTACGGTCACGTCGAAATGAAGATAGCGAAGCAGTTAATGAGAGTTGAGTGATTTTATCGTAAAAGTCAGCTGTTTGAGAGACAGAGAAAGTGAAAAAGACAGAAAAGAGTGCGTGAAGGTTATGAGAAGAAAACAGGTGAGTTGTAATATCGCGAAAGACTGTTAACGTCAGTGAAAGAGGACTGTGTTGTTGTGCATTCAGTTAGAAGAAAATAAAGTAAAAATAATAACTATATAAAATGTATATAAAAGTAAAAATTAGGGAGAAAACATCATTATTTTTCCATTACTTTTATTTGACAAATTTTGTTTCAGTTAGTAAAATAAAGAAGATAAAAATATGCTGAATATTTAATTAAAAGTCAAAGTGAAACATTGCTCTCTATTTGAAAATACCACCCTTTTCCAAATAAATTATTCACGCCATGATTTTTACGTAGAGTCTATAGTTTTATGACAGCTTTAGTGTTGGATATATTGGCGTGACCAGCAGGAGCGTTGATTGCATTAATCTCGCGGACGTGTCCATCACTGGCTTTGCATAATTCATTGTATCGTCACCTAGCGGTGCCAACGTTGTATAAACGGTATTAATACAGATGAAACTCCAATCGCTGCTGAGGTATGGCACAAACTGCGAGCTCGTTTAGTTAATCTTGCTCTTAAAGTTTCTTATCCTCGTGTGAGGCTGTACGGGGGATGCCTCACCCAGTTGCACCTTCGAATCGATCCGGCGCCCCACAGAAGGATATAATAACAGGGCTTCTATCTCCTCGCCTTTTGTTTGCATACTCACCATGCTTTTGTTTGCAGTGTTACAGTAAACAGCCTTTTTGTGTGTGCGTTCACTCCAGGCGTAGAGAAAATATATTTTAGACTGAGCCTTGCCCTGCTCATGTATCTGTGCATTTGCCTTGTGATCACGTTCATGGCGTTAAAGCAACTATTAAGGTAAAACAAGGAGGTCAACGTGCAAAACGCTCATACATAAGGCTTTAGTACTTAAATTTCTCATATAACCCATTTAATTTTCGAACACAGGAACTCTAACCTTTTCGTCTCTTATTGTACAATAAGAGTAACAAAACGGGGTATATTTTAACACAGTTGAAGTGAGAGACAAATTGTTCTCATATTAGCGATGTTTTAATTACAGAATACTACAGAAAATATAAACATTATAACTGATTTCAAGCACCAAGCCTGAATGAGAAAAATTCGTGTTAAGGGGGGGGGGGGGGGGAAGACATGGTTACATTATTTAAAAATAGTATATTAAAATAGGTTTGTGTTACATAAAAGTAATGAACATAAAACCTATTTTTTTCATAGAAATCCTTCAATAACTAACATTGTGGTGCTAACGTAATGTGAAACGTGTAATGCTAATACAAGTAATTTAAGGCACATAAATGGAAGGTGTCATTTAAGTAATGACTTTAAATGTGTTATTTAATTTAAAATGATGTAGCGCTGCAAATTTTGATATATTTTTAGGAGCATTATTGCACAATTTTGGACTAAAATCGCTACATTTGTTAAACATTTAGGTTCAGACAAGCCTACTAAATCAGAGTTTATGGTTTACCTTATGAAATACAACGAAAATTTATTACATTTTTTAAGTATATATCTCAGAAGAGCGTTGTAAAAATCTTGCGTTGAATTCAAAGAACGTAACCAGTTACTTGTTTTCAGATATATTTTAATTAAGGTTTCTGCAAAAACATTAGAGGTATAATGGTAACTGTAAGCGAGCAGTCCTATTCTACAATGCCATATTGAACGGACTGAATTAAATATATACATAAATATGCATATCTGCTGAAAACATCAGTTGAACAATATGTAGGCATAATGACAAAAAGTGGATTATTTGATGGTCTTTTGCCTGCGTGTGTTATATGTATACTTGTCCCATCCCATAGGTCCATAGGGTATAGAAAGGATAGGGACAGTTCATGCACTGCGACGTACTGGAGATGTATTGCTGTAACCACTCTCCAGGAGAAAGGGTTGTAATGAAGAAACCACAGGAGGTCACAGGTCACAGGCAGACGGGCCACAGAGACGCGCGGAAGTGCCCAACTGTTTCTGCCTCGAAGACCCGTCCTACTTCCGGAGCTGCTTAGAAAGAGCGATGAACGACCACTCAAAGAAATGCAAATGCCCATGGGCAGTATTCATTCCTTGAGTCAGGCAACCGCGCCATGTGTCCGGCACTACCTTACGCCATAATACCTAGAAGCACACCTGAATTTGAGAAGCAAAGAGAAATGAGGGACTGGAAATTGTGATGGATTATAAACCACCGTAAAGCCAAAAAGAAAAGTAAGAAAAAAAATAATCACGTAGGAAAGTCATGTGAATCTAACATTAACGATTTTGGTCTATTTATTATGATTTTAATTTTTATTTTTAATTTTTTAAGTATGAAGAGAATTTCACGGAATTTTTCAGGGAACTCAATATACGGATTTTATGTATTGTTATTCAAATATCTGAAACAAGCTATTACGAAACTAACGACTTTTTTCCTATATACTTATAGTCTGGTGTCAAAAGATTTTATTGAAAAAGTTCGCCTGAGATTCTTAAAATAAGAGTGTTAGAGGAATAATTGCAGATATTTTGATAATTGTTACCTTAACATTATCCACTTCAGTATGTTAATTATTTTTGCTCTTCAACTAACATTTTTCCACAAACAGATCATATAATCTACTACCTGCTGTTTTCTGCATAGTCATAAACGAGTCGTGAAATGAACAACACCTGTCAGCATAGACCATCCGTTTTGCTTCCAGGTGTTCACATTTCAATACCACAATTGCTTCCAGTTAGTCTGGGGCAGTAGCCTTGCACAAAGCATTCGAGCACAGTTACACACTAAACCAGCTCTGAATTCATATCGCGGCTATGACATTACATTTTCTAGTCTCATTCTACCCTTTTCAACCTCGTCCTACACCTGTCTAGAACACTTAATTGCGTTGGTTGATCATATATTTTGTTAAACTAGAAGCCCGGGGCTTAAATACTTACATTTTGGTAAGTCGCCATTAAGGTATGTTATCTCTTATGAATTTGAGATCTCCTTGTGTAATTTACAGGGGAAAATGTGATTTGGAGAATTTAATGTTGTGTCCTCACGTTGCCATGGTAGCTTAGTGGTTAAAGTGCCCGGATAGATCCTGGAGGATCCGTGGTTCAAATCTCAGCTATAGCATTGAAAATGTTTCAGCCTTATTCCGGTTCTTTCATTTATTATTAGGTTCGTCTCAGTGACCATGACATTCGCTATTGCAAGTCCCGGCCGCTCTGATTTACCACTCACAATAACCCGTCCTGCGCTTTCGGGGAAAACAAACACGTGTGGCTTGTGTGTGCTAGGTGTACTTGGAAATATCAATCAAGCTGAAAGCATATTACTATTACTAACTAAAATTATTAGTATGCAAATGAAGTAAATATTGAAGTAATGTTGTTCATTACATTCACACCAGTACAAATATCTGCACTTACTCGTACCCCTAATATCCTATTTCTCCGAATCACATAGGAAATTTGAATTTGTTACCTATCTGACATCCGAGGGAACCACAAAACTTGTATTTCGAATTTTTGGGTTCATCGCAATACTTCTTCCACCATTATGTATCCAAGCATTATGCAAACAAAACCTACAAATACGTTGGTTTATCACATTGTTCGGGTAAAATATGTAAACTCATTTTGTTGCTATTAACAATGAGTTTCTATTGCTTCAGTAGGATTATTCGGCAGTTCTACAGCTGAGTAATCTATAGAGGGTGTTACAGGTATGAGTGCTCAGATTTCGCGTGACGGTAGATTCAAATCTGAAGAATAAAAGTAAGATAAACTCATCTATCGTCAAAGGTAATTGAAATTATTGATATATTATCTGCAAAATTTGGCAACAGAGTAGGACAGAAGAAGCGGATGCTTTGTTTGCTAATGCTAATGTGACTTCTGCTATCAAGTATTCGTTCACACTTACGACGAGTGAAAGTCCTAACTAGACCAGCCCTAGAAAACTGATTTCGCCACGTTTCTGTGTTCGTTATCATCCAGTACAAGTAAAGAAGGTAAGGATGGTATTCTTTCAAGCTTTCCGAGCAGTATTAACGAGACTTGAGCACTGTCAACATTCCTGACCTTCCTCTTTGCGCGCTTGCCACACATATATGTCCACAAATTTATTCCAACAGACACGCTGGAAACCAATTAGTTAACACCTTTTATGGCTAAATGACTCATTTTAGCAATATATGAAAATAATGCGAATAGCTCATCTTTTAAAGCTCTACCTCTCTGTGCTAATTGCAGAAGTAAACAATGAAGGACTACTTACATCAAACATTCGACCAATTTTGTTTTTTACTTTCTCTACTACATATGGTAAGTAGGGGAAGTATGATATTCGACCCAAATTTCAAGTCCAGATTTCACCGGAAGTATCTTTTGAGGCTCCGTGAAAAAAAAAAAAAACAGTTTTAGAAAAAGGTCCATGTGTGTATGTGTGTTCTGTGTGAGTGTTTCTATGTCTATGGGTCTGTCTGTGAACAGCCTGACTCAAAAACGAAAATTCGGTTGAAAACCAAAGCTGGTATTTTAATTTCATATCTTTCAAGAATGGGAGACGGAAGTATTGATGAAATTTCCTCCACCTTAAACTACGCTTTTCGTGGAAATGTTTTTGAAAATTTTTATTACCTCGAAAATGGCTCTAACGATTTTGATTAAAATGTTTAAGACATTTTTAGGGCAAATGAAATGAATTCTTTGAATTTTCTGGCTACACCCTATGTTATCCTGTTTACTGTTGAAGATCTTTGCATAACTGGTAAACCGTAAAAGAGAAAGAGAGAGAGAGAGAGAGAGAGAGAGAGCGAGAGAGACAGACAGAGAGAGAAAGAGAGAGATACCAAATCTTATTATACAAAAATATAGATCTCGTTAAAACACACAAGTTACGTCCAAATGGGTTATTTTGTTGAGTGATCCATTTCGGAGATATTCCTTGTTATTTGTGTGAGTTTTGCAACACTTACACTTTTCTCAAATGAAAGCTCGTTATTCACTTTTTATGGCTGGCCGTAGAGAAGGGAATTTCAAAGCCTTCATACAGCAACCAGCTTTAAAAGACTTGACTATCGCTCAAAGCCTACTGTATTCTCCTTGCACCTACAAGAAAATTAGTAATAAGGTAATTTCTGCGAATGTTTAGCTCGTCTAACACGAAGAAGCTAGAGGAATAAGAGATGTAATGGGGTTGAAATACCTAGCCAAGCAAAATTAAATTATATAGAATCATGCAACAAAATTTGTCTAGGCCAGGATCTTGCCTTATGACTAGCTTAACATCATTTGGTGCATTCCGAAGAACAAGTGAAGCAGTTTCGTTGTCAAGGATAATGCGGTTTGTTTATTAAGAAAATTTAGCGATTTAGTTCTTATATAGCGAGCCGTAAGTTTGATTGCGAGATACAAGAAAACGTGAATGACAGAATAATAAAGAAGCAGAAAAAGAAGTAAAAGAATAATAAGTCACTCTAAAAAATGATGAGAAGTGCAAATACGAAATAGTATGTAAACCCTAGACTTGTATTCAAAAGCTTGACAGGATAGTGTTTAATAAATTTGAGTTTTTAAAGCCTGATATTGATTGTGGGATAAGGGAAATCTTGTGGCGGGAGTGAGGAACACAAATTGCACAGAATTTCATGTGGATCTTCACAATAAAGAGGGCGATGAAGGAGAAATTAAATTCTTCTTATTTTCTCTTTAATTCTCACACCTTGAGAGCAGAGTTCCTTTCTTAATTACCTATATGATCCTCTTATACCGACGCTCATTCCTTATCATCTCCTCACCAAGACTAAAATATAGAAACCTAAACAAAAATCCCACATTTGTAAGAATAGTTAGTAAAGGAGTAGAGAAAGTATGTAAGTGTAAGTCATCAGATTTTTATTTATGCAATCATGCACTATAGAGGAAAATGGTAGAGAAACTTATGTTTCAGATTTACGCCAAGAAGTCGCCACACTCATGCCCGTGACACGTTGTAAATGCCCTAAGCCTGCTTCAAAATTGTGGGTGTTTACACACTTAAATGCCTGACCCCGTGCTCATCACTTTTTGTTAAATTACTCCACTTTTGTTTTATTTCTTGTTGGGAAGGTGTTGAAACACACAGGCCCATCTAACAAAGAAACTCACGCTGTTTTTGCAGGAGGCAATTTTCTCTACACCCCATCTTTTCACGCACGCCTCTGTGAATATATAGTGTTAGCTCTACGCTGGTTTTTTTGTTACAATCTGATACGGCGGCCAAGTTTCTGTTTGCTTTACAGACATGAATAATATATGAGTTACGCAACCAGAAGGTTCAATAAAGTTCTGTGTTTCTCCAAATAATGACTAACAAAGTTCACGAGGATAAACCTTTTGGAAAATTCCATATGTTTCGTTTTTGTAAATGGAAATTTTGTTGAACATTTTGATTTTCTTGAAAATGGCTCTAACAATTTTGATTAAAATGTCATATCTTTACGACATTTGTATGACAAATGAAATGAATATTTTGAATTTTTTGGCTATAGCCTATGAGTCCTGTTTACTCTGGATGACATTTGAATAACTCGTAAACCGTAAGAGATAGACAAAATCTTACTGTACAAAAATATATATCTCATTAAAATACTCAATTTAGGTCCGAATAAATGTTTTTGTAAAGTAAACCGTTTCGGAGATATTCCTGGTTATTTGTGTAAGTTTTGGAGAACTTATACTTCTGTCAAATGGAAAATTGCTATTCATTTTTTTATATTAGCCGTGCATAGAGAACGGAATTTGAAAGCTTTAAAAGATGTGACTATCGCTCAAAACCTACTGTGTTCACATATTCCCGCTGCACGTGCAAGAAAACGAGCAACAAGATAATTTCTGAAAATGTTTATTTCAACTAACGCGAATAAGATATATAAATAAGAGTCTATAGGAATGGTTAGTACAAGAGTAGAGAAAGCATGCGAGTGCAACACATCAGATATTTTTCAATAGAGCATTAATTATGTTATTTATAGTTACTTGAAAACTGTGGCCCAGCGGAAAAAAAGAAAAAAAAAAAAAAAAAAAAAAACTGAATTCACTTGTGAAAGTGTCCATGATTTATTACGACTTTTGACGTGGATTATTAAGACAACAGTTGACCAATTCGCTATCTTCGACATTTGACGATGAAACTATCCTTTGCCACTATGATACGCTGGCATAACGAATATAGGCAACCCAGGTATTAGTTTCACCAAGATATATAAAATACTGCATGACCATTTAGCCATTTAAAATGTTTGCTCTCGTTGGATCCCACATAATTTGAAACAAGATGGTTGTACCAATTGGTACACACAAATGCTGAAGAAATACAACGGCAGTGCTTCAAAAGACGTATATAGGATAGTAAAAGATGACGAATCATGGATCTACGCATATGCGTCAGAGTATAAACAGCAGTCGACTGTATGGGTGTTTCAAGATTAACCAAATCCAACTAAAGAATCTCGAAGCATTTCGAAACAAATGTCACCTCTTTTTTCAGAACAAGTAGTCATGTGGCAACACTGCCTTTAGAGGAACGTAAAACGCCCACTTCTGTGTGTTATAAAACCATTTTTGCCGGAAGTCTTCGATGAAATAAGGAAAATAAACACATTGGATTGTTTTTCATCAAGACAATTGCGAGCGCTCACATCTCACCTAACAAACGACTATCTGAACACTTAAAAATCTGATGTGTTGCACTCACATGACTTTCTCTACTCTTGTACTAACCATTCTTACAAACTCTTATTCCTATATTTCCATGTTAGTTAAGATAAACATTCGTACAAATTATCTTATTGCTTATTTCCTTGTAGGTGCAAAGGAGATATTAGAATACAGCAGACTTTGTGCGACAGTCAAATCTTTTTTACCTTTGAGATTCCGTTCTCTTTGCACGATTAACATATAAAAAAATGAACAACGTTGTTGCATTTCGCTAAAGTTCTAAGTTCTCCGAAACTCACACACATAACAAGGAATATCTCCGAAATGGTTCATCCTACAAGAAAATTTATTGAGACATAAATTCTGTATTTTAGCAAGATCTATATTTTTGTATAGTATAATTTGGTCTATCTCTTAACGGTTTACCAGTTATGCAAAGGTCCTCCAGAGTAAATGCGACTACAGGGGCTATAGCCAGAAAATTCAAGATATACATTTCATTTGTCATCAAAATATCTCAAACATATGACATTTTAATTAAAATCGTTAGAGCCATTTTCAAGAAAATCAAAATTTTCCAAAAATTTTCCATGTAAAGGGTAGTTTTGGGTGGGGTTATTTTCTTCAAAGTCTTCGTGTCGCATCCTTTAAAGACATTAAACTCAAATACCAACTTTGGTTTTTAACCGACTTTTCGTTTTTGAGTTATGCTGTCCACAGACTGACAGACTGACAGAGTGACAGACACACAGACACACACACACGTACCTTTTTCTAAAAATGCTTTTTTTTTTATTCAGGGGGCCTTAAAACGTGTACTTCCGGTGAAATCTCGACATCGAATTTTTGGGTGGAATACAATACTTCCCCTACTTACAGTAGAGAAAGTAAAAATGGGATTGATGGCTCACCGTCTACAAGTCCTACTTTGGAGCCCAATGACTTCTTTTTGTTCCCAAACGTCAAGACTAAAATCCTTGGACAACGATTTTCATTGGCAGAAGAAGCCGGTGATGCGTTCAAAAACCATGACAATTAGTTCAAACGCATGCAGAAGATCATAAAGAAGAATATTTCGAAAAACAATAAAGCAATTTTCAATGACAAATTACGGTTTTTATTATTAGGCTCAAAATATAAATGCCGGTCCTCATAGATGCTATGCGAAGCTGTTATTACACGAAGGTTGGCAGGAAATGTGAGACGAAACGTCTGGTTCGCTATGCGGCGGGTTTAATTCAGTAGAATCCAGCCACACATTTTTCACAAGGCGATCAATCAACAGAACAGTTGCGGGCGCGCTAGGAGCCCTGTGTTATCTGTTAACGTTGTTTTGATGTGAATGGAGATTTATCGCAGGAGCGGGAACAGCGCCGCGCTGTGCTGCGCCGTCTCGCTTCACCAGGTCAACATTTCGGTACTCCTATACATGTCCCGAGCAAAACATTCACAGCATCCGCGTCACTCTAATCAGCATTAGCAATTTAGATTCACTATGTATTTCCAGGCATTTACTTTCCAGGCATTTCTACCACTTGTCCACCTGTGTAACCTGGCTACAGGATCTGTAATTTCTGAGTAGTATAATGTCCATTTTCACAAAAATATGGTACGCGCACTTCACATAACTTTTTCTGCTCTTGTACAAACTATTCTTACAAACGCGTTTACGTCTACTTCAGGTTAGATAATTATTTGCAAAATTATCTTATAATTAATTTTCCCACAAGGAAAATGTGGGAATACAGTAGGCTTTAAACAATAGTCAAATCTTTAAAGAACCGTTGGTTATGTTATGGGTTCGAAATTTCATTCTGTTTTCATGTCTAGGATATAGACAATTAATAAAGACTTCCTAATCAAGAAAAGTATAAATATTGGAAAATGCAAACAAATAACAAAGAATATCTTTGAAATGGTTCACTCCACAAAAAATGTATTTCACATAAATTGGGTACTGTAAGGAGATCTACATTTTTGTGTAGTAAGATTTTATCTATCTTTTATGGTTTACCAATTATGCAAAGGCCATCCACAATGAAGAGGACTTTGAGGACATTCCTAGAAAATTCGAGATTTGTACATTTCATTTGTCAAAATTATCTTAAACATGTGGTATTTTAATCAAAATCTTTAGGAACCATTTTCGAAAAATGCGTCATGTAAAGGGTAGTCTGAGTTTCTTTAAAATCTTTTCGTTGCATCCTTGAAAAACACTGAACTTAAATAACAAGTTTGATATTCTTCCGACTTTTCGTTTTTGAGACCTGCTTTTGACACACACCCACCCTCACACACACGCACACACGTACGCACGCACGCACAAACACGCACACACATGCATACATACACACAGGCGCGCAAAGAGAGAGAGAGAGAGATTTCTAAAAGTGCTTTTTTGCAAAATATGTTTCCTGTGAAATCGGGGTGTCGAAATTTTGGGTCGAATACAATACTTCCTTTACTTACTATACATGGTAGAGAAAGTAAGGAGTGAATGAGTTAGGGAAAGTGAACGTCACAAGAACCTGAGCTCTACAGTACTGAGAGTTAAGTGACATTAATTGCTCGTATGCATTAGGGAAAATATCGGATTAAAGTTTATTAAGGTTGCTCACTCCAACCTGATTCGAATAAGGTCTTCTAACTTTGAAGGGAAACACGCAACCCTTATACCTGGAAATGCAGTATTTCTGCAATAAGAAGTGTTACCGTCAGGCTTACCTTGTACAATATATGTGGGATGGCAAACTGATCGACTGTTAAGATTCGTTTTGGTATTTTAATACGGAAGGTATGCAACCTGTGCACTCGGATGAACGACCTGAGGCTAATAACATTAATAAATTAATAATAAATTAATAAATACATTTCTCCATAGAGTCCTTGGTGCGCATCCTACTCCGTTACTTATGTAGTTTCCAGTACAGTATCGTTTTGACAACAGCAGATTTTCAATCGCTCCGAATACTCGAGCCACAAGGTCCTCCCCGACGTTACAGGAGTTCCATACACCATACTCTTCATACAACCGCACAGAAAACAGTCGAGAGGTGTCAGATCTGGTGACCGTGCTGGTACATGGAACTGCTCCACCTTTACCAATCCATCGATTTGGATATGCAAGTTGAGGTGATTCCGCACATTTACATCAAAGTGTGCTGGAGTTGTATTTCCGCAGCTGAGTCGCATTGATCACATGCCCGGGATGCCTTTAACCACTGACCGTTTTCTACAGGACCGAAAATAGTGGCGTGAACAGTAAATAATAATACTAGTAGTAATAATAATAATGCATAGAAATTCTTAAGCAGTTGGCTTCAAATTATTTACACGCAAACCATATATCAATACAAGGAACGTAAGCTACCGCGCGGAAGAATCTGACAACAGATAACCACAGTCTGAACTGTGCCAGATGGTTTGTTACCTCTGACATCCCTGCCAAAAGTATATAACAGTTCAACTTTATTTAATTACATCCTGGCTTATATATTAAAAATTTCAATGCTTATTTACGACGAATGCTGATAATCTGAAACTGTGGAATATGGACCGCTTAATCCGGTTACCCCATGCACCTGGAAGAGACGATGATTTATTCATTACGTGAGATATTATGGTCAGCATCATACTTCCCGTATGCTTCTGCGAACTAAGGATCGCTACCTTTTCTTGTTTCAAGCGGAGGAAAAATCCATTTATGGAGCCCCACTGTGCTGGAATGGTATAGCGGGGACTGTAAGCTTCGCCCGAAGGCACTACCCACTAAAAAGCCTCCCCGGAGAGAACTCATGGTAGAAAGGTGAGGCGGTACCGCTATTCCACCTGCGTATTCAAGAAGCGGATATCTTGGCCGGCCATAGGGGCTTAAGCCAGGTGAAAGAGATGCCAGGATGCAAACATGCCCGAGGCCCTGACTACGCCCTTGGAAAGTCAAGTGTGGTAGTAAGAAAATCATTTCCACTACATAAGTTACTAGAAGTATCACAGGGTTTTGTGAAATTACCATAACAGGGGAATTTATCGTCTCCTAGCCAATAATATCATGCAATAATATCATAAAGAATACTGTAGGAGGTAATAATTAAATCATGATACCTGATTTAACTGCTCGCCTCAGCAACGCTGCCTAAGTAGCTATTACTCCTTTATAAAGCTGGGCAGAGTCTATGAATGATTTCAGTAGGTTAATTAAAATATCTCAGCACTGCCGCAACCAGAAATTATGTATTCTATTACAAAGTAAACATTAATCAAAAGTAGTTACAACTTTCAGCAAAAGGGATACCTCGAAATGAACGGACTGAATGATTAATGCTCCTTGGGAAACAAGGAAGTTCCAACTGTCTTTCTTCAGTCCTGCTAAGAACGCTTAATGTACGCAATGAAATTGCTTTCTGTTATATTATTTTTCTTCTTTAAACCGTTAATAAACTCTCTGCATTTGACTTTGAGTCCGTGATTTTGTTAAATATTATTGAATAACTTTTTGAGACCTAGATAAATTATATCACATTAGGCCAATCTATGATAACTGATTGTTCTAACACACATAGATCGGTATAGGTAGACTTTGAAAGGTAGAATCAGAAATATTCAATGCCATAGCCGGGATTTGCACTACGTACTTCTACTCTTAACCACTAAACTACCATGACGTCATGCCCAGAGGACCTTAAGTTCTCCAACTGATTCGCATTTTTCCCGGTAGATGACAACTTCAAATCCCGACTATGACTTTGAATTTTTCATTTCTGATTCTAGCAAATATATTATGTTCGTTTATTTATTTTTAGCAAAATACTAAAATATCAACAACGATAGCTAATTTGTGCCACTGTTTCTGAGTTAATATTTTCCTTGAGAGAGATTTCTCACAAATGGACGCAAGCAGCATACAAATATAAAGATGTGCTAATACTATTAAACAACAGCGAATTAAGTTACTTATTTGTGATGAAAATGCAATTAAACATAACGTAATTTTAAGTCACCAAGCACGACGTCAATGGGTCACATTCAGGACCTCCCGGTTTCAAATCTCGTGGGCCGACCATTCTCACTTTGTCCTTTCTTTTATTTAGTGGTTTCCCTTAATCACCAACGTAATTACCGCGGCGAGTATTTAATACCACAACCTAAAGTTTCATCTTAAGTCTAAAACATCTGATACGTTGCACTCACATGACTTTCTCTACTTTTGTACTAACCATTCTTACAAACTCTTATTCCTATATCTTCTTCGTGTTAGTTAAAATAAACATTTGTACAAATTATCTTATTGCTTATTTCCTTGTAGGTTCAAGGGGAATATTGGAATACAGTAGGCTTTGTGCGATAGTCAAATCTTTTAAAGCTTTGAGATTCCGTTCTCTTTGCACACGTAACATATAGAAAAATGAATAAAGATGACCCATCTCACGAAAGTTCTAAGTTTTCCGAAACTCACACACATAAGGAATATCTCTGAAATGGTTCACCATACAAGAAGATTTATTGAGACATAAATTGTGTATTTTAGTAAGATCTACATTTTTGTATAGTATGATTTGGTCTATCTCTAACGGTTTACCAGTTATGCAAAAGTCGTCCAGAGTTAATACGACTACAGGGACTATAGCCAGAAAATTCAAGAGATACATTTCATTTGTCATCAGAATATCTCAAACATATGACATTTTAATAAAAATCGTTAGAGCCATTATCAAGAAAATCAAAATTTTCGAAAAATTTTCCATGTAAAGGGTAGTTTAGGGTGGGGCTATTTTCTTCAAAATCTTCATGTCATATCCTTGAAAGACATTAAACTTAAATACCAACTTTGGTTTTTAACCGACTTTTCGTTTTTGAGTTATGCTGTCCACAGACTGACAGACTGACTGACACAGACACACACACACACACGGACCTTTCTCTAAAAATGCTTTTTTTTTATTCAGGGGGCCTCAAAACATGTATTTCCGGTGAAATCTCGACATCGAATTTTTGGGTGGAATACAATACTTCCCCTACTTACCACTAGAGAAAGTAAAAATCTGATACGTTGCACTCAACATGACTTTCTCTACTCTTGTATTAACCGTTATCACAAAGTCTTATTCCTATATCTTCTTCGTGTTAATTGAGATAAAAATTTGCAGAAATTATCTTATTACTCGTTTTCTTACATGTGCATCCGGAATATGGGAATACAATAGGCTTTGAGCGATAGTCAAATCTTTTAAAGCTTTCAAAATCCATTTTGTTGCACGCCTAACATAAAAAATAAATAGCGATGCTTCATTTGACAGACGTATCAGTTCTCCAAAACTTACACAAATAACGAGGAATATCTCCGAAATGCTTCACTCTACAAAACACAAAAATTATTTAGGCATAAATTGTGTATTTTAGCAAGATCTACATTTTTGTATAGTAAGGTTTGATCTGTCTCTTACGGTTTACCAGTTATACAAAAATAATCCAAAGTAAATAGAACTTCATGGGCTATAGCCAGAACATTTAAGATACACATTTGATTTGTCATAAAAATATCTCAAACAGATGGCATTTTAATCAAAATCGTTAGAGCCATTTTAAAGAACATCAATATCTTTGAAAAATTTTCCATGTAAAGGGTAGTTTAGGTGGAGCAATTTTCTTCAAAATCTACGTGTCGCATCCTTGTAAGACATTAAACCTAAATACCAACTTTGGTTTTTAACCGACTTTTCGTTTTTGAGTTGTGTTGTCCACAGACTGACACAGACTGACAGAAACATACAAACACGGACCTTTTTCTAAAAATCCTTTTTTGTATTCAGGGGGCCTCAAAATATATATTTCCGGTGAAATCTTGACATCGAATTTTTGGGTGGAATACAATACTTCCTCTATTTAGTAGCAGAGAAAGTAAAAACAGCAAAAATTGAATAGATGGTAACAGCGAATACTCTGCCATCTATTCACGGATAATGAAAGCAGGTAGACTAGATGGTACCCTAATTCAATCTTCCGGACACATATTGAGGCAGAGGTGCAATTGTCTAGCACTAAGGCTTCTATGGACATGTGACGAAGCAAGATGCTGTGACACAGGGTTAAGACCCAGAAGCCTAACTATCCCCACACATGAGCCACGAGGCATCTCCTTGTTGTAAGTACTTTGCAAGGCCAATGACCTCACATTATCCAGACCAGTGGGTCGGGCATTGAGTTGTGAAGGAAAAGGGATAGTCTTTCTCACTGGCGTTGTTCATTTTGTGGTGCATTTACGACCATGCAAAAACATAACTATGGTTGGTTTGTGGTAAAACTGTTAAACGAAGAGAAGAAATGACTAACACGCGAAGTGGATGCATATTAAGGTACAATTTATTTAAATACCTGCACTTATACCTCTAACAGCCTGTATATATATATAAATAATTCGTGTTGAAACTTTTTATGGGATATCCTTTGCAAAAGTAAGAAGTAGAGAGTAAGATTTTTATGAATAGTTTAGATTATACAATACCCATGAAAACAATTATGCGTATCGAAAATCTGAATGTAGCATATTTCATATTTCTTCAGAAAAAATACGGAATGCTTCTGTTTCATATTCAGTGCACAATAATGCTTCTACGTGAGTGGACATTTCTGCAAGGGTGACGCGAATGTTGGAACAGGTACACGTGTGACGGAAATAGTTGTAGCTGTCAGTTGTGTCTCTCTCTGCAGGAAGGTCCTTAGGGAATACACGTGACACATGTGGCATGTTCTGCACTGCCGCAATATCCCAAACTGCCTTAGGTACAAGAGGAATGTTTATATACCGACTTACCAGGACAAAATCCGGTCATGCATTACCTCATTACCTCACTTTTAAAAGCTAATGTGTAAAAATACCATGGCCTCCTATAACATCACCAGTTCATAACGTTTAGAAAATATTTAGCTTGGAGAAATATTAGTTACGGTCTTTAAAACCTTTTCTCCCATTTTCAAGTCGAACTAGGGCCAGTTTAGTACAGAAATTAGTTTGGAATTTTGGCTACTTCAGATGCCTATTTTCCTAAGTATAGAAGTATTTAAAAAGAAAGGTTATAGCAATCTTCTGGAAGGTTCTGAGGCTCAGACAACCCCTATTAGAAGTGTTCTCTTGGCCATGCGCCTACAGCTTGCGCTACCTTGTATTCACATTAAATCTTCACATCGTTGCACATCTTTGAGTCACACCACCAATATAATCTAAACTGAAACTCATACAGATCGTATACGATACATATTTTATGTCTTAGATCCTAGAGATGTTCCTAGAGTTTAGCAAGTCTACCAAAATCGCAGAACTCTCAGTAAACTTCTGCAAAATTAAACTAATGATTAACAGACCAGCAAATCTTATAATCATAGAAGGAAATGAGCTGGAACATGTAGAAGAATATATAGATGTCTCCCGAATTCTACGACCTCAAATATCTCCGAAGTGAAACACAATATGAAAAATCCAATTGGCCAGGAATGTGCCTATGTCAGTTAAAAATAATTATTTTGTTGTTAACGACGCTGTCAATTGCCAGAATGACATCAGCATCACTGAGCCACCCAGACCGACATATCTATCTCAGGGGCTCACACAATGAGAAGGTATGCGCAATCCATAAAAGTAAGCAAATTACACTTCCAACACAATGTTGCGCTTTTTTAAATGGAACATGTTTTTTTATTGTAGCGAAATGAAAACTAGAGCTGCAATTAGGAGACGGGTAATAAGAGAGTGTTGCACAGATTGTAGTGTTTCTACAGATATCGCCGTACACGTCCCAGTAATACGATGTTGCATATCCTCTACTGTCATTGAGGTTCTTGATACACTGTATATCTTTTACTGCACTTCAGGGAAAGAAGTCTAACGGCGTCAATTCGGGGGATCGAACTGGCCATCTCACAGGACCTCCCCGTTCTATCCACCTATATTTGGAAATTTTGCAGCCATAACGTCTCTGGAAACATGTGTATCGTGTGCGGGACATCCATCATGCTGGAACCGCATTGATAGAGACGTGATACCCCTGTGCTACTCTATGCATGCCAGGCGCGGTCCCTAATGAACAAGCAAAATAGCTTACTAGAGGTCTGTCGAAGGAAAATGGAAAGAAGTACGAGCATCCTGGACATTTCACTATGGGGTAGAGCTTCAAACAAATACTTCAGGAAATCACGATAATACCGTCTATCCACCCAGAATACCTCACCGCATGAGTCTCATAAAACAGCTTCCCCTCTTGCCCTCTACGGGACACTTTACGCTTTATTCATTCAATCATAAAATTAGTTCGTATTTTCAAACTACCTGCATATCTACGTATATCTTCAGTGATTTGATCCATCATGGTTTATCGATGGATATAAAAATTATGTCAAACTTTTTCTTAATACTGATTTTTCTGGTTTCTGAAGCACTTTCAATGTTAACTGTAAAGTTCTATACCAAAATGCAAGCGAGAATTTCTTGTACATCCGTTTAAGAGCCTCTGTATGAAGCTGTTAAACTTGATAATGTTGGCAATTCTTCACTTCCAGCTCGTGTTCTTTATTACCGAGTGCAATCGCCTTATGTAATTTCCTAAAGTCATATCGCAGCGCCGTAAATTTGAAACAAATTGCTACCTCGACGTGCACGTAAGGAGCATTCCGTTCTCCACAGGTGCTATGTTATGCCTAGGCAAACTTTTCACTTGGGGGCAGTGAAACAGTTTATTTCCGCCCATTAATCTCCTTTTTCATCCGTGCTAGTTAGTAAAGCAAATGCATGTATTTGTTGGTACTTGTGCCCAATATCCCGGTGTTCCCATGAAGAAATAAATCAAGATAGTGGTAATGGAGTAACTACCAGACAGGTGTTTAATCACCACTATCCCTGTACTTTCCATTTCCTCTCATCTCAATCATTCCTTATTGTACTTGTCTTTCGTTCCCTCTCTGCACCGCTTCCTGAGGTAATCGTAAATGTCGCAATTGAGCGTTGATTTTCTGTTCCTGAGTTTGGGTTTGCTTCCAGCACAGGGTAATCGCACTTAAGTGTAGCATTTAGCTGCTGAAAATGCCCGTTGGTTTACCGGAGGTCAAAAGAATGTAAGTTAGGTGTTGAAACGAGTAGAGTATAAAAGCAGTTGTTCTTATTTATCTAGAAGAGAAACGGATTAGGAGACGGAAGCATCATTCTGAGGTGCTTTAGTAATTAATACTTTTTATCTGCAATACCCTTTTTTAATTTGATAATAGTATAATAATAGTAAGGTAGAATGAGACTGAAAAATCCAAAACCATATCCAGGATTTGAACCTCGGATATTCTGGTCTCCATCCGGTTGCTTTAACCACTGAGTTGTCATAGAAGCAGCCGACAGGACATTAAATTGTCCAACTGATTCGCATTTTTCCGCAGTAATCACCAGGAGATCTGAAGTTCATACCCTAATAGCGATTTACAATGCACCTCACAATGTACTTTAAGCCCAGGATTCATAGTTTAACCAACTACAGGGTCAATCGATGGCATGGTAGCTCAATGGTTAGAGCAATCGGATGGTAACCACAAGATCCGTGGTTCAAATCCCGGCTATGGGATTGTAAACCGTAGAAATAGACTAAAATGTATTGCATAAAATGGAAATTTTGTTTAAATATATTTAAGTTAAATAAATTAGTTGCGACATTTAGCATTTACCATTTCCGAGATAATTTTAATTGGTTTGAATTGTCTTACTAATTTTTAAACTGCTAAATCACTATTATTTTTTCGTTGTGGCATGAAATTAAAATGGAATGTCAAAGCCATCACATAGGGACTCGCGCTTACAAGACTTGACTATAACTTAAAGCCTACTGTACTTCTCTGTTCTCCTATACCTACCAAGAAGTGTGTAATTAAACAGGCTCATCAAATGAGCTTTAGTAATGCTAGTCTGTTACAGAATGAGTAGAGAAAGCATGTGAATATAACTTGTTATGTATATTTTTAATTATATTTTGCTATGTAAACCTTTAAAAATTGACCTAAAATGGGACGTTCTAAAATGTATACTTATAATATTGTTTACCTTATTGACTTATTCCACCAACATTCCAGAACTGTTCTTTGAAAACATTAATTAGTCGAAAGGTCGACCGACACATTTTAGCAGATATTTGTGTTCTAAACTACAATCAATATTCTAGTTAAATAGGAAGTGTGACATTGTCAGAAAAAAGTTAACAAGTTTTTGTTTGAAAGTAGTACATTTTCTTCCTACACCAGATAAAGACAGAAAAAGTAAACTGTGAAATAGAGATTACAGAAAAGCAGAAGAAGGAGACCTACCTTGCACAAAAATATCCTGATGTAGGAGTTTTACCTTTATCAGACACGAGAGCACTCATGCTTTCCAAAAGGATATGTTTTCCCTATGGAAATAATATCGACGTGCGTCGTTTGCCAAGTCCCAGCGAAGGAGAGAAGTCAAAGACAAAGTGTAAATAATGTAAAATGTACTGCCGTTTCACTCCCCCGCCCCTTCGCATTGCATTTCCTGGAGAAAAGAGCTCCAGGGCTGAGCGTAATTAATTCAGTTTGCAGATAAAAGCTAGTATGTACATGGAGCGAGGAGAAAAGCTGATTCACAGTGTGTGAGAAAATATTCATTGACTGCCTTTGTAATGTGGTCAGTGTTTTGGATTTTCAACCTAGAGGACCCAGCTGCAATCTCCGGCTGAGGTGGGGTTGTTTTGTTTAATTAGAGTTATTCCCTAGCCTCTGCAGAGTATTCCGGAGCATATGTGACTGTGCTTCACAATTAAAATTATATGGGTCATTCAATAAAATTAGTGATATGTGACGTTGTCAACAGTAACTGATATAAGCTGATAACAATGAAAAAAAGGAGCATTTGACGTATATTATCTGTGAGTTTGAACACAATAATGTTGTGTATAAGATACTAGCTGAAGTAGCCGACGTTGCGTGTGGTTTGGTGGTTTTATCCGTACAAGTTTTAGACTTAATTGGATACTATAAAGAACCCAAAATAAATAAAAACACTGTGCAAAAGCACAATCAAATAGAGAAAGTCGTGTGAATGTAAAACGTCGGATTTCTATGTCAATCACATAGAAAATTGTACGAAATGTATGCAGTAGGGAAGGATATGTGAATTTATAAAGTGAAAGAAAAGCTAGCACAGAAAACCATGTGAATGTTACGTTCTACAGTAAAATTAATAGCATAGAAATCGTCTCAATGAAAAAAAAATACATATACGTGCCGAATATGAGGTGATCGATCAAGCGGTTTTAAACAGTGATCTTCACATCAGAGTGTTTTCAGTAGGCCTTCCTAATTTGATGCTAGTAGCATGCAATTCTTAACGTTGTATGAAGAAGCTCTTTCAGCCGCCATGCATCAGAACGAGAACTGCTATATTTTTGGTTAACTAGACGAACGCCTGAAGCACAACCCTTGAGCTTCTCTATCTTGGTTGTGAAACGTTGAAAATGCAGCAGAGAGAGACGAACCGTAGCCCCTTGGCTCGCCCAAATATTTAATGACCTCATTGCTGTACTAATCCTGCAGCCTTGATTGATCTCTTTCTCAGAATTAATCCCTAGATACCGAAAAAACAATGCGCAAACGCAGTGATGTAATTAGCACCTAAATGCTTAAATAACTGAATATTTAACCGACGCTTTAAGCTCCAGTTATATCGAATAAATAACTGCAGAGTCCAAAGATGGTTTTTATATACTATGCCAAGGTAGAGAAAGTAGGAAATATTAAATTCCACTCAAAATATTGATATCAAGATTAGAACGCTCCCCTTAATAGAAACATGCATTTTTATTAAGTTGGTCACGCTTTTATATGTGGATAGCATAAATAAGATAAATTTATAATAAAAATAAAAAAAGTCCGAATTATCCTTCACATGACAATTATGTCATTGTTTCTTACTCTGTATAAAATAATTGTCTATTCTTGAATATCCTGCGTAGTCTTTTTCATTCTGAATGTCCTTTGTATACTTTATGTACAACTGGCAAATCATAACATATGTATAGGGAAAATACTACATGGAAAATGTGGATATCGTCAGCACAGGATTTGGTAATAATAATAATAATAATAATAATAATAATAATAATAATAATAATAATAATAATAATAATAATAATAATAATAATAATAATAATAATAATAATAATAATAATAATAATAATAATAATAATTTCTTTTCTCGACCTTCAGGTATACCGGCACTATTGCATTTGCGCTTTAACGAACAGAAGTTCATAAAACGATGCATTAAGTTAAACTTTTGGCTTAGTTTAACTAAAGTTCCCGTCAACTACTTTTATAATATTGGGCCTAAATAGGAATCACTTTCTGAAATAGATAGTGTATTGCATTCATTTTTATCTAAATGTTGGATAATAGAGATACGCTACATCACGGCTGGAAAACTGGTGCTCACTGAGTGCAGCCTGCTCACGGCCTTGCCCTGATAAGTATATATTTAGCAGGTACAAAAACTGAAGGTCGCTCAAAGTATCCCGCGATTCGCCCATGACTGCGCTACATTGTAGAAAGGGAAAAGTAGTTGCCTGCGTTCGTGAGGTTCAACATCAGTGTATCTGGTTCGAAATTCAAAATAAACAATTTCACACGACTTCTATCCATTACAAATTCGCATTATCCACTTTATGCAATAATACGGTATTTATATAAAATTATTCTTCTATGCACAGTACATTATACATGATACAATTTTACATAGATATGATTTAAAATAAAGCAATAAGCGTTTATCTACTGACAACAAATAGAAACATTCATATGCCCTATTATCTGAAAGGATTGGCGTTGGAAAAGCTGTTACTATCTTATGTACAAAGGCAGGACTATATTTATATATCATTGGCTTTTTATTCTCTTTATTCTGACTTACAATGCCTTATAATTCTCTAGAGTTACAGAGACACTGGATATGTCAAAATTTGCTTTCCTTGTGCAGATTTCAGATACAGTACATTCCTTTTACACTTTCGTTTTGTTCTTTTTTTGTAACCTAACACTATCGTCTTCCCAAAGCCTCTATATTTTACATTTTCTTATGAGGGCTTACAAAGGGAAACTATCTCAAGGTCCAGCCACCATTTCCTAAGTTTTAACAATACATTACCGTGTACATGTCACTTCTCTAAATTTTTGGCAAAATATACATTTGTAAAATTGTCTAGTTTTCGACACACTTCTCTACCGGACTTAGCATACGGTTAAACTACTCCTATTTTACATCTGTTGCTCATTCATCACACCTCCACCTTGCCTCTATTAATTTATTCATCTGTCAACACATAATTTAACATGATTGGTAGCTTATCGGTATCACTCGCTGCATCTAGAACAGAGCCACTCAAGTAGATTGTCACGTCGCAGAGCCTACGTGACACAGCAGCACAACAACGAAGCGGTCGCTGAGTATTCCTAGTGGAGAGTATGGAGGGAAAACTAAGATCAACTTTACTGCGCCGTGACAGTACTGCAATATGCATTCACCTTCCCCCTCTCACCATTGTTTTTGGTAACTAGGTCCTCCCCTTGTTTTACCTGAACAATATTTCTTAGTGTTCCCCGCTCTCTATCTGGAATAAGAGGCAATTTTTATGATGCAACAGACTCCGCACAGCAGAACTCATTTTTATCTGCAAAATTTATTTCTAATGCTGTAGCCTTTCAATGTGTTTTAACATCATTATTTAGGAACTTGACACAAGATTTTAAGTTATCTATGGAAGTTGTCTGCAAAAGACACTATATCACCAATACAATTACATAGCTTCACCTTTTTGGTTTCTACTAATTTTCATTTTATCAAAATGTATTTTTTACAGGAAAATTATGTGGTCATGAAAAGCCTTAAGCATTTCCCTCTCAGGAATATTCCTGTTGCGTTATGCAAAAATACATTGATTATTGTTTATTGAAGTGTAAATTGTGTTCTAAAATGCAGAAGTATGTTATTATAGAGATTTATCTTATAAGCAGGTTCGCAATGTTTGTACAGGAGCCGTTAGATTCACTGAACCCTTACTGTAGAAAGAGGCGGGGAGGATGATGTCAACAAAGTTTCGCTCAGATATAGTCGGATGCAAATAAAACACGAACACATTCTCCACGATTTTATTATGAAATCACAATACCATCGTTGTGACTTGTGTAAACAAAAGCTAATAACGTTCTTGTATTCAAAAGCAACTATGATTACAATGAATAATTATGCACATTCTCAAATTTCTGAAAGTCAGATTCTCCGATTGTCACTTAAAATTTATGTTTAGGTGCAGAAACTTCTTTCAATATCCGTTGAGGTCTCTTTGTATTGTAGAAACAGGACTGTCATGTTAGACATCAGAGCGTATCTGCTGTTATTTTTAAGAGGAACATTGAATTTTGTTTTGATGGCATATCTGTGTTCTGATCAACGTCCTGCAATGGCATTTCAACAATACTGATAACGACTGTCATTTCCATGTCTGAGGTTTCCAGCTGTTATTATTGCCTTGGCCAAACAACGATAATTTTGTTTTGTATATTGGGTGTTTTGAAATAACTCATTGGAAATAAATGTATTGTTGCAATGGCACCACTGTCTTCAGCATCCAGAGCAAGGTTGCCAACATTTAAAAGTAAAATTATCGTACCAGCCACTCAAAATTATAGATTTGGATTCAAAATTATCGTACATCATAAACCAAAATGCTATAACAATAAAAATATCAGTAAAACACTTATGAAAATGTAATAGTATTGATGTTTATGGTACCCATTTACAAGATTGATGACCTTAACCAGTATTACAACTTTAGCACTTATGCTTCTCGCGCTATTCATCTGAAAGTTCATCATCTTCCTTGACTGTTGCAGCATTACACAAATTTGTTGATTTAAACTGTAGCATCTTCTCGGTGGCTTGCAGATTTTCGGACCTACCACATTCTTTCATAAGGTGAGATGACCGAATAAGTCCATTTACCGTATCTAGAGTCAATCTGTTTCTAACTTTGATTTTTATTAAACTCAGTTAAAAAACTCTTTCACAAGAAGCGTTTCTGTGGGGCAACGAAATCACTGATAATAATGCAAAGTCCGTTAGTTCTTTGAAACCAAGGTTGTGGAAATGTTTAACAGCACTCCAGAAACTGTCAGGTTCAGGCATGTTCTTTATTTCACACGGAGTATCACTTATTTTGAGTTTTCTACATTGATCGTCAATTTTCTGAACAGTGCCTTATTCATTGAGATTACCAGATCTGGGCACACTGGCAACAAGAGGATAAAGGGTAGAAGGATTAGTAGGATATGAAATGGTTGCCTTAGAGGGGTGGAGACAGGCCATAAGGGCAAAAGTGGTGTCACTATTTGTAATTTATTTCATTTCGCTGGTGTGACAAACCAGTGAAAATGATATTTCGCCGGTATCAAAATTATCGTACACCCCCATAATTATCGTACGGGTTAACAACCATGAGTACATACATTCAAATTATCGTATGCCCCCATAATTATCGTACGGGTTGGCAACCCTGATCCAGAGCAACACTGGCAACAAGAGGATAAAGGGTAGAAGGATTAGTAGGATATGAAATGGTTGCCTTAGAGGGGTGGAGACAGGCCATAAGGGCAAAAGTGGTGTCACTATTTGTAATTTATTTCATTTCGCTGGTGTGACAAACCAGTGAAAATGATATTTCGCCGGTATCAAAATTATCGTACACCCCCATAATTATCGTACGGGTTAACAACCATGAGTACATACATTCAAATTATCGTATGCCCCCATAATTATCGTACGGGTTGGCAACCCTGATCCAGAGCATCAATCACGTTTACAACGTCATAGTAATTATTTGCATAATGTAGCATCGCATTCAGCCACGTGTCCCATTGTGTAATAATCGGTTAAGAGGGGAGGGGGGAGTGGAACTCCTGGCGTCAATATGTGTAAGGTGTTTTCACAAATATACGTGTCACATTTGAAACAAAGGCGTCTACACCGTGAAAACTTGATGTGATTTCCTCGGGCACTAGTGGGGCCAGTGGACCATGCCGGTTATGTGCAATACTCTAGTACTGGGATCGGCAAATCTGTACCGGCTAATGATACTACGTAATATCACCATCAGGGACAAACGAAATGATTCCACGATGATGTTCGAGGCTCACATCCGAAATCATGCACTAGCATTCGCCTAAGCGATAGGGGGAAACCATGGAAAAGCCCATGTTAGAGTGCGCGGCCACGAGGTTCCAACCCGCAACCTCCCAAATGCGGGCCACAGACGTTACCGCCTGAGCCATTCCGCTCAGTTTCCAGTTATATAACCCAGATTTAGATAGTTTGGTCTCTTACAATGATGTATTTAGTTTTGTATGGTGAATGTTCAATGTTTTATACTTATACATTTAATAAAATATTGTAAGTAAAGGTTGACACATAAAATACGATGGTAATAATTACCATCCTATCAATCATTAATAAATGTGTCCCCAAATTCCTTGCACATTGATGTGAAATTATGATTCTTGTACTTTGGATCCTTTTATTTTTACTTTTTTTAGCATCTGTGGTAAAACATAATATGTGCCTCGGTCTGTCTCTTATATCACAGAAATCAATTAGGGGAATAGTAATATTTAAACATTATATATAGTAAAACCTATCTCCAGCGGAATCGAACGGGATTCTCGAACATTTCTGTTCAATCCAGATTTCGATTAACCAAATATACTAGGCAATCAAACCATGAACATACCTTAAATGGACAGAATGAGATAAAAACTTGCGCGCACCTTATGCGACTGTGTTTATTTAGATATTTCTGCTGCAATACACATATATAGTAATACACACCAACGATTCACCACAAAGTTCCTCACCCTATCTGGTATTTTTAGGAAACTCTCCAACTATCCACTCAATCCTTTGAATTCAGTCTTGCCCAGTTTTTCAGCTACCTTTTAGCATATTCCTGTAACATAGGCCCCGATATGCCGTGACCTTTTGCCCTCACTAACGAACCTCTCCCACACTATTTCATTAATGTCCTGGTTTTCAGTTTTGTTAAGTTCTCTCTTTATGTTTCCATTTGCAAAACTTTCCAACCACTTCAGAATTTCCATTTTACTCTTTAGAATCTTATAAACTTGAGTTTTGCATACGATGAAGATCTTCATGATCTGCTTTACCTCAGTCTATCACTTTCACTCTCGTGTTAAGATCTAGTTTTCGAAGCCATGGTGACTACAGCGAATCTAAATCGTTACCTTTGTCTAACTTTAAAGGTATACCCTTAAGAGCTGTGTATTTTATACTGTCTCATAAGACATTAGAGCGGGAATTGGAAAGGAAAGAGAACAATAAAAGACAATCAGCAGTGCTTATTGTTAACATTGCAGTGTAGGATGACTGTAACAGCTTTCTCAGTATTCGGACCGTCATCAGCGCACCCCAATCCCAGACTAATCAAATAGCAGCAATATGGTTATGTTTCAACTTAAACATCATTTACTTAGAACAGATAAAGCCGATTTTCACCAGGTGCCTAACAATTTTATAAACTCTGCATTCCGGCAATGAAAAGTTTCCCTTAAAAGGGAATCAGGGTGCGCCTCGTAATGTATACTCTATAATGAAATTATACAAGACGATGTCCATTAGCTTTTCCTACAATGACTTATGGATCCGAAACATGGACAATGATGGTACAACACTCAGCTAGAATACAAGCTGTAGAAATGAGATTCCTCCAATGAATAGCAGGGTATCAGAGAGTAGACAAAAGCACAAAATAGGAACGAGCGCCCTGGTTAGGTCTCTTGGGGACTATGATCCCAGAGAACGCACGCTTGTGCGACATCGGGTTCCCCGCATGGCTTGCGGGCACCCCCGGTAACACAGGAGCTACCCCATCAACAGCGCAAGCTGAGCTCCACTATGTACAGTCCTTCCAAGAGAAGCTTGGAATCAAAATTCTATACCTTTTAACCTCCATATTTGGACCCACGCACCAGCAGTGCTCAACAGAAGTTGTACACTGAAACACAGCTGATGAGGAATATAAGACTATGCTACCTCCTTACATCCTACGACCCTAATATCACCAGTCATCCTGCAAAACCCCACATCCCGTCATATAGTGGTTAAGCCCTAAAAGGGCAGGTACACGAATAACACACCTCGGGCTGTTCTCAGCCTGCCAACATGGTGGCTGGCTGGCTGGCAGGTAACAATTAAAGAATAGTAGAGGAACTAAATGCAACAATAGTGAAATATAGAACAAACTGGAAGCAACACTTAATACGCATGACTGAAAACAGAATACCAAAAGTAGAATACAACTATTCACCACTAATAACTTGGGGAGACCTCGGAAAAGATGGAAGCAGTAGTAATTTGGAACAAACCAATAAAAGGTCTAAACCGTGGTGTGAAGAAGAAGAAGGAAGAGGAGGAGGAGGAGGACGAGAAGAAGAAGAAGAAGAAGAAGAAGAAGAAGAAGAAGAAGAAGAAGAAGGTATTACCGGTAACTTTAGTTGTTAGTACATCATGGAAGTGATGCTTGACGTGCCCTTAGGAACTTACACAAATTTTAACATACTAATGGGCATCTTATCACATGCCTTGTTGGTGCTGTCTAAGTGATACATTCTGAGAACTGAGGCACCTTTTGAACCTTTAGGGGGATTACTTTACAACCATATCAAGAGCACCAATTCCGTTGAAACTCTAACGGATTTGGTTACGTTATCCACCTTCTCTGGAGTTATCGAGTCTCTTGCGGTTTTCTTGAACTCGTGACCCGAGACGAGTGTTTCAGCGAACTACACAGCACCTCATTACGTGTTTCATGATTAGTGTCTCGGCAACTCCTTCAAACCGTGCGTTTGTTTTTACCTCTTAACAACCAGCCGCAGTTTAAACGAGGCAGGTGCGCGTCACTCGTCAGCTTTCGGAGAACGAAATGTTGTGTCTACCAATTTACTGGAACAAAATATGTCCCTTCCAATCCTAATTTACTGTAATGGATAACAATAATGCAAACATACTTAACATTTTTATACATATCTTAAACGCTTGAAACCAAGTTTCTCTACTACATATATGTAGGTAGCAAGTACGGAAAGTATGGTTTTCTACCGAAAAAGTTGATATCGAGATTTCACCCAAAATATATGCTTTGGATTTCCAAAAAAGGTCCGTGTGTGTATGTGTGTGTTCCTGTGAACAGCATATTTCAAAAACGAAAAGTCGGTCAATACCAAACATGGTATTTAAACTCAGCACATTCCAAGAATGCGACGCAAAGATATAAAGAAAATTCTCCCACCCAGACTATCTTTATAGAATATTTTTCGAAATTTTTTATTTTCTCAATGTCTCCAACCATTTTGATTAGAATACTGCATGTTTGAGACATTTTAATGACAAATGAAATGCATATCTTGAATTTTCTGGGAATATCCTCAAAAGTTCTGTTTATTTTGGATGACTTTTGTATAACGTAAACATAAAATATGTACACAATTATGGTAGGGCTAATCTTCCAGTGTTGTAAGACTTGACACGCAGTTTACGAGAAAAAAATTATATTTCTATTGTGGTGGGATTCAAACCCGGAGCCATGTCTTAAACCCATTCCGAAGTCCTGAGCATTAACCTACGCCATTTTTGTTCGCATGGTACTGCCTGTATCCACCGGGCTTATATTTGCATGCCAGAGTTTATAGTATCTATCAATGAAGTTAATTTTTCAGCTCTTGGAGGCCTTGATTGGTGTTAGAAATAACCTTACATACATTAGCAGACCACGTTTTGAAATCTAAACAAAGTGTGAAGTGTCTAAAGTTTAATTTCAGTACTGTTATCTTGTAAACCTAGGCTGTATCATGACGAGCATGCACAAAGTTCTGTGACAGGAGTTTAGAATCTTGCGATCTCTGACGAGAAGTGTGTTTATCCAGGAGTGCAGAAAGTTCATACTGACGCCGTACTTGATAGGCAACTTCTTCAACACGCAAGCCATACACCTCTGCGGAAGTAATAGGCGATTGAAGTCTAGGCTTAGCGATTAGGCAAGTGATACCAATCAGCAGTGGTGTCAATCATGGCCCTGAGCGTCAATGGCCACAGCGGGTCACTCGCCGTGGCCGGGGACAACAGCCGGACAATACGTCAGAAACCAGTTCTGCGTACTTTTCAGGTGATGCACACAGACCAATGGCTGCGTCGGAGACTGCGGACATAAATCGCCCGGGCTTGCCTATTTGGTGTAGGTCTTTTGAATCCAAATGACAAAAAAATGCTTACGTTAAGCTGTCGGTAGTAATATTCAGTGTCCACTATGCAATCAATGTTTGCTAAAATATACAACATACAAGTAGATTATGAATTGAAATACCATGCAACGGTGAACTTAATGTTGGAGGAAATGGTCAACACTTACCTATTACTAATGGGGGAGAGGAAATGGAAAGAGAGAGAGAGGGGGGAAAGGAGAGGTGAATGAAGGAGGGGGCAGTTACAGATGGGTAGAGTGAAATTAGTGAGAAAGTGGGAAAGACAAACACGTCTGCGTGTTTAACGCAATAAAGCCAACAGGGTTGCGTATTCTGCTACTTCAGTATAATTAAAAGAAACAAAGTTTAATGCAAGTTTATCTAAGAACAGATACCTCTTAGGTGTAGCTTTATAAAGATTGTATTCTATTTCAGTTTCTTACCGCAAAAGAAAACACTGCTATTTCTCGAGCCGGCAATTTAATGAGGACTCCACGGCTATTTCGGTATCTCTTCTGCACTCAACCTTTGTTTAAAGAAGGCCACAAGTGTTCTCGACGCAGTTGTTAGCATTAAAGGAAACGTGTCTTCTTAAAAATCTCTCCTATTCACAAAGTTCAAGGAAAAGTCAAGAATGGGAGGAAATCTTAGCCCTGGCATCAGAACTAAGGTGAGTAGAACTTCGACTTCCTTCTGGAGTCCACTTTAAGTTCCTAACATTCGATATTTCCTAAGTTTCTTCAACGCCTCAGATTTTATAGCAATAACTCAAGTTATCATTAATAATTAACGATTCTAGACAAATGTATATTCGATTATAATATGTATTTAACTAGTGTATAATCTGACTGTGACAAGCGCATGTTTGGCGCGTGAGCGAAAACGAACGTTACGAGTGTCACAATGAAAAGATTGTACACGTGTTACCCTGATGACACACGAGCGTTTATTTTGCGTGCGTTTTAGGAACTAATGGAACAGCACGTATGCTCAGCGCGCAATCAAGGCCATGAAGCAAAGTGTGCGTAAACGCGCGTCTTAACGGGGAGCAGAGTTGAAACGTTAGAATGCGCGTTCGATCCCAGTATCAGCATGGGGATTTTTTCCCCCGCTTGAAGGTCTGGCACGAGGTGCACTCAGCCCCTGGGGGACAAATTGAGGAGTTACTTGACGGAGAAGTAGTGGCCCCAGGTCGCGAAGGCCGCTTAACTGGCCGAGAGGACTCGGGACGCTGACCATGCCCCACCCTTCAGTACTGCACCCCACCCATGACGCCTGAAGTGGGCAGAGGTGGGGGACGCAGCGGCTGAGCGACAAGCCTTGGCCCTTCACGTGCTGTTGCGCTATCAGTTTCAGTCTCCGGTGTTACGTTTTATGCAATTCTAGCATTAAAATTCGTAAAAATAACTAATCAATTTTCTAAACGTAAAATTATAATGTATCAGAGAAGAGAGATGCATGGCGTAATATAGTTGCTAAGCATATGATTCATTTGTTCAACACTTTTAGAGGAAAATGGAAACTTATGATAAAACTATTTAAAAAATATGGATTGTATTGCGCTTGACATTTTGAACGAAGCCAAGAGTACTGAGAGGTTATTAATTACAGGAAAATAATAAAAAAAAAATTTACAATAAAGAATATGAAAATTTTAGTGAAGGGTAATTTCGCACGATTTATGCCGTCATAATAAGCCCTTTTAATGCTAGAATTGTAAATAGCATATGTAACGAGAGCATAATAGCAGCAATTGAGATCTGAGGATATTTTGTGAAAGGAGCGGTAGCGAGTTTAATAATATTCATACAAGCGTCATAATTGTCATTATACTCAGGTTTCATACAACTATTTATGTTCGACAATGTGTTAAGTTTAAAACATGTATAAAACGTTTTTAATATTCTACGCTGTATATTATCATCTGTGGTACCCGAAATTTTAATAACGTATTTAGTATTCGATTGTACATACTAGAATCGATAGTTGCGCCTTCAAATTTTATTGTTATATTGGCATTGAAACAGTGACACACACACACAGTATATATAATCTTTAAAAAAGTAGACTTTCAAAAAGAGAAGACAAATTTAATTTACTATGACATTACTCACAACATGAACCCTAATTATTAAATAAACAGAGCAGCTTTATTTCATATACGGGAATCGATACTTTCGCTTTCAGCTACGTGGAAATGTGCGCAGACCACGAAGTATTCATTGCTACAGGCGAATCTTTCGATTGGTGGTTAGCAGCAGTGTCATTGTGAACAGGTGCACTGTTCATTAGTGGATTAGCAATGTCGTTATGAACTGGTGCACCTTTGGCTATGGATGGCAGGGTTGTGAACTGGGTCAACATTGATTGGTGAATAGCAATGTCGTTATTAAGAGGTGGATATAGTGAAGTCCATTGCAATGGCGTACAGGCGTTGCGTTATGGTGTGGTTGATCATAAAAAGAATTTGATATACATGAGGTGCCCAGAATTAACATAATAGCATTACTTTCTATATAATTGTGCAATACGCACAACTTCAGTTTAACCATTATAGAGAAGACAACTTTCAAAAAACCAAGTATTATCTGAAATCCATATTAGGGAGGTTGTATATTCAACACAGCCAAGCTGACCAAGTTCCTTCCGTGGTTTGCTAGTTGCCATGTTATTTGTCACAAAATGATTTTTATTAGTACTGTTGGGCAAACTTTTGGTGTAGACCCTGGAAGTATAAACAGCTACTCAAACAAGCATTAGAATGTCATTTGTCATGGGTGCTATAATCTGTACTTTATTACGGTGCTATCACTTGATCCTAATGGGGGCATATTGCTTTCAGATGATGAAGAGCACTGAGGATTACAGCAATTAACTAGGCAGTTCTTCCTCTTCACCAGATAATGAGTTTTCAACCACCTCTGGGCCCATTCCTGCGCTCGGAACCAAATGAGCCATATTAGCTATTCGATCGAACCTTGTCAAGCAGCTTTACAGCGCTAGGTTGGTAATTTCCAACGCACGACCGATGGAAATTTAGTTACCATTTTGTGCGCTGTGCAGCACTGTTTAATTTCTTCCGAAATCGTATTATTAAACAAATGCTTAAGTATAGGCGTTAGTCTTGTCTACCCATGATCAATTTACAGTTACCGGTTTATACTTTATTTTCATATATTTTATTGTTATATATAACAATAAAAGTCATTTTGTTACATGCAAGATGAGAAACAACACTTCACAGTTTATACTATAAGTGTTTTTTTTAATACTGGTACAAAAATGAGAGAGGAAAACAAAAAGAAAGAAAGAAACAGGCTTTTTAAACATGTTACATAAAGGCACACTACACTACGTTTCAAGGAGTATTGCGAAGTGGTACTTGTATAATTATATATTGTTTCAGGAAATGTAACCTCATAGTCAAGCCACCGTGAATGTGTTTGTAAAACTCGACTGTAATGCTTATTACATTTTGATCAGCGACGATCGAATGCTTCACTAAAAGTCTTTAATTTTGCTCTTAATGACAATTTTCCAGGCCTAAAACACTAATAGTATGATTAAGTACTTCTTCATTTCGTGCCTTTTCCAACCAGAGATTGAAAAGTCCTCAGCGAGTTATCGTACGCCACGCCATTGAAAGTAATTTATTTTGAATAAGCGCGCAAGTAACCAAACAATGGTTAATTGCAGAAATAATCACTTAATATACTCTTAAAATATCTTGGCGACACCGTATGGCCCTCTTTACAAAAACTCTACTTACATTTTGAAGAAAATTAACACATATATTCATCATCTAATTTTAGCACTTTTCATGGATAGATCGATGGAAGGAAACCATAAATGTGCGTGTGTTGTTGAATATAATATACCTGGAAATCCCATGAATTACGGGGGCATTAGTGTTAGCGCAACAGTAAATAGAATTTCCAGTACCATTATTAAGATCAGATTACAGAAAATAATTAAGGATAAAATATTTGATCAAGCTGGATTTACATCAGGGAAGTCATGCCTAGATCATAGTTTTACATCTCGACAGATCACTGAAAAAATAATGGCGAAAGGCAAAGAATTGCATTTTTTATTTGTGGACCTTGAACAGGCGTATGTTTCAGTACCCATAAATAAGGTATGAGTGTCATTACGACTCGTATACCTGAGCCTCTTATTGATTTTATAAAAGATTATATGATTCTACTGTATGTGTGAAGATTGAGAATAAAATCTCGAAAGAATTTAGAGTAACCAAAGGTCTCAGAGAAGGATGTGCAATGTGGCCAACATTATTTAAAATGTATTTGAATGATGTCTTGAGAAAATGGAATAGTGCCTGTCACCAAATGGGAATAGAACTGAATGTACAGTCTATTTTTCACTGATGACCATGTAATTATAGGTCAGGACAGAGAAGACATGACCTATAAGCTTACAGGTGTGTTTGAAGCAGGAGGATTAAAAATCAATTTTGACAAGATACAATATACGGTAGTTGGAGGAGAAGGGGACAATGTGGAAATAAATGGTACAATAATAAAACGAGTTGAACAATTCAAATATCTTGGGTCTATTATAGACCAGTCAGGCTGAAGCGAAAGGGACATTAACAACAGAATAAATAAGCTCCTTAAATGGGTTTTTATGGAGTACAGATATATCCAGAAGAACAAAATTATTACGAAGTATAGTTGAGAATATTTTAACATATGGAAGTGAAAGTTGGACGGTGAGTGAAAGATCGAGGAGAAGATTGCTGGCGACAGAAATGAACGGATTGAGGGGAAGTATGAGAGTATCCAGAATGGAGCATACAAGAAATGCACATATATGGGTAGAAATGAATGCAGAAGAAAGTGTTGTTGGCAGATTAGAATCAAGGGCTCTGAAATGGTATGGACCCGTTCAGGGAATGACAGAAGACAGATTACCAAAGAAAATTATTAGCTGGTCGCTTCTGGTCGGAACAAACGAGGAAGGGTACGCCTTACTTGGAAGGACGGGATAGATAAAGCCATGAGGAAAAGAGGATTGGAAGAGGTTCAGTGAAATGATAGGATATGTTGAAGAACTTGTACAGGACTGCAAGGCAACCGTTGAAAAGTGCAAAACCATTTAAAAAATCATGTTTAAAACTGATTTACGATGCGTTATAACGAACTTAAGAACTAATTTATTAAACATTTAGGCTAGCAAGATTTAGCCAAGTTTGGAAATATTTCAGAAACTTCAGAGCGCTAGGCCACATCAGAGCAGCTGGTATAGAATATATGAAACCCTTCACCTTATTAGAACCCATGCGGTAGTTTCAGATACCTTGCAGCTGTGCTTAGTCATGTAGAAATCTCATTTGTCCAGCGAAATTAAAATGGCATATTAATCTTGGGAACAAATGGACTATGAAGACAAAGGCATGAGGAGAGCGTCCGAGTAATGCAATTAACACATGTTTCGTAGAATGACAGCAGTCAGAGCGAGTACGTGTTACTCTAGTAACATCAAGAGAAAGGAAGAGGAGGACAGGGCTTAAAAATAGCCCCAAAGCATGGACCGTGCAGAAGGAGATTTAAGCAATGCACGCGTATAACTTCCCATAAATTTTGAACAAAAAAAAAAAAAAAAAAAAAAAAAAAAAAAAAAAAAAAAAAAAAAGAAAAGTGAAGTGTACCCCTTAAGATGGGGCGAAAGCAACTGTGAGCTTGAAATATGCACAACACAATTCCATCTCCTAATTAAAAGGGAGAAAAGGTAGGACGATGAGTTCTTATGAATTTAAAAAACAATGTTGGTTAAAGGGAGATTAATCTGTCCAAGTAGTGGTTGGCTAACCGAGCGAGGTGTGCGACTCATTCGGAAGGTACCGGGTTCGATCCCCGATGATCGTGCGGTTGCCTGCGCTCGGGAAAACCTGCCCTGGCTCTGCTTGTGGTAATTGAGTGCCGCAGCCTGAGTCGTGAGGGTAGCTTCGACGACCTCTCTGGTGGAGAAGAGTTTCAGATGGTGTACCCGGTGGCTCTCTGTCAACTCTTAGGGACTTCCGCACATCTATGTGGTGCTGACTTCGCTAACTTCGGCGTCCTGCGCAGGGGTTTACGGTCTCCCTTCACATCATCTCTCCCTCCCACGGAGATAGTAGCTTCTAATAGATACGTGCCGGGTCGCAGTAGGCGAGGTTTCCCCCTCCGTTCCAGCAGCTCATGCATAGTGTCCAAATCATGAAACACACTCCTCCGTAAAACTTGACTTTGCAAATATTTAGTATGTTTACTATCTGTTCATTGTGAGTGAGTGAGTAAGTGAGTGTGTAGGGTTTAACGGCCCGTCGACAAGGAGGTCATTTGTGTCTGTTCATTATGAAAAATCCACAAGTCGAAGAAAAGTAGTGCTAGATAAATCTGATGCCTTAGATTCTCTACGCGCTATCATATATTTGTACATCTCTTTTGCAAAGTATTCTTGCAAAAGTTTATATTGTGCTACCAGCCACCCGTGAAAGAGACGCTCAAGGTAAAGCTACTTCACACCACCGCGTGTAAATACTCTGCCCGGTGACAATGGAGCGGTCAGAACAACGCCGACCTGAATGTGGCACAACAAACCGATTCCGGACTGAGAAATTTCGATCGTCGGCTATTTGCTAGAAGTTCGAGGATAAGTATATTTTCCAGAAAATTCGCCAGTAATTTCCCTGGTTTGTATAAGCAGTTTAGTACGGCGAGAAGAACTAGTTTTTGATTTAGGTTTCAAGTGCGTGTTGTGTACAGTTAGTGTTACAACAGTATTTAGTGAGTGAATCGTCGGAGTTGTTTGTTGAACAGTATTAGCGTTTTATGCCAAAGTTGTGATAGGACAGAACAGCTGTGAACTGAAAGGCACGACGAATTGTAGATAGTGCTAACGATAAGAAAAGAGGACCGTGTTATTGTGATTCAGTTCTAGAAGGGAAATAAAGTGACAGAAAAAGTAACCGGACTTGTCATTTGTCACAATATTTATATCTGCTTCTATTAATTCAGATCAACTCTTTACAAAAATTGTTTCATTACAATATACAGGAGGCTGAACCTATAGTTATATCCTTAAAATGTGGGTTGCTATATACTGGCTTTGATATTTCATGTTTTGCATGGTAACGCGACAAGCAAGCGAGTGCTAACTAATCACTTCAAGAAGTTAAATCGATTCAGTTACTTTCATTTACTTCCCCCGGTTATTTGTGGTATTATTGCACAATGATATAGAATTATAAAAGATTTTTATTATGAATTCTTCTCTTTGCCTCCTATAGTTTTAATTTTACACAGCCCCACATTTGATTATGTGACGGAAGGAACACCTAGCACCTTTGAGGGATCTTTTGTGCGCACACCCCCATGAGGAACGGTTGAGATGAAGGAACCACAGCAGATGTATGGACTGCAGGACCGGCCAATAAAAGTAGGGGGGTATTGTGTCTAACTCAAAAATTATACATACGGGATACGTTCTGAAGTCTGCGGAATCCAAAATGGCGTTTTAGATAAAAGCGTGTGTGTACTTTGTCTCGCTTTCCCTCTGCCTTTCTTTCTGTGCTTTCTTTGTATAATCAAGAAGAAGCTAATCGGCGTTATATCTACTAATGAACGGAACCGCCACTATTGGCAAAAAGAAGGTGTTACTCAATATTAAATGCAATGTATCCTTCATCTCCATCACATATAGGTGCAAGATTATTAGAGGTAAAACTTCCAGGAGTTTTGTGAGGAACTAATTATGGGACATCACACAGGATTTCGAAATAATTAATCACTTAAAAGACGTGCAGGAGCACTCCAAGCAGTTTTTTTACATGTGCAGTACGTCGACAACGTTGCGTTATGGTTGGTCAGGGAATTGAACTGGTTTGTGGATGTAAACAGCTCGGGCACTTTCGCTTTCGCTTTAATGTTTTGGGAGCTAACGCTTGTGATTGACATACACTCGCGCAGTAAACACACAAGGACAAGGCAGGGTATTTGTTTGTGTTCTCGTTACTGTGTTTGTTTATGTACTGAGCTAGGGAAAGTGACACCCACACAATCTGTAGCGTTGCCAGTTTGTTTTAGAGAAAACTAAAATATATCCGTAGGAAATGGTCAGAGACAAAAACGTAAGATACAAAATGTGTTCCAATTATCGAGATCTATCATTGGTTTAAATTAATGTAATGACTTCCATTCCACCCGGTATATATGTAAAATGTAATGTTCTATAACGAAATAAAAACATTCTTTTGATACAAAATGTACGAGCACTGCATGCACGCGCCTCTTGTTTAATCAGAACTCACCTTCTCTCCTTCAACACAGACTATAGTATAGGGTAAGGCAACCTCGCGGGTCACGCCGATCCACTCATTAATAGTCACCCTGTACAGTACCTAGCACATGGAATTTCAATCGGAGCTTTCCGAATGTGAAAGACATACAATCGTCTGAGCTGCAATGGTAGATACAATGAATTCCTGATACGATTCTATAGTTGGTATACACACACTTTCTCTCTCTGTCTCTCTCTTTATCCATATCCTTCTAGCAGATATTCAACATGGTTAGTAAGGTAAATGCCATGAACCATAGTAAGTAAAAAAAACTTCCTGTGTTTTCATCCGTGAAAGTGAACTGCAATTGGAATATTTACATTTCGCTTTAGTTTACACTATAGGTTCCCTGCACGTATATTTAACGACGTGATTTCAATTTGCAGAAGTAAACAGGATTTTCTCATTTTATTTTCGTGGAAACTATTTTCCAGTTTAATAACCGAGTTTGGATTACGGCTGCACGTGTTCAGCTTTCACAGTGTTCTACGGTCTGCCTCTGCAGTGCTAACATGTGACCTTTGTCAAGAATGACGTTACTGTCACGCGTTTTTTTTCAACGAGTGGTTGTCACTGTCGTCACATTCTCGCGTGGGGGTTTTTCTTTTCCCATCTGAGAGTATGTTAAAAGTTAAAGGGCTCCGTGTGACAGCTTTGAGGCCGTAAGTTTCACGCAATCATATAAAAAGTTAATTGAGTGACCATCACTATAGTTCATTTAAATTTTGATTGACATGCATCAAGATGTTAAAAACAATGAGGGAGAAAGTTTTCCTTTATAGTCAACGTTCGTTTTGTGGCAGTCACACCATGCGACAAGTATCGTACACAAAATAGAACAAAGTTCTCTCATTGTTCTGCTAAACTAAATACAGAAATATATACGTAAGTATAAGTTGTTTCCAGAAAAAAAAAAAAAAAAAAAACAGAACTCAACGGTCTGATACTCTGCAGTATATTTATATGTTTAACAACAGCAACCTCCAAATTTTATGTAAGGTTATATAATGTAATGACTATTTCATACATACGGGTATTAGCTGGTCATTCTTTCATTTGGTCAGTGTGGCCAACTGTATCCCATAAATCGCTGAAGAACAATTTATTGCAGATTACAGTCGATTAAGAATCAAAGCAGCAGACCATTTCAATTTGACAACTGTATTTAACAGTTTTTCTTTCAATAATAAATATATTTTTCCAGAAGAAAGGTTATTTGTCAATGTTAAAAATAAAGTGTTATTTATTTAAGGTTATAAACTGGTTTTCTGTTATAACAAGAAGAGAAGATTGAAATACGTGGAATTCTTGGGTTTCGTTTTCCTCAGTTGGCAGTGCTGTGTAATGGAAATGAATATATTTTAGATTCTTTTTATAGACTTAACATTTTCCGGTCAAATATTTTCGATATAGTATTTAAATTCATATTTTACTTATAAAACATTAAACGTATAAAAACATTATTCGATGGTCTGGCCTTCCCAGGTGAATTCTGTCGCTCAGTTGAGAATTTGTCAGCTAGGTAAGCCGTCTTATGATATTATAAGTACCTGTGACTAAAGTATTCAGACTTGCAGAACTGGAGATCATTCAAATATAAAAGTACAACTAAAATCATTATGAGGACAACATTGCTACAAACAATTTTACTTTTGCGCCCTTTAAATTATTTGTATTCACATCATTTGTGTATTATTATTATTATTATTATTATTATTATTATTATTATTATTATTATTATTATTATTATTATTATTATTATTATTATTATTATTATTATTATTATTATTATTATTATTATTATTATTATTATTATTATTATTATTATTATTATTATTATTATTATTATTATTATTATTATTATTATTATTATTATTATTATTATTATTATTATTATTATTATTATTATTATTATTATTATTATTATTATTATTATTATTATTATTATTATTATTATTATTATTATTATTATTATTATTATTATTATTATTATTATTATTATTATTATTATTATTATTATTATTATTATTATTATTATTATTATTATTATTATTATTATTCGTTTTCATATTGAAGGTTTCTATGACTATGTTTTATTTCGTTACTTTTTATTGCATTTTCAGAGCCGGCCAACAGCATCTAATAGTCATAAAATAAAAGGGCATTCATGTATTTATTTGGTGTCGGCTTAATACTTTAGGATTTAGTAATTGTCAATCCTGAATAATTTTGTTTATATATAGATACGTCTAAAATATTGGGGATAATCCACAACCTTATCTGAAGCCTTGATTGACGTTAAAAAGGGAACCTTTATTGTAATATTCTGGATATTAGCACATTTTGCTTTAATAGCAATAATCAAATAGTAAGTGACATTATCGTAATTTATTGCTTTTTGAATTTTCTGCCTATCTAATCTGTCATATGCTTTTTCATAATCTAGAAACAGGTTAAACAGTGGTAGATTTAATTTTCTTTTTACCATCAATTATTACAAATTATTACAATTTATATTAATATATTAATACTATAATTATATTAATTATTACAATTAATTACAAATATTGCATCTGTGCAATTCAGAGCGAGAGTGCCACGGCGGACCAGAAACCAATGTAACATTTTTAATACCAAAGGTGTCAAAGGGGAAAGAACAGCGTAAATACGATTCTCAAAATTTTTCAGAAACGTATCACTCTGGATTAAATCCTGTTTCTTGAAACTGTTATGAAGAGATCACCATCACAAAGAAATTTATCCTCTTATAACCAGATAGGAAGAAAAAGGATATATGCATACAACTTAATCCTTAAAAGGCTGGATCTCATCCATTCTTCTCTTAAAGTCTGCATCGTTTGGTTATACAAATATCCGTACAAATGACCAATCTTTAATATAGTTTGATCTACAGGGAACTCAGCAGTTATAGGGCATTATAGTGTCCAAGCTAAGTATATTTTCGACAGTATTATCCCTTATTGTAAGAATTTATTCTAAATTATATTCTCCAATAGATAAAACACTAAATATTTAATATACTGTGCATTTAATGTACTCGGAATATAACACTAAACATGAATAACACACAGAAAGCACATGCCACGGTAAACACGCGGTCGGATGGATCATTTCCTAAATGGCACAAAGACTGGTTTTCAAGGACTAATGCTTCGCTGATGTGATTACAAACTTGAGACAGAGTTGTTCAAAAAACAATATATTGTGACAAAAAAGACAAAATCAGTTCAGTTGCTTTTCTATCATTCTATTTCTTTTCTAAAATTTTGCACAATATACAGTTCTCTTCTACTGGCGTTAAGACTACAGTCTTTCGTGATATTACAACTCTACTGATTATTTCTTGTAACCTTGACTCATTCCTTTCATTGTCCTTCACCTTCTCTGTCTTTCATATACTAACACCGACGATACAATCACTCGACGCTCATCAAAGCTTGTTCTCTATGCGACGACACACACACACACGCACACACACAGACACACACAGCTGTACTGCACTCACTGACACACTGGCCGACTCATGTGTGTAACTGTAATCTCTCTCTCTCTGCTGTTTCGTCGCCTCCTTACACAGCGAGGATGACGGACCTTTCTCGAATATCACAAGCTCGCCGGCAATGACGTATCTGTCTCGAAGGCTATGGAAACCCTTTGCATTGCCGTTTGATTGTTGTTAGTCACGTGTTTGCCCGCGTGAGTGGTGTGGGGAAGCTTAACCTTGCGCCTTTGTTGCCTCGCAGGCCTGGCATATGGTGTGAAGTAGCTTGGCCCTGACCGTTCCTTGTTGTGCGCCATACCCGACGTCACAATGTCACACGAATGGAAAACACAACAAAGTACCTCAGGGACTTCTACCTTCTACTTGAACTCCAGTGTGAAGTACTATGATTCTATAAAGTCCTGATTTATTAAAACATGCAGAGTGTTAGAGGTACTAGTGCAGATATTTGCACTGGTATTTGAGGATAGTGTAATGAACAATACTACATCAATATTTGCTTCATTTTCAGACTTACAACTTTCAGATTGGTTAGTACCTCTAAATAGAATGCCCAGAATGCATAACGCAGAGTGGCAATAGAACGCCATAACTGAGTTCCAATACCTTCTGCAAGGTCAACGACCTACCAATACCTAGGCCAGTGGGTCACGCACTGAAGTAAAACTGATAGCCTATACGACAAACGCAGTTACGGCTATACAAAAAAAACAACAGACGAACAGAAAAGCAACTTACACACCGATCTGGATACATATTAAAGTACCATTTATGAAAATATCTGCACGTACACCCCTAGCAGCCTGTAAATAGAGCAAAAACATTTCATACTTAAGGACGGTTTTAAAGAACGCTACGTTATAGAACCAAGTGAAGAAAGCCAAAGGCAATACATTTTTTCTGTTTCCTCGGCAAAAAAGTTCCATGTACTTTTTACGCATTTCAAATAACCAACTAAATATTGGACCCTCTTCCTATGTAACCGAGTAAAATAAACAAGTGACGCTCATTGGGAAGAGAATCAGCTTTTCATTGCAATGGAAATTAATTTTTACCCTCTCTCTTTTACGCTCTTCTTTTCTAAACCAATAACGTAGCTAAACAAACACACTGCTCCATTAAAAACAATTTAAATTGCATTTAAAGAGGAAATAAACATTCATGCAGAGGTTGTAATTACAACTTTTTTCCTATTTATAGCAATATTGAAGTATTTTAAAAACAGTTTCCTGAGCCAATGAAAATTCCCCGGAATGTACTTTCAACTAATATTTAACAGCACCTGAAATTAATTCATATGTTTCCTGGTAATCGAAATTTGAAAACTCGCTCATTTATTGCTTATTTTAAGAGAAAATGTTGGAATGTATACAATAGAGCGCATCGGTTCTTTGATGGTGGTTTTGCCCTTTACCAGCAAGCAGCTTGTGCGTCGGTAGTTGGAACTTTAACTCCCGGCGGATCAAGTGTAACATTCTCGTAATTCAAGATTGTAGACTTCTTATTTCATTGCAAATAAGCACAGTGCTTATGATAAGAGATATTGGAGAAAGTTCTGTTATATCCACACATATATATGGCACCGTTTAGAAGACTTCCATTTACATGCGTTAGATCAACGTGCACTTCGACTTTGTCGCCAAATATTGATATACTTCTTAAACGTAAACAGTACCAAAGAAGTCACTAATCAACAAATGTTTGTCGCATAAGATTTGTAAGTGTTTTCGTAAATCAAACGCAACGTGCATATATCCAAATCGTCACTGCAACACAACGCACGTCTGAGTGTCAAAGAGTGGCTCAGTTCGCGTAAAGTGGAAGGGCGTAACTCCAGCCTCTCTTCTTTCGCCAAGGTTGGACATCGCAACTACTGCAACTGTAATCTTTATATCATCAAGGCAGGGAGGATAGAGCCCATTTTGTTCACAAGTTATAGATTCATATTTTTCTGGCTTTTCTTTTTGAGCCTGTGTTTGAACACACACATACACCTTTTCCAAAATATATTGTGACGCCGAGTACGGCACTCAATAAAGGACTCTCGGAGCTAAGCTACTTCACACCACATGCCGGGTTGGTGAGCGGGCAAGGCCTTTGAGGTCGGGCTTCCTCGCCCTTCTGTTTGTGTGTACGTGACCAACAACAATCGAAGTGGGTACACAAAAAGGGGTTTCCTCTGGAGCCTTCGAGAAAGACCTAGCTGCGTCACCGTGAGTGTGTGTGTGGAACTCGAGAAAAGTCCATGTGACGTCATCCCCACTGTATAAGGAGACCAGAAGATAGAAGTTAGAGTTATAGACATAAGTTGGTCAGTGTGTCAGCTGTGCGTGGTCGTCGTAAGAGGATTTCACGGGCGTCGATTAATTGTAACGTCGCAGTTAGTGTGCGAGACAAAGCAAAAGAAGAAAGGCACTGTAAGGACGGTAAGGAAGGTTACTAAAAGTAAATGTTGTGAGTTGTGATAGAACGAAATTCTGTAAACTATTTGTGATAACATTTTAGAAGACAATAAAGTGATAGGAAAGTAACCGGACTGATTTTTTCATTTTGTCACACTGGTGTCAAGAGTGGGATTCGACAAATTGTCATTTGTTACAATGTGTTTTTGGACTCAGAGGACCTCTAAACATCTCCATATGGAGTTTTTGGGTAGAATACCTTCTATATATAGTGAAAGAGGAAATAAAAAGGACCATGACCATTGAGTTAGACATAGTACACTTGAGGAATCGATGTTTGATGCTTGCATGCATTTCTGTCCTTAACGCTTATAGCTGTACTACCCATTCCACAATCATTGGGAACACAAGATAACCAGGC
This sequence comes from Tenodera sinensis, assembly GCA_030765045.1. NCBI lineage: Eukaryota > Metazoa > Arthropoda > Insecta > Mantodea > Mantidae > Tenodera > Tenodera sinensis. Next base: position 146,754,968 of record CM060966.1, read on the forward strand.
TGCAAACATAAGCAGCACAACTATGTTTTGGCCAAGTGCTCGCGTGCAAATGAAGGCGATAACCCAAACGAGCAGACAGTTCCGTTTGAGCCTAGAAATGCAAGGTTAATGTCAAGATCACGGCGCTACAAGCAACATGCAGAGTTAGACATTAATGCGGTTAGTTATTCTGGTTTATTATCTCTACTCGTTCCACTCCACCCTTTGTAATTACTACAAAGTGCTTTCTCTAACGTCAACACGCTGCTCTGTGCTGAATGCATCAGCTAAAGCAATGCCTTTCTGCTGTTATCATTACCATCCTCTGAGAAGCTTACCCAGAATACATTATTTCTTACTATGAGCTATTAACTTTGCTTTAATCCGATACTATTGGAAAGAAAAGCAATATTCATTCACAGCTTGGATCTTCCTAAATCCTTTTCTTTCTTGTTCACTTCCTCTACTACTTATAGGAACTAGGGGAAGTATTGTATTACACACACAAATTTGATGTCGAGATTTTACCACACATATACGTTTAGAGATCCCCTAAATCCAAATAAGGTATTTTGAGAAAAAGGTCCGTGTGTATGTGTGTCTCTGAAAAGCGTAAGTCACAAACGAAAAGTTGGTTAAAAACCAAGGTTGCTATTTAACTTTAATATCTTTCAAGGATGCAACACGAATATTTTGAAGAAAATTTCTCCATCCTAAACCACCTTTTACATGGAAAATTTTTCGAAAAATTTTAATGTCTCCAAAATGACTAAAGATTTTGATAATGCGATATGTTTAAGATATTTTATGGCAAATGAACTGTATATTTTGTGTTTTCTGGCTATATCCCATTTAGTTCTGTTTAATCTTGATGACTTTTGCATAACCGGTAAATCGTAGGAGACCAAATCTTACTACACAAAAAATACAGATCTCGTTAAAGCACACAATTTAGGTTTAAATGAATTTTTTTTTCTGGAGTGAACCATTTCGGAGATATAAGTGTTGAGGCTTTCACGGCCGGCATTATCAACTATACTTCAAATTTGACTGCTTTTCTCATTTTTATGTGACCCATTGTAGTACAGAGATAAACTTCTATACGCAAGAGTTTGAGCGATATTCGATGCATTTCAAATTTGGCTGGAATTGGTACAAAATTAACGGCGCTTCAGAGAGAGAGAGAGAGAGAAAGAGAGAGAGAGAGTTTCAATATTTTTTAATATTCAGATAAACCATGCACGTGTACAGGTGAAATCTGATTCAGAGCAGATTGAACAAAGTTTGTCGGCACATTTCACATTTATTTCAAATCGGTACACAATGAAGAGTAGTTTAGATGAGGAGGCTTCGAATCAAGTCTGTAAATGAACATTTACGATAAGGACTGAAATTTTTCTACCTAAAATAAATACTGCAATCAAAGAATATGGGAGATGTATTACATATCCCGTGATTTTCCTTAAACCAATCGCCAAATTGGTATTCATTATAATTTTGTTGTACATAATCATTTTAATAACATTGAAAATCAAGTTTCCTAAACATTATGATTTGAATTCGCGCAGTAACTATGTTTCGAAACAAAGTTTGCGTCAGCCGCAGGAAGCTGCTGTAGTGCGCTTGACCTACGAGAGTTAATGTGTTTCTGTACATCTTCTATTAATAATTCCACTGACATAGTTGCATTTCCATTTATTGGATACATTCATGGACAGAGAGTAATTGTTTTGCTTCTTATATGTGCGCTGTTGTGTACATCCGAAAATGATTTGGACACCTTACTATTAAAGCAAATGTATGTTAAGATTTACACTGATTCTGGGACGAAGGTGTGTACAAAGGCAGTGCGCATCCGAGAGGTCAAAGAGCAGTACGCAAAACTTCGTTTCCGCACCGATGTAGCCACGAAAATCTGTTTGTGCGATCGACAAACTCAACGTAAGAAGCTTTCAAACAATGACATTTCTCTAAAACGGAATATGTAATTAAAACAGCTCCTCCAAAGACCGCACATTAAAAATGTATGAGGCAGTCCAACATCAAACTTTATGAAAGTGAATCGTGGGTGTGTTGAAATACTTTAAGCCGATGTTTTGTTGATCTTTCTTCAAAAGGAAAGTGCGTTTAGTAATCAAGTGGTTATGAAGATTTAAATAACATTTTAAGTCAGTCAAAAAATACAACTATTCTTGTAATCACATAAAGTGTCAAAAACAACTAAAAAATTCAGGATAAATCAACAATAGGATTTTAATTTGAATCATCAGTATAAGCTCTAGGTTGAACAGCATAACAATGAAGTGAAAAAGAGAGGGCTTTACCGTCTCATTTTGTAGGGGCTATACATATATTGTCTAGAAAAAGATACTTGCTTTTTATGGTTACAACAGAATGATCTTCAAACTGAGGCAGTTATGTTGCATATTTAAATGAATTAGCAATACATGACTCCTCTCTGAAACAGCATTTGGAAAATCATCTGCTTTTCCTGCAGTCTTCACCCTAATTTCAGAATGACTTAATTTCAAGTGTGAGTGCCATCGTGACATGGAATTCAGAAGGAAATTTCTGATGCCTTCTTTGTTTCATTAATATTAGATGAAACTCCTGACATTAATAGTGAACAACATCTGTATACCGTTCCTTACATAAATGTTAAGCCGCCGATATAGCCTTCGATGTTAAAGACGGCATATAAATGGAACATTAAAAAAAGTTACATAACTGTTGACGAAAATGTTGATCAGAGGTTTATTTGCTTTACAGATTACGTTCTGACAGAAAACGGACACTCTTGAATCTGCTCTCAGTATCATCGTGCACTGTTTCAATGTTCTTCTTACTCTTCTTCTGCTCCTCCTCCTGCTCCTCTTTATGTTAGGCGTAATCGCCGGTTTTATACCTGAATCAATCAATCTTTCTATCTCTTTTTGGTCGTCCCGGACTTCTTCCTTCAGAAATTTTCTTTTTCTCTATTTTTTGTAATAGTTTATCCGACATCCTGGATATATATGCATTTCATTCCTCGTTCCTTCTTATTCATTCACTCAACGGTTGGATCTTAGATATCGCTGTCATCTCTTCATTTCTTACTTTATCATACATTATCTTTCCAGCTATCTTCCTTAACGCCTTCATTTCTGTTGTTTCCATCATTCGTTATGTTCTTCTGGTCTCTGTTCTTTTTTCTAACGCATAAGTTATTACCGTTCGGATTACTGCTTTATAAATTTTGACTTTTGCTTCTTTTCTCATATATTTATTTCTCCACACTAGCTCATTAATACATCCGTATATTTCTGCTGCTTTTACAATTTAACTATTGATTTCTTCGCCTAGATTTCCTCCACTGGCTTGTCGTAATTTCTACGATACGGACCACCGGCTTTACTTCGCTTCCGAACGGAACCATACCAAGGATTTTCACGGCACAAAAAGGATCCATCGCCCTCGGGAACTAGAGGCTCACATGTTATCTCCAAGACCACATAGTACTTTATTTTCTGCGTTAATACGCGTTCATCAAATGTCGGGTTAACGATGTAAAATACATAATAATATTTCCATTATACTTATTGCTGGAATGAATAAATATTGTATTAAAACATCTATTACATCTTTACATCTATTTTGTATGACTTTTGCTGCAGTATAATAAACAATGCCCTTTCCTAATTCATAAAGGCCCAGAGATTAACATAATCTAAACACTATCACTATTACTCCGGTACTTATGTTAAAATGTCCGTTAGTATTATAACAATTTATCACAAGCTATACCTTCATCTCTACAGAGTTAATAAATTAATTGTTTTGCAGCATTATCAATTAATGCTGAACGAGCTGAAAAAATATCCGTAGATTGTGCCTTTGGGTTACAAAATGTGTCATTAGAAGATTCAGACGGAATTATTAGTTTATAGGAGGTAACAGACACGAAATGTTTTAGAGGCCAACTAACTTTAACAGTTAAAGTGACACTATCTGTAACTTTGCCAACGCATCTGTTTTAGGTTCTCGAAAAACATAAAATTTCTCTACATGAAATGGCCATAGTAAAAAATGTAAGTTATCGAATGTCTAATGATGGATTAAATTAATGTAATTAACTTTTATTCCATCTGGTGTAATAGCTAAATAAAATTATTCATACTTTATTTGTGTTTGCTGCACTTTTTGAACTCTAGATATGTGGCATAAAATTAAAATATGTTTAAGAGTTGGAATCAGGACTGAAAAATTCAATGCCATAGCCGGGATTTGAACCACGGACCTTCCGCTTATCGAGCGGCTGCTCTAACCACTAAGCTACCACAGTCATGCCCAGGAACACCTAGCGTTACAACTAACTGTATTCAGCTGCATGCTCTTGCGTTTATAAGAGGACATTTTAATATTATGCAAATCAGATACTTTCTTCTGTCAATTTACTTGTTTTTCTTGTGTTCTTTAACAATATTGTAAAACATTACTGAATCTTGTGCACAAGTGACGCGCGGTACAAGTCGTAATTCACCAGTTACGTAGGGAAACTTCTCCAGAAGATACTAAACCCTGGACACTGTCATTACGGGCGCCTAGGGCACCATGATTCAAGTTTACGATGAAGGTGTGCTCTTCCATAATGGAAATCAAGCTTCGCAAACTGGACATAGAATACTGGAGCAGAAAGGTGTAAAACTAGACAAGTCGACTGAGAATGATGAAGTTAACCCCATTTCCTGATAAGTTATCATTACAAATACTAATAGTTTTATTAGGTTTGTTTGTAGAACATAAATAAGACAATCTGTTTAGCATTCATCCACATGTTTGGTCACTCATTTGAAATACAAATACAATTGTTGCTCTACGAGCATATCTGCTGCAGATTATACATTGCTTTTGTCAAAAGGAATAGTCGGAATGTTCCAGTGCCATAAAGCGATGTTGATATCAGAAAAGCACAAATAACAAATTACGGAAAATGCTTATCCCAGTTAAGAGCTAAGGTAACTCTTTTTCACAATAGTATATATTCCTCTGAGTAGAATATTTTTTATCGAATAGCTTTTATTTGAGATTTTTAAGGTTCCACAGAAGTAATGTTTTAAATAACGTAACCTTTGTGATTCAAACAAGTTTCTTTTCATGTTTATCGTTCTTTAAACTGGTAGGTCATATCGGGCAATGGGTAAATGAAATGGGTGAAATAATGCTCAAATGAGGCCGAATTTCATAGATCTTCAGAAAACGTTGAGCAAGTGATCAGCAACTCCTTATGTAGGTAGTTACTATCAAATGACTGTCTATAGTTAAACTATCATGTGTCTGAAAATAGCAAATGGTGTCTGACTGAATATAGCTATTGCGCAGATTTTACAGTCCGACCTGGGAAACACCGAATAGTATTTGTAAACAATAAACAACGTCTTTGCCAACTACAGATGAAATGGGAAGATAATAGCAAAGGATTCAAATTTAAGAATTACAACGTTGACAAAATGGAATGGACAAAAATGGTTTTGTGGAAGAAAGGATGCTAAAAAGTTACGAAAAAGGTGTGGGCACTTTACATTCCATGGGACTTGACACAGGCCTAAAGCTCAAGTCTGTTGTCGACGACTGGAAATGGAAAATAAAGATCTAGATTTTTTTTTAACAAACTGGTGAGGTATCGTTACCGTACACCTGAGAAGGAAGTCTTTGTTCGGTTGTTGTAGTGTTTAACGCCCGCTTTTACTACTACGGCACCGCAGGCGATGACACTGATGACACATGGAATGAAGATGGAGCACCGGTGGAACGAGATGGCGGGGGAAACCGGAGCACCCGGAGAAAACCCGCCCTGACGCCGCTTCGTCCACCACGAATACCACATGCGGGTCCCTGGGATCGAACCCGGGCCGCCTAGGTGGTAGGCGAGCGCGCTAACCGCTCGGCCACGGCGCCGCCTTTGTTCGGTAACATGAAGGATCACTGCGAGGTAAAATTTCGGCAACAATAAGGAATTGTAGCCAACTTTCCACAAGAGGTCCCTAGTACCCCCAAACAATGGTTCCGTGGCGTAATAATGAAGTTCCCAGGGACGTACCAGCGGTATACTGACGTTGGTGAGGAGTATATTTAACACATACCATGATGAGTAATTTTTATAGACAAACGAGAAATAAAAACTAATATGAATGAATGCATTTTTTGTTGGAGTGAACCATTTCGGAGATATTCCTTGTTAATTGTATGAGGATTTGCATGCTTTTCTCAAATGGAAGATCGTTATTCTTTTTTATGCCTTAGCCGCGCAAAGAGAATGGAATTTCAAACCCTTCAAATAGCGACCACTCTTAAAACATATGACTATCGCTATAAGCTTATTGTATTCCCCTGGTACCTACAAGGAAACAAGCAATAAGATAATTTCTGCAAATATTTATCTCTACTAGCATGAAGATAGAGGAATAACCTGAGACAATGTTTTTATTTAATGACACCGGCCGTGACAGCTTACGCAGTTTGATCAGAGGAATAAAAGCTTGTAAGAATAGCACAAGAGTAGAGAAAGTCATATGAGTGTAACACATCAGATTTTTTGTTTACAGAAGATTGTTTAGTGCTGGCGAAATATTCTAATAAGCTTCGTCTTGCATCCTAAAGTCTGTCTGATTTGTGAGTTGTGGTGATTTGTACTACAGAAAAATGAATCAAATTACTTAACCTTTTCAGTAGGTTTTCAGTTCACTTATCTTTAGCTTTGTAATTTTAATGTTTCACTCCATGCATGCTCAATTTAGCTGTGATATTCAGAGTGCTGGTGAAGGCAATATTGGCGTCTTAAAATTTCAGTAATTAAGGTAAATTAGGTCGTGAACTCACTATATATGAAACGACATTCAAGAAAAAAAATTAACAAACTTTACTGCTTAAAATGTGGAAAAATTAAAAAACAGCCAACACATCAGAAATGTTAATGCCATGAAATATTTTATGGACCAATTACATAGCTAAAGAGGGTATGTATTCTTCTTGAAGTAAGTTTTCTCGTTTGTCTGTTGAGCTCAGCAGGATAAACGTTTTGTTTTTCAAGTTGCTGAGTCAAGCATATAGTTTTTATTTATTTATTTATTTATTTATTTATTTATTTATTTATTTATTTATTTATTTATTTATTTATTTATTTATTTATTTATTTATTTATTTATTTATTTATTTATTTATTTATTTATTTATTTATTTATTTATTTATTTATTTATTTATTTATTTATTTATTTATTTATTTATTTATTTATTTATTTATTTATTTATTTATTTATTTATTTATTTATTTATTTATTTATTTATTTATTTATTTATTTATTTATTTATTTATTTATTTATTTATTTATTTATTTATTTATTTATTTATTTATTTATTTATTTATTTATTTATTTATTTATTTATTTATTTATTTATTTATTTATTTATTTATTTATTTATTTATTTATTTATTTATTTATTTATTTATTTATTTATTTATTTATTTATTTATTTATTTATTTATTTATTTATTTATTTATTTATTTATTTATTTATTTATTTATTTATTTATTTATTTATTTATTTATTTATTTATTTATTTATTTATTTATTTATTTATTTATTTATTTATTTATTTATTTATTTATTTATTTATTTATTTATTTATTTATTTATTTATTTATTTATTTATTTATTTATTTATTTATTTATTTATTTATTTATTTATTTATTTATTTATTTATTTATTTATTTATTTATGTATTTATTTAGTTATTTATTTTTTGTTTTTTTTATAAATGTTAAGTTACACGACATTTTTGTATATAAATGATATTCTGATACACTTTGCCTCGTAACCTAAGGAATGTGTAATTTACGTGTGGAATTTGATGTTTGCGAATATGGTGTTTCACTACAGAAAACGCAGCAAAAGACTTAGCTTAATAACTTCAGTTTTTTCCAGGTAGTTCTCAGTGTTATTATATTGGCCTCCGCTATTTTACTTTTGGAATTCACGTTGGTTCAATTTAACTGTAATATTCGTACAATGCTGGTGAAGGTAATAGCAGCGTCTTGTGATTTCAATAGCTAGGGTAATTAGGTCATGAGCTCACTAGTTTAACCCCTGTACGAAGATCCCCCCCCCCCCCAACTTGGAGTTTGGACCAACCCTCTGTGAAGCACCAGTTAGTGTAACTACGTTAGTAGTCAGAATAGCTTGTATTATTGTCTTGGCTTATGAAGCACGTACTCACTAAGGCTGTAATAGATTGCACCGATGTTAACATTCTGCAGACTGTTGCAGTTTTGTATGGCGCTATGTAAAATTCGCTAGTTTCTTTGACTAAAAGGAATACAGGCATTATTTGGGATCTAAAAATCTGATGTTACATGATAAGGTGGTGCGGGGGTGGTGTGATGGACATTACGGATGTTCCTAACCATAAATCTAATAATGTAACTAAAACTAGTATAATCTTTATTATAAAAGCTAAACAAAAGAACTCAGTACTAAAAATTTCAATTTAAAATTCTTCCTCGAAACACTTCAAAACCTATTAAGAATAATATTCTATATACCTAACATTATTCATCTTTCTTATCTTAATTAAACACTAGCACTAAATTAAAACCTCCCCATAAAAAATAAAATAAGCGATAAAAAAACAATCTGATGTACTGCACTCAAATGACTTTCTCTACTCTTGCAAACTCTTATTCCTCTATCTTCTTCATGTTACACATTTGCAGAAATTTTGTTATTGCTTATTTCCTTGTAGGTGCAACGGAAATATAGGAATACAGTAGGCTTTCAGCGATAGTCAAATCCTTTAAAGCTGGTCGCTACATGAAGGCTTTGGTATTCTGTTCTCTTTGCACGGATAAGGCATAAGAAAGTGAATAACGACCTTTCATTTCAGAAACGAATAAGTGTTGCTAAAACTCATACAAGTAACAAGCAGTATGTCCGAAATGGTTGTCTAAAAAAATTATTTGGTCTTAAATTGTGTATTTTAACGAGATTTACATTTTTGTACATCAAGACTTGCTCTATCTCTTACGGTTAACCAGATGTACAAAAGTCATCAGTAGTAGACATAATTTCATGGGATATAGCGAGAAAATTCAAAATATACATTTCATTTGCCATAAAAATATCTTAAACATATGGCATTTTAATCAAAATCCTTGGAGCCATTTTTGAGAAAATCAAAGTTTTCCAAAAATTGTCCATATATAGGCTAGTTTAGGGAAGAAATTTTCTTCAAATCTTTGCGTTGCATCCTTAATTTAAATACCAACTTTGGTATTTAACTAACTTTTCGTTTTTGACTTATGCTGTTCAGAGATAGACACACACACACACACACACACACACACACACACTCTCTCTCTCTCTCTCTCTCTCTTTCTCACACGGACCTTGTACTAAAATGCTTTTTTGGATTAAGGGAGCACAAAACATATATTTCCGGTGAAATCTCGACATCGATTTTTGTTGGTGGAATAGAGTATTTCCCCTACCTAATATACGTAGTAGAGAAAGTAAAAATATGAAAATATGAACACATTTAAATTTATTATAGAAAGTACTTCTAAAATTATATTCTTTGAATAGAAATCAGCTAAAAGTTACTCCACATAAAGCAAAATTGGATACTATAAAATGAGCAAAAGTCAAAATGTACAAAACCCGTTAAATTACGCTTGTGATCTGGCAAAATGAAAGCTGTTCAAGCCATATACCGGTAAAACGCTTTAGGTCTCTAATTTAGATATCGCACGGCTGGTAATTCTAGAAGCTCTTAACTTCTGCATTAGTACAGAAAAACAATTATCTGCAAATAAAAGTATCTGACATAACTCTCTGCAATGCTTTTATTGACATTTTTTTCTCTCGTGCATAGTACGTGTTAAAATCAAACCTTAATCTAACGAGCTCCAAAAGCGACGATGCGGCGACCGCAGATTGTAAAATTGCCGGTTTGCGGCCAAGAAAGCAGCGGAACGCTGTAACTTCATGATGGCGTCGCTATCTTCGCTTTAAGGGCGGGTAGCTTATTGACTTGGCGCTTGTAAAAGGTGCTACTAACTCGCTTAACCGTTGATTTGGTGCTAAACGTCGTCTGAATGAAGATTAATGAGGATAAAGCAAACACTCTCTTATCCTGCTCGCACTTTGCGAGTCGGGACACAAAGCGAGGTCCCAAAACGGGATCACAGCCAATTACAATGTGCTTGCAGTAAACAATGGTTTACTGAGCTAACAACGTGCACGCTTAACATCACATTCCTATTGTAAATCTTAAACAAGTTTCCCCTGCATGGGGTAACCAATATCCCAACCAGGCTTAGTCAAACAGCAAGGAATAATCAGCATATTTATTCCATGATCCAACAGGCTCATAGCCAATTATCGAGGATTCTACCGACTATTATAGGAATTATAGGGAAAAGATACAGGTACCTACAACGGTTTATCCTTGAACAACAATTTATGCTATAAATGACTATTTTAGGGGTCCCACAGAACACTACAAATGCAGGAGAATGTGCCAACTGCCCAGAGTGTGTGCCTCGGAGTAAGCACTGCTTTTAGATGTAAATAAAACACGCACCCAGTGAGTTTATTGTACCGCTGAGCAGGCCACTTTCTCGGGCAAATCCATACGAATCAAAATGTTATGCCCGACAGCTGTGAATGTTCGTTTAAATAATAATGAAGACCCAGTTTTCATAGTTAAGGAAGCAGAGAAATGAAATAATTGAAACCATGTGTTTAGGTTTAAAACTTTACTGACATAAAGGGATAAGGATTTTCCTAATAAAGCACATTTTTATTAGCATCCATTACAAGCTAAGAAATAGTAATTGCTTTTAATACAAAATATATAAAGGTCTTCATTTTCCTAAAACAATTGCAGCCTATTGTAGATTACCAGCTGAAATAAAACTAATGATCTCCTTGCCATCAATGATTGCTAAAGCTTCCACCTCACCCACCAATGCTTATACTTGGCTCATGAATTTATGACTTGCCCTTCCCTTCCCCCTCAGTTTTATTAAGGCCAGGCGATATCCCCCAACCTCCCTTCCATGCTAATGTGCCCGCCGGCACACAACTTGAAGTGTGTTGAATTTAGAGTATTAACCATTTTTTCCCGACTTGTCTATTGTTTAACAAATGAAGTCAGTCTCTGTTGCCTCTGTTTTTCTAGTTAGAATGATTTCGGAGGGCTTCAGTCTGTGAACAGCGTAACTCAAAAACGAAAAGTCGATTAAAAACCAAAGTTGATATTTAAGTTTAATATCTTTCAAGGATGTGACACGAAGATTTTGAACAAAATTCCTCCACCCTAAACTACCCTTTACGTGGACAATTTTTCGAAAATGGCTCTGACGATTTTTATTAAAATGTTTAAGATATTGTTATGGCAAATGCAATGCATATTTTAAATTGTATAGCTACAGACCATCCTGTATACTCTTGATGATTTTTGCATAACTGGTAAACCGTAAGAGATAGACCTAATCTTACTACACAAAAAAATGTAGATTTAGTTAAAACATACAATTTTTGTGGAGTGAACCATTTTGGAGGTATTCCTTGTTATTTGTGTGAGTTTTGCAGTACTTATACTTTTCACAAATGGAAGATTGTTATTCACTTTTATGTCTTAGCCGTGAAAAGAGAACGGAATTTCAAAGCTTTAAATGATTTGACTATCTCTCAAAGCCTACTGTATTCCCACATTCCCCTAGAACCTACAAGAAAATGAGCAAATGGTTATCTCAACTAACATGAAGAAGATAGAGGAATAAGAGCAGCTAATACCGAAGTAGAGAAAGTCATGTGAATGCAACGCATAGGTACTTTTGGGGCGTAGGAAAAAATGACGTTTTATTGACAATATTTGTATTGGACATATTTGTCACACTCATCATGTAGAATCCCTTGTTAACGTATGACCTTCCACCTGGTATAAAATTACTAGAAATGAATAAAATTCCCTTCGCTGCCGGGAATTGGACCGAGAGCCAGAAGTTACCACATATAAATCCTTAGTTAGTTCCTGACCAAGACTAGGAATGTTTATTGCGACACGTAGTGTGTTTCATAGCAGTTCCAGCCGCAATATTGCTGGCGTTAGGTACAAATTAGCATTTAGTAGAAACGAGCGACCCAAGTGACTCATTTGTGTAGTACCACAATGAAATGCGATTTTGTGCACCACCATACTCGGCGCTTTGCATACGCCGCACTTTACTACGAGGGGGTTCATATGGATGTTCGATTAATGAGTTTGCACACGACAGCGATACGGCCTGCTTTTATGTAGAGTACAATCGTGATCAAGCCTCATTCAAAATGTGTTTAAAATGGTTGTGGAGTGGCTCAAAATAGTTCCTGATCCAGTTACTTTATGGCTTTCACAAAACATTAATCAGGGAAGAGCTCCTATTACAGTAATAAATGTGAAGTAGGTCTTTGTTATTCTAGTTACAATGGATACACGTTTCCTTTCTGTTATCTGACACAGAAATATTCAGAATTTCCGGTAGAAATAACTTCGACTTGTTGCCTTAGTGTTCTACTGCCAAATAAAAAATTTGATCCAAATCCAATATAATATCAATATTCAGGATGACCAAACACAAATATGACTATTCGTCTTCTTTTCATAATTCTCCTATTCAAAATACAAATAAAAAGTTTGCTGTGTTGAACTCATATCACTTTCTTTGCACTTTTACGAAGTATTCTTAGAAACTCTTATTTCTCTACCTCACTGCTAAGTTTCTTGTAGGTGCAAGGGTAATATGGGAATTCAGTAGGGCTTAAGTGATATAAAATACTTTTAACGTTATGTGATCGCATTAAAACTCCGTTCTCTTAGTATGGCCAAGAAATAAAATGTAATCATGCCCTATTCAATATAATTATTTGCTAAACTTTCAGCCCATTTAGCTGAAATTTTATTTAAAATATTACCTAATATCAACATTGGAGGGGTTTAAACTTCAGTATGATATCTCATTCAGCTTCCGAGTTATGAAACGAGATTTTATCCTATATCAAATGCTCCACAGGATGCAAGTAAAAACACCGCTTTTAAAAATTATATTGCATTTATCTGATTATAATGTACAATTATGTCATATAATTCGGTTTTACTAGCCTTAGTTTAAAAGAAAATAATTTTAAAGTATGTAATTTAAAATTTTATACAACTTTAAAAGTCGATAACTCAAAACTCCTTCAAAAGAAAAGAATATATAACAGATTTAATTGTTTGCGTTCTGAAAATCTACACGACAAACTACAGAAGAATTGAATGAAAATTGCATCGTGTGAAACATTTTCAAAAAGCGAATACTGTGAAAAATAATTTGCAAAAACCTTACATTCAAAAACCGTTTTTATTCTATATTTTGTCCTACATTATATAAATATACCTATTTTTAATATAAAAAGTCATAAAACATTTTTAGTTTATGGCTCCTAAGTATTTTGAAATCCTGGAATATAAATGTCAATTTTTGAGAGATTTCTAGTAAATTTCAGTTGTGTATTCCTCTAAAGACCTTTTAGCGCTGATTTTCGTGAATTACAACGCATTATAGTAACTCCAGAATGCATTCATCTCCATTTTCTCAGAGAAAAAATTCTCTTTTGCAATATGTAAAAGGAGCAAATGGTACTAAGAATTAATATGTTTTCTTTTTTTGCAGATTTTTAATTTTATTAATTACTTTCTTAACCAAATGAGAACTGTTTTCATTTTGAATTGCAACACATTTTACATAGATATTGCATTTTAGAATTATTTTGAGATTTTCAGTCGTTTTGCGTTTATCGCATTTTCGAAACGTAATACCGTGCTTTAGAAGGCATGAAAAATGAAAATACAACAGTACAAGCCTTTTAAGAGCATTCCGCACAGTGTCACATTTGTGAAAAATCACATCTATTTATCAGTTAAGAGGTGAAATGCACCCCACACTATGACAGTTGTACCACAAGTAGACGCTTCTATTTCCCAGTGGTTGGGAATTTTAGTGTCTCCATCAGCAATTGTACACTCTTGTGACAAACGAGTCGTTTTATGGCCCTACTAGCATTAAGTACGTACTAAATGTTTTATTTATATGGACTCGGGGTTCTGTACAGCATAATGAAGGGGTACTCAGGAAAGGGAGTGGCAGAAGCTCATTTCACATGGATTAGCAGACGATGATAACATTTGTAATATTTACTGGAAATTCGTGCTCAGCGAGATGGCTCAGGCGGTAGCTCCATTTTCCACGTCGTGGGTTTAATTCCCGTGGCCGAGGTTCTTGACCCATGTTTTTGTCGGGGTTCCCCGGACCGCCATGTGAATACTGGGAAGGAAAATTATGTCTCCATTCAACAAGTTAGACGCCTCCAAATATTTTACACAAATTGGCTTTGTTTCGGCGAAAGGTTCTTTATTGACAATGATTGTATTGGACTACCGCCTGCGGTGCCGTAGTAGTAAAAGCGGGCGTTAAACACTACAACAACAGTTGGACATATTTGTTACACTCATGATGTAGAATCCCTGGTTAATGTATGGCCGAAGCAATACCTTTCACCCGGTATGCAACAAAATGCAATACCTGCATGTAACATGTAAGCTGCATTGAAAACAAGCTCTAATACAGTGTAAAACATTTTGGATCCAATTAATCGCAAACGACCGTCACCCTTATATTCGAGGAATTTGACCCCAAAAGTTGTGACATTCTGTAATATATAATATCTATTAAAGTTTTAAAAAGCTCCGCGAAAAATATAAGCTCTTCAAATTGGTTGTTTTTTACAATTTTGCTCGAAGATTCCCCTGGATTGCCATTTAGGTGCTATCAGGGACACCTGTTGATAATGAAACTATAGCATGTTTATTTATTTGCATATGCGGAAAGACCAAAATGGCGAAAGAATTTTCGAAACACATCATCAGTGTCAGTATACAAGCAAATATAGTGGGCAAACAAAGATACATAACATTGGGTACCTACCACATAATATGTTTAAGAAATATTGAAAGTATGAATTACAATTTTTTTTTATTGTTTCATTTATATGCCGCCTTTAACTGCAGAGGTCATATCGGCGGCCTTGACTATTGGTTTTTACTCGTTTATAGTGGGGGGGTTTTATACACTAGATTCACACACAGATTCACACTTTCATTCATATTTCCAACTCAGGGAAGGATGAGGAATAATCTTGGCTGGAGAAAAATTCCTACCCCCCTGCCGGAACTCGAACCCGGGACCCCTAGCACAGCAGGCAGAATTACTACATTTGTTGGGCATTCATAACCTTAATATGTTGCAAGGAAGTTGAAGAATTTAAATCCTTAGGAATACAGAATATGTCGATGTACATATTTTCTTCTAACAGAGACTATTTTTGGACAGCATTCCCAGTTCTCTGGAAGACGAGTTTATTATTTTAAAAACAAGATGTGATATCCATGTGGTGGCCTTTGCGTTTATAACTTGTTCTAGATGAGCATCGTTACAGTGAAATAGCACTCAAGTAAATTACTTTCTTACAGCAATTTCGTTACGAACCGAGTATAAACCACTCTGGCGCTAGGAAGTCGAGATTTAACGTGATATTCACATGAAAATGTACCTTCATTTTGTAAGTCAGATTATAATTTAGCCTTTATAGATAAATTTAATATGATCTCGTGAATTTTGGTTCATTAGAAGTATGTTTAATGTGATAACAATTACTTTGTTGTAATTTATTTATATTTTCAGTTAAAATATTATACGATTCCAAAATGTTTACCTACTTTAAGGATTTAAAATTTAGAGAACTTTTCGTTGCATAAATTAGGATTTACTATATGCAATCTCACCTTCAGAAGTTCGTTTATTAATAGCAATTTCTATATACTCTGTAACTTATTATGGTTAATTAGTCAAGGGCTAACTCAAGAGGGTAAATGTTTCAGATTAATTTTATTGTTTACCTGCCGCATCACTGTGTTTTCGTAATGTTTAATTTGAGGTAAAAGCGAAAGAATGAACATTTAAAATTTGTTTTAAAACTACTCTATGCATCAATGGCTGAAACAACAAACTGATAAATGTGGATCTGACACATAAATCATCAATGAATATGCAGAGAAAATGCTTTATTCAACTATAGGGAATACATATTCATAAATTTAGCTCATTTAATACGGCATGACAGCGAATTCAAAACTAAGCTTACAATAAATAAAATAAGTAATAAAACAAAATAATAAAATTAATATATGTAATAATTATATGCAACACAATATTCATAATATGTATAATATAATAAATAAAATAAATTAATATAATGCCATACAGAAATGAAAGGAATACAAAATTTAGTAGAGTATTTAAATAGAAAGATGGTTTCTTCAATACATTCTGAGCATAAAAGAAAAGAAATCCTACAACTATGCACAGAATATGAAAATACAGCGCTTAGTATTTTGAAGGAATATTCAATCTATGACGCCATAATGTCGTAAATTATTAATTATGCTTCTTGTCCATCCTATAAATATAATTCAGCAAAACTAATTATATTATATTTAATCACTTATAATTTAATTTCAAATACTAGCTGAACTACAGTAACTCAAAATTCAAATTTAATTTGAAGAATGAAGTTAATATAACTGAGATAGCACATATTGTGTGTAGGTAAGTAAAGGTATTTAAACAAACAGCAGATAAATTCAGAGAAGAATAACCTACAGCGTTAAAATAATATTCCAAGATAACTAAACAATTCTTATTAAAGCTTACACACAAGTGCAAAAATGTAGAAGTGATAACGGAAAGCAATATTCTCTAGGATAGAATGGCACCCAATAAAATAGGGAGAGCTGGAAGCTCAACAAGAGCTCTGCATGCAGTTGTCGAACTCATTCTGAGAATTGTTGTTGTTGTAGTGTTTAACGCCCGCTTTTACTACTACGGCACCACAGGCGGTGACACTGATGATACATGAAGATGGAGCACCGGTGGAATGAGATGGCGGGGGAAACCGGAGTACCCGGAGAAAACCCGCCCTGACGCCGCTTCGTCCACCACGAATACCACATGCGGGTCCCTGGGATCGAACCCGGGCCGCCTAGGTGGTAGGCGAGCGCGCTAACCGCTCGGCCACGGCGCCGCCCATTCTGAGAATGAGTGGCCAGAATTGATTGTATGACGTCATATGACGCTCGAGCCTTTGTTGTGTCAAGAGACATTTCACTCGTCACGCACAGAGTACCATAAAGTCAGAGTTGCCAACATGCTCCTAGAGTTTACCACATAAAGGTGACAGTTTGAGAAATTTTAACGCAAAATAAAAATACAGGTTATTTATCTACGTTATACTCTTAGACACATTAAATAGTTTAAAGGAGGTTTTTATTGTTAGAAATAAAATTAAATGGATTGATTAACTTATAGTATTATTCGTTTAAGGCAGAATAAAGCAATATTTGAACAATGTTGAAGGAGAAACTTGCACCACGTAAGTTGGTTTAGCCGTAGGTAGCTTGTGTTCAAGAGCATTTTCTACAAGCATTTTCATTATTTCCTCAAAGTGGACATATTACACGTGGAGAAATACAATACGATAGAGGTATCTCTTATTATTAAGATTTTTAAGGTACCAGATTGCATCACAAAAGTTTATGGACAATGTTTCTGACAGGTTTTTGATGTGCAAAAATTCAGTAGAATAAACATTTAAGAAGCTGTAACAGTTTTAATGTCTTTATTTCACCTTCGTATAGTGCGCAGAGAGAGCAATGTTTGTAATCCAAAAATTTCTTCTTCTGCTTTCCACAAGTATTGGGCTGTTGCCTGTTACGCCCTCTTGATTAGAATTGTTGATCTTTCCACCTCTTTCATGGTCTTCCCAAAGATCTTCTGCCAATCGTGTGGCAGAAGATCTATAATTCATTATGGTATCTTTCGTCTTCCATTCTTGTGTATTTCCAATTTTTCTTGCATTCCTTAATCTGCTCATGTAAGCTACGCATTCCCAGTTCATCTCTAATGTCGACATTTCTTTTTGTCTCTTAGTTTGCACCCAAATACTCCTAGGAATCGCGTCTCTGATGCTTGTAATCTTTGTTCATATCTATTTGTTAGCCTATGACTCACTTCCGTATGTTATGGTTGGTATTGACATTCTTTTATAAAATTTAAGGAAAGTTTCCTTTCTAACTTTGGTTTTAAGTGCTCTATAAATGGTTCCGTTAAAATAATAATTACATCTTTCACTTTTTTCTGTCATAAGTGATACTGTAGTTCCTAAGAAGTTGACGAGTTTACTCTTTCTATTTTCTGCTCATTTGTTATTTTGTTGGGAGTTGGCTCCTAGCCCATAAAATCCATAGCTTTTGTTTTAATAGGAACATTAGTAAATTATATTGATTGGCAGTTTTGGATAAAGTACGAGCAACTATTTGGAGTGAATCCTCACTCTCAACAATCACAATTTGATTTTCAGCAAAGAGTAATGTCATAGAGAAATTTCTTTTGTTAATATTATAAGAAGGTTTCGGCTCTGGTTGCAAACGACGTTACGTTAAGAGCTACAGGTTCATTGATTTAAAACTTAACGGTACGGTATTTCTTCTGTCACACTGACAGAAGAAGAGAAATCATATGGCGGTTTCAACAAGATTCTGCTACTCCCCATACAGCAGAGTAGTCCATGAATAAAATTAGGGAAGTGTTTGAAGGAAGAGAGATTAGTGCTGGTGTATGGCCCTCTTGCTCCCCCGATCTAACAGTGTGTGCTTTTTATTTGTGGGGATCACCTGAAAGACGAGGTTTACGACACAAATTCTCATACATTGGAAGAACTAAAACAAAATATTAGAAATGAAATCGGAAACAATACGAGGCCCAACTTAGTCGTCTGAATCAGAATGTGTTCTCCCGATATAATGCTTGTTTACTCGAAGGCGGACATTTCCAGCTTCTTCTATAAGGTAAGAGTGTTATATATGCTTTACGCGCGGAGTTTACATAGTAGCAAAGCCGACTATGGCACACTCAATCACGCACAGGCGAAATGTCCTGCGCCAGTTAGGTTTTAAATGAAGAACCCTGTACTTTACTGTTTACTGCACTTCATGTCTGTTAACAGTAGGGGCGGTAAGGAAGAAGAGTGTTAACACACCGCTACACTAATCTGTTTGTAAGGCGACGTGACTGTACCGCCCATATCCAACATGCCGCTACGTCACGAAAGCTCACTGCAAAGGAAACTTATGTTACGGAACCGAAGCCTAATCATAAGCATAGAAGTTTAATTTTTTTGTCCATTGCCTCTGTATGTCGTCAATATAAATATTAAAATGAATCGGAGGCAAACTGCATCCTTGTCTTATACCCAACTTTATCTTACTCTTCAAAATTTTGTCAGAAAAATAAAATTCGCACATGTGTGTTTATGAAACACATAATTCAAAAATGAAATTTCGATAAGTACCAGAAGAAGCGGCCACTCTCTTAGATATTTTGATACCTATTTCGAAAACTTAGCGAAACTAGGCAATGTGTGGTCTGTGGCTAAATATAACGCAGTTATATGGTGCGGAACATTTTGGTATCCTAAATGATAGATAAGATTTAATGCAACAAAGATCTTCCTAATCTCGAATTAATCACCTAACTGTGTAACACTGAACACGATTAACTGCCTTCTTACGTTATGTGGCCCACTCCAGAAGCGTTACTTTAACTGCTCTGGCGGGGTAGTCCGTAACGCCTAAAACTGATGTCCCAACGGTCATTGGTTCGGTTCCTATCATGTAGTTATTTTTTTCTTCTTTTTAATACGTAAATTCCATACGAAGATTTGCCGTCCCGTCTAACTCCTCTATTTGAGGAAAGGAGGCTCATTCCGGATCATCAGTTCGGATTCCGTCAAGGCCATTCCACTACCTTACAGCTCCTGCGTCTTGTTGAGAGGGCTGCCCTGGGTTTCCAGGAAAACTTCAAAACTGTCGCAGTACTTCTGGATGTGGATAAGGCCTTTGCAACAACATGGCACCAGGGCCTACTGTACAAACTTAGAGATGCAAATCTCCCCTCCCCCTACCTGACCCTCATAGCCAGTTTCCTTCGTGACCGCACTTTCAGGGTGCGAGTGGAGGGCAGGTTATCAACTATCAGACCAATAGCGGCCGGAGTACCGGAAGGTAGTGTTCTATCGCCACTGCTCTTTGCCGCATACATGTCTGACTTCCCCGTTGAACCCAGCACTGTTACGTGCCAATATGCCGATGACGTCCTCATACTGGCCCGTAACAAAAATCTACGTTACTGCCTTCCCCCATTGCAAAGACACCTAGATGCCATTGAGAGTTGGAGTGAAAAGTGGAGAATGGGAATCAGTCCACAGAAAAGCTCTGCTTTTGTGTTAGGCAAAATTCATTCCTGGAGACCAGAAAGGGACCTGACACTTGGTCAGAGGAGAATCCCTTGGGTCAACACAGCCAAGTACCTTGGTGTACAACTAGACCGAGGACTTACCTTCACCAAACATGTCACAGCTAAAGCTGCCCAAGGTCACGGAGCTCTGGGAAAGCTCTATCCCATCTTTAGGTCTACTATGCCTACACGACTTAAACTACGCATTTATCGTGCGATCATCCCTCCCCTGATCCTGTATGGATGCGAGGCATGGGGATTCGTGGCTCAAACCACCATCCGCAGACTGCAAGTCGTGCAGAACAGGGCCCTTAGGATGATCTACGATACTGACCGTAGATTTTCTTCCCATATTCTCCATACTCATTCTGGCATTCCATATATTGTGGATGTGCGAGATAGAGCCCGCTCTATGTATGCGAAACTTACGCCACACCCTAACCAGCTGGTAAATACCCTGGGACAATATGATCACCATCTTCCCAGGAGGCGCAAAAGCTATCGTTTACCCAAGGATGTCTTGGGCTAATTAGCTTCGCTGCTTCCTCATTTCACCAAACATTCCAATGCATTCGGTTTCTCGCTAATTTGACACTGCTTGACTTGCTGGTTAGACAAGCTGACCTTTGCTAAGTGAGCAGAGGGGCATGGGTGCCCCAGGATGGGTAGACATTCTAACTGGCACTCATATCCCTAGTCTATAGCAAGAGAGAGTAACCAATCATCACCATTGGCTGACACTGACAAAAATAGCTTGTACAATGACTACATCTTTCATACCTCACGGGTAAATCCATACTAAATGGATAGGTACCGTGGGCATATATCCCGCTCGGGTAAACCCGAGCGACCTGATTTGGCTCTTGGCTCTCTTGGCTCTTGGAAGATTTGCCGTTATTCGTAACTTAGCAGGGCTTTTCAGACTCATCTGAGGATGGCGACTTGAACATACCAGGTCCCAAGTCGGTCAAGATAAGACTGAAAAAGAAAAAGATGAAGACCAAACACTTACATTAAGCAGGTTTAACTTGTATTTTACTTTGTGATTTTATTTTTAACCTTCGCATTTTTATCTGTGTACATTTTAAGATCAGTTTTGAGGTTTTAACTGTTTTTATGTTATCCTTTTAGACCAGTTTTACATTTGAACTGTTTTAGCTTTTATCTTTCTTTTAGACTCCCCGTTTTAATATTTGATTCATTGTTACGTGGTGGTGAGTTTTTCCCTGCTTTTATCTTCTGACTTGGGGCCCTAATGACCTAGCTGTCGACGGGCCCTTAAACCCTACTCACTCACTCACTCACTGTCGTCAGTTTTAGGCAACGACCCAGTATCTGTAAATACAGTGCTGCGGTTTTGTTCCATAATTGATTTTATGAAGCAAGTGTAAGGTTATTTTATTTCAGAGATTTTAGCCTTTTAGATGGCAATATTTTTGGGTTTTTTAACGTTTTAGTGTTTTTTACTTTATAGCAATTTTAAGTTTCTGTTTTTAGCATTTTAAACGAAACGTTTAATAGTTGTTTAGCTGTTTTTATCTATTTTAACCTTAGATTTTTAGTTTTTAATGGGTGATGTTTTAACACTTGACCGTACGTAATTTTACTTTTTGACTTAGGGCCCTAATGACCAAGTTGTCGACGGGCCCTTAAACCCAACACACTCACTCACTCGTAACTTAGGATATGATTCGGGACACTGCAGTTAATATGCTAAAGCTTTAACCATATTAGAGTATGGCAAGCTATGCATGGCGAACTACTTCACCCATTTCACCGCCAGAATGTGCAAGCACTAAGACCGGAAGACTTTGGTCCTCGGCTACAATTGTGTAACTGGGCTTTACTCCAGCAGCCTGATTTCTCTTCATCAGTATCCCCGTATTCAACAGGGACGGTCTAGTTCTCAATTCAAGAAACAGTCATGTTTGGGGCTATGTCAATCTATATGGTGTCATGGAGAAGAGTCACCAGCAGATGTTTTCAGTGAGCATATGGGTTGGCATTATTTCAGCCCATATTTGCTGCCTCCTTGGTTAAATTGACATATTTATCTTCATGTGTTACAGCACATTTTACCCACATTTATTCAGAAGATGTACCCCTTCATATTCGTCGTCGAAAGCGGCTACAGAGCTTCGCCACATTTTCTCCCTGGCTGTGCGAGAGCATCTGAACCATGTTTATGCTGCCCGATGAATCGGAAGGGGGAGTCCAACTGTACCTTGGCCAGCACGTTCTCCCGACCTCAACCCAATTTAGTTCTTTTTCTGGGGGTCACCTAAGTCTATGATGCATGAAACAGCTATTGCCTCAGAAAGGGATCTAACTGCCCAAATAATAGCAGCATGTGAGGTTACTCGATACACACAAGATATTTTGGATAGACTACGACAATCGTTCCTTCGCCGCTGTCAACTTTCATTGAAAACGCAAGTCGCCATTTCGAGCAGTTCCAATAAAGCAGACGTGGAGACTTGCATTTAGTATTTGTTATTTTATTTACGTTCGTTCACTCTTTAAACTACCTCCATTTTGAAGTACAACATGTGACAGCTGTACACATTAGGTAGGATTCAACCTTTGTGAGAACGAATTGTAAATAATTGTAGTGATACATTGTGCTGTGTTAAAATAAAATGCATACATTTAAATAAGAACTAAAAGCTCATACAAAACATAATAAAATAAGAGAAAGTGAATGAGACTCGAACTCGATTACCTTTTAATTAAGAGACAATGTGATAACCATTGCGCCAGAGGAAATCACTCCAACATCTCTGTTCATTTTCGGTGTTGTGCACTCAATGGTATCATCATTACCCAGTGGCGTACTGGCACTTTAGATACTTAAAGCCGTAACTTTATTTGAACCAAGTCTCCTATCTTAAATTACTTGTTCAAGACATCGCCACTTGCTCCAAAAATATTTCTGTGTAGCTCATTAACAGCCTGTATATATAAAACGCTTCTCTTATCTGCTCATTTCGTATTGTATCTGTTCGTGTGCATCCTTTCACATGCGACAAAAATATCCCTGCTGCTTGTAATCTGATTCTTTCCTTTGATTTTATCATCCAGTTTTCACTTCCACACAACAAGGAAGAAACCATTGTCTTACATGAGGTTTTCTATGTTCTGTTGTCTTCAAACCTAAAGTTCTTTTATTGGTTCCATATATTGTCTGGAATTTATATATCTTACGAATGTAATTTAGCTTGGGGCGTTTCGTAAAACAAGGCCACAATGTTGCAACATTTGCTTTCACTAAGTATTCAAACGCAGACTGTCTCCGGCGCGTCTGCCCATCTAAACTCTGACATGGAATTTAACCCACAGGGAAATCTAAACTTATCTACCACGCTGATTTCCCATGCTTTCTCCCTAAAACCAGAGATAGCACAATGTTACTTCTCTGTTGTTTGAAAGTGGCCTTCTGCAGTGGTTCGTAATTACTAATGTTTACATCCTTCCTTGTACTCAACATACAACCATTTATATAGTTAATTACACTTTCAAATAACCTCCTTTGGTAGTCATAATGATGATGCTAGCTGTGACATACTTGTTATATTTTCCAATTAAGACTAGCGCCGTCATATTCAAGATGATAAAGGCAGTCAAAAGCAGTGAACCCTGATCTCTTCTACTATTGCATTTCTCCATATTAGAGAAAAGAATAGGATATTTAATTGGTGTAGTGGTCAGCGTCCAGGTTCCTCAGTTCAGACGTTTGCTTTAATGCGAATCATTCCTTACCCTGCGCAGGGTAAGTAGGTGTGAATGGAGAGAGTTCCGTGCCAAAAAATGTATTGAAAACCTCATCCAAGGGTTCTATTGAAAACCTCTAGTTAAGAGGTAGGGGAAACCGTAGGGGAAGGATTTACGAAAACTCATTTCTTGAATGACGAAGGGAGCGAGAGTCAAATGTTTAAGAATTGGACACTTTAATATATTAATGATCATAAGGTCAACAGTCAACTAAATGTATAAGTTTTTGGACCAAATATATGTTTTTTCGTCAATAAAGGATTCTTCGCTTCTTTCGCTTTTAAAATGGTATACTGTTTTACTCTACCATTTTTAAATGTCTCGGTGGCCATTTAAACAAGAGAGTGTATTGCATTTAAATATACTTATATTTTATTTTCTCTTTTCTCAAAACTACATTTTTTTCGCATAAAAAGTTGCTCGCGATGCACTTTTGGCCAGATTATTATGAAATCTCGAATATAAACTCCTTAGTAGTAACTTTACTTTATAATTTAGTCTGAAATTTTAAGATATGGTTTCTTGGGCATGGAAATATCAGTAATCAGTGAAGTTCAGTGATTTAAAATAAAATAAAAATTGCTTTCATTACACAGCTTAACCCCGATCAAACTTTATTTGCACTTGTATCAAGAACATGTTTAGCAAAATTGAAAACTAGTGCGCGAGGGACTTTTAGTGTACTTACTTGACTCAGGCCGGCAGCTGCCATCAAAGGCTTTCGAGGTCTAGGTATCTCATACCACTGCTTATAAATACGTGGCCCGACGTCAATGGAGAGGTCGGTATAAAGACGACTATGAGTGCGGCACAGCAAAGCGTTTCCACTATCGACTTATCTACGAGAAGTTCGAGAAAGGTGAATTTCCAGAAAACTCCGTGCTACGCCATTCGCACTTATATAAGCGAGTGCGGCAGCGAGTCGTTAAGTGTAGGACGAGACTACTGTTACTAGTTAGTTTTACGTGTGTTTGTGTATGTGTAGATAGTCGTCGTTGAGAGTGTGTCATCAGTTTTGGACATTTAATCGTCGCCTCGCAGTATGGAGGAGATAGCTTGTTGGAATACCCTAAAAACCAAGTGTGACATTTTTCCTCTATTTTGGCGCGGCCTGGTTATATTGGGTGATATTCCATCTCTTGAGTTACGTTAGTACTGCTAACTTTTCGCAAAATATAATCATGGTAAAGATACGTCCATAAATGGAGTTATTGCAGAATTGTACTTCTGTGTTTCAGTTGCAGAAGAGAAATAACATGACAGAAAAGTAAGTGAAAAATCACTATAATACTCTTAATTAAACAATTAATAATAGTTGGAAAAGAAGCTTAAAATTCTGCAGAGACTACTATTGATATGAAAAATTTGAAAGCTCTAAGTATAAGAATGTGGAATTCAGGCTTTTCACTTGACTGTCGCCTTAAGCCAAGAGTGCGGCTGTAGGATATTTCACATGTGATAAAGCCGATATTTTCTACCTCTGTGTAGGGCAGTGAGGACCACGGTTACTCCGAACCTCGGCACGTCTTAACAAGTGCAAGAAGGAAACAGTTGAGTGCCACTTGTGCAGGAACAGTGCTACAACCAATCTGGTTAATGAAGGCCCTCTCCCTTGGGAAGGTCAACTCTATTCTCTTGTAACGGAGTTGTCTTCGAGAAAAGAAACTTACCACTATATTATTGTCCTAGGTGTGATACCCTTTCTTCTACTCAGGATTTAGGAAAACTTCCACCGATCTATTCAAAGTACTAGTTCAGTGTGCCTCCTTGATACTCCTCTGTATAGACTTTCAAATGTAAAACTCATGTGACGTTTAAGAAAACAGTACAGAGTGGGCCAAAAGTCGCGATCGGGTAAAGCTTATATTGAAATAACTCACTTTCCGAAACCGAAAGCTAATTAAAAACTATTCATAAGATTCATATGCTTTGTGTTGCATTAGTCTGTCAATTTTCCGATAGAGTGAGATCATTCTTATGTTATAGCGGCAAGCCAGATTTTTCGCGGGTTATTAGTTGATGTTATCAATGTGAAACGCTGTTTGTGTTGTAAGTAATGACTGATACAAGCAAATATATGATTGAGGAACGTGTCATCGTTAGTGTGTGGGTTCATGAAAAAGAAAGAACTGGCGAAACGTACGAAGAAATCAGAGAAAACCTCTTTCTTCGTTTCAATAAAGCAGAAAACCGGAAAAGAAGACTTTCTCAACAGGCTCTGTACTGAGAAGACTTAAAAAATATTGCGGTGATGATGTTAGTAATCTTCTGTCTGAACTATTGGAGCGTTTGCCGAAGAAATAAAAAAAGGAAACGATCGGCGGAAATGCAGATTCCAAGAACGTCGGATGAAAAATGAAGGCTATCGTCCATACAGAGCCACCACGCTGACCGGCCCAGTTATGTTTAATTTTTCATATTTCCATTCCTTATTAGTGCAACAATAAATAAATACGTTTTTAGGTCACTTATGAAAGTTTATTATTGCTAAACAACCTTACACAAACTTAGAAAATATTGGATCGTGACTTTTGGCCCACCCGATTTTGTCTGGTCGAACAAGTATAGGCCAGGTCGTAACAAACATACCGAGCGATATGGATCCGCAGTAACGTGTCAGGCTCGCATTCGGGGGGTTGTGGGTCCGAATCCCGTGGCCGATGTTCCTGACCCATGGGTTTATTTCGGGGATTCCCCATATTGCTAGGTGAATGCTGAAAGGAGTATCATATTCCCCTTCTCCCCCAAATTCCTGTGCCTACTTTATTAATCATTTCATTCATCTTTCATCCCGTTGATTCTTTCAGGGTGAATTCACATTTCGAGTACCTTGCTTCCCACCCCTGATCTAAAACATCTTGAAAGAAACAGAGCATCCAACGCTGAGACCTACTGGACAAGAAATACCAATACTCCAACTATACACTTTAGATGGTTTAAACACAAAAATATACCACCGGTGTCAATAAAATCCAAAAATCTCAAAACTTTTAAACATTAATTCAGAACCACCACACATATCACAGTTTATCTACTTCGAGCTAAACCTTTACCCCATAGTCTCCCTGGACCTGGGCTAGGTACATCTCTCCTATGACTCTAGCTACGCCCTCAGTTCTCCTGTCATCCCCTTTAACGGAAGGCCACGACAGTATTTTAACCCTTTTTTTTTTAGTTTCAACATACAATTGCAATTACTTAAGTTGTTCGTAGCATTTTACTTCCTTGGAATTTTATGCATCCAAACCATGATAAACATCCTTTATAATCAACATTAGCTAGCGCTACTCGAGTCCTAGTGGATACCATATTCATATAACTTTACAGCTGTTATATATCACAGAGGTGGTGCAAGGAACTGTGTGCTTTAATTTCTCAGCTCGGTAATGTAGCCTCCGGCTTTCTTATTATTATTATTCTCCCCCTCAACAAAAGGAAACTGACGCCTAAGACAGTTTCTTTCCCTTTTATTTTAATGTTCATTCCAGGCTCTCTCTTCAGATTCGCTAATTCGTTATTCCATTTCCAATCCTCTGGCACATTTTGTCTGCAAACATTTTCCTTTAATTGACTTATGAAACACAAGGGGGTTATTTTCATCGCAGCTTCTGTTATCTTAAAGAAAACCGCGCCTTGGAGGTTTCAGGATTCGGATTATTATTTGGAGGAACGGGTCGTCAGCTTCGAATATTCTTTGTTAAAGATTTAAATGAAAAGTTGATTCACTTTTCAATTTCCGCACATATTAAAAACATGACGTGTAATAATTACACGAGTTTCTCTTCCAGAAAAGTTGTTGCTCCGCATGTGCAAGTGTCTTATTCGTCAATTGGTTTTGGTTGTAAGAATTATTTCCCAAACTACATCTTCTTAACATTTTATAATTGCTTTATGCAATAGCAATCACAATTGCCTGAATTGTGGACTAATGAAAATTCTTTTTTTCATTCTGCTTGCACTTATATTGGGAAACAGTTCTGTGAAGTATTTGAAAACTTCCCCTGTTTTGTTCATTCCCTTCACAAAGTTTTTCATGAATCCCAGTTTTATATGTAAAGGCGGAAGATAAACATTTAAAAGGTTCACCAATAGCGTGTGTTTTATTTTCTGCTTCTCTGGTTCGAATTCTTTCCTCTTGGGCCGTTCTTTGACTATGTAGTGCTGTTTAATAGCTCAACTATCCCACAGGCACGGGAAAATAACAAAAGTTTTTGAATCCACTCAGTAATTCTAAGAGAACTCCAATAACCTCTAAATTACTACAAATACGCCAGGTATATTCCTTCTACAATTAGTAACATACTCTGATGTGTTTCTTTCATACCAACTGCATGGACCACAGGAACTAATGGCAGTTCATTGCCATTATGAAGCGATACTGCTTTCAAACTAATTTTGGAAGAATCTATAAATAAACGCCAATCTTCAATATGGTACACAACGTTTAGTTTTGATGTACACGCACGCACCCACGCAGGCACGCACACGGAATGTTTTCTAAAAATACATTTTTTTTTATTCAGGGGACCACAAAACGAGTATTTCCAGTGAAATCCAGTATAGAATTTCTAGATAAAATGCCACACCTCTGCGTAGTGGAGAAAGTTGAAGCGGTTTTTAATGTTTTATCTTCATGGTCTACTGGTTTGCGGAAAGGGGAACTTCTGAGCAAATGAGAACCCCAAGCTGAAAAATTACTTTTGTTTTAATTATAAGTCAGAGGTATAATCATATATGTCAACCTTCACATTTATATTACATTTCCACGTTATATTAACATACTTTAAAGTCTTTTAAGTGTACTATGTCTTTACAAAAACCTAAACACTTCTCAGTCAGAGAAAATTTTTCAAGAATTCCATTGTTGTCACTATACATACATATATACTAAAACAAAATAACTCTAATGAAATGAAACAAATATAGGTACGAAATAACAAATGAACTGTTACAAAGTAAAAAGGAAGAAACAGATAAATATCGATTAATATAACCCCCTTGGCCAATTACACATCATTATGTCAAATCGAGATTGCAATGTCGCAATAAAAGGATTTATAGCTCTTTAAATGAACACTTTCGGCTGAGATAGGTCTATAAAATGGAACTTCACGATGGCCGACCGTAATTGTTCGTGAAGTGGGGACAATTGACTTACGTGGACGACGGTATTGAACGATAAAAGACAGCCGGGCACGTAACTGGGTTTAAAATTGAATTCTAATACTAGGTGCTTTTACCGCACTTCCGATCTGAAGGGCACATCTTGACTGAGTTTAATGTGGGCCGTGAAATGGAGTAATGGTGCTCAGATTGTAAAAGCAGCACTGTGACAGAAGGTTTATGTTCCAGTAGTAAAACACAAATTGCCAGTAAACCGATATTATCATTATTTAACAACCTAATTCTCCTACTGTGACCCACCAGCCGACAAGCTTTGTATGGAGTACTTCAGAGCTTATCAAAGGAACTGGCGGTGTGTAGAGATAATAACCCTTAATTAACTTTCCAGTTTTAATTAGCTGCCTTCTATTCCAGTCCCCCAGCACTCCTTTCTGCATATCCAGTTTTCGCATGATACATAAAAGCTCGATACTTTTTTATATATGAAGTAGGCTGGTAACACTAACATCCGATAGCACACTTATCGATAACAATGGAGCTACGCATTGCTAAACATAATGCTTCCGTAGTGCGAATATTTTTACAACTCGGATTCACACAACTTTCTCTACCCATTATCATTTGTTTTCATACACACTCTAAAGTGCATTCTAACAAAACACTATTGGGACCAGTGACAATGTGACAAATCTCACTACTGACACTAGTGTGACAAATGACTGTAGCTAATATTGTCTGTCAGTTTATTTCCCTTAAATTAAATCACAGAACACAGTCCCCCTTTTTCGTTTTTAAACATAATTTACAATACGTTGTGACCTTGCAACTCACAACTGTTCTGTCCGATCGTCAGCTTGACACACACTCAACTGACCCTCTCTACTCTTTCTGTCTCTCAAACCGTTTTCGACGGTATACTCACACCACACTCAAACAGGCTTATCCAAGAGCTGCTGCACACAACAGACAACTCCGACGCGACGATTAGATATCTACAACTGTCTCTGACGATACTCAAACTCTTTCAATACTGGCTATACACACATGCGCACACACACAAACACCGCACACACATACACACATTTATTTAAAAGTAGCTGCTAACAGCTATCTCGTTCAATACTTAACGACTAACTCTCTGTTCGGACTCTCACTTTTATATGTACCAGGCGAATTCTCTAGAAAATACACCTTTTCTCAAAACTTCTTATAAATGAGCCCGGCACGTGAAAAGCTTCGAGAATTGTCTGGAAACGCTTTGTTCTGACCACTCCATTGTTACTGGGCCGCGTACTTACAAGCAGTAGCATCAGGTAGTTCGACCTTGAGCGTCTCTGATGGCGGCTGTTGGCCGGCGTGACATTATTTTATTTAACAGCATTTGTGGAAAGACTTATACTGACAAATGGCGTCATATTGAAATGCAATCGCAACATGCTTTTTCTGTCCTTTGTATCTTAAAGTAGGAATACCGTAGATATATACATTTAGTTACTGTGTACAAATACAAGGTCATCAGATTAAACGGCAACGCTGCTAGCGGCACTTGGATCGCGGGCGCACGCCATTTGACTGCCGACATTTCAACCCTGCGCATACCGTCTTATACATCGAAACACAGGATGAACGGATAAGGTCAATTATTGCATTATTTTTTTTCGCAAATTACAATTTTGAATGTTCCCTAAATTCCTTCTCTCTCCAAAGAAGGTGCAAATGTTTTCCTTGTGCTCAGAGACAAGCACTGCGGCATCTTAACAGATTATCATTCACAGGTTGCAACTCTTCTTGGGAAATGTTGCGTATTTCATCCGATATATTATTTTGCAGTTCTTGTAATTTTCGGGGATTTGATTTATACACTTAGACTTTTAAGTTCTCCCACAAGTAAAATTTACAGTGCGTGAGATCTGAGAAGAGAGTGGACAAGTCTAAGCTGATGATTCTGTTACTAATAACGTCAGCAATGCAAAGAAAACCATTATGTATGAACTGTGGCCCTATCCAGTGGAAATAGGCCCTCCAGTAGCTCTTCATTTATCAACTGAGGGAGAAACTACTCCAAAATAATGCTTGGTAACGTGCAGCATTAATTAGTTCGTGAAAGAGCTGTGCTAATTGTGCAAGCCGGAATCACTATCACACCAAACACCAACCTTAGAATTAAATAGAGGACTTTGTTAACAATTTTTGATTCTTAGTAGGACACACTGACACATTGAGCGACTCGTGTCTGTAACTGAACTCTAAAACCTTGCTCCTCTGGCCTCCTTATATATTGGGGATGACGTCATACGGACCTTTTCGAGGTTTTACACATACACACACGCACCGGATGTGACTCAGCTAGAAGTCTCGCGAAAGTTCTGGATTCCTTTTGTTTCTGCTGTTCGTTTGTTGACAGTCACGTATCCACAGCAGTGCCATTAGGCAACCTGACCTTTAACGTCTTTGCCCGCTCGCCGGCACGGCATGTGGCGAGAAACAGACCGGTCATGTCCGTCCCCCGTTGTACGCCGAGCCCGACGTTGCAGCATTCTTCCTTGATTTTATAGTGACATAATTGGTTTCTGGTAACGTCAAATTTGGTACATACTTCCGACGATTTCATGTTATAGAAAAGGATATCAACTACCTTTGTGGAAGTGTTGAAACAATAGAACATTTACTTTCTACTTTCTAATTGCCCTGGCTACATGTACCTAAGATGCTGCTTGAAATTTTATTGGAATATAGAATATATTATACCACTGCACAACACTTTTACTTTCTCTACTACGCATAGTAAATAGAGGAAGTATTATATTCCACCCAAAAATTTGATGTCGAGATTCCACTGGAAATATATATTTTGAGTTCCCCTGAAAAAAAAAATAGAGAAAGGTACGTTTGTCTGTGAACAACGTAACTCAAAAACGAAAAGTCGATTAGAAACCAAATTTGGTATTTAAGTTCAATATTTTTCAAGGATGTGACACGAAGATTATGAAGAACATTCCTTCACCCTAAACTACACTTTACATGAGAAAATTTTCAAAAATTTTGGTTTTCTCGAAAATGGCTCTAACGATTTTCATTAAAGTGCTTGACATTTAGATATTTTATGGTAAATGAAATTTCACATAGTCCTGTTTACTCTTGACGAGTTCTGCATAACTAGTAAACCGTAAATGACATACATCTTACTATGCAAAAATGCAGATACCATTAAAAGACAATTTCTGTCCAAATGCATTTTTTTGTGGTGTGAGCCATTTCGGAGGTATTCGTTGTTATTTGTGTGAGGTTTGGTATACTTAAAACTTTCGTTAAATGGAAGATTATTCATTTTTATATCTTAGCCGTGCAAAGTGAACGGAATCTCAAAACTTTAATATATTTGACTATCTCTCAAAGACTACTGCATTCCAATATTCCCCTTGTACCTGTAAGAAAATAAGCAATAAGATAACTTCTACAAATGTTTATCTTAACTACCACGAAGAAGATACAGGAATAAAAGTTTGTAGGAACGGTTAGTACAAGAGTAAAGAAAGCCATGTAAGTGCAAGACATCAGATTTTTAGTAGAAGTTGTTATAATTGTTTTATAAAATATATTCACCACACCCATGGAATATTTTAAATTGTTAATATTATTTTAATGCTTT
This sequence comes from Tenodera sinensis, assembly GCA_030765045.1. NCBI lineage: Eukaryota > Metazoa > Arthropoda > Insecta > Mantodea > Mantidae > Tenodera > Tenodera sinensis. Next base: position 146,787,959 of record CM060966.1, read on the forward strand.
TTAAATGATAAAACTATAACGCTAATAGGGTTTAACCTGTGGAAAAATGTGTATTTACCGATATACGCAGATATCCTTATTGCTATACGCCGCTCCATTCTTGAACGAACGTCAATGTTTTGTACTGTCATTATCCTCCCTCACAATAGGAGTAAGCAATTATTTCATTTGCAGTTATGCAGGTGATGTGAACTTTAAACTCACAGCATCCGCATACAAAAGATTGTTACAGGGACATATTCTACAGTGGGTTTCTCAGCTTCAACTCTACCGTTTTAATTATGATTAATGTCAACAAAAATTATTACAATACACATTTTTAGTAGGTATACAAGAGCATACGGGATTGACACAATAGTCAACTTTTTACATCTGCTACCTTGATATTACATGCGCTTGGCTAGGTTCAACGGAAATAAAAGAACAGCGCTTGAAAGTGTGTTACTAATATTACTGTAAACTTCAAGCTATAAAATAGAACACACTGAAAATGGCTGCTACTGAGGAAAAACTACTTATTTGGCGTATGGTTAACTATATTTTAACTGTATATTTTTCCTAAATAAGTTGCATTTGTCTCTCTATCTATATGAAGCTCAAAACGCAGAGTGCACAAGAAAGAAAGAAACAAACATAAAAAGATACATTTATGGAAATTTAATTTGTTGTGCTAATTTTCAAACATCTGAATACGTAACCAAAATCGAAAATTTTTGAAACAATAAAAATAACAGACGTGCTTCCATTAAAAAATTAACTTGTATTTGAAGTAAGAGTTTTCTTTAAAATCTTTGTTTGGTATGCTTTAAATGGTGTTGACTCAGGTAGGAAATGTGGTGTTTATTAGACTTTTCATTTTTGCATAATATTATTCACAGAAACAGGAGGCATAAACATATACGTACCATTTTATAAAAATTGTATTTTTTGTAGAGCATAAAAATAATTGCTGCTTTGGTATTATTTGGCAATTGTTTAATCATAAGTTCCACTTTAACGTCTTGATATGGTTCCTAGAACGAATGTGACGATGTTGTGGATATGTAATTTTCGAACATTTACGTAATTCTAAAGGGTAGAAAATGCGGTGTGATAACACAACAAATTGTATTTTACGGCAAAAATGGAGTCACGTTTACATTTCTTAATAAAAAGGAATAAAAAAGTTAAGCAAACCCCAGCTCAATAGCCCTTTCCTGACCAAGCCCCTCCGCCCGGCTGTTGCGTCTCCCCACCTCTGCCCACTATAGGCGTCATGAGTGGGGCGCAGAACTGGAAGGTGGGAAGCGGTCAGCGCCACCGACCTTCCCGGCCGGTTATGCGATCTTCGCGACCATAGAGCACTACTTCTTAATGAAGTACCTCCTCAACTGGCCTCTCAAGCACCTAACGAGGCTGGGTGCATCCCGGAGAAAATCCCTACATCGGTAACGAGAATCGATCCCGGGTCTCCAACTTATTAAGTAGTAGCGCTACCAGTGCGCTAAGGGGACGACCTACTATAAAGGTATACCTACATGGAAATAAACATCTTACGAATGTGTTACCAACTTAAAATTTAGTATTATCAAACTAGTGAATATTTGGTCCACTCACTCTTGTACAATGCAGGTTTTGAAAGGATGTACCGCAAGATTTAATGTCTTACATTATTGATTAAACACACCTGAATTTACACAGAACTCTGTTAGCAGACTCGAATAGGGTTGGAAAAGTACCATTGAATTATTGAGCATGTTAACAAAACTTCTACATGATTACTAGGAGCGCTAGATGAACTGCAGTGCAGCAAGAAATTCAGAGTTTCGCCAATGTATATTTGCATTACACTTGATGTGGGAAAAGGAAGGCAAAATAGATGTGCACCATAAAGTTTACCTTGCCTTTTCCAGCACATTTTGTTCCCAGGTACTGCATCACGCGATGTATCAAAGAACTAGTTGGCACCTCTGGGGAAAATACCGGAAACACGCTAGTGTCATGCATAGTTTAACACCTTGCAAAGGCAGATCAATGAAGTAACTACATACATACACACACCTATGTACGTACTCCAAACAAATCCCGACACTCCATCCTGTCACTCATCATACTTTATTCAGTTGTCTTCCCGTCAGGGATTACAGTGATGGGATAAAACCCGTCATTCCCTTCTTCTTCCTCCCGAGATTTATGTTCCGCTCCAAGCGAAAGCTTCACGAATTGGCTTTACGACAGGAAGTATCAATATCAGAATTAAAAGGTCGTTAAAACCTTATCTGTGGATGTAGCTTCGTGGACCAGACTCCTCAATCCGTCCCGACTCAAGAGGACAAACCCATCTACTTACAAAGGACATCTATGAATAGTAGTTAGTGCCAGAGTATTTTTAATTCTGTCAATGTCACTGGCTGGAGTAGCATTTTCACACACTAAGTAACTATTGACACATTTTACGACGAGAGCTGTAAGGACATACAGTTTTAGCATACAGTTTTAACTTGCGCGCATTATTTATGTTATAAAACCAGTGTAAATCACATTTATTTTTATAAAAATAATTATATACATATAATAAATTATTCTGGCGTTTGTTTTTTTAAAACGTTGAGTAAATAGTCTGGAAACCTCTAACAAGCAAACGTGATGCAGGCAGAAAAAATCGTAATCGTTGTATTTCATGGTGTTCGCTATTTAAAAATAAGCGCTTCTGCAAATTTTGGCCACTCAAACGCAATTGTTTGTCAGAGAAATGAATTCAAAGAAGGTAGGCGTGAAACATGCATAATACTTTATCATACCATTCAATAAAGAGGAGGATTTTATGAAAACAGGAATTGTACATATTTTTTTCCATTAACTTGAGTTAATTTAAGACGTCAAATTACCCATTTGAAACTATTCTAGATGTAAATTAGTTGCCATTGATATATATCTTTCTCTAAACTAGTATGATATTGTAAATACTGCAAACAGATATAACAGAATTATCATTTTAAATGACGTTTTTACCATTTAGCCAATCATGCATAATATATGTGATTTCTAAAACTATTTATATGCTGGAATTAGACTAATTCTTTCAAGTTGTACAAACTCGTTATACAAGTTGAAGTATTGCCTATCTGCTGATAATTTTTACCGAAAATCGATGTATGTGAAAGGAGAATACCAAATGAAGTACAATAACTAAATTTCAGAACCACAACGAATGCTCGGATATACCGCAGCCCTCTAGCAATTTCCAACCGCGATAAAGTTCCCAAACTCACGAAGTTCTGCATTGCTCGTCTCAAATAACCCGCAATTTGACCGGGTCAGAGGAGGAATTCTCCGACGTTCAGCAAACTCCCTGGCTGTTGCCTCCGGTGATATATTTTATCATTGTTTCCAAATGAGAACAAAAACTGTACAGACGGAATTGCTGCAAAATGGAGTGTAGATGTCATAAAAAGCAAATATTTTCAAACATCTTCTGTGCAAGAGAATATTTTAACAACTAAACTTCCATATGAAACACAAAGAGATGAATTTTAAAGTATAGCTACCAAGTTTTACATTATTACTTCTTTCTATCTATGACATATTTTAAATTACAGCGACTACAGGAAATCTCTGTAAGAACCCACTTTTAAACAGATCTAGCAGCCAAATTAACGGAGAAATTTTTTTTTCATTCGATATAAAGATTATACAGTAAATACATATTTTGGGGCATTTTAGACACGTTTCAACCAATCAATTTATTAAAGTTCTAAGGCTTTCACGGCCGGTATCAATACTAGATGCAATATTATCCGGGCTTGTGGGCCGTGGTCTATTGGGTTCAGCAGTCGGTGCTGAGATCTCCACTAGGAAACTTCGACCTCGCCGCCACTGAAGATGTCTGCCGTAGTCGCAGACGAAACGTTTGGGAAGAAGAAAGAACCCAATAGACTACGGCCCAAAAGCCCGGATAATATTGCATCTAGAATCAATTTATTGCCTGAGAGCACGTAATTTTGCATAGACATTGTCAATTACATAGTGAGAAAAGTAATACAATTTGGAACAATACTCACAATCAGGAAGCACTAATACTAGGTACTTCAAAATATTCGTTGACATCATATAGACATAAATCAAATAAAATTCTCTTAACTGCTATTTTAAAATTATTGATGTCCAAGCTTTTCACATGCTTTCACAGTACAATATATAATTTTACACCAAAATCGTTAAAACTGTTCCTGGTTGTTACTTTTCTGCACAAATTAATCCTTAGCTGTTGATTATTTCTAGTGTAATATTCGTGAGTGGCATTATTGGGTAAGTATGTGTCAATATTATTTTATACATATAAAGAAATAACTATATAAATTTTCAACTTCCCAAATAATGGCCTGCAATGAACTCTACTATCTACATCTTTGGTAATTTCAAAAGCCTTTTGGCACTTTCCTCGTTCGCCCACACTACTATATCATATATCAAGTAAGAATGAATATATGAATAATACACAACTTTTGGAACATGTATATTCACTTGGTATTTCAACATCCTGATAAAAATTGTCACAATGGCAATCTTTTTCACAAACGCACTCTATAAGCGATTTCCATTGCATGTTTAAATCAATATAAATTTCAAAGAACTTTACTTTCTCAGCTTTGTAATTCAAAGGTGAAGTGTTTGGCATACACTAGCCATTAATTATACCGTCAATTGCGTCCAATTTAAAATAATTAAGATATGGACTGTCTCCAATTATATTTATAACTAAATCAATAACATAAACAAAACATCACGTACTAATATCATAAATAGCTGCAACTACATCATTAATATAAACAATAAACAACACTGATCCCAATATAGAACCTTGCTGTACTTCAGTTACAATCGGTGCATATTGTGAAAATGTACAGTTTACGAATATTGATTGATATCTATCACTCAAGTAAGAGTTTATAAGGTTTAGAACTCAATAATTGAATCCAAAAATCGTCAACTTATTCAAGAAACACAATGAGATATACCGTCAAAGGCCTTAGACATGTCATAAAATCTATTATTCATTTTTTCATTTTCTCAGTACTTATAATACATATACTTATAAAAGCTTCAATTGCACTCTCTGTGGATAGAAAAGCTCTAAAACATGCTGATTATCACAAAAAATGTAATTACTCTCAAAGTATTTAAATACTTGTTTATTTAAAATAATTTCAAACACCTTTCCTATAACTGGTATAATAGACAGAGGTCTATAGTTATTATAGTTACGTTTGGCACATTTCTTATGGGCGGGGACTACTTTGACTCTTTTTAAACAAGATGGAAAAATTCCATTTTTAACACAGTCATTAAATAAGTGTGGTAATACTTCAGAGATGTAAGGGGCACGTAATTTAACAATATACGAATTTAAATAGCACACATCCACGCCTTTGCTATTGCTAAGATCTAACATGGCCTTGCAAACTTCAACAGTAATATTACAAAATTTAAAAATCCAATCCAAAGTTGGATATACATACATTCTGTAATTAGTGATGCACATCATTTTTGCTCATGGAATGTTACATATTGAGTATTTCATTTAGGACATTTTTATTAAATTCATAACAATTTAGATTCTGGGATGGCTTGTAATTCATACTGCTTTTAACAGTTGACCACACAGTTTAAGATTTATTTACAGGCTGTAATATGCTTTCAGAATTATATTTCATTTTAGTATTTTTAAATCTGTCTTGTATTTCTTGTTTGATTCCTTGTATTTAGCAGTGAAAGAATTACCCACAAGGTAGAATTAATGTTAGAGAAGCATAGTAGATTAGGTTTTAAGTTAAAGCTTTTTCCCTTTCATCTCGTACTTCGTAAGTAATAAAAAGCGCACAAGCTTCACGTTAAGGGAGCGCATAATCCCTTGAAAGTATTCCACAAAACATGAACTGAAAATGACGCACATAGGGATTTTCTACCCTCCAAGTTACCCATTTAAAAAGCTTGGGAATTGTACAGAGTCAAGAACCTTCGTAATCTTCTCAGCTGTTAATTATAAATATTGGCTTAGTGGTTTCTGATGTTACATCAGACATGCGTTTCTCTTTATCCGTATGCGCTGCGGCACGAGAGAAGTGGATTAGAATTCTGGTGCTGCCATAGGGACTTCTCCTTACTGGCAGGGCTGCTGTGGGGTGCTGTTAGGTGAATAAATAGCGCCTCTGGTCTCTAAACGGTCAGGGAAAACAGCAACATCATGGACAGGACATGCAGCGGAGATGCAGTGAACACTGCCCCTATCGTGCTGGTGTACTAACAAGCATTTGTATATTTATTATACACTATAAATTACGCTTATTGCAACATACAGAGAAAATAATACATAGCAAATCTATGTTTTATTTAAGGTTTGTTATAAAACTACAGTTATCAGAAAGAAAATAAAAAATATTATATTATATTTATTTATTCAGAACGATGACTTGCGGCTTTCCGAAAGAGGGACTACCATCTAGACAAAGTGTAACAAACGACAAACGTTTATTTGAAAAAAAAGTTCAATACTAACATAAAAAGGATTATACTAAAGTATTTAAGAGCAATGTTTATATTAATATTTCAATAGAAAAGTATGATGCGTTATTGTTTTAAAATGTAGTCGAAATAATTAGTTAATATAAATATGGATGGTTTTGCAAGATCTTGATTGCACCTTTGACGGCAAGGTGGTATATAAAATCGGCCCTCATATAGGAAGAAGTACAGGTAGAGGTAGAGATGGACGGAGAGGATTCCACACTGACACAACTGTTTGGGCTACCGTATGTCAGATTCCGTGAGGAAGGGATGGGTGAGAGCATTCTATGGGCGTGTTGGAAACCGACCACAGCGCGAGTCAGAGCGAGGGCCCTAACGTGTGTTAGAGATTCCTCATCTCGAAACCAGCCTTCGCCAAGCAGCTACCGGTCAGGCAACTACAACGCCACCCATCCGCCGAGAGCAGAAATTACATTTGCAAAGTCCCCACACAGCAGCACCAAAGTCGCCCCTTGCCAGCACTTCCAACCCGAAAGACCGGATAGAACTAAAGGTAAAATGAAATGGAGGGACGGGATATTCGGGGGATGCAATTATGTTTTCCAGCATTTGGCTGGTGACAAAGGATACCCACGAAAAAATCCCACGGATCAGGAAGGTCGGCCGCGGGAATCAAATCCACAACCTCCCGAATACCGGCCACACCGCGGGGCCATCTCACTCGGTGCGGAAAAGCTATCCAATAACTTCAATCGATGTCAAATTGTGCTTCTTAAGGTTTATGGTATGAGTATATTTATGTCTGCTCTAAAACTGAATCGCAGAAACACAGTTCTCTTTTTAATGTTAACACAATCTTCAATTCATCGTGACGTATCTCACAGTTGATATGTCCTCTTGTAACCTTGTCACAAAACGCCAATACTGCTCGACTGTTCACCAAACAAATCCGACGATTCACTAAAAACTGTTCCAACATTGGTTCGGTCACTTTTTTCTATTCTAGCCTAGGGATCGGCGAATTTCTCTGGAAAATACACTTGCTACCTTGCTTAATCGCCGCGCAGTAGTGTGAGGTTATCACCCTCAGCTCTCTTTGGTGTGTGGCTGTCGGCCATCGTCACAGCATTTACTATCTGTAGCGAGAAACCTCCCTGAGATAACTACCTGAGATGCAATTTTAGAACATAGTTATTGTAGGCTTCGGTTGCGGTTGCAAACGACGTTACGTTGAGAGCTACCTTACTGTACCCGTTTCTACTTCACGTTTGTCGACAGTGGAGCAGACAGGGAAGGAAAGGTGGTAACCCGTAGGTAGGGGCGGTAGGAAACCTCCCTGCAAGCATAATTTAAATGCCGACAACATGCAAACGGCGCCGAAGCCTGTAATTAATATCACGTAAACCATAAACATAAATTTATATAACATGAGTGAAATGGGTAGTTCTTATAATAAATAATATTGTTAACAGTACATCAGAATCCGCGGTACACGGTGGGAGAGAAAAAAGAAGAGGGGGGGGGGAGCATTATCACCTGATGGCGGGAGGGTAATAATCATGACTTGATTCGAAATAACCCGAGTAAGGCAAGAAGTATAGAACAGCACAGTGGCTACATTCTCTATTGCAGTTATACATAAAAGTCGTGGACGTATTTGAGGTTATTTTGAAACTATTTGGAATATCGTATACTTTGTGGTAAACGGACGAAACTTTCCTAAAAACAATTTTTCCCTCCTCTGTGTTAGTATATGAATAGAACAGTGAAAAAGATTAAACTAGATTGGAATAAAGCTTCTGAAATATAAATTGCAAGGCAAAAGTGGTGAAGCTTTATTGCTAATCTTTTATGTATTGTAGCACCGGTGTCACCGCGCGAAATTGCATCACCCATTGCTGCGGTCGTTTAGTTCAATGATGGGAATTAATTGGAATTTTTCGAAGTAAACACAACACAGAAGACTAGAACTTGCTGAACCTAAAGTTTTTGAAAATTGGCTGTTTAAGGTGGAGAAAAAGATCACTTGGCAGTGCCTTTGCTGCTACCTACTTGTGAGAATCAGATAAACACCAGATCATTTTAAACATTGGTTCTATGAGCGTATTAACGCTTGCTCAAGAAAACATTGTTTCACACAAAATAGAGGAATGTGCTACTTAAATCATGAAAATCAAATTGCAGAATTTAGGTGTTTTTTCGACACCGAAATTAGTTATAAAAGTGTAGTGTTTTAAGATGTACTGATGGTAATATTAAGTAACAGTCATGCAACGTTCAATGATTAATTCTTATTAATCTCCCCCTCTACCTACCAGGGGCGTCACGAGTGGAGTGCAGTACTGGAGATGGAACGTGATCCGCACCCCGGTCCCTTCCGACCGGTTATGCTGCCTTCTCCATTATGCTCGCCCTGCGTGAGTATCAAGCACCCTTTCTTCTTTTATAGCACGAAGCAACATAATCGCGTTGATTTTCTAGAGTTTGAAGTTGAAACAACACCCTAGATTATAGGGAAACTCTATATTTCTGTATACCACCAACAAAATACTCTTTGAAGTATAATGTTCTTTTTCTATAGGATTTAAAACTCTTAGAAAAATAAGCAATAATAAAACAACTCGGATAAAAACGCTGAAAGGCTTCTATAATTTACGAGAGACAGAAAGCTAAAGATTGCCAGCATTTTCCCGTACTTCATTCCTGTTCCCAAAATAGAGGCTGTTGTAGGAACAGAGTATTTCTTTTTCTAGTTGTGAAAAACGCAATCACAGAAGCAGGAAAAGAACTACTCGGATGCCTCTTTTATTCTTCTCTCGTGTCCACCCCTCCCATCTCCTTTTTGAATGTGGCTGGAGCTGGAAGTTTGGCTCTTAATTGAAGCATCTCCGGTATTCATTCCTTGGTAAATAGCTCAACGAAGAGCTGTTGGTTTTGAAAGGAATGATTAAACGTTCAAAAATCAAGAAAACGTCAGAGAACAAAGTTGGACTTTGTTTTCTTTTGCCAATATAGAATTCCTATTTGTGTTCATTTATTTCGCACGTAGCCGGTATGAAACAATTCATTACGAAGTTCACAACTATTATATATTGTATAAGAATCGCATTATGTTATGTATCATATTATGCAACGAGAGAATAATGGCGGCAATTAAAATGCAAGTATACTCGTATGTTATGATATGAGCGTTAGCGAGTTTCAGAATATTTATACGAACCATCTTAATTGCATTGTAGCTCGACTGTGTGTCTAAGTTTAAAACACTTAAAACATGGATTTAATATTCTATACCTAATGCATGTTTTTGTCACTGGTGTTCGACATTTTAACTATTTTTACTTGATTTTATTGTACATACGAGAGTAGATAGTAGTGCCTTCAACTTTTATTATATTGGTCTTGACAATGATACAGAGAATATAACCTTTCAAAGAGTAGACTTCCAAAAAACGAGAAGATAAATTGAATTTATTACAATGTCATTTACAATATTAACACTATCAAATAAAGAGAGTGCTTTCAACTGCCTGTGAACGTGCGCAGACGCGGAAGTATTAATCGCTAGATACGGACCTTTTGACTGGCGGCGAGCAGTGTAGCGAACAGGTGCACCTTTGTTTGGTGGATAGCGGTGTCATGAAAGGTTGGATATAGAGAGTCCATTAGTGTGGCGTGTAAGCGCTACATTATGACATGGTCGGACGTAAGCATTTATTATGTCCTTTAAGCATTACTAGAATTTACACACTATGTTACTTCTTCTTGGAGCTGCTTATTTTTTTATAATTTTATTTCTTCCCCTTATATTTAACATTCTGTTGTATATACAAGGTGTTAGAGGTATGAGTGCGCAGGCTACAACAGCAACTTCTTGACGTTAAGCTGAAACTTAACTCCCTCTATCAGTTTCTTCTATAGCGCATGGTTCCATAAATAAACAATAAAATTGGTCGAATGTTTGATTGCCAATATGTCACCACTTCCTTATCGTTTACTTCTGGAATTAGCATAGAGAGGTAGACATTTAATAGATGACTTATGTGTGTATTTTCCACACTAAACTGAGTCGTTTAGCCAGAAAATGATATTACATAATTGGATTTCGCGCACCTATTGGAATAAATTCTGAATATACCTTCGGCAATCGCTCAACTTTGGCGTGGCAAAACCAGTTTTCTAGCCTTGGTCTACTCTGGACTTTCATTCGATGTAAGTGTGAAGGCATGCATGGTAGCAAAATTCAATTACTAAACAAAACGTTCGCCTCTTCAGATCTACTCTGTTGCTAGACTGTGTATTTAATCATATTCAATTAACTCCTTTACTTTCAGGATGAATGTGTTATTGGAGTTTTCAATTCGTCACATTTGAATCTACCATCACGCGAAATCTGCGCTGTCATATCTCTAACGCCCTGCTTGCTTAATGCGAAAGTATAATGTATCCGTTATTTGTTTTAATACCTCATTACCCTTTTCTGTATTGTCTCCCCTTTGCTTCATATTTCTTTTAACCATTTTACGGACCCAAGCGACCTAGCTGTCGACAGGCTCTTAAACTCCACTCATTCACTTACCTTAACTTCACTCACTCACTCACTCACTCACTCACTCACTCACTCACTCACTCACTCACTCACTCACTCACTCACTCACTCACTCACTCACTCACTCACTCACTCACTCACAATCATTTTAACCTTACTTTTCCAAATTTCTCCACACATTCATTTGATCCTGAATTACAAATCTTCCTATATTATAGTTCTATTGGAAAAGCTCGCCATTTCTCTAGCATTACATTTTCTCTTCCTTTTTTGACACCATCGTATTCGGGAGTATAATGCACAACCTGCTACATTGAGTGCACCTCTCTCCCATTCTTCTCCCTCTTGGGAATTAAATTCATTACACCTGTCCTCGCCCAACCATACCCCATTCTGGTCTCTTTGTTGCATAGTTCGATGTAGGTATTTATCTCTTCCCCATTCCACTGGGGGTTTTTATAATCCATTAATGACATTTTCCCCTGAAACTGCTTACAATTTCCTGCTTTTCAATATCCTCCGCTTTTGTTAGAATTTTTAAATGGTAGAAAGGGCAGTTACAATGCGTAAAAATCTATGGAATTTATGTTGAGTGCAGTATCTGGAGCGATAATTAGCAATGAAGTGCTCTCAGAAGGTGCAACATCAGCGAGATTTTATAATTACTGTTCATTGCTATAATCCTAATGGTAGGAACAAAATAGCTGCGTAATCTATGTCCATGTATGTAGCTGAAACCATTTCTTTTTGTCAAAATATTACGTCAATGTAACAAAGAGAATGTTGACTAATGTCATAAATTTGGATTATATACGTTTTTGGGTATAGTTACCATCCTAAGATGTTCTTTCTCTCTTTGATTTTGACTAGGCAACATATGGGTAATTCCATTATCACTTTTCCTTTAATCAATTTCGCCTTCATTTCATATCATCTTTCTCACTCTCACACCTGGCTACGAGCCGCTCGCCTATTCCTGATACGCTGCTGATAACTCCGATCTATTGAAAACTGAATCATCTTTATTACTTGAAAAAATACATTATTTCAGTAACATTTACACCTGTCAGGCATAACATTTCGATATGTACGGATCTGCCTGAGACAGTGGCCAGCTCAGTGGTACGGTAAGCACACTGGGCAAGTGTTTTGTTTATATCTGACAGCATGCCTCGAAGCACATGCCAGTCTGGTACAATACAGGCCGCTGGTATGTGCGAGAACTAATTCCACCAGTTCAATGTTACCATTTACATTGCCAAAAAAATGAACATTTTTACAAAACTATTAAATCTACCGGAATAAAACTTAGCGTTTTCTATTTCTTACCCTGCACCTATTAGAGAGGCAGTACATTCCACCCTGTATATATTCAGCTGAAGCAAACTGACACCAGTCACAGTGGTGGTGTCCTTTGTGGCAGTGGTCGACGAAGTTGTTCGTCGGTATTTAACTTCTCTCCGCTACTGTTGTAAATCCTATCTTCCTGGACCTCGGCTAGCTGTATTTTATCGGATACTTGGGTATTGTGTGCTGGAAGTATTATGGAATTTTGGTTTAGTGGAGCGTGGCCTTCTGGAAAATCTCCGCTAGTGACATTGGTGACAGCAAAGGAGTAAAAGAAGTGGATAATTAATTATATGAGTATTTACGGTAACTGATGCAACTTATTGGAGTATGTTATATAATAATAAACTAATAATTCAGTAAGTCAGTAATGATTAAATGAGACACAATTTATGTTTAATACATATTTTTGAAGTGAACCATTTCGGAGATTGTTATTTGCTCGGATTTTGTAATACTACACTTTCCTCGGTTGGCCTCGGTTGCTAGTCGGTAGAGCACCTGCTTGCTGTGCATGGTGTCTCGGGTTCGATTACTGGCCTTGAGGGTGGGAACTTTTCTTTAGCTAGGATTATTCCCTATGCTCCCTAGGGTCTGGAAGTTTGAGTAGGAGTGTGTATGCGTGTGTGAATTTAGTATAAAAATTAATCCAAAGTAATAGAAACCCAAAGATCAAAACCACCGCTAAAGAATGAACACCATTGCTTTGAGCAAATGCTCGAAGAGGTTAAAAGCCGCCAATATGACGATCGATGTTAAAGGTGGCATATAAATGGAAAAAAAAATTTTTTTCCTTAAATTTGGAGGTCATTATTAATTTCTTTATCCCTTAGCCATGCAAAGAGAACGGTATTTAAAAGGCAGCGCATAGCGATCAGAGCTTAAAACATTTGAATATCACTTAAACCTACTGTATTCGTATATTCTCCTTGCACTTAAAACAAAATTAGCAATGAGATAATTTCTGCGAATGTTTATCTCGATTAACATGACCTAGAATACAGGAATAAACGTTTGTAAGAATAGTGCGTATAAGAGTGGAGAAAGTAGTGAATGCAATACATCAGGTTTTTATTTTTTTTATTTTTCGTTTTCCTATATTCACATACTACGAATTTATTATCTTGTAATGTCCATCACTGCAAGTCTATAAACTCGAGTGTCTCATTAACAGAATGTGCGGATGCGTAATGATTGACAAGAATATGCGAAACAGTATAGTATTCTGATACTGCTAGCACTCAGAAAAACTGTGATAACAATACGAATTATCTGCCACTCTAAAATCAGCTGTTGAATCTATGAATAGTTAATACCAACTGCAGTATAATGCGCAGCTGCTGCTACTGCAGTTTTGTTGGCCAGGCAGGCAATATCTGAGCATATAATAACCCTAAATATTTATTAGTTGAAGCCCACGTAATAACTGTTACACATACGTTATGCGGTATTTTATGGGTTATTTTCTTTAATGAATAACATTTTAGCGCCCACCCAACTCGAACATTTGTTTTATCTCTGGTTCGGTTTAGAATATTCTAGTGCTGTGAGTGCTCAACACCGTTGATTGTTTTTCCTTTCCCGCAGGCCGTTATTCCTGTATCAATTAGACTTCAAAGAACAGGCAGCAAACAGAATAAAGTTTGCAATCGTTCGTGCTGCTCCGGAGTGGTAAATTCGTTTTACCTGCTAATAGTATGCATTTTGTATGTTTTTATAATTTAGCTAAGCTTCGTAGCACAGTTACTAAGTTCTCTACAGAATTCGGTTATTATTATTCAATTATTCTACTTCTCAGGTGTATGCAGATATTAATTTGAAATTCTAAACTTCCGAATGCATATAAGATTTCAGAATTTTCTATGTGAATTCATAGGGTCAGATTCAGAGATTAATTCTATTCCCTGCTTCGCTCTCTTGAGGTTATATCTCCTGTATTAACGTCCTTATCATGTGTTTATTTTTTATTGAATGCTTAAATAAATATTAGATATTGACTGATCACCTGTCTACTGTGAGAGTACTCCCGCCTGGGAGTGGGCATTTTTCTGTAGTCAAGACCATTCCCGTCTTATCCCGTCTGCAAGTGTGTGTGGATGTGTGTATGATCTATTGTACAAAAGCCGAAGACAAACCATTCTATACGAGTTAACACCGTTGCCAACGTGGCCGCCTATATGGACACGGCAGTCAAAGACTGTGAAACAATCAAAATTGCTATAGTTCAATGGCTAGCCTGAAATATTAAACGTTTTATTTAAACAATTTACTTAGTTTCAAGTTTCTTAAACTCTTCAATTAAAATGTATTTTTCTTTCATTTGATTTCAATAACCACCTTAGACTTTTATATACGATATTTACGAAACACTACTATTTTAGCTTTTATGTTAAATGCTAAAAGTAAAACTTTAGTGCAAACGTTTATTTTCTTTTCAGTTTGCATTCTAATAAAAACAAGCCTATTTCTATTTAAAAATTTCGCTGAAAATTAATCAAATAAATGTCCTGAAAGGTAAAGTGTGCTAGCACAATTAACATGGTATTCATAATGCAGCAAAAACATCGCAGGGGTAACCAGCGCCGGAATTAGGCCTAGGCAACCTAGGCAGTTGCCTATGGCGGCAGTTTTAACGAGGGGGGGGGGGGGCGAATTTTTCTCTATCTTTCTGTTCCCCTCCCTCCTTTTTTACCGTAAAATTTACTTTTAAAAATGTTGGCATATATTTTCTGAAGTTTCACCTTGTAGAACTTAAGGAAATGGAATATTGTTTTATCGCATTGTCGCGGGCTCACGGCGAGAGTAAAAGGAAAAATTGCAGCTGCGTAATTTTAATGCAAAACGTGTACAAGGGACGGGGAGGAAATTATTACATTTAACTGCTTGCTTAAACAACAATGCCTTTTTGAAAATCAAATAGGATATATGTTTATTGTTTGTCGCTGTTAATACAACTCAATTATATTTTCAATATAGACCTATATCGTTCCTGATAGCTCAAAAATAAATCACAGCCTGTCTTTCAGAAGTCAGTTTTGTTTCAGCAATGAATGTTAATATGTTTTAAACTGTTAACGACTATAGTTAAGGTTTTTAGTATTCAATTTATTTAGATAGTGAACGGTTATAAACACAGAGAATATCTTGGATGTTAATCCTAACATTGGTGTGTGCTACGTATATTTTCTGTGTAAACCTATAGCAAATTGTTTAGCAGAGTGATTATTTTCAGTGCTCAGAGTTAAAAAATAACTTCGTTCAACAACACGCCAAGAGAAACTGAACGCCATGTCATCGAGTCTAATGTGCTTCATCAGATCGACTTCGATGACGTTGTCGGTGCTTTCTCTGTGAAGAAAAGACGTAGGAAATCCCTATAAGATGCACGTATTTTTACTCCAAATAATTTATTTTTTTCTGAATTGTAACTTTCATTTATTGTCGTCTCATTTAAAACGAATTTAAACTCATAATGACCTGTATAGCTGCTTATATTGTTTGGGGAAAACTAGGGGTACTCAAAATTTCAACACTGCCTAGGGCCGGAAAAATACTTAAATGCGGTACTTGATGTAGCGGAAAAGGAGCACGCATTCTACTCTGATGTCACCCGGCAGGTGTTCTTTTCTCACCCATCTACAAGGAAGAGCTCGCTGTTGCCAAACATCGCTGAATTTCAAAGCGTTCTTTTAATAAATTTGCGAATTATAGAATAAAGATCTTCCATAAGCTTCTTCAATATACTCATAAAGATCTACTTGTGGTTTATAGGTTGATAAATCCATTTAATACATAAAAAGATTTAAAATGTGTTGCTTTACGATCAGTGATTAGCCTCTTAAATCACTCACTGTTCCCCTTGCTGTCTGGAAATGCACAGAAGAGTGATAATGTGTGCCAGAAATGGTTAAATACACTAGCTAAACAAAACCTAAAACTAAGAAGTTGACGTAAACATCGTTGTCAATGAATAACTCTTTCATTGTCAAGGCTGTTGAAATAACTTCAGATGTCACGGGCGGTGGAGTTTTCGATATTGGTTTAGGATATTTTCCGTTCACGCAATATCAATGTTTAAAATAAAGCTTTCGAAAAGCAAATGCGGGCATAGCAAAGATTTGCATCAATATTATGTTATGTTAATGTTGAGTAAACTACACCAACTGCATCTCTCATCGGAGCAGCTGCAAAACCTCACCTGGGATGACGTATTTCTCATGGGATGATGTCATTACTAGCGAGATCATATTGATTTCTCGGCAGGGAATTAAATATCGACTTCATTTCCATTTCCTGCTTGATATTCAGGAAGCATCCCTTGGGAGAGAAGGTCTCCTGGGACCATTGCCTGCAAGTTTAATGCTCGTCCAAATGAGTGGCAGCGTTGCTGCTCAGCTTAACATTGTTATTCTATCAGCACGCGATGCATTCGAGCAGAGTTAGGCCTTAATATAGAAATTCACCTCGCATTTGCACCAATCACTTCCTTTGTCATACCGAGGAGATCCATTGTGGGAATATGGGTTAGAACAATCTACAACGCGTCTAAACGGTTCATTACAGGAGATAAACGGGGAGATACAAAAATAAGAAACCTTTGGTAAGTGTTATTCTGAATTTGGGATATATATTCTATAAAATACAGAACATTTTATTAAAATATATACCAGCTTGTCACACTAGACAGAAGGCTACAAGGCGCCTAATTCTGAGCACAGTAACATTGATTATAAAAACAATCATAAGAAGCTGATGTAATAGATACACACACACACCTTTCCCTATCCATAATATGCGACGCTAAAATTTGCAGCAAATCGCCTATCCCAAAATATCCTTTGAATGGAAAATTATTTATTTTTAATCTTCTCATAAAACGCGTTTAAGTATTTTGATTGATGCATCATAATTATATGACATACTGAAATTAGAATGATATGTGGTTATTGAATTTTCCGTACATTCCCGATGATACTCCTTTAATCTGATTGATCGTTGTATAAGAAAACTACAAAGCACAACAAACTTACTATAGGGGAAAAATGCTCACACACCTTCTGCATTTTATCTACAGGACAGCTTCGAAAGATTGCAATCCCCAGCCTCTCTTTATACCATTTCAAAGGCTTTTTACCATCAATGAAAATTTGGATACAATTTCCACATGTTGTTACTAAGCACTTCTCACAAAAATGAGCAAACGCGCATTGTAAATAACAGAAGAGTGGAGAAGAGTTATATTTTTATATGACTACTGTAATACACTTATAACGGATATAATTGTGAATTTGGATAGAGAAAGTCGTGTGACCATAATGTTAGGTTTCTTCTTTATTTCTATTTTGGATATTAATACGATTTTAGATTTCACTGTTAAGAGAATAAAGTGCCGCGTCATTTTACATACAAACTGTTGCATGCTACATGCTTTATTTGTTCCATCTCTTATTCACTGAAAGCTAATAATGGACAGTAAAACTAACATACTCATCGACAAACAAACTTGTCGGTTAAGTGCGTTTAAAAATGACAGCCCCATGTCGGTAGTTTTATTGGCATGTAAAAAAACTCCTACGCAACAAAATTCCGGCACACCGGCGCCGCTGATGTGATCCTGGCAATTGACGGCGTCGTTAAAGAACAAAATAATTTTTGAATAAGACAAAGTTTATGAAAAATACAAGCGTGTTGTTTCAAAATATTCAGAATGAAGAAGCTCGATGAGACCGAGTCATTAACATGGGTCCCTCGTTGTACGAAGTATATGTACGAAGGCGTTATACAAGATTAAACATAAGACACCACGAAGAGTTAATTTTATTGTTCATTCGCACCTACCTTGGGCAGACTGGAGTTGAAGTAAGATTGGAAACTTCCATATTACAGCTAAGATTTGAACCACTGATCTTCGCCATATCGTATCGCTGCTCTAACCGAGCTTCCACGGCAACATGCCGGCACGGCAGTTTTATTTTCTCCAACTGTTTCGCAGTTAAACCACAAAGTGTTACTTAAGTTCGGTTTTGAGATAAAATAACCTAATTGGGGCTTATAATATCTAGGAATCTACCTTCATCATAAACCACTAGAGCATTAGGTCAGTCAAAGGTTAGTTATAGTTCTTTCACATCTGCCGAGTGTGAACTGAAATTATAAAGGCAGAATGACACTCAAAAGTTCAATGTTATAGCCGAGGTTTGAACCACAGGTATTCCGTTTAGCATGCCACTACTCTAACCAACCGAACTACCATGGCAAATACCCCCATTAAATTCGCTAACAGACTCGCATTTTGCCCCGCTGAATCACAAGTTCTTCTCAAATTTCTTTGTAAGATATATATCTCAATGTTTACTTAATACTGTCCAACCCTGTCTCTTTGGAGGTGCTTAGGTAATTAGTGGCTATTCCCCACTCCACTCTCTCAGTCAGAGTGAATCAGCTCTTGCTTGGGACGTGTACAAATCCAACCGACAGTCAGTATCCAGTGACGGGCACAAACAGGGGATTACATGGCAGTTTCTAAGACATACCTTGAATTTTCTGGGAATGTCCTCAGAACACCTCTTCATTCTTGATGAATTTTGCATAAATGGTAAACAGAGACAGACATGGTCTTGCTAAATAAAATGTGGATCTGGTTAAAGCACATTTATGTGAAATACACTTCTAGAATGAACCATTACCGATATATTCTTTATTATTTTTGTGAATTTCCCAATACTTTTCTCAAATAGGAATCTGTTGGTTTTTATCTCTTGGCATTGCAAAGAGAAAGGAATTTCAAAAGAATCCAGCTCTTAAAACATTTAACTATCGCTTAAAACCTACTGTATTCCCATATTCCTCTTGCTCCTTCAAGAAAATTAGCAATAAGATACTTTCTAAAATGCTTATGTCAATTAAAATGCAGTAGACAGAGAAATAAGCATTTGCAAGAATAGTTTGTATAAGAGTGAGTATAGCTCTACATATATTTGCGAACAAAGTTTCTCCAAGTTGAACTATGGTAAAAGTCCGTATCGCAATAGGTTACCCGACGATCACTTGGTGTATCTTCTAAGGCTATGCACTTCGACTTTGTCCCCAAATACTGGTAGACTTCTTAAACGTAAGAGTGCCAAAGAAGTCACTAATAAACAGATGTTTATCGCATTAGATTTGAGAGTGCTTTCGTAAATCAAAGGCAACGTACATAAAACGAAAGCGCCACTGCAACGCAATACACGTCTGTGTGTTAAAGAGTGGCAAATCCACGTATGTGGAAGGAGGTAAACCCAACCTCTCCTCTTTGGCAAACGTTGAACATAGCTACTTAACACCATCGTGCGTACTTTGAGAACACCTTGTTGTTTACTGCAAACAATGTTAGTCAGCTGGTGAATTTGATGACGCACCTGTATGTTACCGGTCTCGAGCAATATACTGATATTGCGACAAAACACGGGCAGCAATTGCCGTCAGTCGTGGAATATTCAGTCTGGAGTCTACCATTTGGCACTTGGCAGTTAATTAGGA
The DNA here is from genome assembly GCA_030765045.1 of Tenodera sinensis. Lineage (NCBI taxonomy): Eukaryota > Metazoa > Arthropoda > Insecta > Mantodea > Mantidae > Tenodera > Tenodera sinensis. Next base: position 146,807,877 of record CM060966.1, read on the forward strand.
CATGACAGCTGTAATAATTAATTATTTGCAATTATTCCCTCTCTATATGTATAGTATGTTTCAAGATTTATTTACCGTGATAGAGGTATCAATGGCGCCATTTTAACGTTTAGATGTTAAGGCATGCGCATAGTTTCTTTCTGTACAATACATTACAGAGGAATTATTGTATTCCACCCAAATATTCGCTATCAAGAATTCACCAGAAATATATATCATGAAGTTCAGGTACAGACACACACAGATACACACAGGTTTTTGACTTCGTGGAAATCCATCATACAGTCAGAACAGTGCCACTTATTTATCCAAAATCGGATATTGTAGAACACCTTTGGTAAGCAGTTTTATTACAAATATGTATAGGATCCAATACAAGAAATACAAACTGCTGATAAATGAAGTTCATATAATAGATACTTGATAGCTAATCCATGCTTTACACGTTAACCTAGTGTGTGCATGGATTCATGGATCTGGCAGCAAAAGCGAGACCATGTATCGTATTATTTCGAAAGATTTTAGGCTTCAAGTGTGGAGGGCGGTGCTGTTGTGCTGGTATGAAGAGTGGTCAGCTCTCCGTGGTAATAAGCTTAGAGAAGTGAACAACTTTCAATAAACTGGGTAAAACTCTCGCATATCTCGTCGCAAGGAGGTAGTTTGGCTCGGTTAGTCATTGGCCACTGCAGTTTTACGCATGATTACCTTTTAAAGTCGACCCTGCTCCTCTTTGCCCACTGTCTGACCACCTTTAGTCGGCCCGTCACGTGCTACTAGAGTGTTTCCTTAGCGCACCTTCGAGACTCTCTGAAACTGTCTGTCTAACTTGCAGAGGTCCTGGCGGACAATCAACAGGCAGTGGAAAAGGTTTTTTAAATATTTAGTATTGATACACATGAGCATAAGGATTTAGAATTTTAGATATCGAGATTTCATTCCTTTTGGACGTTTTTGTAACTTCGTTTTAATTTTGGCATTTGCCTCTTTGGTATATTTATGTATATTTGCGTTTTAGTACTATTTTTATTTTGTATGGAACTTTAACTGTGACTTTTGGCATGATCCGTTTTATAAGGGCGCTGATGGCCAAGTAATTGAGCGCCCTTAATCCTACATCAAACTCAAATTCACAGTGAATGACCAAGAGAGAGAGAGATAATCTTAGCGTGTGAGCCATGCGTGTTGTCAGTAATTTAACTGCTGTTGCAACGTCATACATAACGAGCGTAAATGATTGATTCACAATAATTATCAACTGTGAAAACGAGACGCTTAGGAAAGAAAGCAGAATAGAAACTAGATTATTTGCTCTTCTGTCATAATATACTTATACTTCAATCGTTTAGTATGTGAATTATAATGCGACGTAAAGTACGAAAGTGTTATTTTTAATGCTGAAATAAACTTCCGCAGGTTAAAATGGCGATTCAATTTTTGTTGGTTTTTTCAAGTACATAGAATACATCCCTTCTACAGGATATACTGTGACTTTGTCCAGTGTTTTTATTCTGTCAATTCACTTAAGTTCACACTAAATTTTAGTTCAATATTTCCTGTTACTTCACTTTCTTCGCAAGTTATGAAGCACGGAGGACATAGCCTCTTCTTCTGGACGATTCACTTATTGGGGAGTCGAACACAATACCTCTTAATCTCTTGCAGTAACAACTCTCATTGTAAGTCTCAGCAGTCGTCACTTACTCATTCGGAGAATAGCACTTTCTGTTACCAGAAACTCTCTCACTCTCAAACAGTATATAACAGCTGGTTTGTGTAACCGCTGGATGTTTACACAGAATATTCGAGAAATTCTGGAGTCGGGGAGAAGGTAAACTTATAGAAGGTTCTGATTATCTGTTGATAGAGCTTCTGGTGTTTACGCTGGGCGAGAGTGCTGCCCGGTCAACTGTCTCCGTTTATCTCTCGAACTATCCGACGCGGAGCTGCCGAAAAGTTTGGGTCTAGGCCCTGTATTGCTATACAAAGGCTTTTTTTTTTCCTATCTCTGATAATAAACTTGACTTTTTTCCTACCTTACGAAAAGCCATGTCTCCACTCTTGCTGTATTTGCTGTTCCCTCATTTGAGCACTCGCTCTGGACCTCAGTTTCCACTGGAGAAGGCTCTCGCGTAGTGCAGTCATATCCGGAAGTTCCCATTCCTAGTTACAGGCTTTCCAAAGACCAATTGTTCGAGGGCGCCTGCTTCCCAGTGCCCTTTTCAAGAGTCCAAAGGCACAAAAATCCACCGGAGAGGCATCAGGAGATTTCACTGGGATGCTGAATGCAATAGCATGTATTCCAGTTTCCTGCTCAATTCTTTGCAAGAATGCGAGAGCGGAAGCCAAAGTGCAAATGGACGGATTATCTCGGTGCACCCAGACGTTGTTTTGGTCTCTCTCACAGAGAGAAGGGATTTTAGTGTAGTAAACTGCGGTGAGAGCCTCATCCTGATAATACTTGGAATTAATTTTAGCCTTTTTACCAACTATACGAATTAGTAATTACCCATTGTAGCAGTAACCATAAATTCCGTTGAGGAACTTTCTTCCTTTTGCAATAAATCCCATGCTACCCTTTCCCTCTTTATTGAACAAAATTTCGCATCTTGCATGCTTCAATAATAGCAGAATAACAATAGCATGCTCGGAAACACGCAGAACTGTAGGAATCACATTCGTAATTCGTTTAGCAGAGATGACAAACAACCCTCTGTATATGTATATGAAAGTCTAGTAATAATCTATATAACTATACTGTGCGAGGAATATGTCACACTCTATACACAGATTGCTTTGAAGTTTTCTCAAAGTTTATAAAAGCCATCTTACATGCTACGATAAGATAGAGCATGCTACCCCTGGCAGTATTCTACAGCAGCAAGATCAACTTCGTGAAACTTCATGAACTAAGTTGTTCAAACTTTCTAAACACGCTCAAACTGTTAAACTAAATTTAGAATGAGCTAGTGACAAGCTCTACTCACTTTGAGTAAATGGAAGTGCAGCTGGCTGCCTCTTAACTTATTTCTCCAACTCACCAGACGAGTTAATATCCTATGTCTAGTAGCCATGGGACGACGAATTGAAAATCCCTGTTTGTGCCTTTTTAGTCACTTAAGAGCGGTCAAGCGAAGACGTTGAGAAAGCCCGATGCATAAGAAACTATCTGCATGTAATAAATATTATATAGAACGGTGAGCATAAATACAACCCATATGTGCATTTCATATCCACATAATATTTGTACTTGAGGTAAAGTGGATATTCTTCACTGTTGTATCTGCACGTCGGAATCTTAGGCAAGAAAAATTGACATTAAAGGCACCTAAAATAGGTTACAAAATGACGTATTTTGGCACTACTTAAGTTTGGGTTAGTAAAAATTATTAGTGCTATATAAAATGGGTCACAAGAACTAATTGTGTAAGAAAGTAACAACTGTTTTAACTGTATGTCTACAAACATAACCTGGCCATTTGTTTTATTAATTAGTGGCGCAATATATTACACATATTTTTGTTCTAAACTTTCTATAATAATTTGGCTATATATTTTGTGTTAAAATAATTTGGAACGCTGAAAATGACTGATGCGCATGTTGTAGGGGCTAACTTATATTCGGTTACGGCAAAACTTATAGAATTTCCCCAGCTTCCCCACGTAAAAAATTACCAGAGGAACCATTAAATGATTTCCGGGATGGTTTTTTTTTTTTTTTTTTTTCATTGTACTCTCCGATTTGTTGAAATACGAATAAAAGGTATTCAGACATAAATGCACGAATTAATAGTGTACATCAGACTTTTATGTCTATTATGCCTTGAGGACTATACCATTTCTCACGGTCACCTGTTTATAGGGGATAATAGTAACGAAAAACTGATCTAATTTCCTTTATAATTTTATTTTTTAACACGGAGGGGGGGGGGGGGCATCTCACGCACGCGACCAACTCAGATCTATTGCGGCTAGTACACCTCCAGGGGGCTGGGACGAGATGAGGGAATCACATGGTGCCACAGGACCGCAGCTAAACAGGCCAAAGAAAGGCGCGGAAGTATCTAACAAGTGCTGAGATCTCTTTATCCCGACGCCAGACCCCGACGAGCAGCAGGCACACACCGTGAGTCCGCTGTCGCAAGGCGTCCCATTCCCCCCGCCGAAGCTAGCTTCCGTGGGTCCATGGGTGTCGCACAGGCGTCTCCCTCGGCGGAGGACAGCGGCCGCCCTAACGCCATCTAGTGCCGAGAACAGCAGTTACCATGGGCAAGTATCCGCGCTATCTGTACGGCACTGCCATCACTCGCCTGAAAGCATACCTGACAGATGATAAGGAAATAGAGTGAACGGAAATGATGGAAAGGAAAGCGTGGTATGAAATAATGCACCCCAGCATTCACCTAAGTGACCAGGGGAAACCACGGAAAAACTCATGTCAGCCGCGACTTCCGAATGAAACCCCCAGACGTTACCGCCTGAGCTATGCTCGGTATGCTATGAGGTTTATATTACATCGTTAATTGCCCTTATCGGGAACTTAAAAAATAAACTTCCTTACTTATAAAAATATACAAGTACATGAAGTTGGCCCATTGTGGTGTAAGTACGAGTAAAATTCGCGAATTTAAGTACTGTTCTTTCTTCACACTGTTTAACCACAGGAGTTCACTTTTTAAATACTTAACAAATACACGGTATACTACACGTATATGTTGATGATATCCGTTTCACATCTGCAGCCGGTCATCCAAAGAAGTCCGGTAATTGGTTAGATCCACTCTCTTTTCTAACATTTGCAGGGAATCTGCAGAGCTCGAGTGGGTCATGCTTAGCCTGACAATGTACGAAATCAGCTCCTAACCAATCTGAACAGGTTTGTGGGAGACAGATGTAGGATTCATGACAGGGAGCTTCTAGAAGGAAGAGTTGCGTTTAATGTGCAGAAAAACACTTGGATTAGTTTCGCTGTATCCATCGAACGGGATAGCTCAGGTGGTTACACTTGGAGTCGTTCTGGGTGGCTCAGTTGGTTAGACGCTGGCCCACTGATCCCTAGGTCGCGGATTCAAATTCGGCCCAGACCGCTGGGTTTTAAGTGTGCTTAAAAACGAAGGCTCCATGTCAGTAGATTTACTAGCATGTAAGAGAACTCCTGCGGGACAAAATTCCGCACACCGACAACGCTGATGTGATCCTGGCAATTGACAGCGTCGTTAAAAATAACAAAATATTTCGGTAACACTTGGACTCACATTCGAGATGTCCCAGTTTCGATACCCGGTGACGTTTTCCTTGGTCACCAGGCGAATACTGGATTAGTTTCTTTACTTTCCGCGATTTTCCTTCTTCCATTTCACTTCACCGTCGTTTTAATCCAGTCTTTCCGCGATAAGTCGGTGAAGAAGCAGCATGGTGGAATTCGCCCTCTGCAACTGCTTTTCTCGGCGTAGAGGCGAGGCTTTGGGCACTGGCCCGTCATGGAGAACCGTGAGGTTCGCGACTACACGAGGAAACTTGGCGCCGTTAGGGAACCCACCCTGACTTGCTGGTTCCGACACACCATCTCCCCCCCCTTCCTCCCGGGGTCTGACATACAATAACCTGTCTATAGTTCAGTGTGGAATAAACTGCGTTTTTATTTTGCATCTACCTTTATCTCCCTTTGCTGTATCCAGTTTACTGCACACATTCTCACCAGGTCATGCCTGTTTTTCTGTTGGGGGGAATGATGCGATTAAGATAGTGGTAGACTGACACCTTCCACTAAAGCCGGAAATGCTCAGGTTTTCCTAAATGCTCAGCTGTGACTGGGGTATTGTCGTTCTAAAACAGGACTAAAGCTGATTCGTGGAATTAGGTGGTAGAGATTAAATCCTCGGTCACCTTAGCTCTGAAGGAAATGTTTGGATGTTGTACCCAGTGATTCTGAAGAAACTGAGGCCCCGAAGTTGCCGATCCCCACAGCCGCGCTTGCTAAAGCACCTAGCTTTGGTGTTTTGGGCATAGGGCATCACAGGTTCGAGTGCTCTGCATGGGTGTTTGTAAATGTGTGTGTACTTAACAGCAACAACGGAAAAGCAACTAGGAAAAGACAGAGGCGTAGCGAAAATTGATAAACGTAAAGCTATAATAGGCTATCCATCTGGTCCCTATCAGTATTTACATCCGATAGACATTTTATAAACAACAAAGGGTATAATTTTTGCTATGCAACATTTTTCAGCAAACTAATGAGCAAGATATTTGAATCCTGATATACTGCCTCACATTAGTATACCACCTTGAAAAAAATGACCCTCTGATGCAAAGTGTTGGCTTTTGGAAAGAAAGATGTTTAGTCAAAGTTTTACAATATTGTAACAGTGTGGTTTGTTATTTTCATATAATATAGATATTTATCTGTCACATTAATGTGTTGATAGCTATTTATGTCGTAAATGTATACATTTATTTTAGTATTATTACAGTGTCTATTTTTTATTTTTCAAAACTCAAAATCTATTATAGTCTGGTGTAACCCGTCACGCGTACCATCTCACTGCTTATTTTACGTGGGCTCTACCCATCCATTAATACAGTCACATTTGACTGCAATCGCTAGGATTAAACTCACGATGTTCGACTTTGAATGAAATGACCTATGCCTATCCGAAGTACGCCCTCTAAGGTGTCTGTGAGAGGGATACTAAACAAATTCAGGAATTAGAAGGAGACTGGAACAAAAAATAATTCATGACATAGAACGTTAATTGAGATATCAAGAAGCTTCCTTTCTAAGGGAACCTGGAGTATGTTTCATGCTGCGTCGGTTTGGTTATTCTTGCACGGAAAAAAAAAAAAAAAAAAAAAAGAAAAAAGACAATACACATGTTCAAATAATATTTACAAACGGTAGTTTTCACTTCAGAGTATCCTATTACACACGTTAACATCAAACAGGTTTATTTGGTTGTTTCGATAAAGCTGAGTGAATTATTTCTCAAAATCTGTCAGCGAACTCTCCAGTCTGATCTAGCCGCAAAACGTTTGCAGTTCGTGTAATTGAACCGTACACTATGCACGACCTACCCATAAGGCTCCGTTTGTTACATCTATTTTTCAGTAGGTATATATTCGTCACTTGTGCTAAACATTCACTTTGATGGAACTGGACATCATGATTACTGCTTTGGAGGAAACCAAGTTTACTCTAACCGACAGGAAATGCCAGAGTTGTATGTGGTCGCATGTATGAACAGGGATGTTATCCCTTTCTAGTTAATATGTAATCTTTAACTGCACTGCCTCTATTCTCCACAAACCACCTCTACAGTCTTGAAATCGTTATTCCAGTATGGTTTAATGAATACACCTATCTCATAGGATTAAAATACAGGGTGGAAGGAGCTTCTTACATCCCTTCTAATATGTGCTTCATAGAAGCATTACAAACAAAAAAGTATAATTTCATTTTCTTCTTTGATCAGACTATTTTGAAAAAATAAATGGTTTTTGTTCCAAATTGAATGCGTAATTTCGCTACAATGTACGAAGATAATAGCTTCTTACTTGTAAGATGCCTAGAGTAATTTATTTGTGACCTAGTTTCAGTAGTAATTATGGGACATCACACAGGGTTTCGAAATAATCACTTAAAAGAATTGAAGGAATATCCCGAGCAGCTTTTTCAGACGTGCAGTAACTCGGAAATCTTGCGTTGAGGTTGGTCACGGATCTGAACCATCTTCTGGATGTAAACATGTCGGTTGCTTGCAGGATGGTGTAATGTTTTGGGACATAACGATTCTGATTGTCCTACACTCGTACAGTAAACGTGGTATTTGTTCACGCTCACGAGACGCGTACTAGCGCATTGAAGCGTGTTTGTTTATGGAACTGACCTAGTGAAAGTGACACCCACACAATCTGCAGCGTTACCAGCTTGTTTTCGACAAAACTAAAATATCTCCGTAGGAAATGGTCAGAGAGAAAAACGTAAGATACAAAATATGTTCCAAATATCGATATGTACCACTGGTTTAAATTACTGTAATGACTTCGCTTCCGCCGGTATTTTCATATGTTCAAGGAAAACTAATGCAATACTGCCTACTGTTTAATAAAAATTCCCTTTAGAAATTTTAAGACACACAAATTCATATATAGATTAATACCAAAATGAATAATTAAGGCAAGAAAAACTTCTGGTTATATACCGTAACGTAGTGCGACGCCAGCCACCGGTCACCCGTCAAACAGACCCTCCAGGTCAAGCTACCTCATACCATTGCCTGTAAATACGCTGCCCGGCGACAATGGAGCGTTAGGAACAAAGACAACTATGAGCGTGGCAAAAGAAAGCGATTTCAGACTGAAAAACTTTCGACTGCCAGCTTGTTTACGGTAGGCTCCAGAAAAGGTATATTTTACAGAGAATTCACCGGTAATTCACCTGGATTACAGGTACAAGTCGGTACTTTTTGTAGCTAGTTTGTACACAGTAAGTTTTGAGATATTTTGGGTGCGTGTATCGTCAGATACAGGTTTAGATATTCCCGTTGGTCTTGTTTGTGTGAGCATATCGTGGAGCCAGTTGTTTGTTAGGCAGAGAGTAGTAGTAGTCGTGGTGGTGGTGGTGGTGGTGGTGGTGGCAGTGGTGGTGGCAGCGGCGGTGGCGGTGGCGGCGGCAGCGGCAGCGGCAGCGGTAGCGGTAGCAGTAGTAGTAGTAGTAGTATCAGTAGTAGTAGGAAGAGGAGGAGAAGGAGGAAGGAACTGTGAGCAGTCTGTGTCAAGGTTACGATAGAACAGAAGAACTGTAAGTTGCAAGGCCAGGACGAAGTGGACGAAGCCAATAAATGCCATATGGCATACCGGTAGAGCTAATATGATCTTAGCAATTAACAGCTTCATCAACAAAAAAGAGACAAACAGACGTACATACAAACTGTCTCCCTTAATAGCATTAGTTTAAATTCTAATATATCTTCTCTCCTCCAGTTATTTTTCAGTCCTGTATTATGACTTTAAAGGTCGTTTGTCATCAAGACTAGCCCGTAGTTGCAGTTTTTCGGTATCCATGATTCCTATTTTCCTCTTCCCAAGACCCTCTCGCCATTCCTTCCATCTGAAACCAGCTATTGATGCTAACTTCCTAAAGTGGTCAAGAGGCCAAGAATAAACAAAATAGCTCCTTTTCTTACTGGAACTCTTGTAGTCTATTATACAAAAGTATTTTAAGGTGTTATAAGAAACAGGCTTCTACGTTTGTGTATCGGAAAACAGTCACTCATCAAAGTGATTTATTGGTAAACCAATACCCTTATGCAGCGATGCAGAACAACCTCCAGAGAAAACTGAACAGAAATAATGTTTCTGTTATGTTTTGAGTGAATAATGAACATCAGGAGAGCCAGTTCTGTTTGCAGAATAGTATTTCCCAGTAGCCGATCGTAAACTTCCTTTACGTAATTCTGAGAGTATTTTTTGTTATTTTCACGGTAATTGTCTTAAAATCACAACCACGATGAATTAAAGCCGATGTAGAGAGATATATTAGTTTTATTTTGGTTGTAAAGTAGGGCAAAATAAAGTAACATAGCGTTACATGAATGCAGGGGAAAAGCAATATAGCGTTTGGCCAGAGTCCATATTGATCTGCCTCAGTGTTTTCAAAGAAACCAAAGATCTACATTTTCTCTAACCTCCTGACCCTGTACACTCAAGAAGGGAATCCCGGCTCAAAGCGTTATTAGAAAATCACTAGAGCAGAAACTTACAGCAATTAGTAGAGGAGTTAAGAAATTATCCACAAATAAGACAGCTTACGATACATTGGGCATTCCATTTCTAGCATGTACAGTCGTATTACTTTCTGCAACAATAACTGATGAGCAGAGAAAGTGATTTTATAATATCGCTACAAGTAAACCACTCAACGGATTTTGATTATCCCTTTGTCGTTGAAAATCACTATTCATTTTAAAAGTGGGAGTGGCGGAGTGTTGGGCATGCAATTTTATACCTTTTGTCGAACATAAATATCAGAGCTTTTTACACTTTATTGCGAACATCGGATATTTTAATGATTTTAATGGGTAAATGAAATGGTTTAAAATATTTTAAATTGAGTTATTAAAGGAGGTAGTTATATATTGTGTTCATATCTCCAAATTTTCTCCGATTTTGTTGAATCGCTTTATCAGGGAATATTTTTGGTTTCATTTTGATTGTTGCACTTGGGGTTTTTAAGCTGTAAAAATTAAAAATTACCTTATTAGTTTTTAAAATCCTAAATATACAGATTATGTTTTTTTGGTCTAACCAGACAACACGTTGTACAGCTACATATATTGTATATAGAATCCAATAATGAACTAAAGGCTGCCTATGCTAATCCCAGTATACTTTCAATCCCTTATGTAGCAATCTACACTACTTGACCAATCCTATCACAATGCTATATGGTAAAGCTATAAGGACTGATAAATCACTTTTATGGTTCCAAAAACTACTCAACTCTTATTTCTAATGGTTTGGATACTTGAAAGAACTATATTGGTCATTTATTTTCAAAATTATTATATATAAAACCGTACTGCTTGTTCAAACAGAACACAATTTATTACTTAAACTATAGAGCGATAATTATACAGGATTTTGGATGCGAGCCTGATGCAATTTGCTTGCAACCACGAAGCAGTGTTCGCCGGAGGACATTCATAGCTGCATAAATTCAAGCACTCACACTTCTCAGGTAAATTAAACTACAATAGTTCGATACTTCATCATGAAATATGCATGAAACGTCAAGCATTTTCCACTGCGTATCTCATATTTTTTAAGGAGATTTCAATTAAGACTCATTACTTCTCCATGGTCATTTAAATTAAATCATATTTACTTGCAAAAGAAAATAATTGTGGATTGGTAGAGCGATCATTAACGTTATCTAACACAAAATTGCAAGAATTAATTGCCTCACATTATCATGTGGTTCCATTTTCTAAGAAAATGCCGTTTAGAAGTTTGGTGGCTTTCCAAGCACAGGTTCACGAAATTTCATGGTTTCTGTGCAAGCTTAGATATTTATTTGGAATTCTTACTAAGATTTCTCCTCTTCATCAATTTTTCCTCTGTAAGAATCTGCGATTTATTATTGATAACAAGAATAAATCCCGCTTCCCTAAATCCACTCACAAGACTGCGAACAGTTTCTCTGTGAGACGCACGAACAGCAGGGAATCTCTATAAATCCCCATCACACTTCTCTTCAACAATTTCTTGACACATAGGAGTCACACAGGAAAATTCTGTTCTTTAGTACATATACAGACGTTTTGGTATTATAAAACACTATAACACTGAAACGCGTGGTATGTCAACGGATCAATCTCTGTACAGCACATACTTCGCGACAACTACTTAGCCTGCACATGGAAGAAAGTAAGTAATTTTTTTAAACAACGCTGTCAATTGCCAGGATCCTGTCAGCGGCACCAGTTGCTAGAATTTTGCCCCGCAGTTCTGTTACATGCCAGTGAATTTACTAACATGTGGCTGGAACTTTTAAGCACGCTTAGAAACATCGGTTTGGACCAGGTTTGAACCCGGGACCTTAGGTTCAATGGCCCAGCGCGTAACATCTGAGCCACCCACACCGAAGCACACATAGGAAAGAAAGCGGAGAGGAAACAGAATCAGTTAGAAACAGGCGTTTTAGATTACCCTATTCATGTTTTCCAACCCTTATATAAAAGTCTCATGTGTTGCACTCACATGACTTTCTCTACCCTTGTACTAACCATTCTTAGAAACTCTTATTCCTATATCTTCTTCGTGTTAGTTGAGATAAACATTTGCACAAATTACCTTATTGTTTATTTCCTCGTAGGTGCAAGGGGAATATGGGAATACACTAGAAAAAAAAAAAAAGAAAAAAAAAAGAAAGAAAAGAAAAATGAATAACGATGTTCCAGTAGACGAAAGTGTGTTTTCCAACATTCACATAAATAACAAGGAATATCTCCAACATGGATGACTCACCAAAAAAATTATTTGGATATAAATTGTGTGCTTTAGCAAGATCTACATTTTTGTACAGTAAGATTTGGTCTATCTGTTACGGTTTACCAGTTATGCAAAAGTCTTCTAGAATAAATAGGACTACATCAGCTATAGCCAGAAAATTCAAAATATACATTTCATTTGCCTTAAAATATCTCAAACATATGGCACTTTAATCAAAATTATTAGTCATTTTCAAGAAAATCAAAATTTTCGAAAAATGTTCCATGTAAAGGGTAGTTTAGAGTGGAGGAATTTTTTTCAAAAGCTTTGTGTCGCATCCTTGAAAGACATTAAACTCAAATACCAACTTTGATTTTTAACCAAGTTTTCGTTTTTCAGTTATGCTGTCCACAGATTGATAGACACACAGACAGGCGCGCGCGCGCGCGCGCACACACACACACACACACACACACACACACACACACACACACACACACACACACACATACACAGAGAGAGAGATTTTTCTAAAACTGCTTTTTCTGGATTCACGGGCGTCGAAACATATATTTCAGGTGAAATCTCGAAATCGAATTTTTGGGTGGAATACAATACTTCATCTATTTAACTATATGTAGTAGAGAAAATAAAAATATCTTTTTCTGTTTACCTAATTAGACTTACCCTAGTTATTTCGTATATTTGAAATTTTAGTATTTGATTAATTGAGCAGTTTTGTCGTAGTTAAGCTTGATTGGGTGTTATGCACGAAAATAGGACCACATAATATAACTATAGGCATTATGTGTAATCTTCATTGTCTCAAACGCATTATATGATCATTCCAAACTTGCATTGCTTCATCTTAGAGACTCCCAGCTGTATGAAGGTTCAATATACGTATGTACCTTTCTCACAATAGAGAACCATCACAAAACTCTTTCATCCTTTGCTCTACGTGTACATAATAAAACCCTATATTCTTCATCATTGATCTTGTGTTTGGAATGAACCGACACAATGGACTACCGGAACATCTTTAGCGTCAAAGAAAAATAAATATTTCTGAGAATTCAGTTCTCTAAATTCAAATCTAACCTCCTTCTTGCAAGCTGAACGATTGGCAGCATTCCTTATATCATTCTTATTCTCATCATTATTCCTAATATAATAATTATTATTGTTACTATTATTTATGATTATGAGTATCATTGTGACGCTGGGCGCGGCACACAAGAAAGGATGGTCGGCCCAAGCTACTTTACACCACATACAAGGCTGGTGAACAAATAAAGTGCTCAAGCTCAGGCTGCCTCGCATGACTGTACATACAACAACACTGAACGCGGAGGACAACAAGCTTCTATGGACATCCGGTGGCCGGCGTGTTTGTGAAAGTCGAGAAAGGTCCATGCTATGTCATCCTCGCTATATAAGGAGTCGAGTAAACAGCAGAGAAGAGAGTTACACGCATGAGTCGGTTAGTGTGTCAATGAGTGCCAGTTGTGTATGTATGTGTGTGTGTGTGTGTGTGTGCGCGCGCGCGCGCGCGTGTGTGTATCTGTAAGTCTGTGCGTTTGTCTGTCAGTCTCATAACTCAAAAAAACGAAGAGTCGGTTAAAAACCAAAGTTGGTATTTAAGTTTAACATCTTTCAAGGATGCGACTCGAAGATTTTGAAGAAAATAGCCCGAACCTAAACTACCCTTTACATGGAAAATGTTTCGAAAATTGTGATTTCCTTGAAAATGGCTCTAACGATTTTGATTAAAATGTCATACGTTTAAGATATCTGTATGACAAATGAAATGAATATTTGGAATTTTCTGGCAATAGCTCATGTAGGCCTGTTTACTCTGGATGACTTTTGAGTTAAGTCGTAAACCGTAAGAAATAGACACAATCTTACTATACAAAAAATGTAGATCTCGTTAAACACGCAATTTATGTCTAAATATATTATATATTTTGGTAGAGTGAACCATTTCGGAGATTTTCCTTTATTTGTGTCAGTTTCGGAAAACAAAACTTTCGTGAAATGGAACATCGTTGTTCATTTTTTATATGTTAAGCTTGCATAGAGAACGAGATTCCAAAGCTTTAAAGGATTTGACTCGCTCAAAGCCTACTGTGTTCTAATATTCCCCTTGCACCTACAAGGAAATAAGAAATAAGATAATTTTTGCAAGTGTTTATCTCAACTAACACGAAGATAATATAGAAATAAGAGTTTGTAAGAATGATTAGTACAAGAGTAGAGAAAGTCATGTGAGTGCAACACGTCAGATTTTTTCCTTGTCATTTCATTTTCCTTAAACTTGAACCACAGAGCACAGTCCTCCTTTTCGTTGTTAACATAATCTACACCGTTTCCTTGCAACTCACAGCTGTTCTATTCTCTCGTAGTCTTCACACAGTCTTTCAGTTATACTTCTCTCTCTGTCTAATAAACAGCTGCTTCTACGATCAAACTCACTAAAGCTGCTTCACACAACGAAGAACTCCGACGCGACGATTAAATGTCCAAAGCTTTCTCTGACGACACACACTCAAATTTTTCTCGACGACGACTGTACATACACAGATACACTTAAAACTAACACCTAACTACTGCTTCGTCGCCGATCTTTCTTATATAGGTGAGAATGACGAAGCACGGAATTGACTCCAAAATCGTCTTTTTGTAATCAAGCTTGGCCATGAGCACCCTGGAATAATGTCTTTTTTCGAGCCCGCTTCATTGTATCGTGTTTACTCGCCGCGTAGTGGTGTGAGGTAGCTTGAGGTAGCCACCGACCGGCGTCACAACGTTGCCTTTAGTTTTACTATTACTTATTAATGTATTTACACCGTAATGGTTTATTATTCTGCACACTAGCTTTAATATCAGTACATTCGTTATTATAGAAATACATAGATTTCACTGTTAGTGGCTCATCTGCAGAGAGCATAATTAGTAATTTAATATCTCTGTTACATACATAACTGCTAAATTCTCTTTTCGTGCATTCTAGTTTTGTCCTAAAGTTTTCTCTTAGCTTTTAGTTCTTTGTGTGCGAGTGTCATGGATTATATGCCATTTTTATGGTCCATTCGACTGGAATAGAGGATCTTATGACCTTAACTCTCAACAATAGTCCCAGTTCTGTAAATCTGAGAAGAAATGTCTGTATGTGCCCTATTAAAGAGAATTCTAACACGGAATACAGAGTTACCTCATTTCCAACAAGAAAACAGATAGCAAGTTACACAACCTTCATTAACGGTATTCTAGGATTAACGCTACACCAACAAGAGAATTCCCTAACTTGAAGTTTGAGAGGGAGGATAGATCAGAGCTTACATAACCAGCCATGTATTGTATGGATGTACTTGGAGAGAAACTTGTCATTAATCTGCATATGAAACTTACAAGAAGTTAGATTTCGTCTTACATTAGCTGCTCCTCGACATTGCTTTAGGGTGAAATGTTGCAACTTTGGTAGCAGCATTCTCAGCATTTCTTTGTATTAGCTCGTAGTAACATCGACAAATGTCTTGGTTATCTTTGTTATTAAGTTTTAGTTTATTTCGAAGACTTTGATTAGTTTCGCTGCGGTAAAACAGGTTTTTGCAGTCTTCATCAGATAAGTACACAGTCAATGCCCTTCAGACCTAAAAGGTGGTCGAATATGACAGAAGACTTTCTTTACTCCTCCCAAAATAAGAAGCACACTTGAGGTAAACAAACAGTAGAAAATATATCCTATACTTTCTAATGATTTATGATTTTATTGTAATGCACTGCATTTTTCTGTTATTTGGAAATAGAAAATAATTCAATCATCAGTTTACAGATACTGAGCAGTTATTGCATATCAACTGCTCATGCTGTAGATGTATTGCGCGGAGTTATACCAAAACGTGTTTCTAGTATAGCACATTATTTGTGTAGTACACATTCCACTCACTCACTCACACACATAAGTACGCGCCCGTGCCCACGCAGTTTTGTTCTTCCTTATGTATAGACCCATTTAACCCTTTGGGTCATGTCTAGGGCTTTGGCTTGAGAAACAACTTATGGTGTCACTGTACGTTGAAGTATAAATTCTTAGAGTTACTTTTATCAGATTTCTACTGTTAAACACGCTCACATTCACTCACATATTCATACATCCAGACTCTATAGGAAATAGGGAACGATTCCGGTTAAAGAAAAATTTCCCACCCCAGTCAGGAATCGAATATTGGACTTCCGGTTGAGAAGCAAGAAAGCTTATCAAGTTGAACCTGCAGCCGTTTTTTTTTCCTAAGTTGAAGCATTTTTTGTTTCGTGAGAGATGTACATATATCTTCTGGTGGAAATGTTTCAGTTGTGGACAAACTCTTATGAGTTTCTTCCAATACTCTGGAAACTTGGTTTAACCCAGCGGTAGCAATAAAACTGCAGTTCTTCAGGGCGATGTCGAATGAAGGAAACTATGGGTTATTTGCTGCGAAATAGCGCTCACTAATACGAAGAACACATTAAACTTTTATTTCATTTCACTTTCATAATGAATAATTCTTGGATGCACCATTAAATTGCGATAAATTAATTCTGGTTTCAAAAGTAGCGCATGTGGGTTGATAGTTTTTTCAGTCGCCATGGCAACGTACATTTTCATGATCGCTGTTCAGTTGTTGCTAGGAAATCTTTTATTCATAATAACATAATCTTTTAATATTCTCCTTTTCCTTTCGAATGAATAAAAGTATTAAATTAACATAAAATTAAACAAAAGGTGCCTGATTTAAACATAAATAGCTGTTGCAACCTCAGAGACGCTCATGCACGTTTTCTCCCTTCATAAAATTAGTACAGATATACATGATGTTCTATAGCATTTAAACTCTGGTCATTTTTTCATTGACATTGTGCCTTGATGTGTGCCTTTGAAACTTTGATTACAAATTTAGTTACTCTTCCTGATCTACACGCGCACACCAAATAACCAAGAGACAAAAGGATGCAACTGGTGAGAGTTCTATTAAATTAAAAAATGCGGCGTATACTTTTCTATCGAAATTTTAATTCAGATTTTCTTAAAACTGTATTCATAAGGCCATCTCCTTAGCACGGTGGTAGCGCTATTCTTACCAAGCGGTTACTTTTCTTTTAAAATGCTAGAAAACATTTCTAAATCAGTTTCTTTAGAACCCAAATATCTGATTTGGATATTTTCCAGGAAAAAGTTGCTCAATAGTTTGTACTTGTCTTCTCTTCCAACATTTCTTCAGAAATAAATGTTTACTTTCAAACACGAGACTTCACAGAGATGTTGCATATGCAAAAGTAAAATACAGAAGAAGAATGCAGAAGGCTGAGCTTGCTATGTAGGACCTGGACAGATCAACTTCTTCATTATGGGATGTTTTAACAGATGCTACATACTGGTTTTAATGCTCCACGAAGCTAAATCTGTTCGTCACATTTGCTTTGCCACTCCGCACCATACCAGATAGAGATAGACAGAGAGAGAGAGAGAGAGACGAGAGAGAGAAGGGAGAGAGTACAGTGAAAACTTTATTAGGACTTTCGTTTTTTCTCGCACTCATAGCTGTGTATAAAACCGCTGTTAAGTCTACACACATTTAACAACTGTGTGCATTCCCTTACACATGGTGACCGCAGCACAGTAATATGGGAACTTTGTTTCAGAAACCGCAGCGAATATAAATTCTCCTTTAGGGAAAAAATCAAGAACGATTTCCCTCCTGCCAGGGATACATAAGGGACTTTTGTATTTAAAGACTTACATTGTACCGCAAAAGCTAATCTTCAAAATGATTGTAGGATTAGTAACTCGCAGAGAGATTAATGTGTTCCCCGTTGACACGCTTTGTAAAGCAGAATTTTTTATTTCGTCGTTTAGTACTGCAGCATCAACAACAATATTATTCCGCGGCGATGACGAAGGGATTTACCCCTATCCATCAATGTCCAGCATGACGGTCACCCGTGTTTATCAACGATGTAGCTGAGAGTGAATGTCCAAGTGATTATAATGACAATTTATCTGCGTCAAGACATTTTCCAACACCTGTAAATGATACCGATAACCCAAGTCGCTTGTATGATTAATACTACTTTAGTAGGGTCCTTGACTGGGATGTATTACTAGTGAAAGTTTTGGTGTTTCTCCGTATTTTCCACCAGTCTGAAAACAATATCCTGTTAGGAATTTGTGACTGTAGCACAAATATCGCTTGCATAATTAATAGATAGTCGATTGAATATATCAATGTGTTATATTTATCATGTAATAAGGTACCAAGGTATGGAACTGAAAAACAGGCGGAAAAATTATCACATTGACGAATTTTAGTTTTATGAATATAAACGTTCCCCAAAACTTCAGTCGTCGCTGTCATTTTTAAACATCTAGCACAGACTTTAAATGTCATGTGTGCATCCTTCAACAATGCTTCGGATTTAGTGATGGGCAAGTTCTGCCAATAGTAATCTAATTTATCTAACACAGTGCATTAAGTTACAAATGTAGATCTCCAAGTGAATAATAGAAATAGGTGAAGAGACTGAGCACATTGTCAGGCGTTCGGTTGTGCGTTCAGCATTGCAGTCGGTCATTGCGTCAATACGTGCAGTATATCCTCCTCTGATATTAAAGGAGTCTTCACGTCATGCATTCCAAACGTAATAATTAGGGGACAAAAGGTGTAGTGACCATGGAATACATGATCTCATTAGGATGTGATTCAAAGGATGGAGGTTCGATCATGCGCATTGACATACAGGAGTGACGCAGTGAGTCCACCCATCTTGCGCTGATGGCTAATGGATCTTATAAATATTGGAATATGATTTACGAAAATGGTCCTTCCTCTGGAAAAAAAAAGGCTTTTATCTTTTAGCATAATATATTAAGCACTGTTGGGATTATTTTTAATTCAGTGGTACTCTTACCTTAATGCTGCCAAAGCCCTAAGCTCTACATGCATTAAATGAGAAGATTCTTCTGTCTCTAACCCTCTTTCTCGCTCTCTCCCTCTCTCATATCTCAGTTTCTCCCTCTCCCCCGCTTTAACTTTTTCCCATCTCTATAATTCGATATTTTTGACTTTCCACTCTCTTTCTCTCTCTCTCCCTCTCTTCCTTCCTCTCAACACCTTTCCGCCACCTCCTTCACCTGTATCTCTTTACACTGCATCTCTCTCTGTACATACATTTCATATGATGTTTTGAAAAACGCTACTAAAACTGCCTTTTGTGGGTTTTTATTAAAATTGAAACTAAATTTTAGGTTTTAAGGCACCGTGGGACTGAAAAATAACCGTTTTTCCAAACCTGAGTCATCCGCTGGCACTGAAATTTTTTAGATTTTGCAATTTTTAAAGCTCTGGCGCAGGTTTTAAGTATCATGTGCGCTACATTTAAACGCCCCCTTTTTGCTTAAATTATTCGCACTATTTGAACAAAGTATGGACCAAAGAGCACTCAAAATTTAGCGGAAATAAGTGGTTAAGTGGCCTCTCGCCGCAACGGAAATGCTATGAATCTGAGGAGTGGAGTGTGGGGTTTAAGGGCCCGTCGACAACTGGGTCATTTGGGCCCCATAAATCTGAGGAGAGTACTAGGCAAGAGAGGGAAGGTGTGGCAATCAGATAATCTGACTCATGGTCATGATGCATGAATATACATGAATTTGTTTTTCTGGACTTCACATTTTTAATGCACCATATGCTCCAGGCGCATTAAATTTTGTGCTGTACTCCTAGAATTTTTCCAACATATGCTCCATTTATGTGACTTCAACCTCAGTCTTTGGGTTCAAAATATGAACATTCTTTTAGCTTTAAGAAAGTTAAAATAGTATTTTCAATGTCCATCAAAGCAAAGATATTAATTACTTAAAAATAATTGTTTCTTTCTGCCAGGGATTGATGACTTTTGTTGGGCAATTGAAGCTTACAAAATAATACACCTGTTGTGATGTTTTAGCTTGTGATGTGCATGAAATATTTGCAATATAAAAGTATTTTAGCATTGTGAATAAATTGAATAATTAATTCCCCCAAATCTATAAAAGAGAGTGTGCTGCAACTTTGTGAGGTAGTTTATCTCATAAACACCTTTAAGTGTTCAAATTATAGTCCCACGTTCCCTTTAATACCACAGGCGCTGTAGAAGTCTCGGAGAAAGTTTCACCGTGTCTGATGCGTTGACTTTTTTCCCGATACAGCATTCGTTACCGCGTTATAGCATTCGTTCCGCTCACTGTGCGTCGTCTTTTCTGTGGGACGCCTAGCAAAAGGTAATAACCAACCAGAAAGCCCACTACTCTTAATAAGTAAAATTATAAGTCCGCAAATGAAGCAAATATTTGTGTAATATTGTTCATTACCTTGTCCTCCAGAGTGGAGGACACTTGTATATCCATTTTTGGGAAGAGGTACCTTCCTTGTTACCTCTAGATTTTGTTCACGAGCTTTGTGGTTCACAATCCTACTAATTAGTTGACCTGAGTTCTGACTCGGTTAATGGCTTGGGGGTGGGGGGCGCTTAATGTAGTTCTCATTCTGATAACTTAATGCCACTTATCTGTCGTCTAATTAATTTCCTTTACCCGCCGTCGCAGAGGGACGTAGAAATCGAAATTACAATTCAAGCACAAGTGTGTGACCTTTCCGCGACCCCTCGCTTCAAGAACGAATTTAGTTTGACTAACAATGAGTCTGTTAACTTTTTCCTCAACTTCCACTTCCGTTTTTAAAATAACCTTCACCGTCGATGTAAAGCAATGTTTTCAACCGGTCTATTTCCACAAACCACGGTGTAACGGCGTTAGCTTGGGGGCGTAAGCGACTCCGTTAGAGTACAGTTATGTTCCCGCTATGCCGCAAAATGGTATTAACCAGCGAGATCTGTCCAATGATTTATTTTTTCTGGCTTGGAAACAGCAGCGCTGTGAAATAAAACACGTTTGGCAGCGGAACTTGGGTTTAGGGCGCAATGCTTCAGATTTCACATCCGCATGCAAGACTTAGAATTCATTGAGGGATATCTGCACGATATGGAAGTCTACCTCACTTTTGTATGTATCCATAAATAAAA
Organism: Tenodera sinensis; assembly: GCA_030765045.1. Classification (NCBI taxonomy): domain Eukaryota; kingdom Metazoa; phylum Arthropoda; class Insecta; order Mantodea; family Mantidae; genus Tenodera; species Tenodera sinensis. The sequence goes on from CM060966.1 coordinate 146,828,961, forward strand.
TGTTACCAGCATAGATAAGTGAACCAAATGCTTGACCCGCTTTGTCCAGCATTAATCCTGCTTTTGACCCTACATACCTGTTTGCAAGTTTACCAAACATGCAACTCGTAATATTGCAAACAACAGAGCAGGATGTTCAGGCAGTAAGTTCTATGGCCCGGGTTCAAATCCCGTGGCCCGATAGCGTCTCCTACCTCTGCCCGTCACAGGCGTTACCGAGAACCGAACCCAGGTCCCCCGCTTAATAAGCAGCAGCGCTACCACCGCGCTAAGGTAACGAGCCAGCTACATTAACAACGTATACTAAATATACAGGGTATATTGGAAATAGCTTGGTAATATTGAAATTGTTCAACCAATATATTTTATAATCGAGCACTTATATTATTTTTCGAGGGTTATATTTTGCTTACTAAGTTTGAAACTTCAATTGTCGACTTTCTGCCGCTTCTCCGCTGCTTTTCACTCCTCCAGTTTGAAAACTGGATGACTATACGAGTAACTTCAGGTCGGTAGCAAATAGTTTGTTCTTCTGATATCGTAATTGCTTAAAATAGGTGTTGACGAAATGTTACAATGTAATCATGACAATGAGGCAGAGAGAACTTTTGAACCAATTACACCTCGTTTCTCAATTACAAAGTGCTGCCCTTCAACAATCAGCGTTGTCAGTTTGCGAACGACTGCACTTCAGGAAGTGGAAAGAGAGTTTTACAGCAAAAATGACATAGCTGGAATTGTTTAACCTAAAGATTCCTGTCACTCTGTGGTTGTGGGGTAGTGAAAGGGAAGGGAAATGAACATTATTGATGTTTTGCTTTTTTGTAGTACTAGACGTCGTCTCTTTCGATCCAAACAAAGGATCGTTCAAAGTATGTCTCTTGGGGAACGGAAAAGACTCCGACCATGTTTTATGTTGAACATCGTATACAAGACATTATTTCGAAAGACTCTTTAGTGTTCGAGGCCAAGTTCTCTCTCTCTCACACACACACACGCACGCACGCACGCACGCACGCACACACACACACACACACACACACACACATATATATTTGTCAGAAATAGTATATTGCGATATAAGGATCGTAAGTGATTTTTACTGGACCGAGGAAAAGATTGAAAAGATAAGGATTAGTAAAAACACTTAACACGCATGTATTACATACATATTTTTTGAGATAATTAGTAATTTAATATGGCGTATGAATGAAATGTGAAATACTAACCTTGAAATATAACATTCATCTTTCTATGGTATTTTGATGGTTGAATATAGTATATATTAAATATAGCGTCTTTAATATCTCTCTCTAGATTTTTTTTCAGGTATGAGAAAAGTACAGCCTATTTTCCAATTTTCTTCGATTTCAGAATCAACACACTCGTTCAAGTTAGCCACCATGATTAATATGGGTAATTATTGATTTGAGCACGACCTACTCTGTTTATCTCTGGGAACGTGTATTAAGATTCAGTAACTCTCTACATAATATATTCGATCATCATTAGAACGAAAGTTGGAATGATTCCAGTGCTTTATTCTCTCAAATTATAACGTATGCAATATAAATAAATATGAGAACAATTATTGTGGCGATAAAAATGAACAAGTAATTTTGGTTATACTAGGTGGCCCACTCCATTTGGCATTATGGTAAGTAGATAACCCTTCGTGCGTTAAAAGAGTTGCAGAAATCACGGGGTACATCCAATCTAGTGGCGTGCGTGAACTTTGTTCTGCTTGTAGGAGAAGCAGGCGGGATGCCAGGCTAGCGTGTGTGGTGCGTGATAATAGACAAGAATAGTTTTTCACTTTACTTACAGGCGTTTATTTTCCACGGAATAAACTCATTCCTGTATGTGCTGCTACTGTCGAACATTACGACTACGGATTGTAAATTGCCGTAACAAAATACATGCATGAATGAAGGCGCGTAATGCTTCATTGACATTTCTTTCTTTCTTATTAATGTTATTGCTGTAATTTATTATTATTTTAGTTATTGTTACAATACAATTGCTGTTTTCATTACCATGATGTTATTACTTTTATTGTTTTATTCTCATATAAAAGTACCTTTGATTTATGTTTTCGAGAGCGCCAGCGAGTTTTGAAAGTTTTCGAACAATGAAAATGTGAGGCTTCATGTGTGCTGCCTGTGGTACCTTGTGAATGGTTTTGTGAATTAGTGACTCTAAACAGAGAATGACTCTTGTGATTCTTCCTTCACAAGCACCAGTGCTCGATCCCATGTTGGTAGGTATGTGAATCTGTTCATGTGTCAAGTGCATGTTCCTCTCGACCAGGAGAGCTACTAAAGAGGTTGAGTCGCTTTGAAACGTGCGCATGGCTTTGGTTTTAGTAATAATTGAAGCACTTTTAATGACTCTCGTAAAAAGTAATTAAAGAAATATAAAACTGAGGCATATCTATGGGAAGCTTTACTGTGCAAGAGGTAAAAATTGCATGCCCATTTTCTCTGGGAATCATGGTCTGCCTTGTGTAATACTGAATGCTTCCAGCACTTGCATCTAAGTATATGCAATAATATGCGAGACAAAAGCAATACTATACTTTTTTCGAACTTTCTATTTGCCAACCTGTTTTTCGATACCTATACCTTAATTAAATTGTGACGCCGGCCGACGGCAGCGGAAATATAGCGAACGATCGGGTCCAAGCTGCCTCACACCATAGGCTCTATGTGCATCAAAGACGTTCAAGGTCAGACTGCCTCACACGACTGTATGTGAACACGTGACAAGAATCACAGCAGCAACACAAAGGGTTTTCGAGATTATTCGAGAACTGTCCGGCAGCCGGTGCATTTGTAAAAGTTCCAGAAAGCTGAAATTCGAGGAAGGTTCCGTGTTAGGTCATCCTCGCTATATAAGGAGGCGAGGAACGAAAGCAAGCGAGTTGTTGCAGTCATAAATCGGTCAGTTTTTACTTTCTCTTCTGGTAAGTAGAAGGAAGTATTGGATTCCACCCAAAAATTCGATGTAGAGATTTCACCGGAAATATGTTTTGAGACCCCTTGAATCCAAAAAAAAAAAAAAGCATTTTTAGAAAAAGGTCTCTCTCTCTCTCTCTCTCTCTCTCTCTCTGTGTGTGTGTGTGTGTGTGTGTGTGTGTGTGTGTGTGTGTGTGTGTGTGTGTGTGTGTGTGTGTGTGTTTCAGCTGCATGTGCACCGTCGCGTCGAAAGGAAGACAGTGAAGCAGTTAATGAGTGTGTAGTGATTTACCGTACTAGTCAGCTGTTTGAGATACAGAGAAAGTGAAGAAAGATAGAAAGAGCGAGTCTATGTTACGAAAAGAAAACATTTATTAGTTGTAACATCACGAAAAAGAGTACACTGCGTTAACGTCAATGAAACAGGATTGTGTGTGTGGAGAAGTTTTGCAGGAGAATAAAGTGACGAAAAAGTTGGATGTCGTCACAATAGCTTAGATGGTGAGAGAGTATCCGTGCAAAGGCAATTCATTCGTAGCTGTATGCAAAATGGATAAGGCATTAATTTTCTATTTTATAACTGGTGCCGAAAGGTAAATAAAGGCAAATAGGCAAATAAAGTGTGATTAGTAGTAATTGTTCTTATTTGTCACAGTATAACTTATTCTGAACTTTGTGTTAATCTTGCTGGAAGGTCTTAACTTCTGAGTTTACCTAGATTGTACATTGGATAAATATATATTTCATTCGGAATAATACATTGTTTTCGATTCTACCTCAAACATGCTTTACCTGCTTTAGAAAAAACATACCTGTAGAAAGGTAAGAGCAGGTTATTAATGCAGTCTCCAGTGAGATTTATTTATCTGCGCTTGGTTCAAATGGCAATTGAAAGAATTATATATTCTTTGATTCGGTAGGGTCTGTGTGGTTTGTTATGTGTACATTTTACTGTAAATATGTATGCAATACTTTGACTAGTTGCAATTTCAGAGTTTATTAATTGTTACATATCGACCGTTCATTATTCGTTGCACATATCTCCCAAGGGCATTGCAAGCTAAACCTGTAAATTAAAGCTTGGCCAGTCAAAGGAAATAATTTAACATTTGCCAACATTTACAATGTTTAATATTAATATTTTGTGAAGGCAAAAATGCAAGATGTAATATTTATTGAATTCAGGCATTAAAGCTTCGCAATTTACATGCATTGTCCAATTTCTGGGGCTCTCCTTTCTCCAAATTAGTCTTGCCGATTCCCCGATATAGGATCCGTACACCCTTAACTTAGATGTTACACCTCACAAGTACGAGACGTGAATTAATGTAACCCCTAAGGTGGAAGTTATACTCCTAACACTTACATAGCGTGAAGCCGGCTACGGCAGCGACAACACAACAAAGGACGGTATGGGTAGCACAGCCCTATCCCACTGACGCGGCGTGTAACAAAGGTGCTCAAGGTGAAATTTCCCCACATCACTTAGGTGAGTAACCACGTTACTAACAACGGGCGTGGTGCATAAGAAAGGACTGCTGGAGCATTCGAGAAATGTCCGGCAGCAGGCGTGTTTGTAGAAGTTCGAGAAAGGTCCCTGTTACGTCATCCTTGCTACATAAGGAGATGATGCAACAAATTAGAGGAGTTAGGGTTACAGACATGGATCGGTCAGTGTGTCACTGAGTGCGAGACAGCTCTCTCTCTCTCTCTGTTTGTGTGTGTGTATGATACTCTGAAAGATACGTCGCGTGGAAGAGGAAGAATTTTTAATGAGTGTTGAGCGATTGCATCACCAGCGATAGTGTTTGAAAGGCAGAGAAAGTGCAGAGGGGCAGCAAAAGGACTAAGTCAAAGCTACGAGAAGAAAGCAGTTGTAACTTGTAACATCACGAAAGACTATAGACTACGTTAACGCCAGTATAAGAAAACTGTGTAGTTGTGCAAAAGTTTTGGAGGAAAATAAAGTAAGAAAAACACGCATCACACGCTGAAATGTTTATAGAAGAGAATACAAAAAGTATTTTGAATGTAACATCAGATTTTATTTTTCTATGCTCAACGCTTTCATTTTCCTACGATATACAAGGCAAAACTAAATTATGTAAGTGAACGATTCTACTAGTTCATAGTCGATGACTAAGCTTCGGGTAGTTTACCAAGAACATGAGGAAACCATTTCAAAAGTCTCTACAGATTTAACAGACTAAAGCTTGAGGTAAGGGAAAGTAAATAATTGCAGCAGAAGCAATCTGTCTGCGTCAAAATGTGAAGTGTAGTAAAATAGGTTATGAAAAACGGAGCAGCAGAGAAAAGAGTGGGAGAAAACAATTTTCTGCTACCTCAGATCCCGCCCGCCTGTGTGCGAAAATGAATTACTCGAAAGCGCGCTTTGAAGTCAATTTAACTGCGAAGGAAATGTTCTTGATCGACACGTAATGTTAGAGGAAATGTGTCACCGCTTTAGTTCCAAATATAGGATTTCTCGTTTATTAAAAAGCATTAGTTGTAGGGTATGGACTGCGATCAATTATTTGGTAATGGCGTTCAATTTGAGTGCATTACTCAATTTGGATAAATTAAGTATTGGAAGTATAATAAGACATCAAGGGCATTACTATATGCCGCAAATTATTCAAGTCTTGTATGTTAATTAAGGAGGGGATTATATACATTCCAGAGGCTGTCACAATAACATGGAAAACGTAAATCATGAAATATATATCCATATCATGCATAATGCATACTACATAATTACGAAAAATGGGTTTACCAACTCCACTTTGAATGACCTTTGGCTTCTAAGTTACGGTGCCTGTGTTACACACACAGACAGACAAACTCGCATCATTAAGTGTTCAGGGACTAAAAAGCGTATTTGCAGGGAATCTCGATATCATATTTTTTAATAATATGAAATACTTCCTCCGCTTACTATATAGGCAAGGGTTGAAAAAATAGAAAGTCGCTAAGCAAATAATTCTGAGGGAAGAAATACATTCTAAATGGCCCCAAAAGTAAAGGCGAAGGATCCTTAGCTTGATTTCTTTTGGAATGGAAGTAAAGTCAGTGGTCCTTGTCGTAGATTTAGGACACGTAAAAGCACCTCAAGCCTGAAAAGGAAACCTCTTTTGTCTTTCACGCCCAAGTCACTGAGAAGCATAGCAAATAAAGAGCGTCCATAAATAGAAACTCAATTGCAATTACCTTAAACGTGTGGTAGTTTAATCAAACTGGTTAGGGCCGTAGTAATGAAAATAAAAAATAACTTAAATACTCAGGTTGGGATTCATATATATATATATATATATATATATATATATATATATATTATACACACAGATGCATGCATACGGAAGCTTCAAAATCTTTATATCGCTGAAATCTCAATGTCAAGTATTTGCTTTAGATAAGTAGTAAAGAAAGTTAAGTTTATTTTCAATTGAACCAGATCACAGTGTTAGTCTCTAGGCATACGGTTTAATGACTAAATGACTAAATATTTACTTTTATCATATATTCACTCTTTGTCTTGCTACAGGTATGGTAACATTTCCGTCCCAACAACGCATTCAAAAGGGACAGAAATTGATAACAATATAATGGCAATATAATGGCCCCTGTTCAAATATATCTTTCCCTCATACGATATACTCATTTTTGAAAATGCTGCACTTTTTGGGAGCCACTGCATTGAAAGTGGTTTTGCTCGTAATCTACACTACTGTCTGAATCCCATAAATGAGCTGTCTGATTTCTGTTTCCAGGAACAGCATCAGAGTTTGTTTCTGCCTTTTAAACATAATTCCTCCCGTTTTCAATACGCCTATATTCAACCCTTTCTGCAAAGCTTGTTCAAATTAAGTACTTTCCCTTTTTGTTTCACTCTTTTTCTCTAAAAATTAATACCACCAGCACTGGCATTGCTACGCTTACTAGTCTTTCTCCCTCCCTCCTAGCGCTTCATGCTTCTGTTACTCGTTAATTTCGTTTCCCCACCCCCGATCATCTTTAGAAGTGCGTTCATTTTGGTTACAAATCCATAACATTTTCCTCAAATAAAAGGACAGAAGCTATGCACTTAGAAATTAAGTTTAAAGATGTTGTGGTCGGTATTCTTTGAAAGCTGTTTTCTTGCATTAATCTTTCGAGCTCCCAGTAGAGTATTCGGCCTGTATGTAATTTTATTCTGCTAATTAGATTGATAATGTCTGTGCAAATACAGCACAAGTGAGGTATTCCTTAATCGAGAATCAATATCGATAGAGGTCGAGGAGAAGTAATTGTTAGTCTGTTACAGTACAGAAGAAAGGTCACAGGATGAATACTCTGTATGAACAATAAAATAGGATTGCCGTGGTGGTGGTGGTCGTGGTCGTGGTCGTGGTATGGCTTCAACTTGCAGCACATTCATAAAACCTTGATCGTGGTGTTATAGATAATATAAAAAGATCTGATGTGTTCCATTCACATATTAGCACTATTCTTACTCTTATTCCTCAATCTTCATGTTAGTTGAGATAAACATTTGTAACATTTATCTTTGCTAATTTTCTTGTAGGTGCAAGAGAAATATAGGAATAAAGTAGGCTTAGAGCTATAGTCATATGTTTCAAAACTGGTCGATAAAGGAAGCTTTAAAAGTCCGTCCGCTTTACATGGTCAAGAATAAAAAAGTGAATAACGAACTTCCATTTGAGAAAAGTTTGAGTATTGCAAAACTCATAAATAATAAGGAATATTTCCTAAATGATACAGTCCACATAAAAATGTATTTGGACATAAATTGTGTGTTTTAACGAGATCCACATTTGTTGTATAGTAAGATTTGGTCTATCTCTTACGGTTTACCAGTTATGCAAAAGTCCTCAAGAGTAAATAGGGCTGCATGGACTATAGCGAGAAAATTCAAACTATACATTTCATTTGACAAAAATATCTCAAATATATGGCATTTTAATAAATCATCGAGAAAGGCAAAAATGAATGTTTGAATTCTTTGGGGAGAAGGTTTCATTACGGGAACACTAATTTTAGGAAAAGGTTATTTAGGAAAGGGTTGTCAAAGTGAATATTAAATGCCGTAATTGCCAATGCATTATGCATAAAATAATGGTTGTGGCGGTGTCCTATGAAGTCAACAATGTTGGCTCGAATTCGCTGTGTTCCTCTTCTCATTATTGTTCTTACCTTAAGTTATCTACATTTGCCTACTACTCTTATGCAGGGTGGGGTAATAAAGTCCTTGTACTATCTTTCACAAAAGTAAATACCCAACTCCACTGAGACCTGCGCGGAGGGTCACCTAATACTCAGGCGTGCTTGTGCTTTTCAAATGGGGCGCTCTTTGAGTGGGAATTGACGCGTGCCAAGAAATATGAAGAGTGGGGGTAATGAGCTTACAACGCTGTACATGTGAATGTATCCCATTGGCTGCAGATCAGAACTCTTCCCATTTGAAAAGTACGGCTGAAATACGTTTCGTTATTTGTGAACTAGACTAGACTACCATGTGAACGTTTTACTTACATGCATTTTATCTTTTATCATTCAGGAAACATTATACTTACTGTATGCGTATTTAAAAGTTTATGTACCTCTAAGAAGTAGTCGCATATCCCTGGTTGAATATGTCTGCCATAGCAGCTCGAAATGCCTTCTTGCAGTGACTCACCTTAATCTTTGACCTCGAGCTTAGGAAACGATATCAGAAAATGCGATCGCGGTATATGACATACTGTTCTTATTGGTTATATTTCCTTTACTCCGAGCGACGTGAGTCACATGTGAACGAAGTCTATGAAAGATCCATCTTCATCCTTTCACAAATCCCAAGTTCAGTGAAGCGCTCACGTATTGCTGGAATGAAATTGGACTTGTATTGAAATTGGCTTGATAAGGCAGGCATTGCTCGTGATGTGTGGTTAGCGGATCACATTCTTTTTGTACGTAATGTATTCTCCCAGCTGCTCCTTTGTGCATTTCAAAGCCCCATAAGGATATTCCTTCTGCTTTGACAGTTTCCAGCGATGCTCAGGCAAACCTATGCACCGGTGTGCACGATTTATTTTTCTCTCCAGCAGATAATATTGTTGCTTCATTTCGGAGATATTCCTTGTTATGTGTGTGAGTTTTACAATACCTAAACGTTTCTCAAATGGAAGGTCGATATTCACTTTTAATCTCTTTACCCTGCAAAGGGAACCGAATTTCATAGCCTTAACAGATTTGACTATCACACAAAGCCTGCTGTATTCCCATATTTTCCCTTGCACCTACAAGAAAATAAGCGATAAAATAATTTCTGCAAATGTTTATCTTGATGAACATGAAGAAGATAGGGGAATAAGAATTTGTAGGAATAATTAGTACAAGAGTAGTGGAAGTCATGTGAGTGCAACACGTCAGATTTTTACTTGTAGTTTAGCAGTTTTTAAAATATATCTATGATGTAGATTTAAAGGCTCATGATTGTTCCTGAGGTCAAAAGAATCGATTGCATTGCAAAATACGTTCTTTTGCGCATTTATTGATATAATATATGGTTTTTGTACGTTTTATATTCACCAAAATTGCATTTAAATAACATTCTGTACCTGCCATGCCCCCCTCCTATTTTTAGTTCCCTGCATTTTCCCGTACATTATAATTTTCTAATGTAGGTACAATATTCTCCAAAACTACTGTATCTAGGAAGCTCAAATTTTCTGAGCTGCTACAGCATCATATGGACTTTAAAACGAGGTAGCAGTTTTGCAGTACTTTGCATACAATATTTAGGAGCAATAATATTTCTTTAAAAATTATACATAAACAGCAATGCTCACTGCAAAATTAGAATTTGGAAAACTAATGCACTCATTTTGTCATAAATAATATTTTCGGAGTTCATCATAACTTTAAATTCATTAAAACGGAGGGTTCTTCAAATAGGTGCACCTAATTGCACATCAGCATACCAACATTATTTTTTCTGTGTATTAATTTACATGGGTGTTACATACCTTGCTTTGGACCTAAAAGCTTCATTTTCACATACATTTTCTACCCCAGGTAGTGTAAAATGTATAGTAAAAATTATAGTTATACCTGTAATGTTTTAGGTTGATATACTTGTATTTTTTATGTGTAGATCAATATGTTTAACTACTGTGTTCCCTTAAAATCAGCTTATTAGCCTGTTAATCATAATTAACAAGGGAATTTCTTCTTTCAGATTAGGTTTTCGGACCATCTTTAAAATAAGGAAACATAAACCGAATAAAAAATTTCGGATTTTAGCCTTTTTTCCGCCACTACTGCAATTTGTACGCTTTGGACATCATAATTTTATTGATAGTAAAGTTTTTGAGGTAACAGAAAGTTTCTGTTACTGTATAAGTTCTGTATAAGTCTGTCAACGTTTAAAGTTAACAGACTGATACAGATTAGGTTAAAAGTTCGCCACTTGGGCAGTCTTCCACCATTTGTGCAATAAAAGGTAGTTCAATTCTTTTTTTCTTCCTGGCTTCCGGTAACATGTGTGGCTCACATTTGACAGTTCCAAAGTTTAAATCCCGGGGGCTGACTAATGTGACCAATGTGTTTTTTCGTTTTCTTTTCGTGGTTTTCATCGGTCGAGAACGTCAATACCAGATTGTACAATTAATACTACGACCCAAAGTACCATCTTAAGTCTAAAACAATAGGAAAAATGAAAAATAGATGGTAATAGCGAATTCTGCGCCATCTGTCCACAGATAATGAAAGCAGATAGACTGGATGGCCTCCTAACCCATCTGCCCATCATACAGGCAGATGTTGCGCACTCGTGACGAAAGAAGTTGGTATGGATAGCGATGGGGCCTAGAAAACTAACTGTCCGCTACTTACTGCAAGAGGCATCTACTAGCAGATCCGTCACTATATGCCTACTAATTAAAGGCGACGTAAAATAAATAAAGGAAAAAGTAGAAAAATGTATAAAGCGTTTGTTTGATTTCCATATTTTGAAACTTCTTTTCATATTTGAAATCAGTATCTTCATGTTTCAATTCAAAATAACTTACATACAAGTTTCTTACAAAATTATACATGAAATATACCTTCAGAAAAATGACAATTTAATTATTGACTTAGAAAACAGTAAGAAATTGTCATAAATAATGCTTTTAATCTCTCAACACAAATGTCAACCATTCTGTTTATGTCAAAATTGCCACTCACAAAATCAAACTTTTCTCTATAGAAAGAATATTATAGCCTTCCAGTTCATACATTTAAAAATTATGGAAGTGGACCATGTCAAAATACAGAGTTTTAACTTATGCAGCTGCATTTTCAAATATTTAAAAATGTAATGTGTTACTTTTACATGACTTTCTCTAGCCACTATTACGTTTATTTTACTCTCTCTTCCATAAGCCTTTCCTGTGAAGCATTATTTTTAGGTGCTGCTCCAAAGGAGTGTTGTGTGCTGGTGCATAATAAATCTGTATAGGTGAGAGCACGAGGTGTCCCCCACCGTCGTTTAGCCGTTATCGTTATGATTAGGGAGCGAAGTTTCATGCCGAGAACGAAAGGTGGCGGAGTATGGAAATTGCGGAAGTAGGAGGGGTCAGTCACATGATCACAGCACAGAGGAGGCGAGGTACAATCAACGCACAAATGTTGTAGTTAAAGTTGTTACATGACTTACATTCAATGCTACCGCCATTAGCAGTAAAATATTCACTTCCAAATTCTTGTACAAGTTCAGGAATACTGAACATTTCAATTTTCGTGCTGAAAGTATTTTACTGTGTGTGTGGAACTAGTGAACACAATCGAGAGACGCCATGCGCTGTAGGCAGTGTACCCAGTTGTTTTGAGTTGTCACTGTACTCGGGCAATGACGTCATGCTCTGCCCATGTGGAGGTTACTTGCGATCACCTCATTTCGCGAGAGCTGTATAAGGTTCGAACCCTACTTATGATATACAATGTGAAATACCAGTGTTGCACGTCACTCATCTGTCTATTTCGTACTTCGATCATAAAATAGAAAACGGTTGTTTTGAAATTGAGTTATAAATGATATTTTAAGTAAGAAAGTTTCATTCTTATATAGTTTCGAATAACAATGTCATAAATCTAAAGCATATATGGGACAAGCGAATATACAGCAAATTTTCAAACACCATGGAGGCTGGAATATCTTAAAATGTCTTTATTTCATCAGTTTGAGCTATGCGCAACACGGGGGGAGGGGGGTGGGCGGAGGAGATAAAGACCCGCGTTTTCCTTCCCTTATTCACTGGGGGATACCGACAGGGCCGGCAACCCAATTTAAAAACTCCATCCCAATGCACGCTTCATACATTATTCAATTATTCAGTATGATTTTTTTAGAAACCGCAGCTTAAAAAAAGCCTACCAAAATAAGCTGGAAAAAATTAGGTGGAATTTCTGCGGTAACAACTCATGGAAAGAAACTCCACAGAGACGGATGTTCCAACATAAATCGGCAGCGGGAAGCCCACATTGTGGGCACCATTTGCATTAACTCTGTGCAGACTGGAAACGAAACACAGAGAGATTTAAATACATAATCTAAGTTTAGACCTAATATTTTGCAGTTTTTAAGCTGTGGAGAGAGAGAGCCAGGTTTAGGCAAAGTTAACATCTCTTTAAACTTGTTCTTTTCCACTCATTACCAAGCTCACCCTTTTTCTGCGGCTTGCTTAAACCTCTAATGCATAAATTAAAATTAAATTATTTTGCTGTTTCACGACACTGTCAATTGCCAAGACCACATCAGCGTCGCCAGTATGCCGGGATTTTGTCCCGCAGGAGTTCCTTTACATGCCAGTAAATCTACTGACATGGAGCTGTGCTTTTTAAGCACACTTAAAGACCATCGGTCTGGGCCGGAATTGTACCCGCGACCTTGGAATCAGTAGGCCAGCGTCTAACCAACTGAACCACCCAGCCCGACGTAGATCTCTTAAATTAAATCCTGATATACTCCTACTCCAGGTTTTTCTTCAACTGCTCAAAACACTACATTGTATTTTCTGCTTTTGTTTTTCATTCTTTCCAATGTTGTATTTTTTAAGTTTTGAACTTCCAGTTTTAACGTATACTTTTCTTTGTTTCCCCTATCGCATTTCACCCACTCTTGTCTGAATCTCTCTGCCAGTCCTTTACCTCTTACTAAAACTGTTTGGTTTACCTGCTCTTTAGCTGCCATGTCACTTAACTCCTTTTTCCCCTTGGCCGCGGGAGCATCCTTCACTGTGCCTTCGGTCACCTCCACTGCTAGATCCCAACTCCAAATTTATATTAGCACTTGGGTTTGCAAAGCCTTAGGAATGAACGAAACCACCAAAGGATTGTTTGTTTACTTGAAACAATTTGTACTACTGCAGGTGTGTTACGTGCTTTGCTTTCCTTTGTTGTGATGCGTGAATTCATATCAGTAAATGGAAATAAATCTGATATGTGCTGTGTTGCTTTTTTAATATGTTGAATAATCTCAATGAAACCGCACCTGATATCGACGACAGAAGTGCTGTGTTATAGTTAAGGGTATCAGCCCAGAAAGGCACCAGTTAGCTCAGACGACGACATACTGGCAGGCTGTGGTTCAGCCCGATGATATTTTGCTGCGTACCTATCCTTAGCAGGGTTTAACCGCAGATAGAATTTTTGATATAAAGAGCGGTTAAGGGTGATGTTTTTGATTTTGGGTTAAGGCTTATATATTAAGGAGGCTATTTTGCCCCTTTGCTGGTGACTCGCAGAAGTCAGCAATGTCTGCATTCTGTGGAAATAAAATTTTTTAAACAAAGTTTTAAGATCTTTCAGATCTTTTAAATTTTGAATTTTGATGGTGGTTTGAATTTTGATCCGAATAGCTCTTTGTTGGGATTATTATGTAGTTTAGCTTTTGCTGCTGATGGGTAAACTACTTTGTTGTGGGATATACCCGCAAGCCATACGGGGAACCCTATACGACCTGAAGCGGCGTGTTGTGGGGTCATAATCCTCTAGAGATCTAACCAGGGCGCTTTCATGTGTTGGTAATTTGTCGTACAATTTTGCAGCCCGGCGCCTAATTTCACCCTCCACGTATGGAAGAGACGAGGCTTCGTGAAGTAGTGTCACGGGGAAGGATAAGGGGACAGAGTAGATGGACCGAAGTCCTCTGTTCTGCGCCCTCTGGAGCCACAGGAGCCAACTACCCGCTGCCATGCCCCACACTTCACAGGCGTAAAGCATGAGGGGGATAATCAGAGCTCTGAATAGGTGTAATTTCAGGCGGACTGGCATCTCAGATTTCAGCATGGGGTACAGTGAGGCAATAGCCCCCTGCGTCCGCGCCGATAGGTCTCTAATATGTCCTCGGAATGTTAGACTCTTATCTAGTTTAACTCCCAGATAGGTGATGGTGTCTCTCCACTGGATCCTATGACCCCGAAGTTGGAAAGTGGGGCAGTCTGCAGGTGTGGGACGTCTCGTGAAGAGGATGGCATGGCTCTTGTCTGGATTGACAGACATACGCCATCGCCGACACCAGTCTTGGAGTAGGCGGAGGTGTCTTTGTATAGGGTTGAAGGCTCTAAGGATGTTTCTGTTGGTGCAGTATAGTAATACGTCGTCTGCGTATTGGGCTATACTGACCTGTGGTTCTGTTGGGAAGGCTGCCATAAAGACACTGAAGAGAGTAGGGGACAGAACAGAGCCCTCGGGGACTCCGCCTCTTATTGGCCTTATTGTGGAGGTTCGCCCGGCAACTGTGACTATGAGGATCCGGTGTCGGAGGAAACTGTGTAGGATGTGTATGAGTTGTGTGGGTAGCCACAGGTGGATCAGTTTGTGAAGTAGCCCTGTGTGCCAGGTGGTTGAGAAGGCCTTTTCTACATCCAGAGACACCGCAGCAATGAAAGCGCGTTCCTGAAAACCCAGGGCAGCAGCCTCCACCACACGCAGCAGTTGCTGAGGCGTAGAGTGCCCAGGTCGAAAGCCGAACTGATGTTCTGGGATGGCTTGTATGTTTCCCAGTAAAGGGGATAATCGGTTTAGAATCATCCTCTCTAGAACTTTCGAAAGGATGGACAAAAGGCTTATGGATCTGTAGTTGGAGGGATGCACCGGGTCTTTCCCAGGTTTCAAAATGCAGATCACCCGAGCCTCTCTCCACTCGCGTGGGAAGTGACCCAGGGTAAGGCACATATTGAATACTCTAGTTAGGAAGAGCACGGCGTTGAAGGGAAGGTGACGAAGCATGAGGGGAGTTAGTCCGTCAGGTCCCGCCGCCTTTTTGATTTTGAGGCGTTGTAATGCGTCATGGGTTTCACTGGGACGTATCACCGGCAGTCGTTCCGCATCCTCCGGGGGGCGTCGTAAAAATCGACGTACTTCTTAGTTAGCTCAGAGGAAGCGGTGTGACGTATTTAGCAAGGTTATCAGTTCGTGTGACGTCAGCCGAGAACCATGTAATCATCAATTTTATTCAATCAATTTATTTCTTAAATACATTAAAATATTGGCCTCTAATTGTGCGCGCGCGAGTGTCTGTGTGTGTCTCTCTGCACAGAAAAACTCAAAAACGAAAAGTTAGTTAAAAGGAAAGTTGATACTTAAGTTTAATATCTTTCAAGGATGCGACCAGAAGATTTTGAAGAAAATTCCCCCAACTTAAACCACCCTTTGCAAGGAACATTTTTCGAAAATTTTGATTTTTTTCAAAAATGGCCCTTATGATTTTGATTAAAATGCCATATGTGTAAGATATTTTATGGCAAATGAAATGCATATTTTGAATTTTCTCGCTATAGCTCATTTTGTACTGTTTAGTGACTTTTGCGTAACTCGTAAACCATAGGAGATATATCACATCTTACTATGCAAAAAATTATAGCTCGTTAAAGCACACATAGTGAACCATTTGGGAAATAGTCCTTGTTATTTGTGTGTTTTGCTATAATTATACTTTTCTCGAATGAAAGGTCATTATTCACCTTTTTATCTCTTGGCTGTGCAAAGAGAACGGAACTTTAAAGCTTCAATACATTTGGCTATCGCTCAAAGCCTACTGTATCCCCATATTCCCCTTGCAGTTACAAGAAAATCCAATAACATAATTTCTGTAAACGTTAATCTCGACTAACATGAAGAAGGTAGAGGAATAAGAGTTTGTAAAAATGGTACAAGGGTAGAGAAAGTCATGTGAGTGCAACACATAAGATTTTCACATTTTGTTTTCAGTTTGGAAATTGGTAAAGAAAATTGTTTATGAGATAGTTTTCTCAGAAGTGATAAATATGAGCGAGAGGCTGACAGCAAGTAGTCATCAGAGTGCTAACTCATCTTCTAGAACACACCACACGCCTAGCGTCGTCTAGCATAGCTGAAAATAGAATGACGCTATCTCATTATAACTGGTGATGCAAGCGTCAGTTTACTAATTGCTTTACCTCTCTCGGAGTAACAAGGGTCATTAGCAGCCTTGTCTCCGAATTAACCTAATTTTTATACGCAGGAGGAAAACAGGCTTCAGTTACGGCTAAAAAAAGTACGTGACTCCATCTGTTTACTACTGGATGGACGTGTCGCGGAAAATACGCTCTGTAGAAAAAGCGGTCAACTTGCTAGACAGGTGTATGAAGAGAGATCTGGCGGGGGTTAGAAATTCCAGGATGTTAAATAAACATTACACATTACTTTGCTTTTAGCTTACTGTCATACATTAGCAATTATAATTATAGCTGTTGCAAAGTTTAAGGGCGGCTGGATCAACACAAAGTTCAATCACAGGCTTGCCACACCTTGCTGTATTGTGTAGTTAAACTCACTGTGAAATTACGCTGTACAGCCGGTGATATATCATTTGCCCAGATAAAACTTATTTGTGCAACAGAGAAAAAAAAAGTCTGATGTATTGCCCTCACATGACTTTCTCTACTCTTGTACTAACCATTCTTACAAAATATTATTCCTATATCTTCTCGTGTTAAAATAAACATTTGTACAAATTATCTTGTTGCTTATTTCCTTGTAGGTGCAAGGGGAATATAAAAATACAGTAGGCTTTGTGCGATAGTCTTCTTCTTCTTTCCCTGATTACCCTCCCCTTATGTAAGACTTACAGCCCCTAGGGCTTACAAGCCAGTGTCTAGGGCCAGACACCTGTCTGAGAGGGACCTCTGGACCAGACAGTGTGAAGACCTGGAAGCAGGTGGTCAGTCAAGCACCAGATCAATAGTGAGGAAGAGGGTGATATGAAATGCTGGTGAAATGGATGATTGGAAGAGTGACAATGGAGCAATTGGTGGAATGAATGGTGGGGGAACCGGAGAACCCGGAGAAAAACCCACCCAGACGCCGCTTCGTCCACCACAAATACCACATGTGGGTCCCGCGTAGAAATGAACAACGATGTTCCATTTCATGAAAGTTTTCCGAAACTCACACACATAACAAGGAATATCTCCGAAATGGTTCACCCTACAAGAAAAGTTATACCGACATAAATTGTGTATTTTAACAAGATCTACATTTTTTGTATAGTACGATTTGGTTTATCTATCGCTAAATACACTGGTATAATATTTTCTAATGTAAGCTCACTGAGGTAATACGCGTATGCGCACGCCTATGGCAATGGGAGCCTAAACTAATGACTTATTATAAAATGTTCGACATTGAAATGATACCTGCTGAAATAGTGGGGTTGGAAATAGAGAGAATGCCAAATACGGCTATAACTAACGCTTTAACTTCAGTAAGAGATGGGTCGCTAACGCACGGTAAAACGCTACTAATACTCATTTGACGTGACGTGATCTTAATTATAGGAAACCTGGCTCTGTTGACAAATAGACCCAGCCATGAAGCATATGCATTAATCAGTCACTGTATGTTCATTACGTTCTCATTATACACTTTCACCGTTGCGTGATCTTTCTCTCATTAAGGTAGATGTGTTACTCACTTTTAAAGGGGCACTTATCTTACGAAAGTGATAATTATCGACATCTGCGCCCACCATTATGCCTAAAAGAACTCGTACAGATATGATAGTACGAGACCGAACTCTTGAAACAGGATAATATGCACTATTTCATATTCAAGTTGCAGCGTTTCACAATCAGCCACACCGTAAAATAAATGGATATTAGAAGAACAAGAACAATAATAGGAAGCAGACAATTTTCAGTTGAAAGGAATAAGTAATATTAAATTAGCAAAAACTAAAATCGGCTGAATACTAAATTACATACATAAAACAAAAGAAAAGAAATTAATTACAGAACACATTTGGAATAGACACCGGCTGCCAAGGAAATTTGTCCAAGTTTCTGCGTGTCATTCAAGTGTATGCAGAAGTTTACGTGTGCCATGCAAATTTGTCAGAAGGTCCATGTGCCATGGAAATTTGTCTATAAGTTTCTGTGTGTCATGGAAATTAGTCAAAGAATTTCTATGTGCCATGAAAATATGTCTACAAATTTGTATGTGCTATGAGAATTTGTCTCCAAGTTTTGTGTCATGGAAAATGTCTGCAAGTTTCTCTGTCATGGAAATTTGTCTACAAATTCCTATGTGACCTGAGAATTTGTCTATAAGTGCATATGTTCCAAGAAAATTTGTAAGTTTGTGTGTGCCATGAAAACTTGTCTATAAATTTCTGTCCCATGAGAACTTGTGTGCCACGAGAATTTGTCTATAAGTTTCTGTGTCTCATGGAAATGTGTCTACAAATTTCTATGTGCCATAAAAATTTGTCTACAAGTTACTGTGTGCCATGGAAACTTATCTGTAAGTTTCTATATGCCATAGAATTTGTGTACTCGTAATAAGTAAAATTGTAAGTCTGCAAATGAAGCAAAAATGATGTAATATTGTTCCCTACACTGTCCTCAATTACCAATAAAACTATCTGCAGTTATAACCGTAACAGTCTGTGTATGTGCGTAATGAAGGCAGAGAATTTACAGACCTTAAGCGCATGTGCGGAGCAAAATATTTCCATTTGGGTGATTAGAGAATGGCTTGGGGTAACAGAGGGTGAGACAAGTGTCTCACGTTTACTTTAAAGGTATCCATAACAAAAGGAAAGAAAACGGGAATGACATACATTTGAAATCCACCAAGTTTTCTCTCCTGAAATTTTCCTTTCTCTGCAGAGGGCAAATTGTTTATCCTATGCTATTGTGAGTGGGCGGCGAAGGAGGCATCTCGCTCTTCCAATAAAAAGAAGACGGCTAGAATTCTTGCTCTGTATCTTATGGCTTGAGTCCTACTTTTATCCTCTGGTGCACCATTTACAGCAGAGATGTTTGGAGAAAGGCTTAAAGGCAGTTCAGTTGTATATACTGCGCTTTTGTGCAGAAGTTCCCACGATTAGATAATGCTGTTTTATTCTCTTATGTTCGAACACCAATTTATGGCTGAAGGTTTAGAACTTGCCACAGATTTCGATACAACAAAAAATTCTCCCTTTTTGTTGGTTGAATCATGTTTTCAAATTTACCGAACAGCTGTTTTATCTCCAGGCAACCACAGTAAATCCTTTAGCTGGGAAAACAAGATAATTGGCTTTGCAACAGGGTTTCAACTAGAAAACAAAACAATATCGCAAAAATGCGCAAATGAAAATTAACATAGTAGAAAATTGTATAAATTATGCCATTCACACCAAGGCCAGTTGTAGAGCTCCTATCATTTCCAACTTACTTTTGTGAAATATGTGCATTCAGTAATGTTTGTTGTCTGTGCTACAGCAATTAGAATTATCGACAAAAGCATTTTTTTCTGTTTACAAAATATTGATTTATCATTCATCTCTGTTCTCATTCTTAATTCAATCCTTTATTATAGTGTTCTTTAGTTTAAAATACGATTATTTTCCACCTAGAGACAATAGAAACAGCTTAAGTATTTTTCCGTTCTTATAACTTTGCTTGTATGGCAATATGCCGAAATCATTTGTATGGAAACTACAACATTTAAATTTGAAAGTACTAAGATATAAAATAATCATTTAACTGTGTCATATACTAACAAAAACTTTAAAAACTTTGTTTTTTTTTTGTTTTTTTTTTTTTTGTTTTTTTTTATTAACCTTTTTATGTATTCATTTCAAACACATGAAAGCTATTCTGTGTCACATGGCAAACCTTTATATAAGGTCAGATTTAATAATAAAATAATAATAAAATTATTCATTTTTTTAAATAAGTAGTGTTTAATTTTTGTATTTTTCAAGCTTCTACATGACATCTAAGGACAATATATTTATATTGTTTAGCTTAAACTTCAGTAATAAACATTAAAATGGCAGTGAATTATTTCACAGTTCAAGAGTTACAATTTTTAAAAAGTCCTTAAATATCATGTCAGGTGGCAGAGCTGTCAAAAATTGTCAAAATGGGGCCCAGAGCACATGTCTTAATATTATTTTCTTCGAATATATGTACCTTGAAGTTTTCATTTGAAAGCAGCTTTGTATAATTTTGTAAGTTAAACCACAGACAAAATGTAGACCTTTTTAACGCACTAAACGTATTTCGAAAAGTTTTGCAAAAGCTTGTTTTAACAAGCAGTAGATAGAAGAATAAGCTTTGATAAGAACAGTTTGTAGGGGAAAGAGTTAAGAAAATATAACAGAATCCGATGATCTTGCATCTTATTTCTCATACTATATGGAAAATACTGGTTTATGTGGCTCAGAACATTTTAAGTGGAACTAAACCGCTTTTATGGGTAATTTTTTCTGTATTTCAAAATATTTTTGTTTGATAGGACATTTTCTACAGGTTACACCTAGGTAATTTTAAGTCATTTTAAGAACAAATATATGTTTTTGTTATTTTTATGAGTTAATTTGTATTATTTTTATATTATTAGAATCAAATTTCAGAACCTCAAAAACTAAAAATTCAAGAAAATCGATTGGAATATGGTCTCCCCTTTAAATTTTGTTAAAACGTTGAAGTACTCAACTCAGATAAATACATCCAGGTATACAGTTTGCTTCTGCCGTAAGACACACTTGTCCTCTAAAGGAATATGGAGAATATGCTACTTCTGAGGGTCTCACCACAGCTACTGCTACAATCTGGTCTTCACAGGCAGAAGCTAGTAATCAGGTGATATTTGTATGTTTTAAAAGTTACAAAGGGTGTTAGTAAGCTATTGTAACTCAGTATTTAGTAATAAATTATAAGTGAAATTGCAAGGAAATCGACATTTTAGGTGCTTACTTAGGAAAATGATCTAGCATAAGAATATTCCAGATTCAATTGAAACATGGTTCATAATCAGTTAAAAGCAACATAATATTTGTGTTATACTGGAATACACTTTTAGGTTTTGCGTTGCGATATTCCATAAAAAGGGGACTAAGAAATTTTCATGTCATAGGCAAATTTAGGTACAAACTGAATAAGTTTTGCACCTAACTGTCTGTCACCTTTCGAATGCAGAGCAGGCGTGCAGTTCTGGTTATTCATGTAAGAACGATGACAGTGTGCTTTTAGGTTATTTTGAAGCCCCCTGTATAAAAATCTCGGTCATGAGCAAACGCTGCCTCCAAGAATGGAATGCTGCTACGTGATATGTGTACAAATCGATATTTTATGAGTGCTCCGGGGTCGTCAAATTCCATTTATATTCGGGACCCCCATTGTCATCTTCTTCTCGAGCTTGAGAGGGCTTGTTGTGGTGTACTCCCACGCCCGGAAGGAGCATGGCAACCCTTCTCGCAGATGATCTCAGATCATTCACGTTTTTCTACTATCAGGCATAGAAACTTCAGTGAAGACGTACAAAAGACTTCACGAGTAACGCGCCAGCAGTTTTATTACCGTTAGCAAAATAGCATAACTATGATATCGCGCGATCCCTCTCCTCAAATAAAGTCTAGCTACATATAGTGATAAAAAAGTATTAGCTATAAATATCAGCAGCTCTGTGCCCTTTCAAACTAACAAAGGATACTGTTTTCCCTAAAATGATTCTCTACTCTATCCTGAAATCGTTCATCTTTCCACAAGAATTCATTTGTTATTTTACTGTCTTGCATTTATCTTCCTTTCCTTTCCTAGATAACGTGTTACAATCGCCAGGCATTTTCAGTAAAACTGATTTTGCTCTCATAGCGTATTATTTCCATTTAATCTTATCTTGTTACCATTGCCGGTCTTATGCATACATACTTTTTGTATTCCTTTTTCTCAACTCTCTTTTCCCTTTTATTTTATTCCGAAGATTGTATTTTAGTATTTGTAGTGCGCTGTTCTTAAACATCATTTTGATATTTTCTGAAGCAGTCGAGTGTTACATTTGTTTCCACTGACATATGAGATTTCTTTTATACAATACTCAAGTAGGTACTTCGATTAAACTTGAAACCGTTGCAATTTATTTTGTTGCCTCTATATCATAGTGAAGCGCGTGTTTATAAATATAGAAAACATGCATTCAATAATGTTTGCTGGCAGATTTGTTTGTTCGATACTTTTATTTCTCAGCAGTTATTATTGTAATTAATGAGCAATTAGTTACATTATCGTTCTCCCTGTTTTAACAAACGATAAGCTCTGTTTTGTCATTTTAAGTCTCTAAACGAGATATTATTTTTATTAGTGCATTACCTTCTGAGCATAATATCTGTTTATTTTAGTAACCAACATAATAGGAACAGGAGAGAAAACGATGCCTAATACTCACATGACTTCCTCTACTAGTACAAAATTTCGGGTGTACCTTATGCATAATTCGCATAACATTCTTATGTTAATCGTGATATATATTTGCACAGAGACAGTTTTAAATTAAACAATACTGACTTATTGACTTGGTAAAATACAACGTGCTGAAAAAGCGTTCCCTTATTATATAAGAAGTAGATTTTTTTCATTAATGACCTAATTAAAAATGTATATGTGCGTGTTGCCTTATAAGTACCACTGCTTATAATTACGCGGCCCAAAGACAATGGAGCGGTCAGAACAAAGAGAACTATGAGCGCGGTAGAATAAAGCGTTTTCAGGTAGTCCACGAATCTCTACATATTCATCCTTTTCAAATATAACAAATATGTGCAGTAAAATTAGTATCAAAATCTAAGAATACTAATTTTACTAAGTCTACCATGTATGCATCAGAGTTTTTGGATGTCGAAACCTTTTCTTTGGGCGAGTTTGGTTCTGTTTCCTGCTTATATTATAATCAGGGTTGATTGCCAATAAATAACTATACAAACAGTAAAACCAGTGTCCAGCATAATATAAAACGCTATTCAGCACCTAATTGTAATTAAGAACTAAGGATTTTATTTTTTTATTATTTTTTTTTAATGAATATACATTATATTCCATACACCTTTTAAATTTGTAGCTTAGAGAGAAGGGAGTAATCATGTCTCCTACTTTATTTCTTTTACTCTTTAACACCTGCACCCCACACGCACGCACACACACACGTACGCACACACATATGTATATAGAGAGAGAGCTTTTGCTAAAAATGCCTTTGTTATTTATGGAGCCTCAGAACATATATTTCCTGTGAAATCTCGGGAGAAACTCTCATTCCTCTACATTTTAGCCGAGATAAACATTTGGAGAAGTTATGTTATTGCTAATTTTCTTGTAGATGCAAGGGGAATGTAGGAGTACAGTAGGCTTTGAGTGATAGTTAAATCTTTTAAAGCTGAGAGCTCTAGGTATGAGGGTTTTGAAATTCCGTGCTCTTTGACATAACTTCGAAACAAATATTTTTGTACAGTAAGATTTGCCATAAAAATATCTTAAACATATGACATTTTAATCAAAATCTTTAGAGCCATTTTCGAGAAAGTTAACATTTTCGAAAAATTTTCCATGTAGGATGGAGGAATTTTCTCCAAAATCTTCATGTTGCATTCTTTAATCAAATTAAACTTAAATTCCAACTTTTTTGAGTTATGGTGTGCATACACACGAACCTTTCTCTAACAATTCTTTTTCTTTTTTGGATTGAGGGGCCTCAAAGCATATTTCCGGTAAAATCTCGATATTGAAATTTCGGGTCGAATACAATACGTCTCCTACTTACTATACGTCGTAGAGAAAGTAAAAATAATAAATAAATAAATCCCATTCTTCTCACTTTAGTTGCTTCCTTAACTAGCAATCCAAGTCGTTTACTCGAGGGTGCCCTTTTCACTTGTGTATCTTTGTGTTAGGAACGGAGCCGCACACTTTCTCACCTTGTTTGTCAAGGCACAACACCAAGAGACCATTTAAATCCAGTTTAGCGTTTCAAAGGGATTCAAATTTACTGTAAGGAGGAAGAACACCGGAAAGTATTAGTAATGCAAATTTGCACTCTTTTTATTCAAACAAAGCAGTGCTTGAACCAGAAGACATTTTGAATGGTATTGCCGTGATATCCCGTTTTATTATTCTCCTTTCTTTTCTTCACAGACCACACTGAAGGTGGATAAACAAAAGCAAGGCCTTTAGCTCTTTCTCATGCCGGAGTCCAGTTCCTGTGGTTTCAAAGGCAAATATGTGCATGACCATTCTGAGGACACGGTTAGTACTAGTTTAGCATATCATAGAGAGTTACTATTAAATTAACAGTTGCGAAGGTTCTTTGCGTGAGTTTTGCAACACTTCTACTTTTCTCAAATGAAAGATCGTTATTCAGGTTTTTTATCTCTTGCCGTGCAAAGAGAACGGGATTCCATAGCCTTAATATAGTCACCAGCTTTAGAAGATTAACTATCACTCAAATCCTACTATATTACCATATTCCGCTTGCACCTACAAGAAAATTACCAATAAGATCATTTCTGCAAATGTTTATCTCGACTAACATGAAGGAGAAGGAGATAGAGTAATAGAAGTAAGAGTAGAGAATGTCATGTGAGTGCAACACATCAGACATTTTGTGTAAAGAGTTGATTACAATTGTGTTATACGTGATACTATTTGCTATTTGAGGCCAGAATTAATATCGTTGTAAGGAAACAGAAAAGGAAATAAAGAATAAGGTAATGATTTGTGCGAGAATTTGTTACGATATTTCCGTATACTTTATGAAACTAAGTCCCTTTTACTTAATTGAATATCACTTAACTATTTGTAATAATGTACGAGGATTGGTGAATGAGCTATAACGGGGAGAGAAAGTTGTACGAGTATGGTGCATTGTTCTGCAACTTCCCTCAAACCTACCACGAAACAAATGCATACATTATCTTGTCTCGCGTAATACATAGCAAGAAGAGTGAACAGATGGCGTTAACATCGCGTGATGTTGAACATAACCTCAACTTGGCTGGAATACACAATTTTTTCAGCCACATGTATCATTTTCAAAAGAAAACTACTTTCATTTTTTATTCCTACTGCTTTCAAAGAGACAGGGAATGGCAGGCGGAGTAGGAGGGGAGGAAAGAGAAGCAAGGAATATACAAAATCCAATGAGAGCACAAGAACAGGGTGTTCCTTGCTCTCTAGACTTAAAACTACCAACTTAAATATTTACCAACCATTGCTAGCTATGCTCACTATTTAAATAGGTAAGGACCCGAAGAGTTAATCACTTAAGAAGTAAGAGCATTTTAAGCTTAAGGTTATATGTATTGCATATTTAGAAATGAATGGACGCAATTGAACAATGGAAAACAAGATATAATATGTTCCGTTTTTCACATTTTTACAAAAAAACAGTGTACCTAGCTACTGAACATGTCCAAATGCGATGCTTTGGGAAGAAAACAAAAACATGTGTGCTTATTATTCACAGCTATCATATGTGATTTTGCATCCTGATTCATGTGATAAACAGTTCACTGATCACTTGAACCGGTTTCTTCTTATCATGAACATGGTTTACTGTAACATCTTCGCAATGATACTGAGAAACTTCAGAATCAGATTCTCAATTATCATCACAATGTAACTCCATGCAAAAGTCGTCCTCACATTCGCCACGCCACTTGCCGTCATTTAAGAACGCTTGTATTACAGAATCGAACTCTGAATCACCTAGATGAACGCTGCTATGCATGGATTTAACTCCGCTCAATATAACGTAACTTGTAATGTGCGTCGCACAGACCGCGTATGCTAATAATTAGACCGGGAGAGTGCGGGAACTTTAGCACAAGTTAAGTGCGCCGGCTCTGTTCCGTGGCGAGCGTAAATGACCTCGCGTGGAAGCAGATCACGGTGTGTCGGTCACCCGTATATTCTGAGTATATGAATTGCCTTACATACGATAATCATACACGTAAGTTTCCAAGCAAATAAGTCGTATAATGAATTATACATCTTTATCATCATAGGAAGAAATTACAATGCACAATTATGTGCATAAGCAAATTGTCAAAGATGAAATATCTGTTTGTCAATTAGAGCTTGGTTGTACTGCTAGAAGTTTCGTTTGACTTTGCATGAGGTTAATGAAAAGATTTACACTGTTATTTAAGTTATAGTTTGGTTCTTTTGCCCAAATGTTCAACATTGTATAGTCATTATTTTTTATACTAAACAAATTTTATATAGCACAATTTTTTTCCCTACACAGTTCTCGGAAAGTTAATCGACACCACAGTTGCCACATATCTATCACTTACATCTGTAGACTCATCCCTGAAATCCATATTTTCCGATCATTGGCGCTTTCTTAAATTTTGGTAATCGTATTCTGGAACGAAATTGGCAAATATTCTTTACGTACTGTTGCTTCTCCTGGAATATGTGATAGGTGAATTTTGCCAGAAATGATCTAAATTGGAGATTGTCCAAAGTTCTAAATGGAACGTGTATTATCATGTCAAATAAATCTTGATTGAATTGTGACCAACTATTTGAACTCGATTAATCCTTGTTTGAATTGCATTCAACGTTTTCCTTATGTTATTTACTATTACAATGTCTTTCAAAGTAGTACTTCTTAGTTCGTAATAATCTGAAATTACACACGACAGAAATATATGATGTCCAAATTGTTGCACTAATTAATTATTGTTGCACTTGGTGAGCGAGCTGTTTTAAGCACTGCACTATGAATCACTTGATACACGTAACTCTTCAGCGTGTCAGCTGAATACACTAGGAATGGCGAGGTTCCGATGCACGGAACTGTACGGCGAGAGGAGGGGTGAGACGTACGTCACACTCTATACCGTCTATATAGTCAACTGTAATCGCCGCGTTAGAGTGGTCTATTAGTAATAATGCTATAGTACTCACAAACAGAAGGATATAAACTGAAACCTCAGCAATGCTCAAGGACATTAGTGGCTTACAAATATCGATCGGTACGGCAGACCTCAGCTCGAAAGTTAAGAATACGTTCTTCAAGAAATGATAAAATATTGCAGAGCACTTACCGGTAGTGGTTTGTTGTTGCTGTCGAGAAGGGAGTCGGATACCAGAAGATGACCATCTTGTACGAGTCGTTGCAGAACTAGACCGAATGTTCCGAGTACCTTATTGCTTAAGTATTTATTGTAGGCCAACAGCTGCACTGTGAGTACCTCGGCGCTCTCCACAGGCCTTCCCACCGGCCAGTCGAATTTCTGAAACATTTGAATAACCGTTCATGTCGTAGGATTGCGAGGCAATTTACAACGACCTAAATATTAATACAATGACCTAAAACATAAAAACAAGCTTGAATTAGGGAAAATGATACCTAAAAAAGGAAAGAAACAAATGGAAATAAGATTAAGAAGAGGTAGGAGGAGTTAAAAGCTAAAAATTAGAAGTCAGCAAAGAAGGATGTACTAAACAAAGGTGATAAAAGCAGATAGGTCTGTAATGTGGAGGAAAAGTTAGTAGAGAAGGAGAACAGAAGGGAAAGGGGAAAACAGATAAAATGACTATGGGAGCAAACACTGAACACAGCAGAGAAATAGTAAGAAAGAAACAACAAGCACTTGTCTATAAAATATTTAAATGCTAAGAGCTGCACTTGGACTATGATACGAGTTCCTAGGTGGCCAAAAATGTGAAATCTATACTTAATAAAAAGGCCAAATGACTTTTAAACTTTGTGAAGGAGACTTAGATCTTGGCTATTTAAAGGAAGGGAGCACAATTGATCTAGTCTGGTCGCGGTGTATAGGGCTCTAGACGCCCACTCTTCTTCACTTCTTAAAATAATAATAATAATAACAATAATAATAATAATAATAATAATAATAATAATAATAATAATAATAATAATAATAATAGTAATAATAAAAGCAATAATAATATTAGTAATAATAATAATAATAATAATAATAATAATAATAATAATAATAATAATAATAATAATAGTAATAATAATAATAATAATAATAATAATAATAATAATAATAATAATAATAATAATAATAATAATAATAATAATAATAATAATAATAATAATAATAATAATAATAATAACATCAATAATAACAATAACAATAATAATAATTAAACAATTTCAGTTGCAATAAATCACTTTCAATAGATATAGGCTTATCGCATTCGGTCGCGGGTTCAAACCCGGCCCAGGCCGATGGTTTTTAAGTGTGCTTAAAAACGACAGCTCCATGTCAGTAGATTTACTGGTATGTAAAAGAACTCCTGCGGGACAAAATTCCGGCACACCGGCGACGCTGATGTGATCCTGGCAATTGACAGCGTCGTTAAACAACAAAAACTTATCGCATTCACGTTGACAAATGCACCGGCCAATAGCAAGAGAGTGTTAAACAGCTGAACGACGGCCTATAAAGTCACCAGCGATAAAAGAGGTTATGTATGCACATACCTATGTATATCAAAATGAAATAGAACTAAAAACCCGTTTAAAGGATATTAACTCACAAAAAGGCATTCACCTACAACCACAATTTGTTGTTTTTTAGATGTTTCAAGGGTTCCTGGTCCGTGATCCCATACAGATGTGTTACCGACGCAACACAATCGACAGAAAAGCTGAAAGGAGATGGTAGGATGATCACATGTTGAGAATCGCTATCTAATTGGCTGGTTTCTTATGCTTAATGCAGACATAAACTTGAAATGGACGTTTACGATGTTCAGCTTTAGGCTTATGTAATTAATTGCAAATGATTCCGTTACAATACATTCGTACCTACTTTTTAAGTTAGGTTATGTTTATGCTAAGTTTTCATTGTGTATGGGACCGAGGGTTCCAGTAGATATTTTGATTAAAAATGACAAAATTATCAAATTCTGTATTTCAACCTATGAATACACTGGATGACAAGTATTACTTTAAGTTTAGCATCTTAAAATTATACTAATAAGTAGAAATGTTTGGGGAGTATGCATGTAAAAGCTTTACCGTCAATTTTGGTTGTTGGTATTGTTTATTCACCCCAAATGGTTCTGAATCTTTTTATTAGGATATTTGCAGGGCAAATGAAATGTATATTTAATTAACAAAAGATAAATAATTGAAAATATATTTTTTCGGAATAACTTGTGAAGATGAACTTCGTAATTTTATGCAAATAATAAATACAATAAATAACTCCTGGCACAATAGCCCTTCACGGGCTAAAGCTTACCGCCCGGCCGCTGCGTCCCCCACATCTACCCACCACTGAGTGTGACGTGGTCAGCGCCCTGAACCCTCCCGGCCGGTTTTGAGGCCTGAATTTTATACAACTGGTAAACCGCAAGACATAAACAGAACACACATATATAACAAAAGCTTAGATATTGTTAACACTGTTCGTTAAATAAAGTGGCGTAGACAAACTTGAAATCCTGGAGCTTGCAAGTTTCTAAGTTTACGTTTAATACAATATTTATCTTTACGCTTACGGAATTCATTGTTCCTTATAAAGGATGTAATATTTTCTTAAAAACTTTGTGTGGTATCTTTGAAAGATGCTAAACTTAATTTTGCCTTTAAGTTCGTCCCTTATTTCGCTTTTAGTTATACTGTTACCAGCACATCTTTCTCTAAAAGTTCTTTTCTTTATTCAGGAGATCTCAAAAGCTGTATTCCGTGTGAAGCCTCGGTATCGAATTTTTGGGTACAATGCAACATTTCGTCTGTTTGCTATAGGTGCGTAGCAGAAAGTAAAGACCCGCAATATTCCATGCAAAGTAACAAAAGAAAAGAAACAAGATAGAGAGGAAGAAAATAATAACTCTTCTAATTCCTGCTCTTCAACACAGAGAACATCTTTCAACGCCGAGCTTTGAATGCACGTCACAACTAAAGGTCATAGGACACCGCGTGTTCTCACTTTCACGGTTACTGCAGCAACATAAGTCTATTAGTGGAAATATCAGAACACTTAACAACTCTACGGTCTTAATCGCGTGATCTATTCTGTAAGGGTTACATGCAAGAAGTACATTTAACATCAGATAAGTTGGAGCAATGACGTAGGCTACGATATAATAACCAACATGTCTTTTTTAACATAAACTTTGAATTATTATCCGCAATACAAGGTCGAAGAGTGCAATGCTCATTGAAAAAATAATAACATTAAGTTTATAAAAAGGTATAGTTAAGTCATACCGATATTTAAAACACTTATACTGAATATACGGCCGTAAGTTCCCTTCTGCCGGTCAAAATGTTTTATATGGGTTTTTGACTAATATCACTAATGAACTATGCTTATTGGAAACTCAAGGAACCCCACGATATGTGTAAAATTGTAGCAGCACTAAAACAGTAATTTTGAACTGCTGGTGTTTACTCTGTTTACGTCGAACCAAGAAGCTCCCCACTCCACACCACGATTGCATGTTGAGGGACAAGGACACTCTCCTGAGTCAATGACAGCACCTACGCGACCTCACTTGACAAAATACGTTTGAAGCCTTGCAATGTCACTCTACATGTGGGCAATATTTTAACGTTCTTATTTTCGTTTCATTTTTTGACCACCTTTCAACTTTTGGCACCTTCTTTTGTGGTGATAATGTACCCATTCATGCCGTCCTCCAGCTCGCTTTCATATTATCAAAAGGAATATGAAATTACTTTAATAATTCAATGCAAGCATGAATAATTTGATGTACTTGACTAAATGAAAATAAAAAATTACAAATGATAAGACACTCCGCATGGCAGCTTGCGGCATAGCCAAGTTTAAAGGAAGGTTTACCGTAATATTGCAACGTTAATTTGTGGCTAAACTCTCAGAATTACGAGAAAAAGACATTACGTGACATTTTTTCTAAAGATTATGCGCTTTTCTTCTCAATTTTCCATTCTTAGCCTTTTGCACGCTAAGCCCTTCTAAAATTGTAGTAAAAAGTTTCTTTTTTCTGCTAAGCAGAATAACTGCCTTCTTCATTCATTAACTTTTTCCTTTCTTGCTATTGCTTGATGAGAATGTATTCATACAAAATATATTATACCCCTTCTCTGCTTCCGTATATTGCTGTAGAGAACTTGTACTTTTTGTGGGAGCTATAGATCTTTTGATAGTTCTTTAGGCTCTAGAAAGCACTGAAGAAATCGAAGAATATTTAAATTATCTAGTTTGTTGATAAGAGATTATTATTACCATTATTTATTATTATTACCATTATTATTATTATTATTATTATTATTATTATTATTATTATTATTATTATTATTATTATTATTATTATTATTATTATTATTATTATTATTATTATTATTATTATTATTATTATTATTATTATTATTATTATTATTATTATTATTATTATTATTATTATTATTATTATTATTGTCATTCTGCACAACCATCTGTGTACTAAATTGCTGTCCTTTTTCCAAACTGTATAATAACTTTGTACATTATTACAGTTATCCAATATTTTTACACCAGACGATTTCTTTATCCCTTATTATTCATATTTAAAATTGTCTCATTTTTACAGGCTTAGCAGCAGTGGCAACCCTAAAATTTAGCAGCTATTCAACTACAGGATTTTCTCTCTATTCGTTCGGTTTCTAATCATATTGACTTCTCAAACATGATAAGGAGCGTCTGCAATTTAATGATTAAAGTTGTATGAATATCCTGCGCACATTATAAACCATAATGATAAATAAGAAATCAAAAAGAAAGAAACAAAAAGGTAACAAAATCAACTGAAGTGTTTCCAAAATGTCTGCATTACATTGAAATACAGGTAGATATTATGCGCTAAAACTGTGTTACTGGAGATTCCTTAAAATTTGAGCTGAAGGTCTAAATGCATAGAATTATAAATGGCACATAAATATGTTTTAGGGATAATGAATTCACTCGCCTTTCAATTATCAATCCAACCATTAAAATCATCACAATGTGCGCAGAATTCAGTAACAATTTTCTATAGCCTCCAGACGCTTTCATTCCAGTTTTTATATTCTCTTTTCTAGTCTGTTTTTACATTTCCAACATCCTCTTGTTATTTACGCATTCACAATAAAATAAAATGAATAGATACAAACACACCAGAGAACATGGCACCTTTTCCACTTTATG
Source organism: Tenodera sinensis (assembly GCA_030765045.1). NCBI lineage: Eukaryota > Metazoa > Arthropoda > Insecta > Mantodea > Mantidae > Tenodera > Tenodera sinensis. Next base: position 146,861,361 of record CM060966.1, read on the forward strand.
CTCACGTAGGTGCATATTTTTCTTACTTACTATTTCTTTTCCACCTCTTGAAGTTCTCTTTTCTCCTCGTGCATTCAAGTTAAACTCTGTTATAGTTCTTTTATGTTATTTTTCATCACGATGAAACACTGTGCATATTGTACCTGCCTGGTGCCACACATACTAAGCTGTGTGTCTGTCGGGAGTTGACTTTATGAATCCTTTATCTGCCCGGGATGCTCCAGTACCTGCTCTGGGACGTCATAGGATTCCCGGGTTTATTTGTATCCAGTCTACACCAGCTCCCCTGACTGTTGTATCTCTTAGTTTCACGTTATTTTATTTTCGTTTGAAGCAGCAAAAAGCGCTGTCTGACTTGGTAAGTTTATATCCTTCTCGCCAACACTTCTGGGCTTCAAGAAGTTCAATAACACCACTTTCACAAAGGATGAACTTGAGAAGTGAGTGTCTTGCTGGAAAGGTTTACAAGGTGTATAATATTTACGTAATCCCTAAAAATTCATTGTTAATGTTATATGTGGTACTTCAGTAGTACAGTTTATATGATACCACTCGACTTTCTACCGGACCTGCAGATTTATTCGGTCATCCGCGCTGTTCAACTGTCTGCTCATGGCTTCGGTGCTTTGAAACAGGTTTATCTTGTTGCATCTCTCGTGCATGCGTTTTTGTTGTGTTTAACGCCCCCTTTTACTACTACGGCACCGCAGGCGGTGACACCTCGTGCATGCAATCCGAGGTTCACTTCCGCTCCTGCCCTTTGAGACAAGGGGCACGCTGAACTAACAAGGTCAATCATTTAAAGGCTCTTAGACGGCGATTAACATTAGATTAGACTGGGAACGTTCAAGCATAAAAAAAGAAAAGGATATATATCTAAAGTGATACATCAACACAAACTTCTCCACCAACGAACAAATCCACATATGTCCATTATGCGCTATACAACTCGTGTAAAGAGATGTTCTTCTATTCATGTTACGAATAACGATTTTTTCGTTTGAGAAAAGTATCAGTTTAAAAATTTAAACCAATAACCAATAGAAATAGTTAAATCTTTAAAATATGTATTTGAAATTGTTTGCTTTAACGAGTTCTACGGTTTGTATGTAGTAAGATTTCTCTTTTTTTATGGTTTACTAGCTATAGAAAAGTGAATCATAATAAACAGATATTTCCAATCTATTCCCAGAAAAGTTTCCAGCTAGAGGAAGCATGATCCTGACCACACCTCCCCGTATCGGTTGCATGATTTTCCATCATCTGTGAGCATGTGGACGCGATGTTGATGGTCAGGCGGTCACCATAGGTCCATCAGGACTTTCGAGTCATAGAATTATTATTACTATTACCACTACTATTATTACTACTATTATTATTACCATTATTATTATTATTATTATTATTATTATTATTATTATTATTATTATTATTATTATTATTATTATTATTATTATTATTATTATTATTATTATTATTATTATTATTATTATTATTATTATTATTATTATTATTATTATTATTATTATTATTATTATTATTATTATTATTATTATTATTATTATTATTATTATTATTATTATTATTATTATTATTATTATTATAGTGTGTATATCATGTTACCATATATTATTAACATGGTACAAACTTTGCGATGTCATGCAGCAGGAAACTTAGTTCCTTTGCAGCTTCAAGGATGTACCTTCAAATTGCTAGTTTATTTTGTAAAATATTTTACTGACTCTTATTAAGCGTTGAAGCCGACTTCTGTACTGGTAATAAAAGTAGAGTTCGGAAATTACAAGATATGTAAACATGTCATTATGTTGGAGTTATTTTTCCTTGCGCTTAATTGTATTTGATACGCTGCTAGAAGTATGCAAATTAATTAGCGAAAATGCTAGAAAAGTCTGATGTGTTACAATCACATCGCTTTCTCTATCAATTCAAAAAATTATTCTTAATCAATGCTTATTGTTATATCTACTTCATTTAATCAGCATTTGTAGAAATATTTTATTGAATGTTTGCTTTTAGGTATAATGGCAAAATGGGAATATAGCAGGCTTTAGCGATTGTCAAATCTGTTAGAGTTGATCGCTACCTGAGGGCTTTGAAATTCCGTTCTCTTTGCTTAAATAGGAGAATAAAAGAAACCAATAACGACTGGCCATTTGAGAAAAGTGTATAACTATTAGAAAGTTAAACTCAACAAAGGCATAACTACACAAGGAACGCATTTTGCATATATTTGTACATTAACGAGAACTGTTTTAATGCGGTTTACCAGTTATGCAAAATCATCCAGAATGAAGATTACTTCAGAGCCTATTCCCATAAAGTGCAGTGTATATATGCCACTTGTCATGAAAATATCTCTTACACATAGTATTTTAATCAAAATCGTCAGAGCCATTTTTGAGGAAAGCTAAATTTTCGAAACATGTTCCATATAAATGTTTGCTTAAAATGGACGGATTTTCTTGAAAATCTTATGTCACATCCTTAGAAGATGGAAAACTTAATATGTATGGCAGTTAACCAACTTTTCGTTTTTGAGTTAATGCTGTTGACAGACACAAACGCACACGCGAGTGCAGAGCTTTTTCTAAAACGGCTCTTTGTCTAGATTCAGGGACCTCAAAATGTGTATTTTCAGTGATATCTCGGAGGAATTGAATCTTCCTACTATGTACGTGGTAGAGAAAATAAAAAATCTGTCAGCTGCAGCAGTACTTTTCCAAAACATGTGCCACTCATAATTCAAATATATTTCATAAAACACAACACTACCTTCATAAACGTTTATGCTCGACCCTGGCATAATGTAGCGCTTATAAGTCACTATAATGGACCTCAAATTATCCACATCTTCATAACGATACTACCATTCACCAATTGAAAGTACACCTGTTTATAAACATACTGCTGTCTACCAATCAAAAGATCCGCAAATAGGAATGAATATTTTCCCAGCTGCGCACATTCCACATAGCTGAAAGCGAAACCATCGATTGCCATATATGAAATACAGCTACTGTTTATTTAATAATTAGTGTTAATATGGTAAACAACAGAGTGAGACTGAAAAATTCAATGCCATGATCTGAACCTGTCCCGCACGCGGCTGTTGCGTGGAACAACATTAAGTACAAACATTCCAATAAACCCAATTTGTTGTCTCGTTTTTGGAAATCTACTTTTATAAAAGTTATAGTATATATACTATCTGTATCATTGTGGCAAGTTTTATTTTTATTTCTATTTTGTGTTTAACGACACTGCCAATTACCAGGATCACATCAGTGTCACCGGTGTGGTGGAATTTTGTCCCGCTGGAGTCATTTTACGTGCCAGTAAATCTACTGACATGAAGTTGTTTTTAAGCACACTTAATAACCATCGGTCTGGGCCAGGTTTGAACCCGCGATCTTGGGATCAGTAATATGAAACTCATTATAGCTCGTTTCATAAAATACACTCGCATCTTATTTTCTGCCATTGTGGTCTCATTGTATAATACACAATTATAAAACCAGTAAAAAATGTTAAATACATGTAGAGTTTTATTTTTTTCCATAAAGCCAAAATGAACTATACTTGGGTCCCGTGTTTGCATGAAATGTTTACTTTAGATTCTGCTTCTGGGGATAAAGTTTGTAATTTAATATTCTATGTATATGCTAAGTATATTATTTTCAGATAGGTCCCCTTTAACGTGGCATCCCATCACTTTTCCAAAGCGTAAAGATGAGCATTTTCAGAGAGGCGAGCGTGTGAATCAAATTAATGAAGAGGCTGAGGTAAATGTGCAGGCTTCCAACTCTGTGTAGGAGCGGTTTTACGATATTTAACTCACTTATCGACTGGTGCGGTGTTTGCCTTGAATTTATTGCCCTTGAATGGCACATTTTCATCACATCACTGCAATGGAATCACTTTGCCGCTTAAGTTAGATGGCAACTGAATTTAACGCAAATAGGCTTATGTCAGTTTAAAAATTTGAAGTTTCTCTCAGGAATGATATTATTACTACTATTATGATTACAATTATGATGATGATTATGATGATTATGATTATTATAAAATCATAATAAAAATAACAATAATATAAAATAATAAAAAATAACAATATAATAATACTAATAACAATAATAACAAAAGTAATAACAATAATAACTACAATAACAGCAACAACAACAACAACAACAACAACAATAATAATAATAATAATAATAATAATAATAATAATAATAATAATAATAATAATAATAATAATAATAATAATAATAATAATAATAATAAACGAATGAACTCAAATAGGCTCACAAAACAAATATTGGAATTTTTCGAAAATAAAAGAAACGCAGAAGTAGAAACCATGAAGTGGATCGGGTGTAAAAAATGGCTTAAAATTGACAGGAATTATTCAAGAAAACGACAAAAGCAGAGATAACTTTAGAATCAAGGTGCTAAGGATATTACTGTGAATGATTTATGAAAAAGGATCCGCAATCTCGCGGCCGCGCCATGGCCAAGCGGTTCAATTCCAGGCGTCGGCATTTGGGATGTGTGGTGGGCACACCGGCGCAGGGGAAGGTTTTTTCCGGGTTCTCCGGTTTTTCCCCGCGATCATTCCTCCATTCCCTCCATCATCACCTTTCATATCATCTTTCGCCATTATTTCATATCATTCACTCTCTCGCTCTCACACCAGGCTTCGGGCTGATCACCCATCCTGGTTCCTCTGTATGACCAACTCTGGTTCCGAAGGCCGCATGTACTGGCTGGGAGGGATCAGAACGCCGACTACGTCCCACTCTCCACCACTGCCTCCTGTTCTTGACGCCTACAGTGGGCTGAGGTCGGGAATGCAGCGGCCGGGCGGTACCCTATGTTCCACACAGGTATAACAGGAACTCGGACATCCACAATCTCCAAAATGTGATTTCAGTATAAAGGTTTCTTGATTTTAATTACTTAGACTGTGCATAAAACATCTCAAAAATGATAAACTCTTCGTGCGGATATTTGGGTTTTTTAAAGTCAGAATTCTGAGACAAATTTCAATAAATTTTAAATTTTATAACTTTTATAATTTATCCGTCTTGGTGTCTTATTACGCCCATGGCTTAGCATCAGGCGGAGAGCTTGACGATTCTTATTCGTAGCGAGAGAGTGAATGATATGAAATAATGGCGAAAGATGATACGAAATGTGATGATGGAGGAAATGGAGGAATGATCGCGGGGAAAACCTGCCCTTGCGCCGGTGTGTCCACCACACATCCCACATGCGGACGCCTGGGATCGAACTTGGGTGTGTCCACCACTCATTCCAAATGCGGACGCCTTACGGACCGGTGTTTGGTTTTTAGAGGAATACGTCGTAAATGATAACCAGAATCCTGAGCAATGACCAAGCGCTATGAACAACCGGACAAGGCCTATATCACAGTTCAAGCAGGTAACAAACAGTTAATTTAAATAATCACCAATTAAAACAGTTTTATTAAAGTATTACATTTAAATCTTGATATCTTTTACATCACGGTGTATAAATTCTGTCTTCAATCATTGTACCACCAATCGCTGACCAGTTTTTCCTTAGTTTTTATATAATAAGTTAAGTCAGCCTCTGTTGCCTCTGTTTTCCAAGTTAGAATTATTTCAGAGGGCTTACACAAGAAACTGCTTCAAAATGTTTTATGGAAGTTTGTACTCCAGAATGGGTGATTAGAAATTGTAGTCATTTTTAATTTTCACAAAATAAAATAATAATGGGCTATTTCGACAAAAATGTTAACAAACTTTCGCTGCATGGTATTTTATATTTATATTTTTTCACTGCTAACATTATTTCATACTTTAAATATTCATTAAATTTTGTCTACGTATCTAGGGCGGCTTACCAGGTATGATGGAAATCTTCGCGTACAAACTGACACTTGTGTGTTGCCAGGATCCAAGGGATCTCCTGAGAATTGATTCAGCGTGTTTCGTCCTTCCTTGAGAGGTGGAATATCACATAAAATGTGTGTATTTAATGTCAGACAGTACAGATGGGTAGTAATGGATCATCGAGAAGTTGCTCCACAGCTCTCGTGTAACCAAGAGTCCCCTAGAGACGGGAATTCCGGTGACAGCACTGGTTGCTGTCACCTTATACACACGTCAATACCCACATCACAATAACAACTCACCTACTGATAAACATTTGTTAAGCCAGCCACATAAATAATTAGCTCTGTCTAAAGTCACAGACACACGAAATAAAGTACTGTTTTAAAACTATGATGAATGTAAATGTAATATATTTGTTCCCATGTCAGTTTAGGATAATGGTAAAATTTGTTCATGTATATTTTTAAGCAATAATTGTATCAAAGTTATCCGTTATTTGCTGAGAACCGCAAAAGTATCCCGAAGAAAGGATAACCATTTTCCTAAACCAACCCCAAGTGGATTCCATCACTACACCACACACAGCTAACCGGAGCACACGTTATAGTAATCGGTGGCAACGTCGAGGGGACAGTCTCATGTAATTGGCTGCCCTCCGTGTGGCTAGGCAAACAGGAAAAACTAAAATGGTTAAGAGGGCGAGAACGGCGTAGAACGACGTCAACGACGCAGAACCAGCAGGAGTAGAAAACAAAAGTGCGGGCTGATGAGCAGCGATGGGATACGAGAGGAAGCTGGACGACGCTAACTACCCTTACGAGAATAGTTGAGGGGAAACACGGAGGACGGAGCACTGACCTGCCATAAACATCACAACGAGGAACCACACCCAGGAAAGAAACCGCTTTAAACGTAAGGGTAACAGAGCACAAAATATTGTTTGTACTTATACAGGACAGATGTAGAAATGTTACTGTAATAATTTGTATTAAGTTCAGGTAGAGGAGCAGAAAAGATCAATGTTAAATGTTGTTGAGAAACCATAAGATTACAGTAGTGGAAACAGTTTAGGCAGAGAAATAGAATACCACACTGTGATAAAAGATAATGTAGCTATGACTAGTAAGATCAACTCATCTCCCCTTAGTACAGATAAAAGGAATGTAATGCATATGTTGGAACAACTATTAGCAGCAGAAAATATGTTAGAGGATAGACTAAGTTCTAAACGACAAGAACAGGGTAATCAATTAGAAGCTGAATTTAACAACTTGTTGGAGGACAAATTATTGCAATCAGTTACAACAGCAGGGTAGGCAATTAGAGGATAAATTAATGAAGAAAATTGATGCCCATGGGGTTACAGATCTAAACGAAGGACTAGTGGAGCACAAGAAAGCATTAACAAAATGCAGGCGGAAGTAGATAAAGTCGGAAAGGAGGTAGAATTGGACATAAGTGAGGTTAGGGAAGGTATCATTTTATTCAAGGAAACTGGAAAATACATACCAGTTGATGCACTGATAGTGACGTGAGTAGACTCAGAAATAAACTAATGCAGAAACAAAATGAAACTGAAAAGTATCGTACAAAAATAAATAGGGGCAGTACAGTTCATAATAGCTGATAGTTCGACGCGAAGGGTGGTACAGTACAGGAGACTTAAAGGAATGTAGAAAGTGACGTCATCATGAGGGACACAGGGGAGAGGTCATCGCAATTATACGCCTAGATACGCATGATTATCGGGAGATTGCGTAAATCAACACGCAATAGTGAACAACGCGCCCTCCTATACCAGTTCCTTTGCCTTTGAATAATAATAATAATAATGATAATGATAATGATAATGATAATGATAATGATAATGATGATGATGATGATGATGATGATGACGATGACGATGACGACGACGACGACGACGACGACGACGACGACGATGACGATGACGATGACGATGACGATGACGATGACGATGACGATGACGATGACGATGACGATGACGATGACGATGACGATGACGATGACGATGACGATGACGATGACGATGACGATGACGATGACGATGACGATGACGATGACGATGACGATGACGATGACGATGACGATGACGATGACGATGACGATGACGATGACGATGACGATGACGATGACGATGACGATGACGATGACGATGACGATGACGATGACGATGACGATGACGATGACGATGACGATGACGATGACGATGACGATGACGATGACGATGACGATGACGATGACGATGACGATGACGATGACGATGAAGATGACGATGACGATGACGATGACGATGACGATAATAATAATAATAATAATAATAATAATAATAATAATAATAATAATAATAATAATAATAATAATAATAATAATAATAATAATAATAACAGTATAACAGATCCATGAGTATCAGTTCCTCTACCACACTGAGATCCTAAAGATCCTACCCTCATCCCCTCACTCAGTTGACAAAAGCTTTCCGAGAAACGATAACCAACCCCAAGTGCATGAAGGTCATTCCTCCGCAACGCCATATACCTACACACAGCTAGCCGGGGCACCAATTATTACAGTAATCAGTGGCAGAGGGCACAGCCTCATATGATCACATTTCTCTATTTAACATCGAATAATTAGTATATTAAACAGTATAGACAAGTATGATTGTCTAAAAGCCCTTAAAGACTATGATCAATTGTACATTACGTAAGTGTAACACGTGTTAGTAAATAAACCTTCAGCAATTCTTTAAAATTGTCCATAAATATCCTGGCTTGTGACTGTCATACAATTCCCTTTTTATCTCTTCCTTCCTTCCTTCCTTCCTTCCTTTCTTTCTTTCTTTCTTTCTTTCTTTCTTTCGAAACTTTACTAAATATGTAACTTAAATTGATTGATGTATTACTAGCACTGTGGACACATTTGTTGTAATTATTGTCATTATTAATTGTATTATTACTACATGTTTAACATTTACGTACCAACATTTACGACCCTTACAGAACTGGGTTTTGTTTTATTTTTTTTTTTTAATAACAGAAATATATCCCCAAACTTACAATTGCTTTGTATTTAGATACGATCAATATTTGTTTGTCACTGACTTTAGGGAGCAAGACAGTATTTTGTAAGAAGGTAAACTCACGGGTTGGCTATTGTGGCCGTTCATGATCTTGTTGGTACTCTCTTCCTTACTGAGATTATTTTAATAAAAATGTTACACGTTAAACGTTAGAATGCAGTTAGCATTCGAAAATGTATGGTAGTTTACAAACTTCTTAAGGAAGTAGCGTGTGTAAGTAAGCATAACTATGAGATTTCACGCTCTATTTTCTAAGCTGCGATATCTGCAGCAATCAGAATGCAGCAGATTATCCGCTGATTTTCATTCCCAACTACTACAGAATCTGTGTTGCGGAATGAAGGGATTTAAGTGCAGCGTTACTAAATATTTAAAACTCGCAACGCAGCTGCAAAATGGCCAGCTGTATGCATCATTTCCGCTCGCTGCTTGCCGGGTTGCCGGACTATTTTATTTAACGGCGTATGCCTCACACTGAATTGTTCCGCACATGGTCTTCACGGAAGACTGATATCCCATCTGAATCACCGGGTGGGAAATAGGGCAACACAACAAATTACTGTCATTCCCCGTGTGAAACTCTGCCACTCAATGCCAACTTTCCTTATTCAGGCACGCTTGCGAATCAACAGATGAGACTGGACCAGCAGTGATGCTTTAAAATTGTGTAATTCTACGAAATAAATTAAGTTAACGTACCCTAAAAAGACAGACACTTTCAAATAATACATGGTTTGTTTTTCTGCAGCATAAATCCTCAACTTAGAGAAATTTCATTTCGATTCCAAAGTTTAGTGTTGAAATTTCATCCAATTGGGCTCTGAGATTCTCTGAATTAAAATTAAAAGTGTGTGTGCTTCTGACCAGTTCACCGAATTATCAAATATACCACACAAATGACGCCAGCTGGCAAATGAGCAAGACTTTGGGAGTCCCAATGCCTTAGGAATCCATATTTCGCCGCTCCTGTGAAAATTCAATATCAATAAGCACGTACTTAAGGAAAGAATAACAGACACCTATTTCCTACTTTTTTCGTTTTCCTTTGCTCTATTTGGACAGAATTTTCCTATCCAAAGAATCATTTTCACACAAAATATTTTGTTATTTTTGTCAAAAAATGGCTAACTTACTTAAATGTCATAAATAATGAACTTGCAGATACAGCAGTAAAGCTTTAATTTTCTGCAAATAGTTTATAAAATTCTTTAATTATTATAATAATTTTCTTTTGAGTTCATGTGGAGCAGAAAGGCAACACCTAATTAAACTTTCGAGAAGAGGAATAAGACATCAGTAAAGTTTTTTTAATGCGCTAAGGCGTCAACCTTAAATCCATCATGTTAGAGTTTCCGATTTTGCTTTGATAGATATAAACAGAACACAATGCTAGTCAAATATCACTAGGTATATTTGAAATTCAATGTGAAGCCTGTTGGATGGCAGAGAAATAAGAAATGGTCAGTACAAAGGGTACAGTATAGCACAGTACAATATGTAATGTTTAGTTTCTCATTATAGTTGTTCGGAAACTATTCAAATTAAGGAGTTGGAGAAAATCAAAACAAATGTAATTGGTTATGGTACAAATGGTCCGTGGCGGCAATTTTTCTGATGCTAGGGACGATTTACACACTGATAATTACAGCAGTGCATTTTCAGGAACTGCTCGAATGTGGAACCACTGCTCTATATGCATGCAGTATATCGTCGGACCTTTGATTTTCGTGTCCGTTCGAAGACTCCTGGTATGTCCGTAATGGTCTGTCTTGTTACAGAGGGTATTCCGGCATGCGTCATATGCATACATATTGTGCGTCATACCCTGGGAAGAAGGATAAATGAGAGTACCTTACAAGCGGCCAAAGCTACTGCAGTGGGTTCCTTTCAGATGCAGGCAGTTCTTAAGCGCGACTGAGTTCCAGACCGCCCCAACCAGGTCTGGCTGGGTAGAGAGTTCCCCTGGCGGCGACTAGCCTACAGGAGCACCTCTCCTCAGCCGAATGCCGTATTTTCAGAGCGCAACCTTCAATGCAGTGCATCCTACTGGCGACCCTGCTGACGCTTTCAATTTAGAAAGATTGGATAGAGAGAATGAAATGAATTAAATGAGAAGGAAGAAGCTCGGAGGATATAAGGTAAACATCCTTCCCAGCATTCGTCTGAGTGACCTGGGAAAAACCCCGAAAAAACCTAAGGTCACAAATGTTGGCCACGGGAATCGAACCTGTGTCCTCCCGAATGTGGGCCACAGACGTTACCAGCTGAGCCATTCCATTCGGTGTACCCGTAATGGCACCATCGTGACGGCAATTCTTACGACGAGATCTTCTGCTTCCACATCAGTTTCATACACCAACTGCTTCATACACCTCCAGAGACGGGAAAAGGTGACCTGGGTGGCCACACCACATGGCCGTCTGGGCCAATTCATCTATTCCAGAAGATGGCTATCAGATGATTCCAAGCAGAAATGCTGAAATGGGCAGGCGCCTATCATCCTGCAAGTGTATTCTTTGCCTAGCATTGTCCAATAGTTCTGGCAACAAATGTTCCACGAAGATGCGATAGCTCGTCCGTTGACGCGAAATGAAAGAATGTATGGTCTAATCAGTCCATCACCAAGAATACCGGCCCACACATTAATGCCGAATCGACGATGAGCACGAGGTTGAATACCTCACATGTGGATTTACATGTGTTCAAACATCCTAGTTGTGGACTTGGAACAGACGGCCTCCAATATAATGTAAGCAACTTCACAAAGATACTAAAAGAATACGACAGTTGAAAACGTAACCATAAGAGACAAAAGGAGAAGTAGCGAAATAAGGAAGAAACTAAACATATATAAAATTACAGAGGAAACCAAGGACTATCAAAAGAACTGGCAGGATCATGTAGAAAGACTACCAGGACAGGCATATTTTTATCAACCTGTTGAGAAGTGTGGCGAAGAAGAAGAAGAAGAAGAAGAAGAAGAAGAGGATGGAAGGATGCAATTAGCTTCGAAACCGGACAGCTGTGATACATCCTTGCGAGGATCAAGAAGAAGGAACAGACGACACCAAACTACAGCTTACATCAACACCACTTACAAACTTTCCAAACACTACAGGATGACTTTAGGGACCATAAGTCCCTTATCCAACAAGTTTGTTTTCACATCCTTTGGCATCTTTGCAAATCTGAACGAACTGTTTCGGAGCATTCTATATACCAGTACTCACTAGCTGAGGCTACATGTATACACTTTTCGTGTAAGCTGCATATAATTTTGACTGACGAAGATGTTTAATAAAGTCATATTTGATGCTGAAATTAGGATTGCATAAACTACTTATTTTAAAAGAATAAGGGATGCAATGAAATAGGATCAATAATTAATTGACTTACAGAGAAGTTCAGTAGAGGGAAAATAGAGGAATATATTGTATTAAGTTAACGGGTATAAATTATCCTGTATAAGGAATTTGTTTCATATTAGGTCTTTAGGTAATTGATTAGCAGAGCACGAGAGGGTAGGTCATTAGGGACCAGGTATAAATTCAAGGAATTAGCCGCAGCTGGACGATTCCAGGTATTTGGGTAGTTACAAAGAATAAGAGAAGTAAAGGGGACATCGCAAAGTAGCTTCGAATTAGATGGATATTTAGGAATTAAAAACGGAGGAGAACTGGGTCGATAGCCAGCGACGTAACCGACTATCGCTGCGTGTTAGCAAAACGCATTTGGGTTCCTCTGCAACGGTTGTTGGTGTTATACAGTTGTCCGCCTGCAACGTGGAGAATTGCACTCCTGTATATAGTTACCAGTTCTACTAGTAATACTGAGTTTCAATTGTATTACATCGGTTGGCAAATTCTCAGTGACTGAATTTAAGGATTCATTAAATATTATATACAACGAGTCCGTGCTGACCTTAACCAATAAACACTTACGTATAACCTGAGCTAGGAATCTCATCGCTCGAGTGAAGCCAGGTACAACGTTGTTTTTCCGTACCCTGTGTGTCTGTGTCTGTGAGCGAAAAAAGAAGAAAAATAAAGTACATCTATCACAAGCTGCCTACAGAATCTTTTAGAACTATATATTTAAAAATGTAACTAGACATTGAAACTGCACTAGGCACATACCAGTCATTCCTCTGTGGGCAGAGGAGCATAAAATATTCATCAGCTGACTGCTAAGGACAAGAAAATGACTAAGCTAAAAATTCACGAACCCTTAAGCACGACAGGAGAAACATTACATAATGACCTTCACTATTGATACTGAGAAGTTATAATCAATGCACCAGACCAGGGATAGACATGCTCACTCTGGGGGCGTAAAGTTCACGCTCTCTTCTTGCCACATTTGTTAGCTATTCTCGTGGCTCTCATTTCGTGGTACATAAACGCGTCAAGTTTTAACACCTCCAGAGCGGAACTATGAAAAATTCGTAATCAAAAAGTATGACTCAATAAAACAGTCTTTATTTGGGTTTTCATAACCTTGCTCTGGATAGTTTATTCTTAGGGTGTTAAATTGTCTAATTCTAGTTGTGTAACTTGATTTCGATAAGTTTGCCTTCCTTACATAGTAGAGCAGTTATTTCTCTATCTACTTCATGTTTATCGAGATAAATATTTGTAGAAAGTATTGTATTGCCAATTTGCTTGTTGGTGCAAGGGGAATACAACATACTTTAAGCGACAGTCACATGTTTTAAGAGTGGTCGTAATAATTATGACGACTTTGAGATTCCGTTCTCTTTGCAATACCAAGAGATAAAAAGGATGAGTAACGACTTTTCATTTGAGAACGGCCTATTAGTAGTGCAAAATGCTGAAAAATAATAAGGAATATCTCCGAACTAGTTCACTTCACGAAAAAGATCATTGGACATAACACTTGTGTGTTTTAATGAGGCCTGCATTTTTGTACAGTAAGATTTGGTATACCTATCTCTTATGGTTTACCACTTATGCAAAAAGCCGCGCCGTAGACGAATGGTTAGTCCATTCGCTTCTCACCAAAGCGGCCTATGTTCGATCCCAGGCAACCGCATATGGGAGTCGTGGTGGAGAAGCGGCCCTGGGGCGGGTTTCCTCCGGGTTCTCCGGTTTCCCCCGCCATATCGTTCTACCGGTGCTCCATCTTCATTCCATGTATCATCAGTGTCTGCCTGCGGTACCGTAGTAGTAAAAGTGGGCGTTTAACACTACAAAAAAGTTATCAAAAGTCGTGAAGAGTGAACAGGACTACAAGGGCTACAGCCAGAAAATTTAAAATATACACTTCATTTTCCATAAAAATATCTTCAATATATTCCATTTTAATAAAAATCGTTTGAGCTATTTTAGAGAAAATAAAAATTTTCGAAAAACTTCCCATGTAAAGATCTTCGTGTCGCATCTCTGAAACATACCAGTACCAAACTTAAATACCAACTTTGGTTTTTAACCAACTTTTCGTTTTGAGTTATGCTATTCACAGACAGGCAGAAGGCACACAAACACAGGAACATTTTTTCTTAAATTGCTTTGTTTATTCAGGGGGTCTCAAAACATTTATTTTCGGTGTAATGTCGACATCGAATTTTTGGGCGGAATAGAATACTTCCCCTACTTACTGTATACGTAGTAGAGAAAGTAAAAATGCTGTATGATTGTACCTGCGCAATTGTAAGTGCCGCAGACGGCAAGGGACGATAGCGCGAGTAAGAAAAATACCGCGTAGCCGGTTTAGTTCATTGGCTCTCCCTGTGCTATCTTACTGCATTATTTTAATTTTATCAGATAGTTAAAGTTTTGTGCTAAATCGAGTCCTTTACTTTTTGGAACATTGCTGTGAATACTGCTCAAACAGTACCCATTTATTAGCATTCCCTTTACAATGTGGGATGGTCTCTTTCTGTGCATTGTGGTGTGACTAATCAGCGAACACGCTGCCCACACGAGCTTGGGAATGTCACTACAGCCAGTAAATACCGGGGCATCACTTTCGATTTTGGTTAGCTGCATTACCGGCTCTGTATTGTTTCAGTTCAATTGCAGCATACCATTGCGATAACCTTGCCAACTGCAGTGGTTTCAGATTACGGTCGGTTGTATTACGTTGGCAACGTATAGACGTCGTTTCGCAAACTTTATTAATTATTATTAATATTCACATCGTAGGACTTTTCTCATGTTGCAGATGTGAATGTTAACTAATTTGACAGTTAATTGCTATAATAATTACAATGTGAATGTAAGTATATGAATATAAAAGATGGTGAACAAAACCTCAAGGATCGAGAAGTTTTTAAATTCTAAGATTGTTAATAAATAACTTGTTTCATAATACTGTATAATATACACGTGACAATACGCATTATTGGGCATCAGAACACATCAAGAAAATGAGAATTGTGCATTTTCTGTATCGTTGGTTGCTAAATGTTTGGTGTGGAATTCTTGATAACTTTTTCATGGACCCTTACTCCTTTGAAGGCTTTAATATGACTTTCTGTTTTATGTATCCCCATAAAAAGCAGCCAAGGGTGTTAATTAGAGGATATGTTCAGCATCAGATATTTAAAATTTGACGTGCGCATATTGCAAAATGTGGTGGTGCACCATCCTGTTGATACCACATATCTCTTCTCACACTATAGGACACATTTTGCAATAAGGGAGGTAATTCATAGTTGAGGTAATAATATGATTCACCAGTAATTTTGGGAGATCTAGAAATCGTTGTATTCTTGGAAGAAACTGAAATGATATGCCAAGTTTAATATTTATCTCTCTTTTCTTTTTGAGTCTTAATGTCCAAACACAAGGTGCGCGTGCTCTTTTTCAATTTAGAGGTTCTCAAAACATTTATATTCCGTAAAATGTCGATTTGGAAGTCTTGGGTGGAATGCAATACCTCAGCAAGTGGTATAGAAAATAAAAACAGTATCCTGCAAGAATGCCAAAAAATTATTAGTAGAAATAAAATTAAAATTGACAGTTTTCAGGTACTGAATTCATAAATGTATAGCGTTATTGTCTATATTGGCTTCTAGCCGCATAGCTTTACGGAGCAGTGTTAACTGCCTTCTCAACACTAGTCTCCGCAACCGGAATCTAGGATACCGCTGCTATCTGCTCTCGCCTTTCCTTTCCTTACAAAGTACGCATCTACCACCCAGCCTTTCAATATATTTATTTACATCTTGTGAAAGTTATACCTTCTAATATATAAATTCTTAATACTCTTATTCAGGGTGTTAGGAATAGCTGCATAACGTCTATCCCGCTATAAGAACATCACAAATAGTGGTTTAATGAGAGCTATTCTCAATTCCTAGAAAACCTCTGTTATGAACTGCAAATTAGCACCCGTGCGCTGTTTAGATTGTTCCAAATACTTACATACTTTTGGTGACAACGAGTGTTTTCTCTGCGCTTGGTTGGGTGAAAAGAAAGTTAAACCCCGGTGAAGCCATCTGTACTCTACGCTAACCTGGATAAACGATGAGAGTGACCGAGATAAGAGGATTTTGGTCTCAGAGCACCATTCCCGCCTCTGTATGTACGAGATTTCACAATGAATGGCTCACCACACTGAGTCCTTTAATTCATTCAACAGCACGCCAGGTAGCAGTATCATGCTGGAAACACAGAGGTACTTACTACTGCGAAGCACCTAGTGATGTCACTTTGTCCTTCTGTACGCATGTAAACACGTATAAACTGCTGCAAGTTTGGAGTTTATATTTATATTTGGAGATTATAGAAAATATACAGGAAATTTAAACATTTATGTAAGTTTTTATGAACGTTCTTTAACTGCTATGGATCTCAGAAGAAAATCCATTCTATATTGGGCGTAAAAGACCGCGTAATTTTGCCTAGAGGCCTCTTAATGACGGTTCTTTTACGTGTCGCAAATCTACAGGGACCATCGGCATCACTTCCATTCCGAAGGAAGTCATGCTAAGGATCCATCATGCGTAATGTAATTACATTAAAACTTGCTAAAAGTTTTTGTTCGTGGTGTTTTCTAGTGTTTTAATGACACACTGGATTCATGCAGCAGCCATGTTCTCTCTTTGATGCAGTTACTACCACACATGCACACGCACACGCACGCGCGCGCGCACACACACACATCATAGTGTCGCTTTACCTGTCTCTGTCTGTCCGGTATGGGTATATGCAGCAACATTTCAAATTTAATCGAACTGAGCACAAAATTATAAGTTACATATGTCGTGACATTACCAAAAATGTCCAACATTGAGGCAAATAGGTATACAGCATTTTCAGATATTTAACGGGTCAAGAAATCACCGTAAATTACAATTTATAAGCCTACGAATACAGTTTTCGCCGCAGACTCATCATTTGTTTATAAATTTAGAAAGATATCGAGCAGGTTTTTCGGGGGTTTTCCCAGATCACTCCCTTCCCGTTCAATCATTTCATTCACTCTATGCGATCTTTCGAGGTGCCGGAATCACCTCCGTGACGGACAGACAGACAGACAGACAGACAGACAGACATACAGACAGACAACTTAGAATAATATTAAAGATATACCTACCTATAACATTAGTGCTTATCGTCTCTATTAACTATGGATATGTATTAAAATGAGTATGCATGGGAATATGAGTTACTTAAATCAGATTTTTTTCCATCTACAGTTGTTTATGTGTATATTCTACTAACTATTCCTACAATCACTTATTTTTTATCTACTACTTCATAGTAATACCAATAAATGTTTTCAGAAATGGTTTCACTGCACATTTCGTTACAGGGGTAGTGCACAGGTTGGAGCGAGGAACAAATAATGAAAAAGCGGTCGTTTTAACTGTGATGAAATTCCATACTCTGTGCGCTCCATCACGAGAAATAAATAATGGGTGAGTGAACGGTTCAAAAATGTATGACGTACTGGAATATTGATACCACCGAGAACGAGTATCCCAGGGCTGATTAATACTACCTACTAAGCATTTTTTTATAAATTGCGTGGTTCAACAATGTCTTCATTATTCGTGGAATAGGTTTTTGTTTGCAAGACAAAATTAGCCAACATTCATTATAAATGAAGAGGAAACCACAAGTTATTCGCAGAAAACTGAAGGCTTATTGTATTTGTCATCAAATATCGTAAAAGTACGCCTTCCTAATAAAAATTATTAGTGGTTTTATAACCAACTAGCCGGCATTGCCCATCGTTTAACGAATTATCCCCACATCTTGTAGACTTGGGCTACACTTGCCCATTAGGCTTGTGTTTCTTTGGAGACGTATTGAAATTTTACTTAATATGCTTAGAAAAAGAGTTAAACTCTTAGGATACCATAAAGTACAAAATATAAACAAAATAAATCAATAAAAACACGGGGAAGTCACTATGCAACGCACTGTTAAACAATCTCAAATACTGCAGGGAGAAAGAGTAGAGAAAACCGTGTGGAGGTAGTACATTACATTTATATTTCAGTCATGTAGAAAACTGTATGAATTGTTCGTAGGAGAGAAAGTAGAGAAGGAAGTTCGACTGTGTTTCATAAAGGAAAACTGAGTAGAGAAACAGTTTAAATATAATGCGTTGCATTTCCGTTTCAAACATATAGCAATTTGTATGAATTCTTCGGTGAAGGAGTAGAGAAGGACATGTGAAAGTGTTATATATAATAAAAGCGGGTAGAGAAAACAATGTGATTATAATACGTTGCATAATAAAATGGATAGCATAAAAACCTCCATGAAGAATCACTCAGATGCGCCAATTTTCCTGATAAACGATCAACCGGATTGCTTCACCCAAAACTACCCTTCGTATGGAAAAGTTTTCGAAAATTTTAATTTTCTTGAAAATGGCCCAAATGGATTTGATTAAAATGCTGTATGTTTGAGGTATTTTTATGACAAACTAAATGTATGTTTTGAATTTTCTGGCTAATACCTATGTAAGAGATAGGCCAAATTCTACTGTACAAAAATGTAGATCTTCATAAAACACACAATTTATGTCCTTGTTTTGGGGAGGTACAGTGAACCACTTGAGAAATTCTTGTTATTTGTGTGAGTTTTAGAATACTTAGACCTTCATCAGATCGTTATTTATTTTTTATATCTTAACCATACAAAGATAGCGGAATCTCAAAGCTTTGAAAGATTTGACTATACTAGCTTACTATATTCCCATACTTCCCTTGCACATACCCTTTTTACGAAATAGAGGGAGTCCAAGTTACATAGTTATTGCGAACACCATGTTGGAAAGTTGGTTGTAGCACGAGTTTGAAACTTCCTACAAGCTCACAGTTAATATTTTGCAGATTGTTATCTTCGATTTTACAGCGAAGAACAGGTGAACGTATTCACCAAGATTTGAAAGACCTTGAGAGAAGATAGCTTGTGAAAGAAATACGTAAAGAAGACATTTTCTTCCAGTAAATAAGCAATTATATCAATTGTTGGTTGTTCTTGTGAAATATACGTACATTATGTGTAAAATTACATAATTACATAATTTCAACATACATCAAGATCTTAAGCATGACAATTGTCTTGTAGAGGGGCCTAAATACAAGGTCTTTCATAAGTAACTTGGCATTCAAAAAACTAAGTGGTTTTAATTATTTTTGGGTATATTGCACATATTTATTAGTAAATACATTTTCCAGTGCTGTAGACCTATTCGGTTCCTAATGTGGCCACAGAAGCCCACTAGATAGCGTGTTTTTTTCCAATAAGAACCCTTGCTTAATAGAAGGCCTTGTCATTTTGCTGGCGTTCGTTTTTCGTTGTTTAAAGGCGTGGAATGAAAAAACAAGATGCCGCTTACCAGATATCATTATGCAGGCCAATGAAGGTATTTTGTTACAATTTCAGGTAAATGTTCTATATCTCTGCAGAAATGGTAATTGGTCCGGTCTTTTTCACAGAAGACTCGGTTAATGGAAATGATTATTAGGATATGTGCTAATGTTTGTTATTCCAGAATTGGAAAGACGTAACATTTTGACCTGTAATACACTTTTTCAATGAGCTGAGGCTCCTCCCATTGTACAAAAAGCGTTCGTCATTTGCTTGGTGAAACCCTAATAGGTGGATTGGTCGCTCAGGCCCAGTTTCTTGGCCTCCGCGATCTCCCGACGAAACTTCCTTAGATTTTGTCCTATGGGGATTCATTAAGGAAAGAATGTATGCAACTAAGCAGGCACTATCCCTGAACTGAGGATAGAGTACAGAACGCCGCGTGTACTTGTGCATTGTTCAGGGTGGTAGGCGCATTGAAAATTGTGGAACCTGATTGCAATTGCACCCTATGTGGGTTATGCTCCGGTATGTTACCTTAAACTTAAGTTTATACAAATGCACTCTGTACGGCAGCGGAGAATGCTTTAATACGTATGTACAACATAACTAAATATAATTAAAATCGGTTAATTTTTGGAATGTCCAGTTACTTTTGAATGTCCTGTATATATCGGTAATGAGTTAATATTAAAATTGTGTTTTCGTTTTTTAAAAAATCTGGACATGATAGAAGAAAACTAACATATTTGAAATCAGCAACCCAAATTAGGGGGAATAGGTTTTCAAAACTTAAACATTAAAACATTTTTTCTTCAAAACGCAGAGGAGTAAGTAAATGGACAGCTAATTTTTTGTGGCGAACTATGTCTCCTTGCCTTACATTAATACTAGCTAGGAACTGTCTTGCGCAGTTTAATTCTTGTCTCCTTTGTTGCTTTTTATTTCTGGGTTTCGGTACGAGCAATGCTGTACAATTCTAAACGCGAGGAGAAATACAGAGAAAAGGATAACTGTGCATATTCTACACAACCAGCATCTTATCACTCTTCTGTTGACAGCCTATGGATTTCGCTGTAAATGGAAGATTGAGCCTGTCATGTAATTGAGCACGTGTCACGCAAATCCACCCGCACCTCTCAAGTACAGCGATTAGGTCATAGATATTTGGGGATATGTCCACCGCAGACGCGAGAAGTAACAAAAGCGTGAACAATTCATCAGGCTTTCGTTTGGGTTTTACTACAATACACAACTGGTGTCAGTTGCAGACATTTTCACCTCTGTGATTGATGGTGCCCTTAGAGAGATACTACAGAATATCCTGTTTTACCCTCGACATTTCGGTAAAACCCCTATTTCCTTGCTTTATCGTGTTTCTGCAGGCGTAAATATTGGTCCTTTTGTATATACCATATTTTTTTTATCTGATGAAAGCATAAATACCAATACATACGTTATTAACTGTGTGCTTTTCAATGGCTTACTCTGTTCCTTTCCATTCATTTTTCATCCTGTAAAAGGGGCGCGGTTAATGTCTATAGTAATTATTTCTTTTACTGCAATTTATCTTTAATTATTCATAAAGCCTTAAGAAAGCTGTTCAGAAAGATTGTGAATTTGTTCAAAAGAAAAGAAAGAAAGCTATAACAATGATGATAATACTAAAATATTATTATTATTATTATTATTATTATTATTATTATTATTATTATTATTATTATTATTATTATTATTATTATTATTATTATTATTATTATTATTATTATTATTATTATTATTATTATTATTATTATTATTATTATTATTATTATTATTATTATTATTATTATTTAAATATATGCGTAGAATAAGACAGAAAAGATTTATAAAATGTTCTAACCCTTGCATTACCAAGGAGGGTGGGTACCTTATCCCCAGTTTCTGCAATTTTTTAAATTCTGTTTTTTAATTTTTTCGATTAAAGACATGCAGTTAATAGTCACTGTCAATCACCGTTTGTATTACTAAATTGCGTAAATTTTTCATAGTGTTCATTGTTAGTTTTTTTTAAGAAACAATGAAATCTCAAGGTAGGCTCTGAGTGATAGTCAAATCTTTTAAAGTTCTGAGATTCCGTTCTCTTTGCACGCTTAACATATAAAAATGAACAACGAAGTTCCATTTCACCAAAGTTTTAAGTTTTCCGAAACTGGCACAAATAACAAGGAATATTCCCGAAATGGTTCACTCTACAAAAAAATTTATTTGGACATAAATTGTGTATTTTAGTCAGATCTACATTTTTGTATAGTACGATTTTGTCTATCTCTTACTGTTTACGAATTATTCAAAAGTCAGCCAGAATAATCAGACTACACAACCATAAAATTCAAAATATACATTTCATTTGTCTTAAAAATATCTTAAACATATGACATTTTAATCAAAATCATTAGAGCCATTTTCAACAAAATCAAAATTTTCAATAAAATATTCCATGTAAAGGTAGTTTAGGGTGGGGCTATTTTGTTCAAAATCTTCGTCTCGCATCCTTGAAAGATATTAAGCTTAAATACCAACTTTGGTTTTCAACTGACGTTTCGTTTTTGAGTTATGCTGTCCACGGATTGACATACTTCAGACACACACACGGACATTTTTCCAAAAATCTGATGTGTTACACTCACATGACTTTCTCTACTCTTGTACTGAGCATTCTTACAAACTGTTATTCCTTTATCTTCTTCGTGTTAGTTGAGATAAACATTTACAGAAATTTCTTATTGCTTATCTCCTTGTAGGTGAAAGGGGAATATTAGAATACAGTAGGCTTTGTGCGATAGTCAAATCTTTTAAAGCTTTGAGATCCCGTTCTCTTTGTACGCTTAACATATAAAAAAATGAACAACGATGTTCCACTTCACGAAAGTTTTAAGCTTTCCGAAACTCACACATATAACAAGGAATATCTCCGAAATGGTTCACCCTACAAGAAAATTGAATGGGACATAAATTGTGTATTTTAGTAAGATCTACATTTGTTGTATAGTATGATCTGGTCTATTTCTAACGGTTTACTAGTTATGCAAAAGTCGTCCAGAGTAAATACGACTACAGGAGCTATAGCCAGAAAGTTCAAGATACGCATTTCATTTTCCATAAAAATATCTCAAAATATGATATTTTGATCAAAATCGTTAGAGCAATTTTCAAGAAAACTAAAATGTTCGAAAAAGTTTCCCTATTAAGGGTAGTTTAGGGTGGGACTATTTTTTTTCAAAATATTCGTGTCGCATCCTTGAAAGACATTAAACTTAATTACTAACTCTGGTTTTTAACTTACTTTTCGTTTTTGAGTTATGCTGTCCACAGATTGACAGACACAGACACACACACACACACACACACACACACACACACACACACACACACACACACACACACACACACACACACACATACGGACCTTTTTCTAAAAATGCTTTTTTTGGATTACAGTAGAGAAAGTAAAAAGGACTAGTTAAACGGGTTTAAATATTACCTTTATAAATATGACTAGATATAATATCCAATTTTAAAATAAATTTGTCTCAAAAATTTCTCAGACGCTTTGCTACCAGCGGTGGTCACAAAGTAGCTCCCTCCCCTGGCACTGCGAGTTCTGGAATAAGGGTTGGCATTGCTAGGGTTAAAATTAGTTGTGAAAATCCTATGACAAAGGAAATGTTAGTGACGATGTGAAGTGTTAGACAACAGAAGTGTTCATAAGAGACGCTGAAAAACGTTTAGTGGAGTAAGAAGACACTACTGACTCAAGTTGGTGGAAAAGCGAAATACAAGGGGTGTTTATAACAAATTGTGGTTTAATAAATATCCAAAGAGGTTAACAAATGAAGGTAATTTTAAGTGACCCTTCGTTCTATTAGATGATTTTAGTTCATTTTAAGGTCATAGGTAATCATTTTAAGGTCATTTGTAATGTTTATTAGGTAATTAAAATCTTGGTCCTAATTAGTAGATATTACACGTGTAGATTTCTGATACACTAGCATACTTTTGCAGATTCCCGGATAACGATTTCTCTACCATACAAGCTACATGTAGAATTGTGTACAAGAACGCTTTGTAATATTATAAAGACATCAAAGCATAGCAGTAATAGTTGAAATCGCCGAAAATCAGTAAATGCATGCATGTGCATGTATGTGCAAACTGCAACATCGCGTTCTCCTTTTGTCCACCCTCCGTACTATCGGATCAGCAGACTGTTACAAATTGATTTTAGCTTAATTATCCTGTAATCAGTTAATTATGTATACATTGCGAAATTCATTACCCTGGTTTGCAATTCCAACAATTGCTTAAAATTACATTGCACCTGTCCGCTGCGATAGACGAATCTGTTGAAATTTATCAACCCTCTCTTTACCGAACGAGAGACCTCCACGGTAACGTCTGTCACCCGCATTAGGGAGATCATGGGTTCAATGACCACGGCCGACCTTCCAGACCCATGAATTTTTTTCGAGCGTTTTCCAGTGTTACCAAGGTAAATGCTGGCAAAGATAATTACATTCCCCTAATCTCCCGTCTCTCCATTTTATTTCATCATCATTCAATCCTATCTTTCAGGGTCGAAAGTGTTGGCGATGGGCGAGTTTGGCGCTGCTGTGTGGGGACTTTGGCAATTGTAATTGCTATTGTCGACGAATGAGTAGCATTGTAATCGCCTGACCAGTGGCTGCTTAGAAAACCCTGGTGTCGAGATGAATATCCAGCACACGCTAGTTCGCGCTATTCACCCGGGTTCCAACCCCGCCACTCCTTCCTCCCAGGTTCTGATATACAATAGCCTCAACATATAGCTCAGTGTTTTAGCATTTCCTAAAATATATGGTTCCTTTAATGATACAATGTATAAGAATGTACATAAGATAATGAAACCTAAAACATCCTGAAATGAAAAATAGACTATTAAATGGAATAACTTTTTAGCTCTTTATTTCGTTTGTTCACCTTTTATTATAAAGATTATGCCTCCACCCATACTGCTCTACCTCTAACTCTTTATGCAGAGATGAAAATAATTGAACATCCTTCTCCACTAATTTCTATTCACAATATGAAGAAAAATCGTATAAAAGTAACGGACAGCCAGAATAATACACTTAAACAACAAGATGCAAAAACACAAAAACCCTATGTTACATTCATGTGACTTTGAGTATCTATTCTTCTTCCAAAAACTGTTCTTACAAAACACCTATTCTTCTATCTACTTCTTGTTAATTGAGATAGACATTTGTAGAAATGGTTTTGTTACACATTTCCTTGTAATATTAGTAGAATAGGAGACTACAGCAGCCTTAAGTGACAGTAAAGTCTTGAGAGCTGATTCTTCCGTAATGACTTTCAAATTCTATTCTCTTTGCATGCTCTTGCCCCTTCTCGCATGCAGGGGTTAGCCCCCCCCCCCCCCACCCAGAACTTACAGGTGGGCACTTGGGTCAGATACCTGTAGAGAATGTCTGTACCCTTAAAAAAGATGTTCGTTTATGTTGCCTTGGAATTGCACAGCCTTTCCACATCAGGAAAAACAACTGAATATCGAGAGTAGTCTGAAAATTTTTTTTAAAAATACAAACCAATAACAAAGAATATCCCGGAAATAGTTAATGCACAAAAGTAGGAATATCAGAAATAAACTGCGGTGTAAAGGGACTTACAGGTTTACTTTCGCTACTAAGCACTTGCAGTATTTAAAGGAAATAACGGTATTGCGCTTAAAAATCAGATGTCGAGGTTTCCCATAAAAACAAGTTTTAAAGCACCCTGAACCTCGAAAAGGCATTTTTAGGAAAAGTCCGTCTGTGTTTCTCTCTCTCTCTCTCTCTCTCTCTCTCTCTCTCTGTGTGTGTGTGTGTGTGTGTGTGTGTGTGTGTGTGTGTGTGTGTGTGTGTGTGTGTGTGTGTGTGTGTGTGCGTGTCTATGTGTTTGTGTGCCTAGGTTTTCTTTCTTTCTATTGATTTAAGTGGCATATTTCATTGCTAGGTGCAATACAATATGCCCTGTTCATCAGCTTGAGTAACAATTCATACTTTTCTTGGTTCATCATTATTAGGCTGAGCAGTCCAGCTACATTAAAGAGGAATCAAGTTAACGGTGTTCGTTGTGCATGTGATGGCACAGTGTGGCAAACCGGTTCTGTCCGTCTACTCTACAGAGAAAACGTGCACAACTTCATTCTTTTGATAGCTCACCTACCAAGCTAAATCATTATCAACGGGGTTCTCAGAATTCATAAATTCAGTGTGTGTGTGTGTGTGTGTGTGTGTGTGTGTGTGTGTGTGTGTGTGTGCGTGTGTGTGTGCGTGTGTGTAGCGTAAAGCATAAAAGAACGTGGATAAAACCAATATTGGCATTCAACTCTTCGGCATCTTCCGTAGATGCATGACCCCAAGCTTTTTCTGATTACTTTGTCAATAGGACCTCATAACATGAGTCTTCTGTGAAACATCGATATTTCTGTCGGTATACAATACTTGCTCTATTAACTACAGGCAAGACAGAGAAAGAAAAAAATAGCATTTGGTGGAGGGCGGGAGGGGAGCTATTCAAGTGACCGCGTAACAACAAGAAAGGGAACATTCTTCTAACACTCACATTGTTGCTTTTCTCAGAAGTAATCTCCTACAACTTGAATAACCCACCTTCACATTTCAGAGAGTCAACGGACGCCATCCACAGCATTTTGCTGTACTAATCTTCCAACAGACTGCTTTTCTGCTGCTATAATTGCCTGTCTGGTTCTAAAGTGAACTCCTCCTGCTAATTTATTTTGTTCGTCTTTGTGAGCATCCGATTCTATGCATGCAAATGACTGTGGATACCATCTTACGTATATATATATATATATATATATATATTCTAGAGTGAGTGCACGTGTTCTTCCAGCAGTGCTCTAACAGCGTTCACTTGCGCATTGATCTCACAGCTCCACGTCTTTGATGAACATTTTTCCTATGCCTTCGAAATGCTTGCGTCTACCTAGCAACGGTATGATGTGGTTAAAGCATCTCTACCAGAAAGCATCTCTTGCAAAACAAGAGCACAGAGGATATGATGAAAGCATCAAGATGCGTGTCTGCGTAATAGTTCAAGAACTTGCAGCATATACTAAGATAAGTGAAACTTTGTCGCTAAATAATTGTTATATTTAAGATTTCTGTTGCTTCACTGTTAATAGCTTCAGTTTTTTATTGAACTGTTGCTACTATTTATTGAACGCCCACGTATATTTACGATAAAATCATTGTATCAACTCTTTTTTGTGCACGAAAGGAAATAGTACATACCTAATTATAATATTCAGTGTTAATGTGGCGGTCGAGCGGTTACACCATTCGCCTATTATCAAGGCGCCCCGGGTTCGACCCCAGGGACTTGCATGTGTTATTCGTGGTGGACGAAGTGGGTCTGAATGGGTTTTCTCCGGATTCTCCAGTTTCCCCCGTCACTCATTCCACCAGTTGCTCCATCATCACCTTTCCATTCATCCATTTCGCTCGCATTACATATCATCCACTTCCTCACTATCATACCTGGTGACTGACCACTGACTTTCAGGTCTTTACTCCGTCCGGTCCAGAGGTTCGTCTGCGATCCAACAGGTATCTGACTTAGTCCTAGGGGTGTAAGTCCATATGGGGAGAGTAATCGTATAAAGAAGTGTTAATATCACATAAGCTGTTTTTGAAAATGTTAGACATGGAGATGTAGATAAAAAAGAATGCTTTAGTAAACCATTGTATCTCCCAAATTTTCTTTAAAACCCATAAGACCGAGGATTTGTACAAGTGCGTATCGTTACACAGATAACCTTTTACAGAAGGAAAAACAATGATATTCACTGCTCATTCTTATTCTTGTTTCTGTTGTGTACTGAAATATAATAACACAAGGGTATTTAATATAATCATATTATAACGTCGGCCGGCAGCCGGCACTCAAAAACAATCTCAGTATTAGCTACCTCACACCGCTGTAAATACTCGGGCCGACAACGGAGCGGTTAGAAAAAAAAAAAAACGATTACGAAAACAAAGGATCCCAGACAATTCCAGAAATTGCTCACGTGCCGGGCTTGTTTACGGGAAGTTTCAATAGACGATGTATTTTCCAGACAATTCGCCGGCACTTCGCCTGCACTATAAAAGCGAGAGAGTACGAACAGAGTAGCGAGTTGTTTGAGTTGAGTTGAGCTGTGTAGCATCCGGACAGAGTTTTAAGTGTGTATTGTGTCAGTCAATGCTCAGAGAAACGTATTAGCGAGTGTATCGTCGGAGTTGTTTGTAGAACTGTCAGCAGTATTAGTGAAGAGTGTGTCAAGGTTACAATAGGACAGAACAGTTGTGAGCTGCAAGGTCAGGGTGGATTGTAAATTGTGTTAACGATAAAACAGAACTGATTTTTGTGATTCAGTTTGAGAAGATAAATAAAGTGGCTTTAAAGGTAAGTGTATTTATCATCTTCCACAATATATTTGATAACGGTTCTTGTGTAAACACGAAGTAAGAAGATGTAATTAGAGGAAATATTCAATGCCACGGCTGCGATTGCAACTAGAAGCACGGATATCTGGGAAGTGTTTTGCTCTACATAGGTAAGCAATGTAAAAGGAAGGAAGGAAGGAAGGAAGGAAGCAAGGAAGAAAGTGGAGTGAAGAGAAGATGTGATCACAAAAGTATCTTTCATAACCAGAGCT
This sequence comes from Tenodera sinensis, assembly GCA_030765045.1. Classification (NCBI taxonomy): domain Eukaryota; kingdom Metazoa; phylum Arthropoda; class Insecta; order Mantodea; family Mantidae; genus Tenodera; species Tenodera sinensis. Next base: position 146,889,906 of record CM060966.1, read on the forward strand.
TTTCGAAAACATGGCTCTTGGAGGGGAAAGAAAACCTTTTATGTTAAGAGTTGCTGTATATTTTGCAACAGTATACGCTCGGGTGGTTTTCAAAGCAGAAATATATCGAAATCGATTCAAACATACAATCACGGTAACTGAGCTTAAAATGAACTTCAAAAACCCGTGAGGTTTTCTCGATTTGGAGTGTGGTAGTCCGGAAGCGGTGTTTTGATTAGAAACACACTCACAAAGGTTTGGAATTGGTTTGGAAAAAATGTATAGCCAACTTCATTTTTAAAACAGGGTGAAACGCTTTGACCATCAGATAGAAATTTCTCGCTTTGTGTGGAGATGGAACGGTAATGATGACGCAACACACATATGATGTGACGCTGTTAATATTCAACACATCAACGATCTCGTATGAACAGTGTTTCAGAAATGCAGCCACCGAAATAAAAGAAAAAGTGCAGTGATACGTATATTTTATAGTGAATCAGGTCATTATTAAATTAATGACATTCTTTGTGAGGATATTTAAATCTTTATTAAGTTGCATTATTATATATTTCTAAACTTCTCTTAATGATCTAAGCACATAGAAGTAGAGATAGAGTATTTACGGAGATTCCACATTGGAGTAACTGTTGAGGAGGAAGGGATGAAGTGAGAGCGCTCTACGGATACGTTGGACCCCGGGTGAGTAGCGTAAGGCCGTAAGCCAGCCTCACGGTCCCTAACGTGTGTTGGACATTCTTTATCTCGACACCAGGATTCGCCAAGTAGCCACCAGCCCTACTCCAGGAGGTCAGTGACTTATAACGTCACCCATCCGCTGAGAACAACAGTTACAGTTCGCAAAGTCCCTACAGAGCAGCACCACCTCGCCCACTGCCAGCACTTCCTACTCTGAAAGACCGGATTGAAATTAAGGGAAATGAAATGGAGGGAACAGGAAATTCTGGGATGTAGCTATTCTTCCCAGTATTTCCTTTGCGACTCGGGAAACCCCCGACAAGACCTGTGGTAAGGAAGGTCGGCTGTAGAAATTGAACCCACCACCTTCCGAACGCGAGCCTCACACGTTATGGCGGAGCCATCTTGCTCGGTAGCACCATATCACTTTCACTCAATGGTGGTCTTCGGCCTAAGAGGAGAATCGTTCCACATTGTAAGTCTGAATCTGTTTAAAAAGTCACGGTAATTCCACATCTGGAAGTGATTAGGTCTATTTAAGAAAATCTTTTGTTCCTGAAGTGTTTCAACTTCATCATAATAACAATTCCTCAAACACCTCGCCGGTATTCGCACGTACTTCATCTAATAAAATAACATTAAACTGCAGTTAACGGTAAATCACTTCCAGTCAAGTTCAACTTAAGATTACAGTTTATGAAACGCAGTAAAATCTGAAACTACAGTTTAAACCTAACTGGGAATTTAGGTATTCATAACCGGCTCTAACTATTAAAGGTAACAGCTTTAAGGAAGCAACTATTCCTATCTAGGATAATGCGCCATTTTTGCACAAAAGTAAGCACTTTCGATATTCATATAACTTTTTGTGATTACAAAAGCATTATAGGATTTTGAGCTACTCTTATTCGCTGATTCAAAATGTATAGCTACGCCCGTGTTGTGTACTGGCTTTATGATTATCTTTCCGCTAACATTCGCTATGGATCTTCAGTAACCAAAGGCAATTTTCATACACAAAGCAACATTTCAGTTACAAGATAATTATGGAGACTACATCAAAGGAATAAAGTATACATCACCGAATGTGAAACCATATCCGCAGTAAAGAATAAAAGATACAGCTCCAAATGGTTTTCGCCAGTTTATGATCCCCTCGGGATACTCATATATCCGGAGATGGAAAAGGCTGTCAGAAAAAGGAACATGTCATACTGTAAAAGCAAATACTTAAAGGTACAAAGAGACTGAACTTTATAGTGTTACCTAGCCTCTGTTCTGTATTATCACAAATTTTTGTAGATATTTTTGCATAATCTTAATGAATATGGTCTTGTAGTCAGGTGTCAAAGAATAGTAACGGGCATTAGGAAGATCTTCAAATTAAAAAAAAAAATCTGATGTGCTGCACTCACGACTTTCCTACTCTTGCACTAACTACATATTGTTGCAAATCTTAGTCCCCCATCTTCTTCATGTTAGTCGAGATAAACATTTACAGAAATTATCCTATGGCTGATTTTCTTATGGGTCCAAGAGGAATAAAGGAATACAATAGGCTTTGGGGGACAGTAAAATATTTTAAAGATTTGAAATTCCGTTCTCTTTGCACTGCCAAGAGATATGAAGTTGGGTAACGACCTTCCATTTGAGAAAAATTTAAGTATTGCAAAACTCGCGCAAATAACCAGGAACATCTCCGAAATGGTTCACGCAACAAAAAAGTGGGTTTGGACATAACTTGGGTGTTTTAACGAGATCTACTTGCTTTGTAGAGTAATATTTGATCTATCTCTTAAGGTTTATCAGTTATGCACGTCATCAAGAGTAAACAAGACTATATAGGCTATAGTCATAAAATTAAAAATATGTATTTCATTTCCCATGAAAAAGTCTTAAACGTATGACATTTAATCAAAATTGTTGGAGGCCATTTTTGAGAAAATCAAAATTTTGTAGAAATCTTGCATGTAAAGAGTGGTTTGGAGAACAGAACTTTGCTTCTCTAGGATTTGCAAAACAGGTCGGCATTTATATTATCACACCGCTACACATGTAGGAGTCTCGGTTTATAAATATTATATGGCTACACCTCTGAAATAAACTTGTTATACAAGAGTTTATGCTCTGCGATGAAACATATCCCGTAGAGGAAATGTGTACAATACATACTTGCCTTACGCTCAAGTTGAAAAAACGCTGATGTACTTGAAACCAAAATACAGGTATGTCACTGCTAATGATACAATTTAAAGCAATTTACAGTTATGATGTGTTGGTCGAATAAAAGCTGCTAACTTTTCAAGTGGTTTAAATCAATTTAAATAAAATTTAATTAACCCAAAAAGTAATGGTAAAAAGATAACTAAAAAGAATTTCGTTTGAATAAAAAAAGCTTCATGCCACAGGACCCTACTGCACAAACAGCTGCTACACACAAAGGTAACAGGGACACATCCACTCAGTCCAGGGTTGTAGGGACACTACTGTCGTGACAACATTCATGAGGAAGAGTGTACCTAAAGACCAGAAACCGTACTGAAGTAAAGTCTCCTCACAAAGCATAATGAAATAAACGCAAAGGGTAGAGGCAATAGATTCTATCGCTCGCACATCACTGTCTCCACTTTGTTTACCTCAGGCGCTGTGCAATGAGCTTAGAGATGCAGTAAGGATTCTAATTGACAGTGTTGAATATGCAAGCATGGCATGATCTTTATTTGCTCCTATCCATGAAACATATTGTAATTTGAAACAATCTGCAGGAAGCATCATGTTTATGTTTGCTTTCACATACAGATGTGAACAGCTATTTTCAGTAATAATAAACCAAAGTAAATCAATGCCGCAGTCTAATTTAAATGATAATAATCTGCTCTACATTGCGTGTAGGAAGCATTGCTAGGAAGCAATACTATTAAAATAAATATAAAATACATAATTGAAAACTAGAGATGCCACCGCTCTATCAGAATTAAAAACATTGAGCATATGTATATTCAACATTTTTACTACTTGTCAGCAGAGGCTTATAGTGCGCCGGACCCCAGGAGAAAGGAGCATATGAGAATACGGTAGCAGCAGACAGAACGCAACACAGGCAGTACTACTACAGTGGGTCCCTAACAGATGCGAACAGTTCTTCAGCCCGGCGGAGTTAACGGTTGCTAAAGAGAGCGTACCACCAGCCAGGTCCGACTAATCAATCAGTCCCTCTGATGGGTAGCCAGCCGACCACAGCGCCTCCCCTCAGCCAAAAACGTATTTCTAGGGCGCAAGTTCCACCGCAGCGCATCCTACCGGGATCCCGCTGATTCTTACCACCTGGAAAGGCCGGATGGATAAATGGATAGAAAGATAGGCAGAGAGGCAGGCAGACAGGCAGACAGACAGACAGCCAGACAGCCAGACAGAGAGAGAGAGAGAGAGAGAGAAATGAATGAAATGAAAGGGAATGAAGCCCAAGGGATGTAAGGTAAATATTCTTCCCATCATTCACTTGAGTGACGCGGGAAAACCCCCGATAAAACTCAAGGAGTTAGGAAGATCGGTCGCGGGATTCGAACCCACAACCTCCCGAATGCGGACCACAGACGTTGCCTCCTATGTCATTCCGCTCGGTATGTATAACTTCTAATGTATAAAGAGTTTGGTTAGTTTTGTAATGGAAATAGGTTACCGGATGTCGGAGTGCACGGTGATCCCAGAACTGCGGTGTCATCTGCACAGTCCATTGCCATGCACAACGTTCAGAGCCAGATGACTTGAACTGGTCAAAGCGAAGCGAAACAGTTCACGTTACTCTTGTCCAGGTAATTAACACCTTCAATGACAATGGATCCACCAATGCCATGTAAAATCTGTTCTCAAATCAGCCAAAAATACTGAAATTCATTAAAAAAAAAAAAAAAAAAAAAAAAAAAAAAAAAAAAAAAAACTTTTTTGAATTTGTATTCAAAACAATCACACATTTAGTAAACATCAAATTTGGAAATCTCCGAGACACTCGGCCTGTTCGACAGGTTAATACGCATCTTCATAAGTTGCACACTGACTTCCATTAATACCGTCCCCGCAGCTTCGGGAGGCATTCTACTAACTTGCACAAGCCTTGAATAGATGTATCTGCTTACCTTTTCGTGCATGTGGTGGCATGCAATGTCTGACAAATTGGCTTCCAACACACCCATAATTCTTCCCCGATACACCTAATGTTTTAATGCATCGCGTTAGTTACAGTTAAGGGATACTCACTGAATTTTCTAACCCTTTTCAATTTTACATCCATTTACTTGAAATTTGGCACATTTAATATGAATAAATAAAGAAATGACTATGCAAAAGCTCAATGTTCTAGCTCAGTTTTTCAGATAATAGAATTACGTATCTACTTTTAACAAGCGAAAAATGCATTTTTTTTAAAAAAAAGTCTGCCTTCACATTTTTCAGAGAAGTGTCCTAGTGGCATTTTCTGATACTTAAGTAAACTGATAATAAATTAAAGTATTTGACTGATGTTATTACTTGCAGAGATATACATTTCTGTTTTTATGAAGTTGTTGGTCCTAAAATATTTTCAGCATAAATTACTTTTTGTGAGCCAATGAATAAAGGAATCATCAAATGCATATTTAAGTCTTTAGATAATACGTTTGAAATCATATATTCAAACATATATAATTCACAGCAAAACTTAAATGTAAGGAATAAATGTCAAAGAAAGTGCAAACTGAGAGAAAAAGGGCACTAGTGTTGTGTACGGGTGATTTAAGCATGTCGCTGGAATTTTAAATATAGCAGGTTGGGGAAAACGTTTGGCCAAAATGATTCATAGTTGCCTACAGAATATTTGATATAATTCAAAACCAAATATGTCTTTTTAACCTATTATTTATTTTTATTTACGGGACATCGAAATCTTACACGATAGAGAAATTAAAACGAGTCACGTGAATGTATAAATGATGATTAAAATCTTAGATATTACTATTCGAACTATGTTTTACAGATGCATTATAATTATACTGCAAATTATACTCAACATTTATGTAATAAACAATAATAAAATTCGCCTGCTCTGAGTTTTAACGTTTGTGCTAACATTTGCCAAATGGTGTCCTGCCTTTTGAATTCCGTGACTGAGAAAACATGAGTTGCATCACCCCTTCGTTCTGCAGAGTTGTATCTTCTCCGTTTGTCGCACTCTGATCTTTTCTATTTCCTTTCTGTTCATCCGTGCAAGAAGACAAAGGAAATTTGAGAGCATCTGTATCGATCGGGTAAGTGTATTAGAAGCAGCCCAAACGAATTAGGTGTTTGATGCTACTCTGCGTGTAGTATAACTACAGGTGGTATAGCCGGGTCACGGCTTGCTGACAAGTGCGTGATCAATAACACGGGAGAGCGTGACGTAGAACGTACGCTGCGTGCGTACTCCTATAGCTCGACCCGGAAGCCAAAGTGTTTCCCGGTCAACCTCATCTGCCAGCGGATTATCTTAAATCAACTGTTCCTCTTTATTTGCTCTTCACAAATACTCAACTCAATGTTATTGTGTATTGGTAGGTTCTGCTTGTTCAGAGCTGCTGAACCAAAAGTATTTATGTACTTCATTACAGTTGTGTACAACAATATTTATTTTTTTATATCACGTATGGCACGTATGTGTGTGGCATGAAGATTTTCAACTAAGCCTCCCATTCCCAGATTACATTTTAAATGGAACACTTTCAGAAAAATTTGATTTCATCAAAAATGAATTCATCGATTTTGATTAAAATACCATACAGTAAGATACAGTGTTCCGTAAAATGCAGCAATACTTAAACTGATATTACGCCGCTTTGTAGGTATAATTAGTGACATTCGAAAGGAAAACTCAAATATATATGTGTGTGTGCGTGTACGCGTATGCGTGCGCGTGTGTGTGTGTGTGTGTGTGTGTGTGTGTGTGTGTTATGTTGGTTTGTGTAAAAAGTTCTGCATCGATTTATCTCAAATTTTTACACGATGTACAACCCGCTTCAAAGATTGTTTTTATCTATTTCTTGCGTCAGTAACATCTCTCTCTCACTCTCTCTCTCTCTCTCTCTCTCTGTGTGTGTGTGTGTGTGTGTGTGTGTGTGTGTGTGTGTGTGTGTGAGTGAGTGAGTAGTAAGAGTACTATTAAGAGTATTGGTTAGTATATCTAAGCAGGCGCGGCACGGAAGGCATGACGCAGAATGGGCCAGTCTCGTGTTAACGAATGGTGTACTGGAACCCAGTGCTTTCTGCAAAGCCAGTGACCACACAATACGAGTACTTACGCTAATAGATCACGCATTGAGGTGTGAACGAAAATGGATAGTCTATAAGATAGACGTTCATTTCGCGGCGCAATTACGACCATGGAAAAAACCTCAGGCAGTAAACTTTGTGATTGATATGTGAAAAAATTGTTAGACGAAGAAAAAAAATTAGCACGCTGAAGTGATAAACATTAAGATAGGAAGTATCAAATTATCTACACTTATATTCATAACAGCATGTATGTGCATTGTTATGTATGGACAAATCGCGCGACTGTTTTATATGGGATATTTTTTATTTCAATGAACCTAACAGTGAACCTAAATACAATGTAGGATACCTACTCTGTTTATCATACATAATTGGTAAAGGTGCTAATAAATATGAATCTCAGTATATTAGTTACGGTTATACAAATGATCCCCAAACAGCTCTATTACGCATTTGCAGTGCAATCTCCTTTTTAATTACGTTTCATGGGAATGCTACATTTTAATGCTTGCAAACATTAGGATTGATGGAGGTCAATGCAATGTGGTCATGAAGAGTAGGTCATAGGTGAGCACAACCCGCTCTATGTATGAGTAAACGTTGTTAACATGCAAACAAAACAATAAATTGAGCAAAGCATGTCCATGAAATTAACATGAGGACATTTGCCAGAGGTGCATTGCAGGTACGTATTTACTAAACAAACCACATTCATTGTTGCTGAAACTACATTCGGTAGTTTGTGTAGCCACTTGATTGTGTTAGTCACATGTTTTTTTTTCCGCGTGAGTGGTGTGGGGAAGCTTGATTTTGCGCCTTTGTTTGCTTGTCGGCGTGGTATGTGGTGTGAAGCAGTTTGGCCCCGGCCGTCCTTTATTGTGCGTCGTGCCTGACATCAAGATACAAAGCAGATATTTTAAATACCTCTTCTCGCCCAAGTCATGATTGAGAAAAAAACGAGTTTAACTGAATTTAATTAAAATAATTCACCTCTTGACAAAAAGACTAACATTTGCAGTAGAAAGTGTGTAACAGCTTCTGGAGTTCGTTATTGAATTTTATCTAACTGGGAAATTATAGGAAACAAGGAAAATTTTACAAGGGGAAAGAAGTAATTCTCGTTAAGGACCCGCGTAAAATAACCACTGAGATGATACGCATGGATGATGATGATGGGGTTACTTAGACTAAAATTGCATAGAATTGATTTCTGAAAGTCAAAAATAAAAAGATACCACAGTAATATTGAAAAAAATTGAAGAGCGTATGATATACGCAAATAGCTATCAATACATTTATTTTATTGTTAAATGCCATGGAAATAACAAATTCTGTTACAAGATTCTAAAACTTTGACTAAACATCTTTGTTGCCAAATGGCAACACTATGCATTAGAAGGTTTTGCTCAGAGGCTCCTTTATCCTAGTTAGGTTATTTTACGTGCCTTAAATGTAAGACACGGGATCACAACTTTAATTCATTTCCAAAGGAAGAAGTTTTACGCCCGATAAAATGTATCGCCCACGGCCAGTGTCGGTCTGGGTGGCTCAGTTGGTTAGACGCTGGCCTACTGATCCCAAGGTCGTGGGTTCAAACCCGGCCTAAGCCGGTGGTTTTTAAGTGTGCTTAAAAACGACAGCTCCATGTCAGTAGATTTACTGGCATGTAAAATAACTTTTGCGGGACGAAATTCCGGCACACCGGCGACGCTGATGTGATCCTGGCAATTTACAGCGTCGTTAAACAACAAAATAATTTTTCTTTTCTGCCCTTGGCCAGAGGCTAGCACAACAATAAGGGTGACTATTTCCAAAATGTTCACTGTTATTTATTTTATGTTTGTTACGTCGTTTTTGAATCAGTGTATGGTAGATTTCATACTATGGGTTTACTGTGTATGATGCTACCGTGGTTATAAGAGCTTCTCAACATGCATTGCCAGAATCTATGATGTGACCTGCGAGTTAATTCCACTTATACTCTCGAGTATAAGTGCTGATAAATTTGTTTAATGGTCAGTGTGTTTAGGACGTAAACCTTGATTATAAATAATAGCCTCCCATTTGAGAATAGTATATTGCAAAATTTATACAAATAACAAGGCATATCTGAGAAATGGTTCCACAAAAAGGGATATTAAACATAAATTATATGTTTTAACAAGTTTTTTTGTGCAGTAACATATTGTCTATCTCTCGCGATTTACCAGTTATGCAAAAACCATCCAAAATGAAGACGACGTCTGAGGACGTTCCCAAAAAATCAAGTTATGCATTTCATTTGTCATGTAAATACAGGATGTCTGTTGCCCTCTAGGAAGGTTTGGAATTATGGACTGTTACAAGATACATCATGTACATACTTGTAACTGTCGTTTGTACACAAGTGGGTGCCCAAATTCTTCAGAATTCTAATCTACGGACAAAAGACTAAAAGTGAATGCAGTGTAACTTTCAGAGTAGTAGTACTCAAATAACAATCATGAAAATTTAACCAAGAGGCGGTGCAATTTTGGCAGCAAGCTGCGCACTTGGCAGCCTGCTAGTAATATCCGAGGAGTTTGGTTCAGCTAGGTACCTTCGTTGTTGCCTGCACTGCAGTGATTGTCGAACCATTTGGAGCTGTAGTTGAAAGGAGGAAAGCTGACCGTTAGGCATGCAACCAGCCCAGTCGCAGTTCGCTGGCAAGCATGAAACGCTAAACTGTAACGAAATATTGTCATTTGCGTTGACTTTTTATGGCAATAATTACAGCTATTATACTTAAAATATCTATGTAAACTTCTGTCACTGGAATAGGATCTTAGACACTTGATTTATGCATTCAAGAACATTTTTACCATTCATACAAAACTGGGTTTGCCTATTTAGGTTATGTGCGGCAGAAAAAAAAAAAAAAAAAAAAAACACGATGCTCGCTTATGAAAACTAAGCTTTCTAACCAATAAACCCACAGGAGAGGAAATATCACCGTATTTAGAAGATCCTTTATAGATCCCATACGGCAGTACAACCTTTGAAAGCTTATATTATAAATTTTAGATATAAAAGTTACATTTTTACTTTTGAGATTTACTAGTTATACAAAATACATTCATAATGAAGAAGATATAAAATCTAAACTATACACTTTATTTGTGATGTAAATATTTTAAGGGGTAGATATTTAATCAGAATTTATATAACCATTTTGACAAGATCACAAATAACGAAAATGTTTCTTATGTAAAGGGTAGTTGGGTGGGGGATTTTTTTTGAGGATGTTGAACTGAAGCAATTATCCGGAACTGCTTTTGGTTTTAGTTACTCTACACACACGCGCGCGCGCGCCCACGGGCTATTTTCTATACGTGCTGTTTTGTGGATTAAAAGTAAACTTAAAATAAACCAAAATCAAAACCAGAATAGTGGTCTAGCGGAATCGAACCTAAATGCTACAAATCGTTTACATATAAAATCCAATCAACAAGCGTTTCATTAAATATTAAATTTAAATTTTAAATTATTATTTCACATGGAAAAGGCAAGAATCCTGTCAAACCAACATTATAAAAAGTAAACATTTGAAACTTTTGATTTAGCATAGTACCAAGGGAGACAACATATTCTGCGGCTCACACTAAACACAGTGGCGGTAGCAAGTATTTAAAAGAGAAATGTGGAGTATTTTCAGAGCTCGTGACACACACACATATAATTTATGTGGACTGTAAACTGCAGCACTCTGTTCAAATACCCGATTTTGCTGTGTTCACCATGTTTACAAGAAGTATCTTAATAAACGCTTTTGCACGTTGCACTAATCCTCCAGGCATTTTACTAAACTGTAGCTGAATGAATGGCCATAAAAGCGATTAAAGTCTGGCTGTATATGTAAGTATCACTTCACTCCTTCCTCCATGTATGTAGGTACATCCACGGTAGGTATTTCTGTTTGATCTGTGGCAGTTGTATCCATCAAGTATTAGATTATAAAGACAGTAGCTAGTGGCGGGAGAGAATAATACATCAAAAGGAATACAAGCGTCCACTCATTCAGCTGACCCTGGGGTTGAACAAACACAAAGTGCACTCGTGATTAGCTGCCTTTGGATGCACTTTATCTCTTTATTTGGAATAACGACACATAAATACTGCTGCTCTAAAAGAGTATTTACATTTGGAAAGTAGAATTGTCCTGCAGAAATAGATCAGAATAACATAACGCCCGACTTTAGACTTCCATTATTCTTTTGCAACAATGTCAGGAGTTGTTTCAAGCATAAATACAAATTACACTCAAAAAATAATCAAAAGCTTAATTACCTTAAATAGAACTTCCCCTCTAGAGTCAGAAAATAAAATCTTATAAAGTACATATGAACCACCCAATCGCCATCCACTTTGTTTCAATACGCAACCGACTTGATAATATGAAAGACGGTAATATACCTACCTCTCCGGTAGTATCATTTCATTAAACAGGACTAATTGCTAACGTTTCAGTTCTTTATCTATAAGCTTTCCCGTATTGCTAACATTCACTAAGCAAGTATATTTGGCGTATCTACTAACATTTAGCTCAGCGATGTCCAAGTTTGCGAAAGAGGGGAGGTTAGGTTACCACCTTCCATTACACGCTGACTTTGCCACTCTTTAACTCCCAGCGGAGCAATGTGTTGCAGTGGTGGGTTGGTTACATATACGTTACGTATGATTTACGAAATACTTCAAATCGTATGCGTTAAATATCTGTCCACTGCTGACTTCTTGGGTAATGCTTACGTTTAAGATGTCCATCAATATTCGACGACAAAGTCGAAGTGATAGCCTTAAAAGACCCATCAAGTGATCATCGTGTAACATATTGGGACACAGACTTTTACCATAGTTCAATTTGGAGAAACTTTGTTCGCAAATATATGTATGGCTATACTTACTCTTATACACACTATTCTTGCAAATGCTTATTTCTCTATATACTAGATTTTAATCGACATAAGCATTTTCAGAAATTACTTTACTGTGAATCTTCTTGTAGGTGCAAGGGAAATATGGGAATACAGTAGCTTTATACGATTGTGAAATGTTTTAAGAGGTGGTTGCTATGCGATGCCTTTGAAATTCCGTTCTCTTTGTAAGTCCAAGAGATAAAAAAAACCGATCACATATTTGAATTTGAAAACAGTATAAGTATTGACAAATTCAATCAAATAATAAACTATCTCGGAAACGGTTCACACAAAAGAAAAACGAAGTATTTGACATAAATTGTGTGTTTTAACGAGGTCCACATTTATTTTTATTTAGTAAGCTCTTGTCTGCCTCTTATTGTTTACCATTTATGGAAAAATGATCCAGAATGCAGAGATCTTCTGAGGACATTCCCAGAAAATTCAAGGTATGACTTAGAAACTAACTGTTCCTCCGACTGAAGGTGTGGAAAGGGGAATAGCCGCTCATTACGCAGGCGTCTCTAAAGAGACAAGGTTGGATAGCCCTGATTTGTTTCTATTTTACTTCGATTACTGATATATCAGATATATTTATAATCCTAATAATAATAATAATAATAATAATAATAATAATAATAATAATAATAATAATAATAATAATAATAATAATAATAATAATAATAATAATAATAATAATAATAATAATAATAATAATAATAATAATAATAATAATAATAATAATAATAATAATAATAATAATAATAATAATAATAATAATAATAATAATAATAATAATAATGTGAACATAAACTTACTATATTTAGAAATCTAATGTGACAAGAACTGCCGGCCATACTTCAAAAGAAGCACGGTGTTAGCTACCTGCTACCACTGATTATAAATACGTGGCCCGAGGACGAGTATGAGCTCTGCAGAACAAAGCGATTTCAGACAATTCTAGAAGCTATTGACGTGCCGAATTTGTTTATGGTTATGATTTTCGAGAAAGTGTGTCGTGTAAGATTGTCTTACTGTTTGGAGACGGGGAGTAGATAGTGAAGTGTGTCGTGTAAGATTGTCTTACTGTTTGGAGACGGGGAGTAGATAGTGAAGTGTGTCGTGTAAGATTGTCTTACTGTTTGGAGACGGGGAGTAGATAGTGAAGTGTGTACAGTAGTGACATCCAAGGTCACGATGAATTGTACATTGTATTAGCGATAAAATAGAAAATTGTGTTTTGTGATTCACCTTTAGAGGAGAAATAAAGTGGCAGAGAAAGAAACTATATATGTCATCTGTCACAGTATAATTATCTGACAACCACATTAACATGACATGAAGAACATAGCTACTCTGTGTGTTTTATTCAAGGTTAATACTAGAAGATAGCTCATGATTAACCAACACTGCTTTGGACATACGCCTTCAATTGTTTGTTCTTGCAACAGAGCTACCGACCCATTAAACACCTATAAGCCAACACCACTCAGTAAATTGAAGATCAATAATCTAATATCCGGACGACCTTTATTAGCACTATTATTAACATTACAGATGGGCGTGACCATAATGAATGAGAAGGTCTCTGTTCACAATGAGTGGTAGAATTTGCTGTTTTCCCCGCAAGCGACAGTTGTCCTCTATTCTCGCTGTAAATAAACTGATAATGGAGTAGATATTGCTTTAACTGACCTTCTGCTGTAGTTGTGGTAATTGGAAAATTCAAGATTCAGAAGGCCTTGGAAACAAATTTGCTCCGGGTATAATATGCTATTCCTTCAGGAATGGGTTTGTTGTGATGACACCAAAATAGAGTGATGTCATTCTACTTACATATATTTGGGGGCAGATAAAGAAGGCCACAAGAACGAGAGGTCGTAAGCGCCATCTTTTCGCAGCTCTGCCATTTGACTCACAAGTTGTGTACATAATGTGCATTATCTCATAAGACAAGGAGTGTAACAATGTTTGCTTGTCCTAATGCGTCACTGTTGAACTCGGTTACTAGGAAACTAGGTGCTAATGTTCGGTCACTAAATTTTCAGTACGAAGAATACATCAGAGATTATAAATTCCGCTTCCTAACTTTTATAGCTTTCTAAGAAAGCTCCAAAAAGAATAGGCAGATACTGAAGCTGCAATAAATGCCCTTTCCATAGAAAGAAGTATCAAGTCACAAGCTAAGAAGAAATATCTTGCATATCAGAAGAGGCTGTTAAGGACATTAGTGCTTCAATAAACCCAATACCGTGAAAAAGATAACATTACAATATTTGCAGTCCATAGATCACAATATTTATATGAGACGACGCTAAGTTCATTGCAGGAATAATATAAGGAATGTAATACAAGTGCCGTGTGGTCCACGGGTTACAAATACCACATGTAATAACTTAATAAGATATGTTATAAAAAGAGGCAATTTAGGAATATTGTGTCTAGAAATTTTGGTTGCAAAAGCTTGTCAGGAATATCGATTTTAGGATAATTTGGTTTTAGGAAACTTATTAGAAGAGTCTGATGTGTAGCACTCACATGACTTTCTCTACTCTTGTACTAATAATTCTTACAAACTCTTACACCTATATCTTCTTTGTGTTGAGATAAACATTTACAGAAATTTGTTATTGCTTATTTCCGTGTAGGTGCAAGCGGAATATGGGAATACAGTAGGCTTTGAGCGATAGTCAAATGTTTTAAAGCTTTGATATCCCGTTCTCTTTGGATGCTTAACATAAAAAAATGAACAACGATGTTCCATCTCATGAAAGTTTTAAGTTTTCCTAAACTGACACAAAAAACAAGGAATACCTCCGAAATGGTTCTCTTTACAAAAGAAAAAAAAAAATTGTGTGTTTTAGCGAGATCTACATTTTTTGCGCAGTAAGATTTTGTCTATCTCTTACGGTCTTCAAAAGTCACCCAGAGTAAATAGGACTATGTAGGCTATAGCCAGAACATTCAAAATATACATTTCATTTGTGATACAAATATCTTAAACATATGAGATTTTAATCAAAATCATTAGTCATTTTCAAGAAAATCAAACTTTGCGAAAAAATTTTCCATGTAAATGGTAGTTTAGGGTGGGGCTATTTTCTTCAAAATCTTCGTGTCGCATCCTTGAAAAACATTAAACTTAAATATCAACTTTGGTTTTTAACGGACTTTTCGTTTGTGAGTTATGCTGTCACAGATAGACCGACCGACAGACAGACAGACAGACAGACAGACAGACAGACAGACAGACAGACAGACAGACAGACAGACAGACAGACAGACAGACAGACAGACAGACAGACACACACACACACACACACACACACACACACGGACCTTTTTCTAAAAATGCTTTTTTTGGGTTCACGGGTCTCAAAACATATTTTCGGTGAAATCTCGACATCGAATTTTTGGGTGGAATACAATACTTCCTCTACTTACCAGTATAGGGAGTTAAAATGGTTTTTAGGAGAACTGGAAATTAGTAATTTTGCATTAGGAAAAAGAAATTAGGAAAATGTCCAGGAACAGTATCATTAAATGAATAATAATGTAATGTACCCCCGTGGACCAAAAAAAAAAAAAAAAAAAACAAAAAAAAAAAAAAAAAACTACTATGTGGAAACTGCCTCGCATTCCAGACATGACTATTTTTTTGTCCTCGGGTGTATAATGCAGTTAGTGACTTGTAAGCCGGATCTAAACGGATCAACTCTTCCAGACGTCTAGGATGCAGCAGATCTATCCGAAACGTCTTGAATTTAACTGCTAGTACCCAAGCTCAGATCCCTTAGCGTGTTGAAGGCAAATGTCAAGAGACGAGCAACGAAGGGTCCACACAGGGACCTTTGTAATTGTGCGAGGGAGGAATGAGGGAAAACTCCCGAAGGGTGACCACCTCCGGGCGATGACTTGACTACTATAGCCAGTGTACTAATACCATATAACAATAACAACAATAATGTGATAAAAGACAAGTGCGATTTGTTATTAAAGTAACTTCATTACTTGTCACTTAACAGACAACCGTTATGCTAGCAGAAACACAATTCACACTGCGCGACCTTCTAACTGACAGCTGTTTTGCTTCAATGTCTTTGACAATGCTACGCAACACAACTCTCTCCTGTCGCAGAAGCAACTAACTCTCGGCACGTGCCGACTTGCTTATATAGCCCAGAATTACCCGCGAATTATCTGGAAACCGGTGTTACTTGGCTTTCGTCGTAAATAAAGTCCCTTTTAGAACTGTGTGAATTTTATCTTGAGCCGATACATTGTTGTCTTGCAGACCGTCGATTACAATGACAGTGCTGTGGGGTAACTAACATTTAATCCTTCACAGATAGCCTATATTTTCGTGCTTACCTTGTTGAGAGTAGGATTCACTGCGAGAGATTACTTCTGACCCCTCGTTTGTTTTACTCCGAGTATAAAGTAACTCCCTCATGTTTGTTTGTTGGAAAGGTTACAAGAAATCATTGACTGACGTTATTGGAGCAGGGTGAAATCTAATGTTTGATAGTTGTGGAAACTTTAAGGCTACATTTTCTGCTCCCATTGCTTTTACCGTTTTAATTATTCTAGTTTAAAATCAAAACTCAGTGACAATTGCCTTTGAACAGAAAAGCAAGAAGAAACTATTGAAACATCGAGTGCTGGAAATGTTGAAACCTACAATAAGAGGGATCAGAACACAACGGCAATAATGTATTAGACTTTTACAAGTTTATTGCTTCCTTGCATGCACTCTGTATGGTGGTGTGCGTGATCTCTTTGCTGTCATGCCAAGCGCGTGACCTGGCTCTTAGTTTAATCGACATAACGCTTTCTTTGTTGATTTCAGTAAGTATTTTCAAACTTCATTCGCACGAGCTTGCAAGTTTGTTTTGTCTCTAGCTAAGAAGAAATATAGCTCTGTCTAGATTTGCTATGAATGGCAAAATTGCTACAATATATAGATTCTTTTCAGGAAATGTTCTTCCAGTATGTTTGGGGCTCAAAGGATTGAATGATTGCAGATTGAGTGCAGTATTCCAAAAATATTACAACAAAAAATCGGCCTGTACCTTCCAATAATACCTATAACAGTATCAGCAGTGGACAGCAATTGTGTCGGGGGTACCAATATATATTGTTCTATCTACTGACATCCATCATTCTACAGCATAAATTTGGAGTTTCAGCGTAGAATCATCTTCAGCACCACTCATCATCCTACTTGCATCACAATTGGCGCCTACCACGTGTAACTTCTTCGTAGCATCATCAACACCTTCCATCGTTATCACTCCTTATTTGTATCAAATTGGCGAACAACGTGTGGCATTTTCGTGGTTCCTGGCTTCATGTTCAATCAACACTCCCTTTTTTATACTATGTCTGTGCACGGCTAGTGTGAAGGAATAATTACCAAACGTATTTGTCACACATTTTGTCGAACTTTCCCCATTTAAACTTTCGACAGTTTTATATAAACTTCTATAATAGTGAAAAGAGCCCTTTTTATTCCTCGGAAGAGTTGTAATTGTTGTCAATCCATCTCCCATCGGGTCTTCCTCTTGTCCGTTTCCCATTTAAAAGTCTGCTATCTTTGGATCTTTTTACTAGACGATTGTTTCTCGTGTGTTCTTTCCAGTATTTCCGTCGCTCATTAATAAATTTTGTTATATCCTGAATTTGGCAATTTTCTCTGATTTCTGTATTTTATCTAATAACATTTTTCCTTCAATTGTTCTGAATATATTTTCAATTCGCGTGTACTTAACACTTGTTTTATTTTGACTGCATCTGCTCTGTTTTCTGTTGCATAAGTTAAGATTGGTCTAACTATTGTTTAACAAATACGAACTTTACTCTCTACTGCCATATACTTCGCCATATTATGTCTTCTATGCATCCTGATACCTCCGCTGCTTTACCGGTCCGACTTTTTTACTTCTCGATTTAAATTGTTGGTGCTTGTTATTTGAATATCTAAATTATTAAATTCTGAAATCTGTTAAGTAATTTTTCTTTCCATTTTTAATTTGCATCTCAATGGTTCTTTCGATACTGTTATGCATTTAGTTATTTGACATACAAGTATTTTATTGAAAAAATTTAATTTGCGGCTTCTTATCTGTAATTCAATGGTTTTAACGACAACTGTTAGGTAAAGTCAATAGTTTATATTTCTCTAACTGAAGGTTTATTTCCAGTAGTCTTAACAACCTAAAATTCTTCCTTTGACTTATTCGGCAGATGTCTAAAATACCAAATTTTGTATTGTAATACACAAACACCCTGGTCAGACTGCCTTGCCTGGGAATGAAATGGAGGATTTGACAGCAAAGCGGCAACCACAGAACCCAGCATTATTATCTCTCGTATTACTTCGGGAGAATAAGTAAGAAGTGCGTTAGCGGTGTTGTCGTGCGGCACAGTGGTCAGCTCTCCACCGTAATAAGCTTAGGACAATGAAAGAAATTAGATAAACTGGGTAACCTTCTCTCGCGTATCTCGTCATGACGAAATGATCTTGGCTCGGTTGCGCATTGGACATTTTACGCATGGTTACTTTTTAAGAGGAGCTCTGATTCTCTTTGTCCGCTGTACGACCTTTTGTCGGTCCGTCACGTGCTACTAGAGTGTTTCCCTGGCACACTTTCGAGATGCTCTGCAATTGCCTGTCAGATTTGCAGAGGTCCTGATGGACGATAAAAAACCGGTCAAATGAATTTTGAAGTTTTTAGTAATCTTAAACATGAACCTAATGTTCTGGAATTTTAGGTATAGGGATTTCATGTCTGTTGGACATTTTATAAATTTGTTTTAATTCTGGCTTTTGCCTCATTTGTTTCGTATATTTATCTATATTTATGCTTTTACTAGTATTTTTATTTTATGCTTAAATTTATCTCTGGCTTCTGCTATGATCTATTTTATAAGGTGCTGATTACCAAGTAGTTGAGCGTCCTAAAAATCACACATAAACGCGCGCGCAAGAGCTCTAATGATGCTCTTCTTGGATTCCGAGGCTTTAGAATATATTGTGTCATTGTAGCCTCGATATGAAATGTTTGAGTCGAATGTAATCATTCATCTTCTCATGACCAGAGGCAGAGAAAGTAAAATCTAAACCTCAGCGCTTTGTTCGCTCTCATATTTCGTCAACAGGTGATTTACGTTTAACGAGCTCGCCGTCGAGAACAGGAAACTTCCTCTGGCACATCGTGTATTGCGGGCTGCATGCCAAAACGCTACAGGCGCTGTTGCAGCAGCCAGCAGACGTGCATGACAAAGGTTCGAAACGTGAGCGTACAGAATGTCCCAGAAACAGCATTATGAAATATGAAATTTTGTGAAACCTCAGCAATTGCCTATTTATTATACTTGAAATGTATACATAGATAAATGCATTTAATACTACTTTTAGCAACTCAGGTCAGAACGTGAAGTAATGCTGAAATGAGCCCGGGGTTCACTGATCTCTAACATATGCTGTCCCGGAAGAAGTTTTGTCCTGGCAACTCCCTAAATCAAGTTCCCAGCTCAGATCTTCCCTTGTTGGAAATAACACACGCTAACCCAAAACACAGAGGATAGTCTTTGCTATAGAGGCTGGAAAGTACTGCTTCCGCCAGTAAGTTGACTAATAAACGTAGGTCAGGTATAGCGATTTAACTTGCCTTACCCATCCCACATTCTCTTACCGAGTGACAAGGGTTGTTTGGATACAACACGTACAGTGGTGGGTCCGTTCCACTTGCTCGGTAGTAATAATTTCTAAGCTGTTATTAACTATTTTGTTTATATTAAACATATTTTGCATACACTAACTGAATACCTGCGGACAAAATGGTTGTAACCCCTAGTTTTTCTCGAAGGTATGTTTCCATGCAGAAAGGTGCTAAACGCATTGAACAATGTATGTATGGAGTATAAGTTAGTTAAACTGATATTTTCGAGCTGTTTTGTACTTATGTTGTCCGGGAGCATAACGATTGTAACGTTTCACTATCATGGCTGACACAGGATGCGTGAAAATTAGTCCAAAGCTTTGTGATGACAAAAATAAAGGTAAAAAGCGAAAGGTTAACATGTCAAAGTGGAAGAGGTAGAAGAAATACAAAAGGAATTTTGGACAACCACATATGATTACCTGCGGCCAAAAGAGTTGTAACAGGCAAAACTGAAATTTTTCAGGCAAATAAAAAAACAATTTTGGCCATATTTTACTGACACATGTTTTCACTTCTTATAGTGCTTCTGTAGCAATATAGAGATGTGGAAAAACATTTAACATTGCTGAAGTTTCGGCATTTGAACTTTTCCATGCAAAAATATTATAGTAGTTATTTACACTGTTGTTTACAAACTTTTAACAATTTTTTCAGTATCTTCCAGAACACTAGAATAAAGTAACAAATACTTAATATTAAATTAAACAAATATTATCACAGTTAACTTCATTTGAAACATGAAGAGAACAAGAGTTCTGGTCCTCCATGAACATTCACACAAAAATCATTATTGCCTTTTCAAACTTTCACAGAATTGTCTGCATTTTGCAGGAATATACACATTCATGGCCATTAGGTCTTGCTTCTTTTCCACAGATACAAAATTCCTCATCTTAGAGATGCCGCAGATTGTCTATACGCAGAATAGCTGGTTCATGTATTATATTGCTTCTCCCTCGAGATAGTTTGGCGATGTTTTAAAAATGCCATGACTGTAGAATATTATGACTTTGTACACAGTGTACAACAGAAGGCGAATTTCGTGCTATCTTGTATCATACATTGTCTGTCTGGTCTGATTTTTGTATTATAAATGTTAATTATCTTACCATAACCTAACATGCATGTGTGGTATCACAAAACCTTAACTTGGTATCTTCCTGGTCTAGGTTTATTTCCATGAGCTTCGAGGCAAGCGCTGCCCAAAGATGTAAGCAAAACACTCGCTTACAGTACCACTAAGGTGACCACTATCTCGGGCAAAATCACACAATGTTACTGAAATGAACTATTCGTTCAAGTAATAATGTAGATTTGGTTTTCTATGGTTAAGGAAGTAGAAAACGAAATAATCCAAACCACGTATTTTATAGTTGAAACAATGCTGACATAAAGGGATACAGACTATTATTATTATTATTATTATTATTATTATTATTATTATTATTATTATTATTATTATTATTATTATTATTATTATTATTATTATTATTATTATTATTATTATTATTATTATTATTATTATTATTATTATTATTATTATTATTATTATTATTATTATTATTATTATTATTATTATTATTATTATTATTATTATTATTATTATTATTATTATTATTATTATTATTATTATTATTATTATTATTATTATTATTATTATTATTATTATTATTATTATTATTATTATTATTATTATTATTATTATTATTATTATTATTATTATTATTATTATTATTATTATTATTATTATTATTATTATTATTATTATTATTATTATTATTATTATTATTATTATTATTATTATTATTATTATTATTATTATTATTATTATTATTATTATTATTATTATTATTATTATTATTATTATATTATTATTATTATTATTATATTATTATTATTATTATTATTATTATTATTATTATTATTATTATTATTATTATTATTATTATTATTATTATTATTATTATTATTATTATTATTATTATTATTATTATAATCATCATCATCCATTACGAACTAAAACAATTCTGCCCTTTTGCAGATTACTGGGCTGTAATAAAACTAATGATCTCCATTTCATACATGACAGCTGAATCTGCTACCTTAACCACCAATCCTTATATCTGTGCATGAACATATCTTCCCCCTCACTTTTAGTAACGCCAGGCGATACCTCCCCCAACCTCCCCTACATCCGAATGTGCCGGCCATTCAACCATGGACAAACGCAACAACGTTGTCACTTTTATCTTAGAAATTACACATTGTATGATATTTTAACATTAAATTCATTTAAATTAAGATAAAAAGGATTACAGCATTGTTCACACAGTGTTTTTGCGACAGTTAGTGAAATAATAAATAATTTACGTCAATTCATCAAGAATTGTCTAAATATTTGACATAACCTTTTCCGGCAAAATGGTTCGTTATTGACAACTTTACTGGACATATTTGTTACATTCACCATGTAGAATCCTTGGTTAACGTATGGCCGAATTTCCTTTTTTAACTGGGTTACTCCTGTTGTTCAAAATGTCTGTAAACTATGATTGTGTGTATAAACGTGTGTTTGAAGTTAAAATAAAACTAATAAAAGCTATAAAAATTCAGCCTCTTAGATAAACAATTGACACCAAATGTTTTAGAGATCAAGGTTTCCTGTGAAAAAGCTTCAATCGCCATACAAATCCCTTTTTCGCCGTGGGAAATTTCTGGAACGCAACTGCAGCTATCGTAGTAGCAGACTCTATTTGAAGTTCACTATTATTCATCAATCTCACGCATAATGTCTGAGAATACTCGACAATCAGAGTCAGCCCAGGGGAGTATGAGTTTCGGAATATGCCAACAATGAGATAATATTTATTAAAGTGTTATTAGCTACAATGATGCTTGGTGGAAAATATGAAAAGGAGCCAATCGCATCGTATATTGCTTACCAGAATTATTCAGACAAAGCAGATAACTCTGTCAGTATACATCGAGTATGAACAAATTCAGCTGGAGCTGCGTAATGATGTTTTAAGAGAATATTTGTGCTGTTAGGTGCAAATAATGAAGTGTTAATGTGAGCAATCACCTCTCTAGTATTTTTACAGTTACGATTTTTACTTTTTCTGAAAAAATGCTCTGTCACCTAGGACCAATGAACCATAGCACTAAAACATCCACTTTCACACGAGAACCATAAGAGATAAACAACAGTTAGCTTTGGTAGTAGCACAGTCATTAGTGCGCGAGGCTATTACTCTGGTAGTGTTGAGTTGAAATCTCATAAAAGCAGTCAAACCCATTTTCCCTAAAACAGATGAATGGCATGTATTTGGAGTCAACACAGTTTTAATTTGTCACGTTTCTTTAAAAATTGTGCACATTATGGAGGTGTTCGCATGGAATGTGAGTACCACCATCACCTGCAAGTATTAGCAAGTCAGAAGTTTTATCATTTTGGCGTACTAGCAATTAATTGATTTTGTCATATTGCAAACACCACAAACTCAAGGAACATAAGTGTCCTATATAAAAGTGCTCGCTTCGATTGAGCTCTGTAACTCAATCTATACACTGACGAGGAAAATAAATCTCGATGGTTTATTCGTCAGAGCAGGAAATTCAATCGGATTTTAAAGGAGAAGATTCTTATTGAATTCCTGCAAACCGTCATTCCCTGTGCTATTTTTTTTTATAAAGAATCGTTATTTTGGAATATCTATACCAGTTAAAGCGATGTGAAATACACAAAAACTTATCTCGGTGCGAATCTTATCATGCGGAGAATTTTTCAGTTGTGAAGCAAGCTCCTTCTTCGATTTAAGGCTCGGTGTAAGTAACAACACATAATTCCCGAAATGTGCAATGCAATGACAAAACCCTGTAACGCCTACTGGAATAGCAGATGCTTTCCAACGGATACGGACGCGGGCACGAACACGGCACTCGCACACGCACACGCACGCGCCAACTAATTGAAATTCAGGTAGTTTATATCACTCATCCCTTCCCATGCACTAGGGCATCATTTAAACAACTTACAATTTGCCACTGTTTCTTTACTTAAGAATTATAGCGTGAATCTATATTGCTGCTGAGATCAAAGTCATAATATGCAAATTGAGGTTGAAATTTGCTAGATCATGGAAGTAATTATAAATGTTATAATCAGGCATAAGGATTTCAAAGCACTAAAGGCAGAATGAAAGCAAATATGATTTAACTTTCACTGGAATATGGATAAGGATGTGGTAGATGAGATTCTTAAGGAGTGTTGCAGGCTACACCTTATTAGATGAGAAAAAGAATGAAGTTATAAGAAAATAATAAAATATCTTCAAACTTATAGACCGACTCAAACAATACAGAAACAACTGGAAAGGAGATGTTGATAGACTGCCAGAAGAGAGATTTCCGAAATGATTAATCAACTAATAGATTTCTATGAAGAAGAAATGTTGGACATTCACCGAAGATAGACTGAAAAACTTCAGCTTTCATGGCACCGGAATGAGCTTATAAAAGCTTGGTCCTTGATTGGCCATGATTTCCTTTCTAAGCTTAAGAGATGCATAATAACTTACAAGTTTAGTTTTCAAGTTGGTAACAATAGCACTCCACAGTTTACTCAAAGGTCTGAACGAACACAGCTCGCCTTACTCTGTCGGCAACTTCTCTGACACACACTGTATTGAGGACTGCATCGAATATGTGGCAGGTGTTACAGGAGCACTGCGGCTTATCCTCGTAACATGGGAATGTTCGTCAGCTAAACACGAAGGGAGCTTACAACTTATCCTATTTTATTTGTGATGAAGCTTGGAGACACATTTAATTTCTACTTTCGGTGTTAATGTGCTTTCTCCATGATGTAAGCTGCGAGGCCAACAGACCAAAAGCTCAAGTTTTAAGGAGATGCACCACTGGGACTGCTCTTTGTATCATATACCTAATACAATTTAATTTAATGTAATACAATACATAATATACAATACATAATATACAAATAAATATATTATACTACAGTACCATATTATATAATACATAATGTACAGCATGCCTATATGATACACAGTATATGTTTTCCTTAAAAGCAGAAGAAATAGAAGCATTAGAAAAGAAGGAAGGAAACATTTTAAGGAAAATCTGGGTTCCAATTCAGACTGAAAAAGAGAGTTTAGACTCGGTAAAAATTAAGACGTATATAAAAGTAAATAATGTGAGACGATTTCAAATAAAATCAGGAAAGGAAGAACAAGATTGTTTGGTCATTTAATGAGGATCAATAATAATAGACTTAGAAAACAAATTTTCAAGCATATATTATACGAAAGTAAGAATGGTAACCAAGGATGCAAAGGATAAGGAAAGACTTAGATGAAATGTAACTAACCGAAAAATAATACATGATAGAGCAGAAGAAAGTTAATACATTCAAAGGTTTTCAGTTGAAAAAAAAAGAAGAAAATATCTATAATTTGGACAGAAGAAAGAAGAAAAATCAGTGGCAGGATGAAGAAATATTGGAAAGATGGAGTGGAAAAAGGAAAGAACTAGTGAATATAAATGCAATGGGTCGCTTAACGTCGACCATAGATGGCCTGAAACGATTATGAAAAAATAACATATAGTACAATGAAAGACAATATATGATAATAGCAGCAAGTCTCTTGAAGTGTACACAATTTTCTGCTCTTTTCCCTCGTATGTGCAAACATGAATTTGGGTGTGTGCCAATATCCCATAAAATTTTAACACTTATGTGTGTTATTGTTTCCTAAGTTGTATTATTCGTGCTGTAAATCTAATTAAGATTCTTTCAGAATTGCAAAGCCCTTTTTTGAAGTGTGATGAGAAACCTAAGGGGCCGTTTTAACATCAAGCCAATTTTTGGATGAGATATTAGTAATTTCAAACAATTCATTCTTTTAAATGTGCTAATACTTCATTATTTTTTCATGAAAATTATTAACGCACACAAAATGCAATACTTGATTGTAAATAATTATATCCACTTAAAGGTTTGAATGTTTCAAATTTTCATCACGCGGGAGAGCGTCACACAAGGCTTTATTTTGAAAATAATTTTTCTCAGTAAGCAGCTATTTAGGACCACGAAAATTAATATTTTTTGCGATAATTTTCAAAAAGTCTTTCAGCAAAATTGGTTGGAATTGTAGATGTTACTTATTCCAGTTACTCTTAAACTGTTTTCTTGAATAAAGGTTAAAGATGCTAATTTTTTTTTAATTTTCTGCAATCGGCGGATATTCATTGCATGTAGATGCATTTAAATTTGGAGGCGGCATAGTTATGATAGTTATCTCCTAATCAAGTCGTAATTCATGGATATCCAAAGCGATCTTAAACGCTTTTCATAAATATTGTTGTAACATCATATTAAGGGCGAAAGGATTGAATCTTGTCCTTCAAACACACTTAGAAATAAATCTATGCCTATGGTTTCATCTGTGTGTTCCTTTTTATCTAACTCTACACTGCTGTATTCCCATAATCTTGTCTCGAAGTATAAAATATGTAACAAAGCATATTTTACACAATGATGAATTTAACAGCACGTCAGTGCTTCTCGAAAATGTTGGCAGCAGTGACATATCACATGTCTGGCATGTCACAGGAGAAGCAGGGGAAATGAGGGAAAATGTCAAGGGTAATGGGGTGGGAGAGAAGTTATTAACAAAGGACCAAGGGCAAAGTTAGCTAGGCAAGTGTAACATTTAAAGGCTTCTTGCAGATTCACACGCGAAGTAGTTTAATACATAAACTTAGATCATTAAGCGTCATGCTGAAAACTTACTCCATTATCATCTTAGATATGAGTGTATGTCGAGCTATTGACGTCACCAGGGTGCACTGTTCCTTCTTCGGTAACAGGAAAATAATGAAGTTACAAGAACAAGTGTTTTGAAGTTTCAATATAATTTACTAAAGCTGCTGTTTATTCTTAGCAATTATTTCTTTTTACTTTCTTTACTATGTACAGCAAATAGGGAAAATATTGCATTCCACCCAAAATTTCGATAGCGAAATTTCACCGGAAAAACATTTTGAGACCAAGTTTTAGAACAAGGTCCTTGTGTGCGCATATGTGTGTGCGCGCGGGGGTCTGTGAACAGCATTACTCAAAAAGGAAAAGACGGTTAAATGCCAAACTCAGTGGTACTTAAGTTTAGCGTGTTGAAGGCTAGCTGTACATGCACCTGCAGATAGACTGGATGACAGCCTAATGCCACCTACCCGTCAGAGAGGCGAGGACTCGTACACTTGCCCTGCACTGCTCCCTCAATGTGCTCGTGGGGAAGTAAGGTGGTATGGTATAGGGATGAGACCTTGTAGGCTACCTGTAGATTTATCTGCAGATAGACTGGATGGCACCCTAATGCCACCTACCCGTCAGAGAGGCGAGGACTCGTACACTTGCCCTGCACTGCTCCCTCAATGTACTCGTGGGGAAGTAAGGTGGTATGGTATAGGGATGAGACCTTGTAGGCTACCTGTAGATTTATCTGCAGATAGACTGGATGGCACCCTAATGCCACCTACCAGTCAGAGAGGCGAGGACTCGTGCACTTGCCCTGCACTGCTCCCTCAATGTACTCGTGGGGAAGTAAGGTGGTATGGTATAGGGATGAGACCTTGTAGGCTACCTGTAGATTTATCTTCAGATAGACTGGATGACAACCTAATGCCACCTACCCGTCAGAGAGGCGGAGGTACAGTTGCCCTACACTGATCCCTCTGTGGGTTCGTGACGAAGCAGGACTGGTATGAGTAGGAATGAGACTTTAAAGGTTAACTGCCCACCACATAACGTTCTACGAGTGTCTCTTAAGAGACTACGTAGTTGTTAAAGCTACGTAAAAGAAATAGAGTAAAAAGTGCTTAATAACATTAAAAAGCATTTATTGACATAACCTTATGTTTTAACGGAAGTTACTTTGGTTTTCTATTAAGATTTTATCCATTTCCTATGGTTTACTGGTGATACAAAATTATACAAAATCCATTCAGACTAAAGAGGACATCAGGGCCTCTTTGTAGAAAATTGAAGGTGTCTATTTCATTATTCATGCAAATAACTTAAATCGTTTTTCGGAGGACATCAAAACCTATATTTCTGGTGAAATCTCGATACTGAAGTTATAGATCAAAGGAAGACAGCTTCAATTGGTGTGCCGTATTGGACGAAGAGCAAGACTATCAGTTGGTGTGACGTACGGCGAGAGCCGTGTTGCCTAAAGAAACGGCGCTGTGGGCACGGAACTGGACAGTTCAGTCAGATGTAGCGCTCTCGATGACAATAACATGGCCAGTACATCACAGGAGCCAGTGCTTGTCTAGTTCTGTTATGAACTTAGCTAAGTCCAAATCCCCAAGTACATCATCACATTACAAACTAACACCCAGTCTTCGATCACAAACTTCCCAGACATTGCGTATTAACATTAATAAACTAGTTAAAGAAAAGCGAAACAGAAAGTGTCGGAAAGTGTCCACGTAATTTTGCACCTCAAGGCTCTCTTGTAATTTGTGCAGAAAATTACATGACGTTCTGTTCTATTTACTTTGTATCTTTGTCCTTCACATAAAATAGAATTGTTATACATTTTCTAATAGCATAGAGTCGAAATGTAATTATTTATAATCTGTAACAGTTGTATAATTAAAACAATCAGCATTAATATTACAATATTCAAGACATCAGTTGTATTACTAACACCATATACTTGTCTTTCCTAAAGTGCTGTCTGAATCTATTGTCTTTTCCCTTGCGGCACAGTACAAAGCGCGGTGATGTCACATTGGCATTATCTATCATTCCCTGACACAGACAAATGATAGAGAAATTAAAAGTAGTACACATTAACCAGAACTGCTACGCACACTTACAAAGATGAATTCGCATACAATAACAGAATGTGTTACGAACCACAGATCTACAACTTCAGACCCTTACAAAGACGACGGGCGGATAACTGAATTCCTACTTAAGTGAAACGGATCTCTCCTTACCCCCTGGGGATGATGATGCCGATGCATGTGACCTCGTTTTATTGTGTTGTGCACCAGAAAATATAAACACTTGAATATGTTTCCAGTACATATCAGCAAAACATGATCTTAATTAAATTTGGTTGCGAGCGTATACAGATGAAAGATAAAACATATTTGCAGTTTAAAACGATTCGTTTGCTCAGTGTAATGTAAGTAGTAACGCTAGAAAAGTTTTATACCACTAGCATATAAATTTAAATGTGTGGTACGATCTTGTATCTGTATTACGCCATTACAGATAAGTGTAAACATAACTGGTGTTCATAAATCCAGCTTTGCTTATAACCTATCGTTACCGGCACATATTAAGAAATGTCGTACGTTTTGTCAGTGCACCACTACATAATTTCAAAGGTAAAACACATGTTTCAAAGCCCAATGAAACAACTAAGCTTAATTCGTAACAGTGAAAAGCGAAGGCCATGAAAAATAAATGGCACCGTTTGTTGTATTTGTCAGCTTGCAAAATGTCATGCAGCATCAATTTCGTGTAACACAGTCTCTATTAGCGTTTATTTGGGCAAAGCAACATTGAGGAAACTGCGCTGAATGTCACTGTGCGTTAATCTGATTTTATGCTTCAACACGTCATAAAAGACTGATGGCACAGGTTTCCAAAGTGCTGGTTTGTCATATGCTTCGATCATCACGCCTGAAAGCAATTATGGATTGAGAAAATGTAAGAAAGGACAAAACAGTGCTCCAGGTTAATTCATCGGCTTCACCCCAGTGGTACATTCGGCTGTTGCTTTGTATGTAGTTTCGAAATAGTACAGGTTTTGTTGCTATTTGCACAATTTTAAACCTATATACTTCATTTTTGTACATATATTTAGAATGTTGTGTGAAACCATTTGGCGAAGTTCCGTTATTCTACGTCAATTAGTTTTTAAATTATTTATTATTTTCTTCAAAAAGTGTGTAAATTTTAAAATAAAATTCACTGCACATTTTTTTGAAAAACTTTGAATTCTTTTTACAAAACCAGAAACTCGTTTAAAAAGCTAATGCATAGATTTTGCAATATCTTAACTATAAGGAAATTAAAATGATATGAACTGCATGGTAAAAACCTCAAAAATCTTGCATTCACTACTCACATTCTTTCTGCCAAGAGGTACTTAATTAAAGCTGCATCAGTTTTTGTCATTTGTTATGTAATGTGAAGTAAATATTTCAGCCTATTTGCACCTAATTTGTTCATGTAGGTTTCGAACGAATAAAAGTTTAACAAAAATTAATGTGCAGAACAATGTATTTAAAAGTTTGTGTTTGCTTTAAGCAGAAATGACTTTAAAGTCCTTCCTAGAAGTGCCCAGCAGATAAAGTAACATTTTATACTTTTCCGCCTAGCCATTTCATAGTTATATAGAGTTGAACTTGGTTTAGGTATGTGTATATCAAGGGGAAAAGGGAAGATTACTTGTAACTCGGAATCAGTTACAAATGAGATTTTGATCGTGTAACATATTGTTTTTCAAAAGGAATACAGTGAGTATATATATTTAAAGCTTTACAAACAATAAAGATATGTACGAAAAAAACATTGCTTTGAACTTGGTCAGTTAATTTGGCTTGTTTCATTTTTCTTGCAGTAAGTGTTACTCTAAACATAGCGTGGTATAAGCAATTCCTAAGTCTGAATCAATTTCGGTTTTGGTTTTGTGTGGATTAGGTTCAACCTCTCGTAATTTTTTTCTTTATGAGCTACTGTATAATATCTCCTTTCACTGTTCTCCAAGGTTGATTAAAACTAATTGAGAATTGAAAGACAAAACCGTTGTTCAACAATAAATACCATATGCTGAACATTTTTATCTTTATTTCTCGTTTGTTACTACGACACTGTCGCGCCAAAAGCCGCCGCAAACCACTTTGTCTTTTGTTTCCTCGGTCGAAAGCCGCCAGCTCATCTTGCGTTTTTGTCAACAAAGATAAGAAAAAAACGCCTCGAGTTTTCTTAGATAGCGTATACCGTATGCTCATTATAATTACGTAAACCTCAGTAGTATTTCACTGAAATTTAATACATATAACAACGAATTACGTATAAATGCATTACGTATAAATAAGGCTCTATTAACACTTTTCTAAATTACATTTTCCGGGACCTACAAAAATGTACGAATAAATACTTAGAACTGAGTTACATATAAAGCAGGCTCAATTGTATACAGCTATTTATACTGTACAATAACTATGCTAAAAGTTTACACTGAAGAAGTACTACTTAAAATATTTACACCAGACTTTGCTTACACTGTAGTATGCTACTAATTAGATCAACTATGTCATAAGAAATTGTCTAAGAACTCCTTTATAGCACAGCATTTAGCCACTATAAACAAAGACAAAACAAGAAGCCAATCTTCAAGAATACGTGCTCGAAGAAGCCAACAAAGTAGAAACAAAATGGTTTCTCTGTGTTTCCTACTCATTCAGTAGAGGGCAGATAATTTCCTGTGTAAATGACATCTACACAATTGCTGTTACTATGTTATACCTACCGATCACGATGACTCAGCGAAGAATCGGAATCTAATCTTCAGGGGCAAAATTCTACAAAACTTGACATTTTCTACTTCAGGCAGCAATTTCACCACCCACTACGGCCCCTCATAGCGCAGACCTTTAAATACTATGATGTAATTGGAGCAACTTCTAGGAACTACAATGCATTAAATTTTGCACACATGCACTTCAAACACCTAGTGCTTATTATTTATTTATGCCAACAAACTTACTGTTGGTGTTTTTAAACACACAAGCCGTGTGTGGGCAAAGTTTTAAGAGGTAGAACTGGAACTTAAAAATTCAATGCCACAACTGGGAAGGTCTGTGGTTCAAATCCCAGTTGTGGCATTGAATTTTTAAGTTCCAGTTCTACCTCTTAAAACCTAGTACTTTTTGATACAAAACATGTGAAATGTAATTATACGCCACATTTTCACTCGTTTTCACCCATAAATAACTATGGCACAAAAATAAGTTAAAAAGCCCATCAATGTCATCTACTGCGACTAAAACTTACTCTACTATTCCGATAACCAATTCACTGCTAAAAGATGTAAGTTGTACATAGCGCCAAGAATCTGGGAGCTAATAAAATAGAAATGCAACATACTTCGATATTTCATCTCCATTTTCCACACAAGTAGCTCCTCAATTGGGCCCTCAGAGGGCGTAACGAGGCTGAGTGCACCCGTTCCAGACTTTCCAGGGGAGAAAAAGTCCCTACCCGGGAACCGAACCCGGGCGAGCAATCACTGCGTTACGGAGATGGTAAATTTCTGTAAGTACTAGGACATATTTAATCTATTATTAAGAATATAACTACAATTCACGAAACTGTATGACTAGAGCGAAGGGTTCTTATAAGGAGGTTCTAGATAATGCATAATAATTTTATAAATATTACGAAGGGACGGAAAAAATTAAATGCATAAATTATTAAACATTTTAAAAAGGTCACCCATATAATATAAGGTCTGAACTCAAGGCTACGTATATCAGTTATGTTTTCTCTTGAGAATGTTTTCCTCCTCCGTAATGTAATTCCTGTAGGTCTAAAATCTGTCTCCCTCCAGACTGCTACAGGGGTGCACTTAACGCTTTTCCCTCACTGCTTCGTTTCTGAAAACGCAGCAATGCCTTTGTTCAGTCAGGGGGAAAATAAAGTACCTATATACAGGTTCCTACCCGCATCTAATGCTTTTAAACCTCAGGAGCTTCTTAAAGGTCACAAGTTTAACGAACTTAGTCCTGGAAAACTTTCCACTTATCGTTCGTAACTGCTACTACATTATACCTTTGCCTTCTGTTGACAGATGCTGGTCTGAACAAATATACTTTCATAGTTCAACACTAATCATTTCGTTTTGATGCTTTAAAAGGAAAATGTACTTTTGACAGCTTCGACTACATTCAATCAATAACACAACAAAATTATATTTCTACGAAAACAAATAATTAATCACTCAAGCGAACAAAACAAACCCGTGGGAAATACAGCTAACAAAGAGGGACTTGTCAGTTGCAAAACAAATGTAGAATCGTTCACTATAGAAATGAAGTGACATTTTTCCTATGTATATTATTTCAACGAGATCCAGGGAATCGAGTTTATATTTAATGAGCATTCTATTTTAAATCAACAAGTTAAAGCGTCGAATGTTACATAGTATTTTAATTACTTTACCCAAAGCATGGATTTACAGGGCGAAAAAGAAGAAAAAAGAAGCAGTTCCTTATTTAATGCAAAATTTGGACCCAGGAGTAATTTTGCACTATCATCATCATCATCATTATCGTCATCACCATCATCATCATCATTATTATTATTTGTGCACGTAAATAGGCTGCAATATAGTTCCGACCATCTTACACGTGTATGTACTTTAAACCTTTTACTTACACATGTTTCTAACATCCTAGTAAAACAATATCATCGGCTTTCAAAACATCACATGACATGCAACTTTCACAAGGAAAAAAAAGGGTAAAGTTCAAAGCGAGATACATGAAGAAAGGAAAGAGGATAGTGAGATGATTTGCTAATGTAAGGAGGGAAGAAGAGACACACATAGAAAATAGAAGAGAAGAAGAACAAGAAGAATCTTTGGCTGTGACGCAGAATTTTGGTCCTACTAGTTAATAAATAGATGTTCACTTTCTCTATTTACCTATAGAACATAAAATTCCATGTCGATATTTCATTGAAAAGTGTGTTTTGAGGTTCACTGAACCGAAAATCAAGCATTTATAGAAAAAAGTATGCGTTTCTGTCTTTCTGCTTGTCTGCCTGTCTGTCTAGAACGACAAAATTAAAAAACGAAATTATTTATTCAAATTTCTGCATCTCAGACTAATCTTTAGTTTCATTAGTTTTTACTTTCTTACAAATAATGGTTTTGAGTATGTTTGCATGACTAATAGAATACATTTCTACAATTTTATTTGAAAGCGTGTGAAGCCCTTTTCATTTTAAGTTTTATGTAATTTTGTGTAATGAAACCGCAAGAATAAACAGTTTACTAGACAAAAATATATACAAATATTTTGTTACAACATAGAATGCACAAATTCGTTTTTTAGATATTAATAGCGCTGGATTTAATTTTTATTCACATCTTTGAAATACTAAGAAATACATTTTTTGGCTTTTCATGATATTATACAAAAAGTATGAAAACTCGAAGACAATCAATGGCAACACGGTTGTTAAAATTTTTACTAACGCTCTAGCCACCTGGGTATCCCAATGTGAAGTGAAAGTATTTATGTAAATATGTACACATGAAGGAGGCGTAAAAATAAGCTTTGAAACTATTTTAAGCTTAGAATCTTCTTTATTGCTTTTCTTTTCTTTTTTTTTACAATGCACAACATCGCATGGCACTAAGATTAAATGCTACTAATCTCACCAAACAAATTGCATGTGCCGATGCTCTTACCGCTTGAGCTAACATTACATTTTAACTGATTCAAGTTTTCGACCACTTTAGCTGCTGTGGTACAAGCGATACTGAGTTCTAGCACCCGTGTGCTCCTGATGCTACGTGGCTGAATATTTGAGCACCTTCTACAAGAGAATTGTTCTAAATGGGTTGGACTCGGCGAGGCAGTGTGTTCCCGAAACCCGGCGCAGATTGAGTACGTCCCAAGTACCAGCCTGATTAGCTAGTAACTGGTGACCTAGATCAGCACTGGTCCACCAAAGTCATTGGTAGTCTTCCCGGATAGGGAAGTGGCGTATCCGCTTCCACCCTATGTGAAAGCAGGGGGTGGGGGGCTACTTATGAAGCCAGGTATTGCCCCAAGGAAATCACTTTAGAGAAGTCGCGACTTCTCCCCAGTGTGTAGGAGATTTCCGGTAGACCTCGATCGATATATGTCCCAGTAAACCTTTAAGCAGTCCCTAGCGCTGGAGACATATTTCAAAAGAGACTTGCAATGGTTACTCATGTTTAGTTTGAAAGAAAATAACAAAACTCCAGGGAAATTAACTCAAACGATATATAGACAACTAAGGGTTTAAGTTATAAACCAGACAGGCAATTACTTAAGGTTAATATTGGAGACAAGTGCGCCTGCATGTTGCAGTGATCTTATTTTAAGACTTTAATGCAATATTGTCGGGATTGGATGTCGTATTTACACAAAAGCCATAAAAGTTATAACGAGTTTTCACGAGCACGCTCTTATATGGTACATGTACACATTGGACAATATGAAATGCTATAACAAGGCTTAAGATGGATGGGTGGACATAACGGACAGCTGAAGTACAATATTGCGGTCATGAATATTCACAAGCCGCGCTCGACAAGTTGAAGAGGAGTAGATGTTCTAACACTTCTGCACGCTGTTAAAAATAACAACTCTTGTTAGAGGTAGTTACAATGAGTTTCCGTAATAAAAAACGCACTAAAACGCTTTTTAATTTCTCTTTTTACATGGTGCAATCATTATTGTCACCCTGCCTTATAGCAGAGGTGGTCAAAAGCGGGTTCGTGAATCCGTGTGATTCGCGAGAATTTCGCCGTGTTAGTATGCAACACAACACAACAGTACACACCCCCTTCGTTAGCTGATTTCAGGAGTCCATAGGTCTCGACCGGTATCAGTGGACAAATATATCTGTGTCTACTCCTCTACGTAATTTGTATCAAGATATTACATGGTTTTCTTCGAGCCAATAACTGGCTACGCTGTAGACATCATGCCGCATACAAAGAAATAATCAGTGTTCCTGATCTGATTTTTATATATGTTGAACCCATTTTCTATTACTATTATCATTACTATAATAATAGTAATGATAATAGTAATAATAATAATAATAATAATAATAATAATAATAAAAGTAGTAGTAGTAGTAGTAATAATAATAATAATAATAATAATAATAATAATAATAATAATAATAATAATAATAATAATAATATTACCAACAATTCAATTTATGAAATAATTACTTCAAATGTATAAAATCACTTGGTACTGTACCAGAGGATAAACTAATTAGAATAGTAATAATATTCTAACTAGAATAGTAAGATAATAAGATAAACTTATAAGTCGTTGTCGCCTCCTTCAGCTTCTATAGATAGTTTTCCATTGTCAGACAAGCCATTTCATTGCGCCTTTAAGAGTAATAAGATTTAATGCTCGATTCTTGATGTAACAGTGGGGTATACAAATAAATATATATGAAGAAGTGTCAATAACAAAATGTCAATAAAATGAAACTCCCAACCTTGTAGGCAAATTATTCGTTATTGAGGACTACTCTAAATGTAAAACATGGAACTGATAATTCAGGCATAGAACCTGTTGGAACAGAAATCGACAGGAAAAAATTGGACAAATGAAACTAAAACCTTCACGATAAAGCACCTGACTACTTTCTGATAAAGTTATGTAAATATAACCACTTGTATTCTGGTAAAAAAATAGTGGCAAAATGACAAGGTCAAATTACTTTTTCTGTCATTTTGAACCCTTGTAACTGAAGCACAAAAGTGCAGTTCTGGTTTTTGATGACTCAGTGTATAGTTCTTCGTGAACTTGCAACTCACAGATGATAGTCCTGTCGTAACCTTGATACTCACTTTTCCGTCTTACAGTTCTCTCTAACAAACTGCTGCCTACGACTATCAGACTCACTAAAACTGCTTCCCACTACAACTCCGACGCGACGTTCTCTCACGACGACTGTACACATACACAGTGCTAACAGCTGTCTCGTTCAATGCCTACCATCCCATACAACTACTACTCTTTCCTTTTGTCTCACAAAATGACCCATCTCTCGCCCTCCCTCAAGTCCTTATAAGCGAGAATGACGTAACATTGACTTTCTGGAAATTCGCCTTTTCTCGGCGCTTGCACAAACAAGCCGGTAGTCGAAGCTTCCAGAACGTTCTCGAAGCTCTTTGTTCAGCCTCCCTCATTGTAGGGTGATTACTCGTTTGCGAATGGTGCGAGGTAGTTTAATCTTGGCTCCCCTTTTTATGCATACGGCCGCCAAGTGGTGTAAGGTTGCTTGATCTTGATTCTTTGAGGCGTACACCCACGGCCGGCGTCACAATTCCACTATAAATATTTTTTTTCTAAATACATAAATTTGTATTAAATCCATATATTTGTAATTATTTAGTGTTTGAAATGAAAACAATGAAATAAAGTTCTATAAATTCATATTAATCAATAGTTTTTAGTCAGTGGCTCTGAGTAAGAAGCGCGCAAATCTGTATAAAAATAAAAACGTGTACCGCAGCGGACTTCATCACGAAATAGGTTTCTGAAAACAAATGAACATGTTTAGGCGAAAAAATTCAATGCCATATCGGGATTTAGCTACCATAGAGAACTTGGAAAGTTACTTCTTACAGTAAGTTATTGACAACGAATAAAACATGTTAAGTCCAAAGCCGGCCACTGGAATTCACCATCGATCTTTTCTAACCACCGACATACACTGCAGAAGTTGGTAGCTCACCCTTCCTCAGCCATAATTCACTCATTCCGTTTTTACCCTGCTGCAGCTTGTTAGAAAAGCAGGGTTACGCGTAACATTTTAATTAAATCCCTGACATAACGTTCGCGAGTTTCCAACAAAACAATCAGATGCCTCTGGCATACCGAAACCTTAAGCTCAAGGCCTTGCAAACAAGCAGCGGCTCAGGGAGGTGATTTCCTTCCAACACAAAGCAGCTGTTTTGCTATTGTATTTACTCAATGGTTCCGGAGTTGCGATAGCGGAACGTCTTCGCGCTTGTAGATTACAGAGCCAATCTACATGAAGGGGTTAGGGCTTATAAGGATGAACAACAGCACGTTCGCTACCAAAAGAGCTTGTCCTTGACGCAGGAGAAACGTCCAAACAGCACATGCACGTAAATGTCAGTGATAAGTAGGGAGCAAACCTTTATGTAGCAAACAGAAAGTTGCGAGGTATGGACTATAGGAAGTGAGAGAGGTCAGTCTGTCACATAATCACAGCACAGAGGAGACAGAGGAGACAAATGAGGCACGGATGTTGTAGATAACTTTGTTGCCTAATTTACATTTAATGCTGTCACCATTCGCAGTAAAATATTTACTCCCAAACTCTTGGACAAGTTCAGCAATACATGAATATTTGTATTTTCGTGCTAGAGACATTTTACTCTGTGAACACATTCGAGAGACACTATGTACTCTAGGTACTGTAGGCAGTGAGCCTAGTTGTTTGTGCTGTCATTATACTCGCGCAATAACGCCACGCTTTGCCCATGTGGCAGATAACTTGCGATCCCTCATTTCGAGATGGTTGAGTAAAGGTTCGAACCCCAGTAATGAGACATGTCTAATCTTCTGCGAAAGAGAGGAGGACGGATTTGCCTTCACCTACTTTTCGCCGAGCTATGACGCATTCATGGGACTCAAAAACCGTTGTAAAGTTTTGTTATAGTTGGGCCGCTCTTTGCTTTTCCACTTCGACTTCTTTGATTCTAGCTTTCCGATACCTTGAAACATAAATAAAGCGGTCGCTTTGTAAGGAACTGGAAAGCCGACTTTCGGCCGAACTATACCTGAGTGAAGGGGAAATGCTTCATGCACAAAACGAAGGAGGTGGAGTACAGCGGTGACGTCATTAGCTCGTAAGAGATGTTGGACACCACTCGTCAGTGACGAAATACTATTACTAGGGGCTCGAATTTTTAGGTGCTAAAATTTGGAATATACTAATTTTTTGTGTACTTAAAGTGTCAAAAATATGTGGTAAGAAGTAAAAAATATGTACTAAAAGATTTTTAAGAGCTGAATGGTCGAAATAGTATAAACATACGTGGTACTCATCAGATATTATTCTTGGAAGGCATCATCAAGTACTGTACAATTACACAATACGATCAAGTGATTTTTTAAATTTCCCATGCCGAAAGATTGTCAAGAAGAATTGCCTTGAATTTCGAAAATGTTCATTCCATATCACAAGAAGGACGTCTAGCATAATTATAACATGGGATGTCACATTCGCATCAACAATTTCTTCATGTTGCCCATCCAACATACTTGAAATTTGACAGATTATCTTAAATCCACTATTATTTTCCAACACTTCCTTGCATTTTCATTTTAAGTTTTGCGCTTTAGGATCAGAAATACACTACACATCCTGTACTTGAGCTGCTTATCCCAAAGATATTCCTACTGATTCCAGTTTCTTTATGGAATCACGGAGGAAACAAAGATTTGTGGAAAAGTATGCCAAGTCATTTCTTAACACAGTGGCACACACGGACCTTTTTCTAAAAATGCTTTTTTATTCAGTGTAAAAGACTGGGATGGGGGGAGTTTTAAAAAATGTTAGTATCGCATTCTTGGAAGATGTTATATATATATATACCGGATGGAAGGGAAGTCATTACGTTCCTTCTAATATGTGCTTCCTAGAAGCATTACAAACAAAAAAGTTGAATGGGATTTTGTTCTTGATCAGCCAATTTCGAAAAAATAAATGTTTTTTTTTTGTTTGTTTTTTTTATCCAAGTTGGATGCGTAATTTCAAAAGAATGTGCAAAGATAACAGTTTGTTACTTGTAAGTTGCGTAGAGTAACTTATTTCTGACATAACTTCGGTAGTAATTATAGGACATCACATAGGGTTTCGAAATAATTCATCACTTAAAAGACGTGAAGGAATACTCTGAGCTGCTACTTCAGAGATGACATAACGCGACAACGTTGCGTTGAGGTTGGTCAGGGAATTAACCTGGTTTGTGGAAGTAAACAGTTGTCGCTTTCGCTTTTTGTTTTGGGAGCTAACGCCTGTGATTGGCCTACAATGTCACAATAAACATGGAAGGACAAGGCAGGGTAGGAGTTTATTTTCTAAACGCGCCGTTACGCTGTTTGTTTATGTACGGAGCTAGGGAAAGTAACCACCCACATAATCTGCAGTGTTGCCAGCTTGTGTTGGATAAAACTAAAATGTATCCAGAGGAAATGGTCGGAGACAAAAACGTAAGATGCAAAATGTGTTCCAAATACCGAGATCTACCACTGGTTTAAACTGATGTTATGACTTCCCTTCCACCCGATATATACGAACACACACGGAAGTTTTCTAAAAACCTTTCTTTTTTAATTTCGGAGGATCCCAAGATATTGAATGCAACATTTCTCCTACTTACTCTATGTAATAGAGAAAGTAAAAATATTCGATATTCCATGAAAACGAAGATTAATCTTGTTCAGCATATCTTGTTTTGAGAATGTTCTTGTGTACCTGTATATTTTAACTTTAATACCCTCCCTCCGAACCGTGCTCAAACATTGTTTTTCATCAGTTTTTCTACCTTTGAATCGTAAACTAGCGGGTAATCCATTTTTGCTCCCGTTTCTGTGTAGCTAGCATACACAATACACCTGCCAAAAGAGTTACTGTGCTTTGCAGAACACCAATAAAAACTGCAATATAGTACCTAGGTAAATGGGTTTCGATATAATATCTGCTCTTTGTATTTGTAGAACATTTCATTTTCCTTGGTAAGCTCCCTTTTAGGCACTTTGCTGTGAATTGATCTCTATGTATAAACAAACTGATTGGAAGTTTTCCATGTTGTGCAAAAGTTTGTATTTACATGTATAATAAAGTGAAACGAAACTCCAGGTACTTTCGTTTGGGTTTCCTTGTATACAAACTCGAATATGAGTTCCTCCCACTTTAGTTACGCCACCTTTTACCTATAGGCAACAGATTTTTAAAGTATCTTTAAAAAAAAAAGCCTCATGTGTTGCACTCACATAATTTTCTCTACTCGTGTACCAATTGTTCTTACAAACTGTTATTCTTCGAACTTCATGTTAGTCGAGATAAACATTTGCAGAAATGCTCTGATTGCTGATTTTCATGTAGGTGCAAGGGGTATATGGGAATGGGCTTACATCGATAGTCCAATCTTTTAAAGCTTTAAAATTCCGTTCTCTTTGCACGGCCAAAATGGTCAAACGTTTGTGAAAAGCTGTTGATCAACTTTAAAGGCACCTAAACTTGGGAATCTTTAGGTTGTGTCCATTTACTTACCACACATAGAGGCAACTGGGAAGGGGAAAATTTTCTTCGCATTCTATCTCTTGGCGAGGTTTTCTTAGGCACCCTTTCTCAGGAAACAATACGTCGACGGAGCACAAAGGAGAATGCAGCGACAATGCTCAGCGCCCTGTAATAATGGAGCGTTGGTTCCACGCGATGGACCGTGTTAATGGATGAGGTAGAGCACAGGGATTATATCTCTTGCCTTGCTGCTGAACTGGCGCTTTAATCCTTCCTTCATCAGCGTCACTGAGCAACGGCTAATTTAGCGAATTAAAAATATTAAAACAACACCTGTTTACTACTTCCAAATATTTCACCCATATAAGATACCCATGAAAGGAAGATAGCACTAAATAACACCTTAGATCTCATGAATGTAAGCGATTCGGTGTCGCGTGATATTCGCGGTGTGATTTGAAAGTACATGACAATTTTATGGAAGCATTTAAAGCACGACTCAACAGTCTCAAAATATGTATATTGACTTAGTGTACTCAAAAATATGTCACCTGTCTTTCAGACCCCAGGACCATCGCGGGATTGCATCGCCAAAAAAATATAATAAATTATTTTGTATTTCTTGATTTTCAAGCCCGGCCCCCGCCCGAGCCCAAGAAACATTTTTCGCATTAGGCCTGAGGGCTTGGTCCGAGCCCGAGCAGATCTCTAATGTACATAATTATGATGTATATGAGTATGTATACACGTCGCGTTATCGCGTTATGAATGATACAGTGCTGATTCTTTGAGCAACCCAGAGCTGTAGTTTTCTCTGTTTAGTATGACCTGATCTTTCATTTGATTCTCGTTGTAAAGACCGTTATGATATACAGACATGAAATACTTTACATTCCGGACTACATTTTGTATGGAGTATTTTTCGAATTTTTTTATTTTCTCAAAAAATGGCTAAAGATTTTAATCAAAGCTCTATATGTTTAAAATACCTTTATAACAAATAAATGTATTTATCAAATTTTCTGACAATAGCATATGAAGTCCTTTACATTCCGAATGACTTTTATAAAGCTATTGGTAAACTGTAATAAATACGTATATATAATTTTCAAAAGGGACGTCTCGGTAAAGCAACTTATTATTTAGTGTCAAATGAAATTTTTTGTGGCATTAATCATGTCCCAGACATTCCTTGATATTCGTTTGAACTGTGAAATATTTTTTTTAGTTTTCAGAAATAAAAAAAATCAACATTATTTTTTTATCCTTCCACTGGCGGTAATGAAACGAGAAGGGTACTTCAAAACCATCACACGGTGAGCCGTTCTTAAAAGGTTTGACTGCCGTTTAAGCCTATTGCATTCCCCTGAACTACAAGGAAGTCTGTAATAAAAGTAGTTGTGCAAATCTTCATCTAGGTTAATATTTTTATATCTTTGCAAGATACATAGATTAAACAACAGGTATAGTATTTAATACACCGAGCGAGGTGGCGCTGCGGCAACGTGTGCGACCTAGGTTACTTAGGCGAAGCTGTGGTGCATTACTTCATACCACACCGTCACTTCCCCTCTGTTCCATTTCCTTATCATCTTTCAGCTGTGCTTTCAGGCGAGTAGAGTTGGCGGTGACGGACAGATAGCGCGGATTTTTGCGCATGGTAAGTGCTGTTCTCGGCGCTAAGTGGCGTCTGGGCGGCTGCTGTCTTCTGTCGTGGGGGGGGGGGGGGGGGGGCTTGTGCAATTCCGAACCAGCGGTGTGATGGCTGCTCGGCGGAGCCTAGCACCGGAATGAAGAGGTCTCAGCACTTGTTAGGAACTTCCGCGCGACTCTGACCCGTCTGACCATGATCCTGTGGCCCCTTT
The DNA here is from genome assembly GCA_030765045.1 of Tenodera sinensis. Classification (NCBI taxonomy): domain Eukaryota; kingdom Metazoa; phylum Arthropoda; class Insecta; order Mantodea; family Mantidae; genus Tenodera; species Tenodera sinensis. Next base: position 146,932,501 of record CM060966.1, read on the forward strand.
GGTGTCCTTACTTCATCCCTGCCTCCCAAGGTTGTTAGCAGACAATACATCTTCGCAGGTGGAGACGTACGAGGTATCCCCTCCGTGTATGTACTCTTTACCGTATAGTATTTAATGAACTTTTCGTTTTGGAATTTGCTTCAAAGACACTCACAAGGAAATCTGACATGTTGCATTAACATGACTTTCTCTACTCTTATACTAACCATTCTGTATTACTCCTGTATCTTTTTCGTGTTAGTTGAGATAAACATTTGCAGATTGTCTTATTGCTTATTTCCCTGCGCAAGGGGAATATTAGAATACAGTAGGCTTTGAGCGATGATCAAATCTTTTAAAGCTTTGAGAACCTGCACTAATATACGTAATAAGCCTATTAATATTGCATTCCTAATCATCAATAAAGAAGTACACGAGATACTTCAACTTACACAGCAGCCTAGCCCCTGGTTCTGCTTTACACCAGGTGTATTTATTCACAGAAAGCAAATTTAGTTGTTACCCAGGCTTATAGGTTTGTAGCTCATGGCATGAGTGAAATGTGTGTGTACGTGTAACGTTTAGGCAACAGGTGGAGAAAATCCTTTTACAGACAGTAATTCTGTTTCTAAACTAACAGTAAACTTGGATTTCATGCAGCAGTACCATAAGATACGGTGTTACGATCCAACATACACACACCATCCAATTCCCAGTGCAGAGGTTTCAGGCAATAAAACTTTCCCCAGTTGGTCTTCTGCATTACTAGATCCGTGTTCACTATTTTATGACATAAGATTCCTTATAGTGCTTGGCACGGGATTTCTTTGGAAGCTATTCAATATCAAAACAGTTTTTCTCGTAAAATACTTATTTTTACTTTCTCTGTTAGTAATTTGAGCAAGTATTGTATTCCACCCACAAATTTGATGTTCGAATATCACCGGAAATACAGGTTTTGAGGCCCCCTGAATCCAGAAAAATTTTTTTTAGAAAAAGTTCCGTGTGTGTCGTGCGCGTGTATGTGTGTGTGTGTGTGTGTGTGTGTGTGTGTCTGTCTGTGTGTGTCTGTCCATCTGTGGACAGAACAACTCAAAAATGAAAAGTCGGTTAAAAACCAAATTTGGGATGTAAGTTTAATGTCTTTTAAGGATGCGGCACGAAGATTTTGAAGAAAATTGCTTCACCTTAAGCTACCCTTTACATGGAAAATTTTGATTTTCTTGAAAATGGCTCTAACGATTTTGTTTAAAATGACGTAAGTTTGAGATATTTTTATGAAAAATTAAATGTATATCTTGAATTTTCTGGCTATAGCCCCTATAGTCGTATTTGCTCTAGATGAATTTTGCATAACTGGTAAACTGTAAGAGATAGACCAAATCTTACTATAAAAATGTAGAGTGAACTATTTCGGAGATATGCCTTATTTGTGTGAGTTTTGGAGTACTTATACTTCTGTCATATGGAACATCGTTATTCATTTTTTATGTTAAACGTGCAAAGAGAAGAGAATTTGAAAGCTTTAAAAGATTTGACTATCGCCCAAAGTCTAGGTATTCCCATATTTCCCTTGTACCTAAAAGGAAATAAGCAATAATATCATTTCTGAAAATGTTTATCTCAACTAACACGATACAGCAATAAGAGTTTGTAAGAATGGTTAGTACAAGAGTAGAGAGAGTCATGTGAGTGCAACACATCAGATTTTTATCAACCTTCTAGATATTAAAAAAAATACAGTTTAGCTTGAAAAAAATATTCTTAAATTCACTAATGTGTATATTCATAAATAATATTATTTTCAAAATTTAAAAAAATGTACCTTATCATTGTTTATCGTACACTACCAAGTTTCACTGCTCTTAGTTAAGCAGTATCAAGAATAGGTACACTGTGAGACAGTGTCCTTTCCTAAGCCCTCATAACGAATTAGTAATGTAGTGGCCTAGGGAAATCGTACTTCTATTGTCATAAACAGCAATGCTAAAATAAAACATGGTATAGAAAAAGTGTAGTGGTTTATATAAATAGAAACAGTTTGATAGGGTGCCTAAGATTCTGCATAATCATTAAATTGAATAATCACTTTTACTGCGAAACAATATTGAAAGGAAATAAAGCCAGTTACGATTGATAAGTTTGAGAAAGAATTTATTTCGAGTTTTACATCGATCCAATACCATGACCACTAAAAGGGAAAGAATCTGTTGCGGCTCAACACAAGATGAAAGAGAATTAATGGACCTTTCATATTTAAAACTACAATAAAACTCCGCTACAAATTTAAGAGGTTGAATCAGAAACTAAAAAATTCAATGCCATAGCCGGGATTTGAACCACGGATCTTCCGCTTATCGAGTGGCTGCTCTAACCATTAAGCTACCATGGCCAACTTGCCAGTACGACATTAAATTAATAATTATCCGCTACAAATGTTTGTGGAATATGTAATTTTTTAGAAAACTGAGCATAAGGTATCAACTCATGTGGATTAGCATTCAGGACAACATAAAAACTACTTGTAATATTGAAAATAGTTTCCAATTTTAGTGGAATAAGTAACATTATAAACACAAAAGACATATAATGCCTGCTTTGAAAAAGTTTCGTGACAAGTTGCACTCTCAAGATATTTACAGGGTAATACAAGCAAATTAACCTGTAACAAAAGGATTTGGCTTTTTCTAATCAAACGAAGGGAAGTGCTTATATCTGCGGAAGTACCCGAAATTATTTTAAACTTGCGAAATATAAGAACTGTTGCTATTAAGCCTGATAGTTTTGTTTCATAAATTACCTAGAATTTAAATGTATTCTCTTTATAATGAAGCTGCCACTTGTTCAAAAATACTTTTGGATAACCTAAATTTGCAAATTAGTAAAACTCTGTCAATTTATGATATTAGTAGTATCAATTCAGAAGTTCTGCGTTACGGGGTATTGCTGGAATCTTCTTCGAGGGATTCTATGTACAAGAGAGGGAGAGTGAAAGAACATTGTAACTCATATACCGAACTACTGAGGGAAATATTTATTTGCAACCATGACAAAAACGCAGCATTACTGTGCGGTTTCAAGTACGAAAAACACATAATTTTCAAATGCAGTGTTCCTAATAAGATCTCGTTTAAGAAATATTATGTATGCTATTCAATCACTTATGCTCAATGTATGCACTCAGCTTAAATCCTTACAATATATTTTCATTTTTATTTCGCAAAATTGATTGTGTATTTTTATGGTTTATAAATAAAATAAGTGTATAACTTATAGAGTGTGGAATTTTTGGTACTGATGAATCCTCATTAATAATCGTTGCATACCTGTAACCATTATCCCTGAAAATAGCATTGTAATGAGCAAACTCAATGAATATTTGTAAAAAACTATAGATAGTGCTGCAGATATAAAACCTTTTGAATATTCACTGTTCTCTCAAACACAATGTGTAAGTCATAAAGTAATTTAAATTCCCTTTGACCTTTACAAATTACTGAAGGGCCAAGAAACCTCCGCATAAAACCAAGCTTGAACAATCACAACTCCTTTGTTAAATATAATTTCTGGACCTACAAATCCGTTCCCAATTCTACTTTCTTACGCAGAGCAGTAATTAATGCCTTCCTAACAAATACCTATAGTCAAAGTCAGTTGTAAGAATGTTAATTGATCTTCGATAATCGAATGCTCTCTTTGCCGTTAAGACAGCCCATATTCCTTCTTCTTCTGATTACCCTCCTCGTAAGGAGGACTAACATGTCCTAGGCCTCAGAGGTCTTTTGTGGAGCAGACGAACCTTTGGACGGACGGAGTGGAGACCTGGAAGCGGGTGGTCAGCCCAGTACCAGGTATGAGAGTGAGAAAAAGGATGATATGAAATGGATGGTTAGAAAGGTGATTATGGAGAATTTGGCGGAATGAATGATGGGGGAAACCAGAGAAGCCGGAGAAAACCCGTCCAGACGCCGCTCCGTACACCAGGAATACCACATGCTGGTCCCTGGGATCTAACCTGGGCCATCTTGTTGGCGAATGGTCTAACGACTGGGCCACGGCGCCGCCGAGCGCATATCTTATGACCGTAAACACGGTGTTAGTGAAGTCTGCCTAGACCCGTTGAATGGTTTATCTCGCCTGTGCATTAGGATGGGGTGGGCTCAGGTTAAACAATCGGTGGTACGTAAGCCTGGAAGCTAACGGAATGGGTAAAAGCATCCCATGTGATACTCGTTTCATAAATATTTTGGAACACATTACTATACTTACATTTTGAAGCTAATATTGTATTCTGAACATTGGTTTTGGTATTAATGACTAATTTACTGTTTTGAAAGGAGTAAATAACAAATAAACACATAGATAGTGAATATTTGAAAACGGGATTTACTCCTAACGTACGTAAATTGGTGTAAATTATTAAATAAATTTAGGTGGTAAATAAACAAAATAACCTTGTACCCAAGTGTTTATTTACAGACATTTACCGTTCTGCAGTGCTGTTTCTAAAATGTATATTTTGCACTTGAGGCATCAGAAAACATACTTTTACGTGACATTTTATTTTAGAATTCTTCCCGTTGAAACCGAAACAAAGAATCAATAATCCAACTCACGATGTTACAGAACGCATATCTTGTATGTAGTTGTCTCAGGGTATATGAAACAAACTTTTCTACCTAAAGTACAAACATTAGAGAAGAACTTAATTACTCTTTTGTACATTAAACACAATAGCCCTTAATTTTGATTAGGATCTTGAAATTAAACACGCAATTAGAGTAACACTTCAAAGATATCTGCAGGAAGGCCTCCCGTAATTAAGTACTTGTTCTTCGTCGCTTTGAGCTCCAAATTCCTGGTGAGGGGAGCGATGTCTGCTGAATTAGTTCTACAAGATTAAGTTCCATTTGCAAGACGTCGCAGCACAGCTTGTGGTTCATGGCGTGCTGAAATGTCCTTTATCGCACTTCCACAGATACACCCGCGCCTGACCTACACCACAAACGCGTCCTACCGCTTTAACTACCTGTTTTTGTCCTGTGGGTAAATACCTGGCATCATAACATACTGCTTTATCTACAAAACAAGGACTTCATTACAGTTTTTCTGCGTATTATTGCTGCAAAAAATTCAAATAAATCTTCACCGGAGATAATTATAAGAATATATTTTAATAAAAAGAAAATAGAGATGATTAAAAAGATAGTTTGAAAATTAATATTTATATCATATACTCACAAGAGCTCATAAGAAATAAAACAACCTCCCAAAATTGTAACGAATACAAAGAGTATTTTGGTAGTGTTTAATGCCACAAACATCTTAATCACAAACTCTGTAATGAAATCTGTAGTGCTTCTTAGGCAACTTGTTTATACATTCAGCAAGAAGGAAATTTATTTAACTCAGTATTTATAGAGAATTAGAGTTACAAATGTCCATGACTGCAAACTATTGATTATTGCATCTTAATCCAACACAATACTTCTTGTAAATTAAGAACTAAAGATGTAGAGAATTGTTTAAAGTGAAGCTGCCCGTTTGAAGTGTGAACTTATTTACTTTATCTTACATTTTGAGTTATGCTTTTCTTAACACACAAGACAAATGTTGAAATCACTATTGACACAAAGATAGTTGGCAGTTACATAAAGTTCAGCAAGAATCAAAATAATTTTGCAGTTTATTCATAGAGACTTCAAGCTATACAGTTATTTGCGGTAGTATCTCATACATGTGGGATTGTAATCAAAGCTGGGAGATATTTTTGTAAAAAATTGTGTTTTTTTTTTTTTTTTTTTTTTTTTTTTTTGTCCATACAAATGGTAGTTTAGAACTGGGGATATCGTAAATGTTGCCTTGCATTTTTGCATGATGCTGTGCTCAAATAGAGCTTTTTTGGTTCCCTTTCTTCCTCCCTTCCCCTCCCTCTCCCCTTTCTCTCACCTCTCGTTCGCTCAGATGCAAATACTTTTTGTAAAAACATTTTATTTCCCTATGGAATTTCAACACTTGTTGAGAACTCGGTAACGAATTTTTGGGTGCTAAATATTTAATCTTTCCTCCAGCTACCATAGACCAGCGAGAGAGAAGGTAAAACTCTGGCATGATACTATTAAACGACTTCCTCTACCACTGACACACACAAGTACATTAGTTAATACATTTTATTATGCATATAGATAGTGATTCTTCTATCCAGTTACGTTGCTCGCGATACTTATTTGTTTATTTATATCTAATACCATGCCCCATAACATAATACATTACATACAGGCTGTTATGGGTATAAGTGAAGATATTTGAATAGGTACATAATTAAGAACAGGGTAATGAGCAATTTTTTTCATCAATATTTGCTTACAATTTTACTCATTAACTGTAGTATATTTTCAGGTTGCTTGGTATGTTCAAGTAGGCGCTCCACAAAAAACATGCTCCCAAGCATATTGTTAGTGCTGCTGGTTGAATTGTATCTAGTTTCTTTAAAACTGAAGATTCAGCTGTATTGTAGATCTGGGCTCCATAATCAAGTTTACTTCTAATGAGAGCTTGATACGTTCGTATGAGGGTACTGAAGTCAAAACCTCAGTTTTTGCAGCTTAGAGTTTTTAATACATTTAATCTTCTGAGGCATTCATTTCTCATATCATCTATGTGATGTTTCCAGCTTAGTGTTACATCAAACGTTAATCCTAAAATGTTGATAGTCTTCATTAAGTCGATTATCTTGTTACAGATTGTGGGGTTTGAGACCTTACATGGCGATCTGGAGAAGCATATGCATTTGGATTTATGATATGACAAGTTAAGACCCGCATGATTAGTGCAAGTGTGCAGATTTTCCAGTGTTTTTGAAGGAGTGTTGCAGTAGTAAATGGGTTTTTTCCTTACATAAGATAGGTCATCTGCAAATAGTATACCTTTTACAGGTGCTGTAATACTGCTTGCTATACTGTTGATACCAATGAGAAATAGTGTGACACTGGTTATTGCTGATCCTTCTGGAACACCTCTATGGTCAGTGGTGGATCGAAACTGGCGGAAATCATTTTGAAGTTTGGTTAAGAACTGCATTTTCTCTATTTTCCAACGCAGTCGGTTAGTTATAATTTTTTCAAGTATTTTACACATAGAGCGGGTGAGAACTATAGGTCTGAAACTTTCAGGTGAATTAAGATCTTTGTTTGGTTTGGGGACGGGTACTATAGTTGCTATGCACCACTGCTTAGGAAAAGTTCTTGAGTTCCATATATAATTAAGGATTTCGTGAAAGTAAACTAGTCCATCTTGCGGACGAGACTTGGACAGCCTACCAGAGACGAATAGCAGCGGCTAGGGAACAATAAACTGCATGAATACTATGAGATCACATATAACTTTACAATATCACTAATTTTCCTTATTGTTATTTAGTTTAATTGAGGTTAGTAACTTCTGCACATTCTATTGTGAACAAATTGTAATAAATAAGTTTAAATAAATCAAAATATCCGCACACTACGTCCAGATATAAGAAATTAGGTATCTGGACATAGCTGGCAGATATTATTTTATTTTATTATTATTATTATTATTATTATTATTATTATTATTATTATTATTATTATTATTATTATTATTATTATTATTATTATTATTATTATTATTATTATTATTATTATTATTATTATTATTATTATTATTATTATTATTATTATTATTTTTTTTTTTTTTTTTTTTTTTTTTATATTTTTTATTTTTAGTCCATCTTGCGGTAAGGATGGTAACATCACGTAAGGTATATTATCCGACCCTGGGCTGGAGCATTTACTCTTTTCAAGTGCTTCCATGAATTCTGTGAATGTAATGTTATCATTGTAGTTTTCTTGGTCGTTTTCGTCAGGTTGGTAGCAGTGGGTCACCTTGCTTTCGCAAGCTTCTTCTCTTGAGGCCTCTGCAAAAGTATGCGCCAGTATGTTTGCTATGGTTTGGGGGTGAGTACTTGTAGTGTTTGTTGTATAATTGTGGAAAAATATATTATGTGTGCCATCGTAAGATCCCCGTATTTTGCGACTTTTTTGCCATGACGGGGCTTTTCTGTTCACAGTGGATACGAATGTTAGCCAGGATTCTTTGTTGCTGTGCTTTACTATTTGGCATGCTTCAGCTTTTGCTTCTTGGAACTCGATTTTGAGTTTGGGATAGGTTCCCTTTTGGATTTATAATAGGCTTTATTTTTTTTATGCTATCGCTGTTTTAAATTCTTAGTTCCACCAACTTACAGTCTTCCTAGAAACAGGGAATACTGACTTCTGCGGAACTGAAAATCACTTCTGCAAACGAATTTACTAGTTTGTTAGTATCCGATAGACTGAAATTTGTGGGTGTTAGACAGAGTAAGTTGTCAGATACGTATGCTCTGAACTTGTTCTAGTTTGCGCATTTTAAATTCCACCGTGGCTGAGATTTAAAACTCAAAGGGATGTTATTTATATCACTTAATAAAATTGGGAAATGGTTACTGCCGTGTAATTACTTGGCGACTGTCCATTCAAATTTATCTTGGATGTTAGGAGTGATTAATGTTCGATTGCACTGGAAGCACCGCTGGCTATACTGCAGTATGTTTGTGAGGTAAGCTAAGAATATTGAGATTTCGTTGTGTAAGAACTGTTCCACTATTTTCCCTCTTGCGTTGGTATGCTTATAACCCCATACCGTATTCTGGCTATTAAAATCACCCAGTATAATAAATGGTTTAGGACGTTGTTATGTTAACTTCTGCAGTGTATCCAAATAAAGTGGATTTTTATTTTGTAGATATATGTTGCAAATGGAATGTAGGTGTTAGAAGGTTTACTCTAGTAGCAATCGCTTCAAGTTCAGTTGTAATTGATACTGCTTGATGTTTAATGCTGTCTTTAACGTAAGTTACTACGCCGCCACTAACATGAAGGCAGTCCTTGCGGCTTTTATGATATTGAGTATAATTTCGTAAGGATACAACATAGTTTCCTTTGAAATTAGTTCCTTGAATGCACATAATTGCAGGGTTATGTTTATTAAGAGTTTAAGAAATTCGAAATTGCCATGGAAACCATTAATATTCTGTTGCAGTATTTTATTCATATGTTAATTTTGTTTATGGAACTTGGTGCAATTTCTATGGCGATTAGTTTTCGGGGCACTTCGGTTTTGTTTGCTCGGAAGCATTCTTGAGTTGCTTAATGTATTCCAGCAGTTTTTTTTTTTTTTTTTTTTTTACTATGCTCTGTATACTACGCTCTGTATAGTAGGGATAGGGAGTTTCTACATTGTGTTCACTAGAGATTCTAGATCTGAAGTATATTCCAAAGCTATAGAATAATGTTCAACACTGTTTTCCATAAACCTTTGGAGCTGACTGAAGTATAGGTGTCTGACTCGATGTTTTTAATTGGTCTAAGGGATTCAACTGTTAACGAAATAGCTTCATTTACTTTCTTAACCTTCTTAGCCTGGTGTGTAGTGGGGGCGTGAAGCACTTCTTTTACAGAAGCATTATCTTCTTGCGAAGAATTAACCTCTGTGTCAGTTGCGCTGTTTGATATTGGTCGTTCATGTCTTGTTTGTGTTTTCAAGCAGAGGTTCTGGAGAATAATTGTTGCGTTCGCCTTGGAATGGCGGAATGGGCTCAGGGTGGAAGTGAGCTTAGGTGATTGCTGCTGTTCAGTTTCTTTTTCTTTAGGAGGGGGGAACGGGGGGAGGGGGCGGTTTGATAGCGATAGGCAATTCAAGAAACATGTCTTTGTTTAACGCCTTAGGTGTAGTTTCTTCTATACCGTCAGCATCACGGCAATGTTTTGCAAAGTGGCGTTCCTGCTTGCAGATGAAACAGGAGGGATATCCGCTGTTAGGTACTCATATATCCAATATTTAGTGCGTTTATACAGGATCTGTATGCTTGGAGGTAATTTCTCCACAAAATTGGGTGGAGTATAAAACTGACGTCTGAAACTCAGGATATGGAAAAGCCCTGGCTCAGAGATGCCAGCAATTATGTAGGTAATGTTTGACACCAAGTGAGTTTAGTATAATTTGACATACATTTAAAAGAACGATTCTTTTGTTTGGAGTAATTAGAGGACGGAGCTGAAGAGTGACATTATTTATGTTTATTTTAGGATGTTTGGTAACCAGTGATTCTGCTACTTTAGATGACGTTAGATACATGCATATTCTGTAGTTGGAGATCCGTGAGATACATTTTATGTTACTTGGCTCAGTTAATTTAGTTACAGCGAGAGCATAGTCTCTGAGGGTAAGTCCGCCATGGGAGTCAATGATGATTGCTTCTTCTTTCTCGGGAGAAGTCTGAGCAATTGAAGCATAGCTGAGATTTCTTGTAGTGCTGTTCATGGAGGGTGTGTTAACGTTGCGAGACGGTAGACTGCTGTGCTCAGCAGCTGCCATTGTTTCAGATGGTGTACTATTTAACACTAGTTTGCTGTGTGAAATGGTGTGTTTGAGGTTAGCGAAGGATTTTTAATAATGTCTTATTAACCCGCTTATTATACTCGTTTAATGTTAGCATACAGGAAGGCATATTTAGTAGACACGTTCTACTTATATGTTATGTATAGTGAGCGTCTTTCGACTTCAGAATATTGATAAATATCGGAGAACGCTGAGAAGTTTAAACTGTTTGCCTTCTGGAATCTTCTTTAAACTCTCTTGTTCTCCGTTATATCTATTGCTAAGAAAAAGTTTTAGTTGGTTTAAGAGGTTGAATCAGAAACTGAAAGATTCAATGCCATAGCCGGGATTTGAACCACGGATCTTCCGCTTATCTTCAATTTAACATTGAATTTTTCAGTCTCTTATTCAACCTCTTAAACATTGCCCACACACGGTTTGTGTGTTTAAAAACACCAGCAGTAAGCTTGTTGGCATAAATTTTAGTTGGTTGTTTTCACTATACTCAATGTCCATTCTGTCCATCTTGTTTATTGAACAAGTGAAGTCAGCCTCGGTTGCCTCTGTTTTCCCAGTTACGAGATAATGATTTCACAGGGCTTACGCAAGATAATGCTTCATCGCGCAATAAGGTGTGAAACCAAACGGATATTCTATCTCACAGACATTGTTCCTTTCGCGGCGTAGTTACGAAATTGAAACATGACAATTCAATTATTTTAATTCAGAATTACCACTGGTGAATATATTGTTATATCATACTCTGTCAATATTCCAAACAAACAAATAATACATTTAATGAAAGTAATCTTTGATTAATACAAGGATATATTATTTGCAATATATTTTCCCCTAAGAATGTGTTGATCTCATGAATCTTCTTTATTATGGAATCAATGAGCACAATAATATTCTGTATTGAATAAGAAGCAAAGACCTTTAATAATTTTAGAGGCTCATCACATTAGGCCCCTCTGACACTAAATGTATTAAAGTCATAGACCATTGTCGCACTGAAGGACCTTCTTATTCCCAAACACTGTCAGAAGAGAGAGAGAGAGAGAGAGAGAGAGAGAGAGAGAGAGAGAGAGAGAGAGAGAGAGAGAGAGCGAGGCCTGCGGGAGACAACTGACTGGAGAAGCTGCAACTGTTCTACCTAAAGAGAAAGGCACATGCATGATCCTGGGAACGAGTATAGCCAGAGATTGTACTGAATCCAGGTTTATGGTGCCATTAAGTGTTGCATGCATACCAGGAGAAATTCAAGATAAGTCGTAAAGCAATGATTACTTCGTGGAAAAACAAATAAAAACTTATTCGCAGTTATTGCGATGGAAGCCAAAGAAAGGAAGAGGAAAAGAAAAAGTGCTAACTTCAGACATGTTCATCAGATACGCGTCAAAAGTTAAACTTATAAGAGGGAATATTTGCAAAATGGCAAACGCTACAAAAAGGTTGACACTAATTTGATAAGCTCTACCTTTATTCGTCTGCACGCTATTAGGGTGTAAGTGTAGATATTTTGATAAATAGTATCTTAATATGCATACATTTCAATGTGCTAGTCTTCTTTTTTCCTCTTCGTCTAACAGTTTTTCCACAAATCAATCACAACAATCACCTGTTGTTTTTAGCGTGGTCGTTACTGTAGCCGTAACATTTAGAGGTACTAACCAACCTGAAAACATTCTACTATTAATAAGTAAAATTATAATTTTGCAAATTAATCAAATATTAATGAAGTATTGTTCATTATACTTTGCTCACACCGGCGCAGTGGCCGAGCGGTTAGAGCGTTCGCCTACAGCCTGGGCGGCACAGGTTCGATCCCAGGGACCCATATGTGGTGGATGAAGCGGCGTCTGGGCGGTTTTTCTCCGGTTTTCCCCGCCATTCATGTCACCAGTTGCTCCATTATCAGCTTCTATTCATCGATTTCACCTGCATTTCATATAATTTCCTTCCTCACTATCATACCTGGTGCTGGGCTGATCACCCGCTTCCAGATCTTCATTGTGTCCGGTCCATAGGTTCTTGTGCTACCCGACAGGCGTCTGACCCTAGGCAGGGGTTTGTAAGTCCTAGGAGGTGTAAGTCATACATAAGGGGGGAGGGAGATATCAGGTAAAGAAGAAGAAAATCAACACTGTCCTCAATTACAATAAAAATATCTGCGCTTATACTAGTAACAACCTGTATAAGTTTAAGATTTCCTAAAATCAATCTTAACAAAGAGGATCTCAGGTTAATTGAACCTAAAACATTCATTTCCAATGAAATCTCTCTGCCAGATTTTATGTTGAAATATAATACTGTACTACCTAACATGGTTAAACCATATAGAAATTAAAAACGTATGCTAGCATTGCAGATGTGTCTTAACAGTTTGACGCAAACCTAGCTATGTGTGAGCTTTTTTTTTTTTTCTTTTTCTTTTTCTTTTTCTTTTTTTGGTGACAGGACCCATTCTCGGACTAATTGTACTCCTCTCTTTTGTTTCTTTGTGGACGTATGTGACAACGAATTTCGCACACGACAGCCTTCCTCCTCCCCAATCTTTCCTAACCATTTGACATTTTCCGCCCCTTTCACCACGTAGACTTGTAGACACTCGATGGTCCCAACTGGGTAGAAGTGTTTTTATATATATTGATCTTTTGATTCTAACTGTGAAAATGTCAAACGTCAAACTGCACCGTCGTATATTACCAGAAAATTGTCTTAGCTTCTCTGTTTGTAAAGGTTGTTAGTCTTTTGGGAGCCATTTTTCTGTAAATTCAAAAGTCCTTAAGTTTAAAACTCGGCTTTGATCATCCAACATACGCTACCAGGTAACATGTTTCCAAAATTACTGTGTGTACTATAGCGAAAATAGAGGGAATGTAGCTATAGGAATCACATAACCTCTTACCTTTTATATCAGAGTTACTGTAGAAACTCTACACATATTTAAATCCACTTTAAGTACATTAATCAATAAAAATCTCTTCGTAAAATGATTTAGTTTAGATAGAAGGGACATTAGTAAAGCGCATAATTATTTTATTAGTCCAATTTTAATGACGCAGCTAAAATATTAGAAATTAAAGATGTCGAAAATTTCAAAAACGTTCTGTTGTAAACTAAAACTTTTATTCTGACTTTTCTCTTGATTTAGAGTGAGTGAGTGATTTAGGGTTTAAGGGCCCGTCGACAGCTAGGTCATTAGAGTCCCTCTTGGTTTAGATAATTGGGAAAGTGACAAAACAGGTAATAACTAAATAAATAATAAGAAACGCTTTATTTCGTGCATTCTTTTCTCTCCCTCTCTTTCTTTATGCCTAATCTCCTCTTACCTATTGACAGGTATGAGAAGTGTGTAATGCAATCAAACAAAAGTAGTGTGTGGTATGAGGTTCTACAGACAGATGTGATTCACATACCAGTCAATCAATCTCAAAACGACTAGGAAACAGAAATAAATTACCTAATATTTTTTTAAATTGTGTTTGTTGAATCACATGATCCAACAATTCCTGTGAAATGCCATATCCCTGCGCAAGTTGGTTTTCGTTAGAATAAAACAGATGTCTTTTCACGCAAAAGTTTACCTTTGAATATAAATATATCGTAAACAATGTAGTTTGGAGTGACAATATTTATAAATAAATATCGTAAAACTCAGTAGGACATGCTATATCGGTTTGCTTAGTGTGGTAAAGCTTTTTGTAAAATCCTGTCATATAATTTTATTTAAGTAATTAACATTTCAACATTGGCTGCAGCACATAGAGTTTGAATCGTTCTTATTCTATCCAAAGTATTATTATGTGTGAACAGGTAATTTACTTGTGCCAGAATGTGTTAGTCGCTTACGTCATAGACATGCAATCTCGATCTGGGTAGCAGATGTTTCAGTACTCACCTGGTCCACATCGATAAGTTCACCCTGGTCACCCAACACACGAGAGTAGTGGGAAACGCCTGTAAATATAAAATACTAATCAATATCCACTGTTTATCACAACAGACCGTACTCAGACTATCTTCAAAATGTCAAGTTTTCTCTCTTGCATTACGACAAATTTCACAACTCTAAAAATTCAAATTTCATGTAATTTAAGTTACCTGCATTTTAAGATGATAGGGGATTAAGAGCTCAAGCGAAAATCTTTGAAAATTCTATAAAATAACCACACAGTTATTAATAAATGTTAGCCTATTAATGGGTGTAAATCAGCGATGTCACCCCAAGCGCAATTTCCAGACCTTGGCAGTACTCACGGGTATTAAGCGCTCCGAGAAAGATTGCGGTGTACACACAGGTAGCGGTGGCGTTAAACAAAACATGGGTGTCCAGAGCTAGAATGGAAAATAAGTTAACTTTTGTATTATTGTGTTTCTTCCTATTTGTTTTAGATTTATATATGGATTTCGTGAGGATAGGGTTTTAATATGAATTGCAATAATAATGTAATTATTAAAAAACAACTAATATTCCAAAAATCAAAGCATTAAAGACACAAAACAAAAGGAATATTCATAAGGAATCACACTCCTCTAATATAAAATAAAAATAACTCCACATTAAAACCTCTACTTGTGGTCACACTTTAAATCTAATTACGTACTTGTTATGCCCATTTTGTGCTTTTCTTCCAACAGCTTAATATTTCGGAAAACAATTGAAGAAGCAAGTTTCAAGGCAGACGTAAGGTATCATCAGACAATTTTACGTTTAGACGGCACTTCAAGTTCGTCAAAGAAACAGAATTGTTAACAGGTGTATACACTGGAGGTACTGCTGTTACGGGCAGCATGGGTCTGCTAAGCTCCGAAGCGCGCGCTTGGGCTCAAGGGCACTGTTTGACATCCTGGTATAAATACTGGCGTAGGCACTAAGATATTTCAAGTGTCTGCGTACACATGACTGCAGAGTTAAATTCCACCTTTAAAAGCCTCTTCTTTCCTTTAGCACTCAAACTGAAGATCTCAACATAGAAAAGTACATTATATTTTAACAAGTGCCTCTGTATTTCAAGAGCATTATAAATAACTATAATACAGAATAAAGAAGATAAAAAGGTCGAAGGCATAAGAGGATCAAATATGGTCACTTATAAGGAAATTGTAGCTTTTACGTCGCCAACGCCTGTAGACGAGAGTTTTAAGCAACCAAAAAAGGGTAAGGAATTGAGATCCTGCTTTAGAAATATAAGAAGAATCTTAACACATAAAACTGCTAAATCATTACGTCACGAAAAACAAATAGTTTCAAAATTGCATTCTAACGAACATACAAAAGAAATATACGGTTATTCGCTTCAAGTAAAATGCCCTGCATTTAAAAAAACATGTTCTCAATAATGACCTTTGGTGGGCAGTTTAAATACTTATGTAGTTGTTCACATATCTGTAATTGCAATAAATTGTTCAAATGTTGTGCCAAGTTTCATTTTAATCTAAGCAATAAAAGTCCTGAAGTGTTCAACTAAAGTTCTGTATTGAAATGGTGAAATCATATAAGAATCAATACCCAATCCTCATAACGAAAACGTTGAAATCAACTGAGATGGACTTTTGGAGACAGTCTACAGGGATATCCAAGAGGAGGGAAGTTGGAAGTGAAGTCATCAGATGCCAAACGTTTCATTATTGTCGTTTTGAAAGAAAAAGAACCAATGTGGTGTGAACATGTCAGAGGAGAGACTGCCATGACGTGTGGCATTGGAGTCATCAGGACTGCCGACAACATGGATACAAGGAATTCACACAGTAATTAGAAGAAATATTGAAGAAAATTTATGAAAGATAGGCAGAAAAGAAGAGAAACTTTTAATTTGAGGAGTAATCTTGGTTTATTTGCAAATTTAAATACATTGCAACACAAGGAAATAAATAAAAGAAGTTAATTTCAGTTTTACTTCAAAGACATACATATATCTATCTCTACCTACGTCAAAAACCCCTTCAAAGTAAAGCACCTGATGGGAATTTTCAAGGAGAATCTTGCGCTTGTGTTACAAATAAACCTGAGCAATCTCCGCATCTCATAAAATAATAAATCTCAGTCGGTAAACTGCGGTTCAACAAAAAAGCGCTGGTTTATAATGGAAGAGGCGGCTGTGAGTGCAACCGTGTGACGGTGTTTGCGCTACGAGACCAGAAAGCTGACATCTCCTGCAATTCCTGTCACGTTCTGCCCTCCTCTCCCTTTTTTATTTCTTTCGTTGTCGCCTACCCACGAAACACTAAATCCCGCGCAAATTGTTCCGAGTTCAACGACGCAATATCCTCCTGAAATTCTTCGCAACTCGGCTGAAAGAAGCTAATTTTATCTTGAAATATCCAGGTTCTACACTGCCTATAGGCATTGAAATGGCCCTTTGAGCCAATGTTCTAACGATATTATCAAAATTACAAAATTAGGGAGGCAATGACCATGTTCGAACAGCACAGCAACGCTGCCCTAAATACACAAAGGCATTTCGCTGCCCCAAATCCTTTCAGCCTAGTTTTAACTTTGAAGCTATAGCTTCCTTCATCTCCTTAAAATAAATTATGCAGCCCTTCGATTTGGTTTTTGGTAACCAATTTTGGAACAATAATTCATTTTATTCAGAATGTTTCACTAAACGAGTGCAAACAAAATGACAGAAGCTTGAAGGGGTTGTGGCTGAAGCTCCTTGTTTTACAAGCAAAGTAATTTATACCAATTTGGTCACACAGATGCTGCCACTTTTGTTCCAGCAAAGGTCGTAATGTTCCATCGTGTACTGATCCTTGTTATAAAAAGTCTTAGTTCCCACCCTGGTTTTTTTTGAGAATAGTGAAAATAAAAATTTGAATAAAGGTTTGTGTAAAATATATCCATAGACTATTATTATGCATACAATAGCAAACTTGTAACACTGATAGAATAAAACGTCCCATGTTAACACGAAATAGTATGTAATACTCAGTCCTTATGTATACAAATGGGATAACACACAATCCCTTAAAACAAGTACGGCACTTCAAATATAAAAAAATATATTTTGTTATTTAACGACGCTGTCAATTGCTAAAATCACATAAACCATAAACGTCGCCGGTATGCCGGATTTTCGTCCCGCAGGAGTTCTTTTACATTATTTGTACAAGTCAGACTGTCGCGCACTACTTATCAGGGGATGAGCAAAGCAATACTTTTCAGCTTAAATTGCAAAAATACCGGTTTACCCACTGCCTGATTAGAATGATGGCAAAGCATGGTCGTGCATTCGCCATACAGCTCTCCTCTTGCCCATTTTAATGGCAAGGTGAGCCTGAGTGAGTTCAGCTTACATCGCCTGAAAGAACTAACAAAGTAGGCGTTCGCTGGACGGTTGGGGTGCTTTATACCCACACATTTTCAACTTTCATCGAGATTATTTGAAGATAATTAACATTTTTAGGTTTTCGTCTGATCTGTCAAGCCTTTTCTTCTTTTAACTTCATTTTGGGATAACAGCTTAACCTGCCTACCCTGGCGCTTCACCCTTGGGGAAATATCGCCTACTGCAACCCGGGAGGGTCTATTGTTGTCCCACTGGGAGGAAAAGATGAGGTGAAGGGAGACCACAACACCGGCACAGGGCGGCAAATGCAGTGACTCGGAAAGATGCGGAAGTCCATAGCAGTTCACAGAGAGCCAAGGGACACACCATGTGAAACTGCTCATCGCTACTCAGAGAGGACGTCAAAATGACCCTTACAACCCTGTACGCAGCTACCATTAAGTGGGGCCAGAGAAGAAGGGCTCGCAAAGCGCAAGCAACTGCAACATCTGCCCGCAACTGCGCGAACCACCGCGCTGACAGCCGGGCCTGAAAGATGACAAGGAAAGAGGAAATGACAAAGGAAAGGAAATAAGCCGTATATTGAAATGAAACACTCCAGCATCGCCTAAGTGACAAGTGTATCTACTCATGTTAATCGATATAAACATTTGCAGAAAAAATGGAACTTTTGTTAGCGAGTTTTCTATTTATAGAAAGACAAGCTGTTTGCTTGTTATACTTCAGGGACCTCAAAATGTCATATCTATAACATATCTATATGATTAAAAGCTTTTGGTGGAATACAAAATTTCCTCTAATAACTGTGGGGAAAGTTTAGGGAAATTAAAAAGGAATATTTTCCTTTCTAACTTTCTATTTTATTGTAACCATGTTTTAAGCTGTGTAATTAATTGTAACTGTATATGTATTTTTTTGACAAATGTTTTATGAACTGTAAAATTGTTCCACTGCGAAGCATGTTTGCTTTTTATTTGCACAAACATGGATTTATAATCTAAGCAATTAAATGAGTGCCAAGACGAGTCCTAGAATAATTCTTGGATGAAACTAAGGATATTAATTATAAATAGACCGACTTTAAATTTTGCTAAAAACAAACAAACTAGGTGTTTTATTAGAAGAAATATAGGTAGAATTATGCCAAATTTATTTTTAAATTAAATAATTTGCAATACTACTGAAGAATAGTTTTCACCCCATTTTCACTTTAATGCCAAAACACGATTACCATTCGCGTTCTTCCGGGGAAAGTAAACGTTATATTCAGGCATTGTGCCTGTGTTCTAAACAGGCAGAGGTAAAGCTGTCAAGTTGTCCTGTCAGTGTGCAAACTATTTGTTTCAAAAATTTAGTGGTCAGGCGCACGCCGTTTTGTCCACCACAACTCGTTACAGCGGTGAAGTGAATTTCCTGCGGCTGTTTGTTGGTCCTAGCTTATTCATGACTGAGTAACGATCCTCTGGTCCCGTTTGACAGAGCATTTCATACCCTTCAGCTATCAGGTACCTTCTCTCCGGCACCACGCCTCGGGAAATGTCACAGTAATTTCATTTCGTTTTGGAGAACGGGAGAAATTCAGGTAAAATGAGACCGTGTACACTAAATTACTCTAAATAATTTATATTTAAATGACCTTCTGACTACAACTGCATTCCCAAGTGGTGAGAAAAGTTTAAAAAATGCGCTATATTTTACAAACAGTTTCAAAACAGTCCACGCATATGTATAAATAATGATAAGAGTAAAATAATAGAAACAGCCGAAATGTGGCTTCTCAGAAGAGTCGTGCAAGTAACATTAAAGACCAAAAGAGGAGTGAAGACATCAGGAATGAATTAAATATTTTCAAACTAAATAAGGTAAAGGCAAATTAATGCAACTGATTTCAACATGTAACAAGAATGAATATAGATTTCCAAACATGATGCTAAATTATATACCTTTAGGCCATGGAAGTATTGGAAGACCTAGACAACGCTGAAGAGATCATGTCATAAATTTCCACTGGGAAATGGAGCATTTCTACTCTGTTTCGGTTATTTGAGTATGTAGTCAAAACTGAGTTTTCGAAATGTTAAATAATTAGCAAGTCATAGCTTGAAATTTAATTACCACGTATTCCTTTGAAAATGTGAATTATATTGTATATACCAGACATGGGCACGAAAGGAGAGGTAGTGATTGCACTTGCCTTACACAGACCACATTCTCTTGCCGAGTGACAAAGAATGATTCGATACAACACTTGCAGTGATGAGTTCGTTCCATTTGCGCCGTAGTAATAATTTCTACGTTGTTATTTACTATTTTGTTTATATTAACATAGTTTGCATACAATAATTATTATAGCCAACTACCCTGGTTAGGCAAATTACTCCATCTTGAAGTTTATCACCTTCATTTAACTTATGCATGTAATATCCTTATGCTGCCTTATGATTTACATGCTAAACTGTTTTTCTTTCAAAATAAATAAAGCAGTAAACTTCCATTGCTATTTAGCCTTAAAATATTTTAAAACTGTTTGATCAGCATGCTAAATTCTTTGGTTTTAAACTTAATGTTATGTTCAAACTTTGAAACACTAACTACAATAATTTATGTTAAATAAACTAATAATAAACTAAACCATTAAAAAGTGGAATTATATCGTCCCTTTTATATGTTTACAAATACGAGTATTCAGAAAGTACCTTACGAAATTGTAAATACACTCCGGTAAGATCGCCGAAGTTTGATTTATGCTTTTGGTCAAATTGGCGTTTGATATTGTAACGCTTTATGTTTGCAATTTGTAATCTGCATATTAAATAGCAAGCTTTCCTGTTTTTGGTAACTTTCAACAAATTCTCTCTACCACTCTTCATGAAACAGCCATAGTATTCACTGACTGAGACGTGTCGGAATCTGAACAGCAAGTTAGGAGAGAGTTGGCGGGTGGAGTGAGGCAAGAACGTGTTTCAGTGGAGTGGCACAGTTGAGCCGATTCTGCCCATGATTCGTATATACTCATTTTCATTCATATGAGCAATTTCAAAACAGCCAGTTTTTCTTCAGGAGAAGAAAATATGAAAATGTGATAACGAATAGTGTACTGGAACCGAATTCCCACACTTTCTGCGAGGTCAGCAGCCTCGCGCTATCTAGATAGGTTACACATTAAGGTGTGACGTAAAACGGAAAGTATGTGCGACAGGCGTTCTTCATTTCGCAGCGCAGTTACGACCATACAAAAACATCAGATAGTAAACTTTGTGGTTGGTTTGTGGGAAAACTAACACACCAGAGTGAATACATACTAAAGTAGAATTATGAAAATATATGCACTTATAACCCCTAATAGCCTGTAGGGTCTTTGAAGCATATGTAACCCATTCTGTGGGCTCTGTATACTGCGCGAGAGAAGCGACAGTAGCGCGAGAGAATTGTGACAGGAGTATTTGATACCAAACGGTAACAACTGCTCACTACTTTGAAAAGGACATATTTTAACGTGGGGTACTTACTACATCTTGCCATATGTAATGTGAAACAACTTAAAAACCGTTTTACTTATGAAGTTCAAGTGTTATATAGCATAATAACTTTTAACTGCATTTCAAGGAAAAGTGCTTCTGCATTTTACTTTCTCTGAAGTCTAAGTCAGGCGGAGTTTAGTGCATAAAGTGTTACGGTGGCTGCAGGTTTGCCTGCCAGCACTATGTCTACGTTATCTGATTCTACTTGGCAGACAGACAGTTGCACAGCCCATCCAATGAATACTTGCGGTTAGCAGATCTTGGAACTAGGTAACTATTTCAACTTATTTGCAAACTATCTTTTTTCTATGTATTTAAAATTAATGAGTTAACTAGGTTTCCAAACCAGGTAGTGCCCCTACCCCTTGTAGCGTGTAAGCATTTAGTAGGGGCCACAGACAACTTACTCGGTGTAAAATAGAACTCTGATCCTAGTAAATGTATATATTGATAGCAATAATCAAATTTAATAGCAATAAATATTAGTATTAATAGCATGGATTCATAAAATATACATTTTAGCACTATTTTTAAAATCATTAATAATCTTTAATGGTTTGATTTGTATATACTCCTTAACCTGAATGCTCATACAAGGAACTTTGACTTTAAAAACAAGTGGTGGGGTTGGTGACCGCTGTATATGCTACACATTAACTTGGGTGGTTAAAGGGGTTAAAGCTACAAAAATTATTTATATAGATTATGCATTTTAATGAACTTTACAGCTTTGTGTAGAAACATTTTCTTTTCTATATTGTAAAGTTATATAATTATACAGGATTATACAAAATTGTATCAGAATGAAGAGAACTCATATGCAATTTAGAGAAAATGTAAATGAGCATGAACCGAGATTGGAGTATTATTTCAGGCGTGAGATTTAAAGAAAGTTAAATGCCGTTAGTATTTATTTATAGTCGATAAATGTTTTTTCATATTATCCGTGTTTGAGCAGTAGGATGCATAAGAGTTAGTTTTGATGTGTCACTGACAGAAGAAGCATTAACCTTTGGCCGTTGTTGTCCATGTACATTCTAGTAAAAAAGTGCTCAATTGTTGAAACCTTCTAGCCAACTGCTTAAGAACTCCTATGCCTGGTGATTGTGAGAAGTGCCGGAATATGGTAAATGCAAAAGAGAGAAAAGAACTATTATTGGAAGCGTTTAGAATTAGCAGAAAGAGAACAGTAAAACTATGCATTTGGCAGAGAGGTAAGTGTTGGATCTGTTTTTAAACTGATCAGTAAGAGGAAACGAAATTGGCAGACATTAAATTAAACGAGTGGAAAATTAGGGTGCAGGACGGAATATTCCGAATGATTAAGATGAATGGTTCATACGTGGAGATGACATGTAAAGCAGTAAAGAGGTAATGACGGAGGAGGATGAGGTTGTACTGAAGGACCTGTCTTTGGACAGCACTACTGCATCCAAGATGAGAAAAAGTCAAGGGAAGCAAATGTACTCTGAACTCCCTTACCACAAAGGAAACAGAAGACGACGTAAATGACGAGGAAGGTTTCCTAGAATTTCAAACAGGCATCTATCAGTAGCAGTATTGGATATCCAAAAGTTTATTATCATGTCTAATGCAGAACAGAAAACCTACCAAAACTGTCATGATAAATTATCTTCGACTGGCGTCAAAGGAAATTAACTCGACAGTAACTGATCTGCTGTAAATGTGTACGTTCTGTTCTTATTTTATAGTAGAACTCGTGCACAAATAACGGAACACAGCACACATTCCGGTGAAGCATCTCCGGGTATTACATTACAAAGCAAGACGCGTTGCCATCCGAAAAGATTTACTGCCCAGATCTCCTAGACTTTTCTTTAGAGCGTGTCAGGTGAACACTAGCCCTCAGGGAATTCAACTTTCAGAGGGATATTCATTCCTTTGTCTCCCTTTTCTTCCTTTCAGAGAGAGAGAGAGAGATGCCTTGCAGTGGCGAGGCGTCAAAATACTGCTCAAGATTCTGAAGCTCCTCTTGGGAGAATCGGATAACACCTCTGCCAATATCCTCCCGTTCAAACTTATGTCTGATAAGTAGGTTACTCGTGTTGCAATTCTCCTCGTTTTACAGCTTGTGGGCGTGGAGCTGGCGACAGGCATATTAAGTGATCGCGGTAAAGTAACCGTTTCTCACATTTTGACCACACTTAGTTAAATAACGGGTACAAAAATTCAACAATTACAAAGATACAGCTACAAGAACTTAATCCATTGCATATGCCTAGAGCTACTGAATACAATTAGCAATGAGAATACGGGAAGACAATAGGTTTTAAGTGATAGTCAAATTTTTTGAAGCTGGTCACTATGTGATGGCTTTGAAACTCCGTCCTCTTTGCATAGGCTAGACACAACAATAGTATATTATGGGACGAAAACACAATGGAGCAACTAAGATGCGAGTCTATTTTATGAAACAGATGGTAGAGAGTTTCATAAGATTAATACGAGCAGTTATATTGCAGTTATATTCAAATTTCATACGACTATTTATGCTGGACCATGTGTCTAAGTTTAAAACATTTATCGTTATGAAGAGGTACATATAATAAAGTGCATTACAGTGGCATATACCGGGTGGAAGGTACTGTTTCAGCCATTCGTTAACCAGGAATGCTCTATTATGTGTTACAAATATGTCCAATACAATAATTGTTCCGCCGAAAAAAAAAAAAAAAAAAAAAAAAAAAGTCAAATATTTCGAATATTTGGAGCCATTTAGCTTATTGACGAATGGCTATAGATAGTTTATTATTTCTCTAACTGTCATGCACAACATTGTGTGAGCAATGCTATAATGTCGTTTTATTTCAATTCGAATGAATTTAGTCACAATTTAATGTTGAAGTGGCGTTGCCAAATCTTTCTTAGAAATGAAACTTTGCGAGGCATTTTAACCACTGTTAACGTTTGGCCGAAGCAGTAGGTACCTTGCACCGGGTATACGCTACATTGTTGCGCGGTTGAGCATAGCATGAATAACGACCTTCCATTTGAGAAAAGATTAAGTATTGCAAAAGTTAAAAAAAATGGCTCACTCCAAACACACACAGAAAATCCATTAGACACAAAATGTATGTTTTATCAAGATCTAATGTCCTGCGTAGAGTAGTTTATTCAAAATCGTTAGACTTTTTTCGAAAAAATAAAAATTTTCGAAAAATGTTCCATGTAAAAGTGTGAGGATTTTCTCGAAAGATTTTCTGGAAAGATGCTGAACTTAAATGCCAAGTTTGATATTTAACCAACTTTTCTTTTTGAGTTATGGTGTCCACAGACGGACACATACATGAACATACGTACGTTTTGCTAAAAATACTTCTTTTTTGTTAGATTCATGTATTTCTGGTGAAATATCTATGTAGAGTTTCGGGGTGAAGTACAATATTTCCCCTACTTACTATACGCAGTAGAGAAATTAAAAAGCTTATTTGTCTTGGAATTTTGATACCAAGTTTTTGGTGGAACGCGGTACAATTACAAAGCATCGCAGGGAAAATAAAAAGTAAAGACAAAGGAATGCTGATCTGAGGTTAGCAGAGAAGAGAGACTCATTCTCTTTGAGCATTACTGTACTTTGTCCTCCAGATGTCTGGCAGCAAGCTGTCTCACTGAAACAAAACTAATCAAAAGTTTGAGTAGAAAGGTGCTGGAACATTAACGAGTGTTGCCAATTCTCTCTAAGCCTGCAGGGTTTCGCAGGATGTCACCACAGATAACGGAAATAACCCCTACACCTCGTATTAACCACAACGAAACGCGCATTAATCCCTTGATGATGCACATTCCGTTTGACAAAATAGTAATGCTGCTGAAAAGCTTTCACAGTTTCTGCTCTCATTTGAACAATTGAGGAACGGAATAGCTGTAATTTATGCTAATACATTTTGCAACTTCCAGGTGGAGCTTCGCATAATCACATGCTGGCATTTTTAAACCGACCGTCGGAGAATGCAATAAACCCCTCCCACTATTTCCACTTCCCCTACCACGAATCTATAGGTATAGGAACCATTTATTGCATTCCACCCAAAAATTCAACACCGAATTTCACCTAAAATAAGCGCTTTGAGGCCTCCTGGATAAAAATATAGCAAAATGTGTGTGTGCGTGTGTGTATAGAGTAACTCAAGAACTAAATGCCACGTTAAGATCAAATTTGGTATAAAAATTCAGAATTTTTCAACAATGAGGCTTCGGAATTTACACGAAAATCCCCCATACCAAACCATAACGTTGAATTGTTATTTTTTATTTTAATGTAAATGCCTAATTGTATTTGAGATATTTGGATGAAAATAAATTGTATTTTAATATTCCTGTGAATAACCTGAAGACCTTTCATTTTGAATGATTTTTTTAGTTTAGTGTAAACAATAAGAGATTGGTTAATTGTTTATTTGTTGTTTAATGACACTGTCAATTGCCAGGATCACATCAGGTTCCCGATATACCGGAATTCCGTTCCGCAGGAGTTTTTATATCCCAGTATATCTATTGACAGAGAAATCTACTTATAATGAACTTGTTTTAAAAGGTGATACTCGGTACTATATACTTGTGTAGTTGCAAGAACAATTTATTAAAGCATTTCAAGGAATATTGTTATAATTGGTTTTCTTTTCTCTATTTAAGCAGTGAAATTTTAAAACCATCACACAATGACCAGCTTTTAATATCATATTCATATTGCTTCAGCCTACTTATCTTTCTGTAGCTAGAACCAAATTTGTAATAAAAGCATCTCTAAAAGCGTTTATCTAAAAAAACATGAGCTACATAGACGGAAAATAAATATTGATTGTTTATAAAAGAGAGGGTAGAGAAAGGCAAGTGAACGTGACACGTTAGAATGTTGGAAACACTGTCACTTCTATGTTGTTTCTTGCCATAGATATAATAGAGTATGGGATTTCAAGGTGATTCTTTTTTAACATTTGGCTATAGCTATCCCCTTTAAAGTCACAACGAAATATCTAATTGACCCATTTCTGCAAACGTTTTATAGAAAAATTAACTTTTGGGAGAATATTTTATGGCACACATCAAATCCTTAATATTAAGGCCAATGATCTCATATTATCTAGGCCAGTGGGTCATGCATTGAGGTGTGAGGCAAAACCATTAATCTATTTCACAGGTATTCATTTCGCAATAATTACGACCTACAAAAAATAAGATATCATATAGTAAACTTAGTAACTGTTTTGTGAGAAAATTGTTTACGAAGAGGGAAAAAAAAACAAACAAGTAACACATCGAAGTACATAATTGGTTATATATATAACCATATTGGTTATATATATATATACAAAATGATATTGGGTCGAGTGTACCAAGTTAAAATTGGTTAAAAATACATATGTATACTAATTTATGTCCAAGTTTGCTATATTTTGTTCACTACAAACATCTACTAGAACTGAAACCAGATGGCAAGTGTTAAAAAATAGTATGCTGAATTTAGTATCGGGGTGCGCGTAAACATATGACCTATAAAATTAATTTAATTATAGAAATAAAAGGTGTGTGCTAAAACCAAATGGTGTTGCACTCCATTAGGAACTATTGCAGCAGTAGCACGGACCATGGTCAGGTGAACCGGATTACGCGCCATCTGTGCATGTTGCGGTTTGCTCTAAAGCGTCAGACACGTGGTTATGTATTTAGCCTTGATTAGTGCCCGCTAACTACGTACAGTGTCTGTAGATCGTGCTAAATTAACACATATTCCACCAATTAATGGTAATAGGATACTACTACTTGAAAACTCTAGTGTAATAATCATGCCTCTAACTGCCTTGTATCTTTTGTTACTGTTTTATTAATTCTTTTTAATTATTCATAAAGCACATCTTTTTTTAAATAAACCTGTTAACAGTTTTAAATAGTGTGTATTTTCAAAACATATTTTGTAGTATACGTGCAAGAATGTACGGGATAATATTACAGTCAGCTGTTTTATTATGCCTACCTTGATATTACATTAGCAGAAAGAAAAACAAAAGAATGGTCACGTAGCACTTCTGTGATATCGCTGGAAAATTTCAATGAATAATATTTACTATGTCTCAAATGGTTCATTGAACAAAGCTATTAGACAAACTAAACAGTTTAATGACATGTGAATTTGTCTGTAATAAGTTTATGTCTACCCCTCATGGTTTCCGAAGTATGTAAACTTAAATAAAACTGATACACGCCATACACAGAAAATTCAAGCTGGACGTTGGAATATGTCACACACACACGCACACATGCCGCGAACAAACACACACATAACACATCTATAGCATTCTCAATGTCTAAAATGCTTCTTTAATCCAGGGTAAACTCGCTTCGATTTATGACGTCACCGCAGCTTCGGGAGTATTCTACTGGCCTTCAGAGGTGGAGTATGCATAATAAGGAGAATGCGTGTGTATGTGAAATTTTCATCCGGCATAAGCTGCTCGTATAATTCTAAACTGCCTTAGTAATACCATCACTAAAACACCGCCATAAAGTACACCACTCTTGAACTTCAACACCAGTAAGCACAATTTATCAAAACGTATTAGTACACATGCAGCAGTAAGTAACTTGTGAATTTCTACATACCGGCAGCGCGCGGATGGAGTTGATGACGTATGAGGTGTTTCTTATTTTTCTTGCACAGCGATAAAGGTATCGCGTAGTAGGAAAACAATCTTACAACTGCATTTTAAAAGGTCATATTCTTCATTTAAAAAGAAACATGATTTTTGTGTTCCGTTCCCCTTTAACATATTGTGACAAAATGAAAAATAATCCAGTTACTTTTTATCACTATGTTTCTTTAAACTTTTGCATAAAACACAATTCTCTTCTACTGCCGTTAACACAGTCTTCAGCCTTTCGTGATATCACAACTCCCAACTGTTTTCTTCTAGTCGCCTTGACTCACTCCTTTTATTATCTTCACTTTGTCTGTCTCTCGTACACCAACTCTGACGAAACAATCACTCGACAGTTGTAAAATCTTCAGTTCGAAGCGACGTATCTTTCACGACAACAGTATTACAGACACACAGCTGTCTCGCGCTCACTGGCACACTGACCAACTCATGTCTGTTACTCTCTCCTCTGTTGTTTCCTCGCCTTCTTATATAGCCTGGACTTTCTCTACTTTCACAAAAACGCTGGCCGACGGATGACCCTCGAAGGTTCCTTTGCTGTGCGCCGCACTCTTTGTTGTTAGTCATGTATACACAAACAGTCGCACGAGGCAGCCTGACCTGGGTGGCTCTGTTATCTCGCCGGCCTAATATGTGATGTGAAGTAGTTTAGCGCCGGCCGACCCTTGTTGTGCGCCGCGTCCAGCAGAGTATTCATTTCAAATATTGTATAAATAAGTATATAAAGATAAAATAATACATACATGAAAGTGTGCTTATAAATATCATTTTTAGAACAATGATATTTACTGTTATAAATATCTAATAACATATTTTCATTCCCGCAAAGTTGAACAGATGAATGTTGTAAACAATTAATGCAGACGGAAGTAGAATAAAGGGAATAAAAAGTTAACAATAACAAAGACAGTGAAACTATCAAGACAGATACCTGCATTTATTCAGTTTGCGAATATTTCTATTCCGAATGGGACACTTGAGAGACTAATACAATACTCTGTGTATATAAACTAATCAAGAACACAACAAAGTATAAGATACTGAAATGAAAGTTTGTGCAAATGCTCAATGGCTAGAAACGAATGTGTAAAGCAGTATAACTCCAGCGATATTATTTTAACAATCGCTATTTGAAATTCAAGCTTGTGTCGTAGTAAATTAAATAAAAACACACAGACTCTGGTAAAGTTTTGTTAAATCCAAGAGTTAAGTATATGGATCAATAACCATGAACCGGGCCCCCGAACAAGGCAAATCTGGGCGTGTAGCCAAACCACCCCAATTCGTGTTTGGTAGCAAGTAGTTCTGCCTCTCAACAACTTCTTGATACTTCTCTCCACCCAAAACTTATTTTTACACTCCCGAGCAAGAAAATACCACTAGCCTCAGAAGCGGCAAACGGTCATATTTCTGACACCCGAAGTATTGCAGTTGTTAAAGGAAGTCCAGCAAATCCTCGCAAGAAATGCATAATGCATAAAACTATACTCTTCATTTTTGAACGTGCTAATCCTACAGCATTTTATAATTTCATTAATTAAATTTCGCATTCTAAAATAGCCATTAAAATGTAAATTGTATAGCATAAAGTTCAAAAATAAACAATTAAAATGAAAGATTCTTCTCCTACTTCCTCTATCGCTTCTGCCTTTACAGCGTAGGGTTGGCCCTGTCAATCTACTTTCTCCATTTCTCCCTATACCTCATCATTCTCGTCATATCCCTACACGTTCCAATCTTTTCCATTACATCTTCCCACATTATTCGGGATAAAAATTAGTTTTGATAATTTTCACAGATGTATTGCCTTAATGGCTGGCCCCGTAGCGCAGTTGGTAGAGCACCTGCCTGCTGTGCAAGGGGTCCCGGGTTCGATTCCCGGTAGGGGGATAGGAATGTTTTTCCAGCCAGGATTATTCCTCATCCTTCCCTGAATCTGGAAGTATAATGGCGGCGCCGTGGCTGAGGGGTTAGACCATTCGTCTACCACCTAGACGGGACCTGGATATGGTATTCGAAGCGGCGTCCGGGCGGTTTTCTCCAGGTTCTCCGGTTTCCCCGTCATTCATTCTACCAATCGCTCCATTATCACCCTTCCAATCATCCATTTCGCCTGCATTTCATATACTCTTCCTCACTATCATACCTGGTGCTTGTCTGACCACCTGCTTCCAGGTCTTCACTCTGTCTGGTCCAGAGATCCCTCTGCTCCCCGACAGGCGTCTGACCCTAGGCCAGGCTTGTAAGTCCTAGGGGGCGACAGCCCTCCATACGCGGAGGGCAAATAGATAAAGAAGTATTATGAATATTTGTAATAAATTAATATTTTGTGTTTACAGTTTTAATAATATTAATTAGAGTGCCTAAAGCTATCCATAGGCACAGAAATTGACTAAGCACGCTACTTCTTGTCTGGAAAAAAAAAAAAAAGGAATTAATGACTACAATGAGAATTAGGATAAGAATTAGAATTAGAGACTACAAAACTAGTATTCGTTACTCCTTTAATGCCCTATAATCTCATTGTTACTACAATGAGAATTAGAATTAAAGACTACAAAACTAGTATTCGTTACTCCTTTAATGCCCTATGATTCCCTGAAGGTTTTCTTGGGCAACATATTGTGACTTTGGTGGATGTAAAGTAAAGAAGACAGATGTAGTCGAGATAAAGAAACACTTTTATTTCCGTAAACAGTAACTTTGTACACTCGTTGCAACAGCAAGAAAGTCTTTACCGATTCACCAACAGCACGGCTCCGAATTCGTAACACAAAAACTACTGTCCCTTCTCACACTTTACCGCTATTTATATCTCCCAGGCCTATTCTGGAAACTTCAGGAAAGTTCAGTTATTATTGCGGTGAAATACAAAGCAGAAAATTCCAGAAGTCTCTATCCCTTTCTCTCTTTCGGCAAGCGCCCCAACAATGCGGCCATTCTCTGTCTCTTCCCTTCGGCTCCTTTGCGGTAGTGCCGACAATAATGCGATGGGCGACACTGCTCCCTCCTCAAGGCTGGTCGTTAGGCCAGGTAGGCGACTGGCTGGGCCCCCCCTCCCCAGTGCGGCAATCAGATGCGGCGGGCGCGGTGACAATATTTATAAACAAGAGATATACAGAAGTCCGATCAAGTAGGGTAGCTCAGGCGGAAAACCTGAGCCGGTCCTCGTAGCCGTGATCGCTAAAGCGGATGTCTACGGATCTCTGCCGCCCAGAGGGTCGCAGGTTCCTTATCAGGCTCGGGCATGTTTGTTTGAATGTGTTCGTAAATGTGTGCATGTGACAGAATAAAAAGGAGTAAACGGTCAGAGACAACGAGAAACGAAACATAAGCAAAACATAATGTTTTTAAACAAGTGGAAACGTTATAGAGCTAGCTGCGCTACGCCTACTACCACCAGATCTGGCCACTCCTCGTGCTTTCCCCCTTCATCCCTTCTTCCGAAGGTTTATTTGGCGCAATAGTCATTGAGACATTTAAAAACTATAATTTAGTCTATTAATATATCTAAGGTTATTGCTTTTGAAGGAAAGTTTCCAGCTCAACCAAAAATAGTCATTAATAACGAAATAATAGAACAAGTCAGCAGTTTTTATTACTTCGCGTCAATAAAAAACTTAATAATTTCCAACAAATGTGTGGAACATATTTAACGTGTGGAACTAGTCAAAGAAATTAAGAAACAATACTAGAAATGAGACAATTATGAAATTTTATATAGAGCCTGCAGTACCTGTGTTTTTATATGGTAGTAAAAACTGGATCCTCAATACATCTTTTAAAAGGAGGTTAGGAACAGCTGAGATGCAATCAGTTGCTCAGTCGAATATCAGGTTACACATTACAGGATCATATACCTAATATTTAAATACGATATATATATAAAGTTAATGGACTGGTTTCAACACAGAAAGAATAGACAAAGTCAGACTTGCAAAACTAACACTGCAATACAAACAAGAAGGATGGCGTTCAAGAAGACGGCCAAAAACCAGATGGGAAGATGTCTGCGTGGGAACAGACTTTATAGCCTAACGTGAAAGTGGAAGAAGAAGAAAAGAAGTCCTTGCCCTAGCCGCAATGCTGAAATCCTCTTTCCCTCTTTCCATTCATCTGAAGTAAAGCCGTTAGAATTGTACTTCTTGGGTTATCTTGGTGACCTCGTGTGCAGCACAATGAATCGGAAGTAGAGCTTTTAGCAGGAGATGTAATGCCGTTAGGGCCACACCAATCTTCGATCGGGTGCAACAGCCGAGGGTACAGTGTTGCCATGTTTTCACTTAATTGGATGTACAGTGTGAATAATGAGTGACAACTGCATGGTGCGCATTTATTAATATACCGGGTAGAAGGGATATAAATATTCGCCACGGCGGTGATTCCATTGATAGAGATGAATGAAATGTATTAAGCCATATTACTTTGTGACTTCTCATTTCAACATGAAACTTTTCACGCATTTTGTGACATTATAACTCATGCACAATAAGACTACGGAAAATTCTATTGAAATGGGCGACAGAATTGCAAGATTTCCGATTCATTTATCTTCACTTTTACTGTATCTACCATGTGAGTTGCTAAGCACTATAAGAAGTGCTGTATTCTACCCAAACGTCGATGTTGAGATTCCAATGAAACATGATAGAGACCCTGAAAAAAAAATATTTTTAGAAAAACCGCGCGCATGTGTATTTGCCTGAAAATAATGTCACTAAACGAAATGTTGCATAAATACAGAACTTGATATTTAAACTCAATATATCCAAAAGATGCGAAACGAAGATATTTTAAAAATCGCCCAAATGTAAGTTTAACCGTTTTTCTACATATAAAGATGTTCCACATTATTATTTACGTTCCCAAAAAGGACTCTAGCCGATTTTGATTAATATATCACGTGCTGAAGATATTTAATTCGTAAAGAAAATGTGCATCAATTTTCTGAAGTTCTCTTCTTTAGGAAGGAATTTTGTGAAAGTTTGGTAACACTTAAGCTTCATGAGACAGAGAAAATCTTAATATGCAACAAGTTTGGGTCTCCTTAAAACAAAATTTATTTAAAATAACGTTTTAATAGCATTAGCTATTTCCGAGATATTTGTTACTATCAGTTCGATTTCTTTTTTCATTTATTTGTCATGTTAGAATGACTATCACATTCGCAGATGTCGCAGATGTCATGGAGAGACATCCCATTTCCAGGTCAGCGCATAGCTACCCGTTTTTAAACATTTTAAACGTTCTTAAACAGTTTTTGCAAAAATAGTTTGTAGAATCTACGATAATGGTGAGGAGATCCTGTTGAACTAATACATTAGAAGTTTCTGTATGCGCTTCATTTCGCTCAAATTGAGCACTTTTATTTCGTGGTAATCATAATTTCTGTAACCTGAATAACTAACCACATATACGTTTCAGAGTATATTCCCCACTTCTCTTTAAAGTAGGTTACTAGCGTTTACGTTGTGTTTGCTTTTATTTTTGAGTCTGTAAATAAGATGCTCCTAAAACAATTTCATTAGATTGTTGTACATAAGACATTTATTTACAAATGTATTTTGCTAAACTGCTAAACAAAAGTACCCCTTTCTTTTGTTTTTATTAAACACTTCCAAAATAATATTGTAAAAAATGAGAAACACCAGTTACTGCTAATCACATTTTATTGCCTTCTAGTCAGCGTAGCGTCAGTTACGTCACTTTCTTGCCAACTCAGAGCAACAGCACAACCGTCGAATCAAATCACAATAAAGAACTGTCAGATTACGACTCGCACTGAACTGCATTTGGCACGATTCACTGGCACTATCCACTAAACGTTTGGTTGACGTTTAACTCACAGTCCACTAGAACACTTCACTACAAGGACAACTAGTACAACTTTGTCTCTGGGCACGAGCGAGTCCCTTACATAGTGCCTCATAGAATGACAGAGTTCTGGAAGTGGAATGTTCTGGAGTGAATGAGGAGGAACAGTCTAGACGTAAAATGGCACACAATAGCTATTGTTTCTGCATGCCCCATTGTCCTGCCGGAGGACGGGTCATTAAGGCAGGTAAGCGCCTCCGACTTGCTCCTGCCATTGGTAGAGCCTAGGCCGCAGCCCGCCAACTCTCACCATCAACACTCGGGCCCAGGGCCGCCGTGTAATTATTAGTGCGATTGCTTTGAATATTCAGTTTATAAAAAGCAACCGCTTAACTTAAAATTATTTTGTTTCATTCAACGTTTAAAAAAAGTCTCTTTCAGTTTCAATTACTTCCGTTAACATTAAAGATTTCGCATAAAATACATAAAGAACTTACTTGGCAACTGAACGCTATAAGCAAAATTAACATCAATCCCGCAATG
Source organism: Tenodera sinensis (assembly GCA_030765045.1). Lineage (NCBI taxonomy): Eukaryota > Metazoa > Arthropoda > Insecta > Mantodea > Mantidae > Tenodera > Tenodera sinensis. Next base: position 146,966,770 of record CM060966.1, read on the forward strand.
CAGTAAAACAGAGAGACAAGAAACAGAGTACTCTGCTTCGTGGCAAAGCTGTCAAATTTTATTCTCTCACCCACCAGTAAGGAAAATGTGCTGCTGCCACGCTGCTCTGCATTTCAAAGGGTTTTATATAAATCTATCCGAGAAAAAAAGGGGCTCGTTGAGTGTTATTTCTGGTATAGGTACACATTCCACTTGGTGCATATATGACATTGACATATGACATTGATCATGGAGTAAGAACAAACGAATCTGGTCTTTCCTTTGTTTTGAATTTCTTGTGTTTTCTTAGTACTTGTTACTGGGAATAAACAAGATTATATTGCCCTTTCTTTAATTAATATTATTTCTCCCCAGTGAGATTTTCTCAATAAATAGACGACGAGGTGGTCCGAATGTGACAACGGGAAGTCACTCAGCTGCATTAATGAAAAATTATCCTTACAATCTCTGGTATTTGTGATTGTTTAACAGTGCTTTTGCACAGTATTTTTCAGAATTTCTATTCTAGTAAGTGTCCTGGAAGTTTTAATTATCTTTGTGTAGTATTATTCAGATGCTTCTAAAGTAACGAATGGCTATTTGGCAAGTGCAACCTAAACTTAATTGTTTTAGAGATAAACGTCTCACCACGGGCAACGCACATTAATCTTATTTGTATAAGTTTCTATTGGGTAACAGATAAAACAAACGTTAATAATTTAAGGGGCCTGGGATGTCATTACGGAGTTAGGTAAACTAACACATGATATAGATATACTATAGATTCTGCTTACACAACTATCGAATGAATGGCAACCAAATCTGGAATGGTTATACTTTATGAGTCTCTGAGAATAACGACTATAAACGTAACAAGTTAATGCGTGCTTATGCTGTGCAAAAGTGATACAAGTGACTGCTCCTTAAGTGAAAATGCTGTAACTCATAACGCATATTGCATTTTTCTCCTGTGGTATTTGAGGTTCTTCAGCAGCGCTTCTGCACAATGTTTTGTTGGTGATTTTATTCGTTTGTTCTTTATTCTTTATCCTAAGAGTTTTGACTGTTTAAGTGTATTTAGTAGTAATTTTCAAGTGTACACATGCAAAGCTATCAGGCAAGTTCAACCTAATTGTAGAGATAAATCGTCAAACCAGATGAAACGCCGGGTATTTCAGCTAGTAATGTAAGTAAAAATAAATTTCAAATGTGATTCACTTTCAAGGGAAATAAAGGGACATCAAAACTAATCGGATTTGTCATTTTTCACGATATTTTTGAGAATTAGCGGCGAATGAATGCGAATCTTTAGTGTAATAATGTCTGTAATGCTGCGTATCTTTATTCACGTATGTAAATCAGTAAGCACGGTGAAGAAGAGGGTGTAGTTTGGTGTGCATTCCTACCATTAAGAACACGTGCAATTGTGGGTGCAAATATTTTACTTATGTTGCAGTTTTATAAATAATTCCATAACAATAACTTTTTACAGTATCCAACTATTACACATACACCCACACACACACACAGGTCGTAGAGAAGCGACTCTTATGAGAACAGGACATAATAGTTAATTGCGTAACTAGTGTAAATCTGACTGAGTTACACGAGCAGGTATACATTTTTACGAGTTTCGCAGTGAAAAGATTATATGTACACATGTTTTACATAATGTTTTATGCATTTTTAGCATTAAAATAATGTAAAAATAATTGATAAATGTGCTAAATGAAAAATTATGATGTACCAAAGAACACAAATGTATGACGTAATATGGTTGCTAAACAGATGTTTCATTTATTTCAACACTTATAGAGGAAAATAGAAGGCAATACAAAAATAATGAAAATATGAATTTTATTCCGTTTGACATTTTAAACGAAGCCAGAAAAGGGGTAATTTCGCATGATTTATGTCATCATAATAAGCTTTTTTGGTGCTAGGATTCCATAAAACAATTTCATTACCACCAAACAGGAAAATTCTGAAAATTTGCACAAATTTTAAATTATAGAACTAATAACATGAAAAATCCGGAAAATAGTCACAATATCGCTTTTCATGCTGCTGCACATCATGGAATTAGAATTGGCTGTACATTGATTTGATTGTTAGAATGTTCTTTTAAAAGTTAAGACGAATACGTATTGAAGTCGCTGTGTACGTACACGTGTGATGCTTTTTAAGTTAATCTACGTTTCAGCTGTAAAACTATAGCGAAGGAGAAAGTTCCATATTACTGCTGCTGTTTGCTCTGTGTGACACCTCGCTCCACGTAGCTAGTAAAAGAATATACTCTTTTAGCAGCATATTTTATTTGCTCTGTTGTCAGAACCACGTACATACGTTCTCAGACTGAAATGCAGTTACAGCGCACACCTCCGTATATCGTGGTATGTCGTATTATAACGTGAAACAGTGTTCACGTTTTAAACCAACATTGCATGCTTACATTACAACTAAACAAATGTGTGTGTTCATTTTGTTTTTGTTCACGTGGAATGAATCTGAAAGGCAGACAGACGAGGTTCTTCCAATTGAATAATCTTAGCACCCTATGTGTAATCTGCTACTTCATTTTTTGTTCTGCTATTTATTGATAAGACATGATAAAGAAGGTCTTTGGTATTTCCAAGTTTATATATTATGCAGCTCCCGTCTTGAAATTCTTTGAATTGCTACTTTTAGACCTAATAGCAAAAAATACTAAATCGATATTACCTACATATTCATAATCGTATGTGCACTTCAAGCTCCGGATTTCCTGGAGTTTTTCGCCCAGCGTGAATGATTTGGTATTTACAATACAGGAAATCTGCAGACGCATTACACAAAGGCACCCAACAAATAAAAAAGGAAAAAGAAACGGAATTGAAGGTGGCAGCGGTGACGGAAGGAAACTATTTGACCTAGTTTATGTACACCTTTCAGCGTACAATGGTGTAAGGGTAGCAACAGAAAGAAATAGGCCAGGGCTGTCAAACATGCCGATATCATTTCAAAGAGTCCATGGATTTCAAGTCATGTTGCTATTTACGATCAGTTTTACATAATGCGACACCAAGGATTATTATTACGATTATTATATAATTAATAATAATGACGATGATGATAATGATAATGATAAGGATAAGGATAAGGATAACGATAACGATAAGGATAATGACGATGACGATGACGATGACGATGACGATAATAATAATAATAATAATAATAATAATAATAATAATAATAATAATAATAATAATAATAATAATAATAATAATAATAATAATAATAATAATAATAATAATAATAATAATAATAATAATAATAATAATAATAATAATAATAATAATAATAATAATAATAATAATAATAATAATAATAATAATAATAATAATAATAATAATAATAAACTATTTGAAGCTTTCACGGCGATGATTGTTAAAGCTTCTCGGGTTACCAGGCGCGTGATATATATTATTTCAAGCTCAATAGCCATCATCAAGAAGTGAATAATAAATGGTCATTTATTTTATACATATTACACAGTTGGTAGCCCGAGAAACTTTAATTAATTACGAATATTCTCTGTTAGCGTGTAAACGGGTAAAAATTAAGATAAGATTGAAATATATTTTCAAAGGTAAGATACTGTTAAAATACAACAGAACGAATTTCTTGATGGAATGTCATAATAGATCGTCCAAGAAAAGGCACTATAAACCAATTTGAAGAAGAGACTTAAACGGGCCGCTCAAGAGATGGCTGGATATTAGAGATTCCAAACAGGCGAAAGCACCTTATCGCTGAAAGGAATAGCAGCGCAAAAGGAGGGTAGGGTACAAAACTGATGTTTATATTTGTATATTTTTTACATTTACTAAAATTCAAGATTATATATAATCTCTGTGGAATAAGTGCTGGATTGGCAACCCTGTCCAAGATTTTCTTGAGCTGATAGAGGTGGCCTCAAATGACCTGGTACTATACTTATCTTTACGTTATGTTTGATCTTTTCTACTCTTTTCCACATGGTGACTCGTGCTAAGATCAAAGATACCCCCTCGTAATACATTAATGCTTTTATACGTCAAAAGATAGGTATACAAAGTTGTTGCTGTACTTATAGTTGTGGTTAGGTTGTATAAGTTTGCACGAAGTAATGTTTTTCTTTATTCTTGACCTGAAGACGAGTACAGTCAGTCAACTTTTTACAAACGGTAAGAATACATATGATAACTTATAGGCTGATACTATATCCATAACAAATTATCTGTAATACGTAGTGTCTTAGAAAACTGTGATTAATGTTGCATAGTGCAGAAGGTCAACAGAATGAATGGGATATCGTCAAATGAATAAGACATGGCTCGTATTGTTCACCGCTAGGTGATCGATTTCGTTGCTCGTTCACCCTGACCTCAGAGAGCACAGGTGTTTTCACAGGCCTAGAAATGTTACCTCGTTATTGTAACTGATGAGAACCCTCGTGTTCCGGATCGCTAACTCGTGTTCAGTATACTGTAACGGCAATGTTATCTGTGTAGAAATGTGATTCATCCTGAACATATTCCTTGTTAGCTTCGTGGTGGTCGTCATCATCATTAGGTCTACGACGTCCAATCGCTACTTAGAGCAAAGCGTACAGAATGGGAAGGCAAGCATGTAGCGATAAGGGCTCAAGTATATGTGGTGACCACAAAAAAAAAAAAGGTTAATATTCTGAAGTAATGGCACTTTTGACCAACCCCCCAAAAAAAAGTGCGAAACAGTAAAGATGCGCTAAATTAACGTGGCCATCACCAACGAATAATAATAATAATAATAATAATAATAATAATAATAATAATAATAATAATAATAATAATAATAATAATAATAATAATAATAATAATAATAATAATAATAATAATAATAATAATAATAATAATAATAATAATAATAATAATAATAATAATAATAATAATGATGATGATGATGATGATCCAGGCTTTATGGTTAAAAGATAACTGTTTCCGTAGTAATAATAATGCAAAGCTTACGTTGCCGCACTAAGCGGAGGTTTGCTGTAGGTGAACGCTAGATCTATTATAACCAAGCGCGGTCTATAAGCGTTACCACTGCTCAGAATCTATCACCATAAACGTTCTGCTCCTTTAGCATCTTAAGTCCTATATATATGGTTATCTGAAAAAAAAATACTCAGAGCTTTGCTAATCCTAATAATTTAATTCCTTTCCACATTTTCAGAATATGCCTAAGCAACTCTGTAATTGTGTTAATCAGGATATATCTCCGTTCAGAATCTAATTCGCAGAAACTGAAGTTATCTTGTGGAACAAAATGAAGACGTATAACAAATTCCAAGTATGTTCTGTGGCATGGAGCAGGTACATATATTTAAAACACACAGCAAGGAATATTATGTTTTTAAAAATGGCCACTGCGAAGAAAGTATTTTCCTCACAAAATGTGTATTTTAATAAGCTCTGCATTCTTTCTGCAGTAAATTGTCTATATCTTCTGATTTCCTAGATGTATAAATTATCCTCTTTCAATCAGAGTGAGGAGGAACTCACAGGTTAATCAACAAACATTTACGAAACAGTTCAAGATGTACTTTTTCTCGGTTGATAAAAACACGTTAGAGTCAGTTTGAGCAAATAAAAGTTAATTAAAAAGGTTTAGTGTAAGGTACAGTTTGAGGCTGGAGAATTGTGAAAATATTTTTGTTACACCCATAATAACTATTGGATTTAAATACGAAGCGTTGAATTCACTGAAATATTCATTTTGGATATGCTGTTCATAGACACACCCGCCACCGCCACCACCACCGCCGCCGTCGCCACCACCACCGCTGCCGGCACCACCATCACCGCCACCACCACCGCCGCCTCCGCCGTCGCCACCACCACCACCGCCACCACCGCTGCCGGCACCACCATCACCGCCACCACCACCGCCGCCGCCGTCGCCACCGCCACCACCGCCGCCACCACCACCGCAGCCACCACCGCCACTGCCAGCACAACCACCAGCACCACCACCACCGCCATCACCGCCACCGCCATCACCGCCACCGCCACCGCCATCACCGTCACCGCCATCACCGCCGCCATCACCACCACCACCACCACTATGCGGGCACATGAGTGCAGTTAGACCTTAAAATGTGATCTTCAGCAAAAGTTTAATATCTACTATTTATGCGCCGTAGAGTATTACTTTCACTTACCATGGTTAACCCGTGGATAAAATAAAAATAAGCTTTCTTTATTGTGTTATACATTAAAGAAGGATATTCCAATTGTTCTTTCTAACTGGAACTTTGAATTTCTCCACATAAATCTTGAATGTAGAGTTATTGTAGAGATAGACGATAAAACGGTAATGACAGACTAGAATGCTTCACACATTCAGTGCTTAGTATCGTTTGGTATTAAAACATAGCAGAGAGGAATTTTTCCAGACAAAAGGGCATCATTTGTCTTTAAACAACATGATAATCTCAGAATGGGGAAATAGCGCCATTAAGCTGTTGTGGAAAAGTGTATAAATGCAGAAAAGCCACAGGTCAAATGGGACAAAGTTTCATTAACTTCCAAATGGCAGTAGTGAGGGAATCATAAACAGTGATCTGCATTGCTCTTGATTATCCTTATTACTCTGTTAATCTGCTTTGTTTTCTACATATAACGTATTTTAGAAATCACTAGGGAATACTGGCTTTAATGTTAACGGTCCAAACATTTCCCTTTTTTAATTAACATGTTTCATACATTAGCATTTAAATGAAATATTTAATTAAGCACACTATATGTAGCATTATTTGTTTACGCTATGTAAATTGGTACATTAGTGAGTGTAAAAGCTGGAATATTAAAATTTCATGGAATGAAAGTATTATACTTGCTTTGCATATCACGCATAAGCCATGAAGGGGTGTGGAGTGCTTTTTCCTTCATTTTTATTTATTTTATACTGCCCGGAATAGTTCATCTAACCTTGGATTGTCTGGTTGCAGTGACAAATAACAATGTGAAAATCCTATTTCTGACACAACTGTGACAAATGACAATGACCAGTTACCTTTTCTGTTGCTTTATTTCCATGAAAACTAAAGCTCAGAAACATGGTCTTCTTTGTTTTATTGCTAATACAATTTATAACTTGTAGCTGTTCTGTCTTATCGTAACCTTAACATGCAACAATACTGCTAGCATGGCCGCGCCGAGTGGTTAACCATTCGCTTCTGACCAAAGCGGCCCGGGTTCGATCCCAGGCAACCGCATGTGGGACTCGTGCTGGACGAAGCGGCGCTGGGGCGGGTTTCCTCCGGGTTCTCCGGTTTCCCCTGCCATCTCAATCCACTGGTGCTCCATCTTCATTCCATGTATCATCAGTGTCACAGCCTGCGGTGCCGTATGTAGTAAAAGCGGGCGTTAAACACTACAATGCTGCTCGACCGTTCACCAAACTCTGACACGACGATGAACTGCCCAAGGATACTCAACTCTTTCTCTCACTGTACAACACACACACACACACACACACACACACACACACACACACACACACACACACACACACATACACGCACATACACGCACACACAACCTGTCTCATATAACACTTAGCACTCTGAAAGACTACTCTCAATACTTGCTGGCTTACATATACAGGCGAGAATGACGCAGCACGGATTTTTCTCGAAATCTACCATTTCTGAAAATTCTCATAAACAAGCAGGCATTTGAAAATTTTCCGAACAGGCTGTAAATGCCTTGTTCTGACTCACATAGTCTTCTTTGTTCTGACTGCTCCATTGTCGTCGGGCCACTTTGCAAGCAGTAGTGTGATACCTTGACCTCGAGTCCATGTGGCGTACGACCGCGGCTGGCATCACAATACGCTATTGGGCTTAATGTATATAGCCAGTAGTTATTAAACTACTTAAGTAAAGTTAAAATCAAATTAACACCAAATCTCTTTTCAAAATTAATATATTTAAAGGTAATCGATGCAACATTAATAATAAATACTCACATGAATTAAAGTAAATCATTCTTAAACTTAAATTACAGTCCAACAAAATGAAAATTTCTTTAAACAAGAAAATTATTGTGTTTTAATGTGCTCTACATTTCACCTGCACTTAAGGTTTGTGTCTTATGGTATCTGCATACGACTCGTATACCAGTAACCACTTAGCAGGTTTTAAATACACTCTGAATGATTATGAAATTATTTTCTGTACTAACGTTGTGAGCGATGAGCTTTTTATCTCCAGGATGTGATATTGCCTTGCCTTTCAACTCGCTACAATTCACTTCGTGATCAATCTCCTCTATCCGACGTAATTTTCAGCTAAGGTGTGTCAGCACGTCTGCCTCCGGCGAACTCTTTGAGAGAATTGATGCAAATTTTTCCGTAAGTATCGATTTCTCTTTACGTTGCTATAGCTCAGAGTAATCGATTTGTTACGTATTTATTTTTGGTGGAGGAGTGACAAAATATACACGTATTACCTAGCATATAGAACAACCTTAATTCAAATGTAGTTTTTTCTAACGTACCAAAATAAAAGCGATTGAAAATATACACAGTAACATTGACGCCCAATTAATGGCAAGTAGATGAATTAATACCAATGTGGAACAATATGAAAATAATTTACACTCATTATTGAATTTAGGCAATACATTACTAAGGTCTTAGAGAACCCGCCTGTGTGGTGCGGTGGTAGCGTGTCTGCCTCACATTCAAGAGGTCCCCAGTTCGAATGTCGGTTAGGGTGGGTTCGGATAAGACATTCTTCCGGGTTTTCTCTTACCTGAGAAGACACATTTCGAGTAACTTTAAGCTCTATGGACCTCGGGCTCATTTGATCACCATTTCACTAATTTCATTCATTCATCGTCCGATAAGACGTATTATGTTGGAGGACGTTAAGGTACAAAAAATACCTTTTAACTCCGGAATGAGAAGGACGCAGCCGGCTACTTAAAACAAACAGACCTAAGCACTTTACTGCGCATGACAATATCTCAAGCTTTTAATCTTTGAAATAAAATCCTTAGCAACGTTTTTTTTTTTTTAATAAAAAATACGAAACATTTTCATACACGAAATTATAGAAGAGACAATACTTTAAAAATGCCCATCTAGAAATAGAGCTTGAGATTCTATTCATTTACATTCCTCACAGATAGCCTTTCAGTTCAAATCTCAGATTCAGAGGACCTCAAAAAGCATATTTCTGGGTAAAATTTAGAAATTCTGGAGTTAATTTTTGGTCGAACCGTATTGCAGTAGTACTTCTGCTTTAGATACCCAAGCCAGAGAAAGAACATAAACGTGTTATCTCCATAGCTATAAAGGTGGATGGATAGGATTTACTGTGGCCCACATTTGATAGCTATGAAAATTAAAAACTCCGTCAGGAGTAAACCCAGCTTAGTTTGTAAACAAAAGATTATTTAATCCCTTAGAGTCTAACTTATTTTAAATAACATTTATTCGTAATTTTTAAAATTCTGTATCCTGGCTAGAGTTGCACTCTACCGAAACTAGAGTAGCGTAAATGTTAGGGAAACAAACATAATACAGAATACAACGAATTAAGAAATTTAATGAGAAATTCAAACATAATGATCACCGAAAACTGTGATCAATAGTTTAGTCACTGTGGTCAAAATAAAAATTGCACTTTTGGGTTAAATATAACATTACTCCCGATCACTATGTGTGCCTTCAATTTGAACTGTAGTATACTTAGAGGAGCTTCTGTTTTTGAAGACACTAACGCTGTGTAGCTTAAGCGGCCCTTTATATACCCTCTCTCAGTTTCGAGAAGGTTCAAAGATCAACGTTTCCTGTTTCTAGAGGACGCTAGTAAAACAGGATAAAATATATACAGCGCGATCTGTATTGAGGTAATGAGGTGTGTAGCAAATCCAACAACCCGTAACGTGTAACTGACCAATTCCACTAGGAAAACTACCATACTTACCAAAATAGCCTTCCAGTTGAGAATAAATATATAATTTGCGGAAAACCCCATGCTGTCCTCCATATACGGGCTTTACGAAATTATCGATCTTCTCATTTTTTTAAGAAATTAAAAGTTTTCTTTCGTTGCGTTAATTACACATGATTGGAGCTAACCTTGCGTTAATTTAAAAATATAGTATACTAGCAATTGGAAAACTTAATTTTATTGAATCATTGTGTATTGAAACCATTGTTGGTGTTTTTGCATCGAGGTGACATCTAATACATAAAGCACTTTTGAAGATAATTTATCGATCTTTGAAATTTAAGAGCAATTTAATGGAGAGCTTCCTAAAATGTAGCGATGCTTAGCACTGCTAACCAAAATTAAATGTGTGCTAAATACCAAAGTTCAGGACATAAAGATATACATAAAGCATATGAACCTTCGCCTATAAGTATAACCTAACATTTTCAGAATCATTGAATTACTCTTCAACAGACTTAGGGAGAAGAAAAAATTCCAAATCCCTTTCTTTCCTTACACTTTCCTGGAAACTATCCAACTCCACCCTCGAGATCATCACACCCTTCCAGGACTCATTTTGTGTTTATAGCCGTACGTGATAGGTCCCGACACGGAGTTTTATCACGTCAGAAGAGGCAACAAGTACGAGAGACTTACAACAATCTCTTAGATACAATCTGTTTAAGTTTCAAATAAGAGAAGAGTCTATTTATCTGACCCAGTTCTACACTACATCTGACAGCCATGCAATCAAAGTATCTTCTAACACGGATATATGAAACCTTATTCCACAACTTCGTTCACGGGCGTTTTCCAGCGAAGTTACCTTCAACGTTTTATACAACATCTAACATGAACTATCAATTCTTTTATGATTTAGGGTATAGTACTATATATTATAGGGAGGTATTTATAAATTCCATATGGGTTGTTTTTTCTAAGTATAAATAAAACTAACCGAACGGGACTGCTCGCAGTAACGTGTGAGGTTAGCATTCGGGAGGCCGTAGGTTCGATCCCTCCGTCCGGCCTACCTGACTCATCCGATTTTTGAGGTTTTCGCGGGGGACTGCTTCGAGTTTCCATGTTGAAAGCATCCCATAAATTAGATGTTCCTTAGCTAACGTCAAGTTATCACGGAGGATGAGAGATTAACTTTGCAAGTTTAACAGACTATTTCGTGGAACTTCATACACAAAAAGAGTTTTAGCACAAATCTTATGATAATTTGTGTTTAGGAAAGCCCGGTTGGTTGTAAATTAGAGAAAATAACTTAAAAGTGAGTATTGTCACAATTGGTGTCAGGAGTGCGACGAAAACCACGAAAGCAAGATGGAAGAATTCATGAAACAACTACTGGCTAGCATGGCAGAAATGAAGGCAGAAATAAGACAGTGAATTCCGGAATGCAGCAGATAGAAACAAAAATGAAATCCGGAATGCAGAGGATGGAATGCGGAATGGAAAAGTGATAACTGGAATGTGCGATACAAAGTTAGAGCTATCGGTAAAGATCGACAGTTAACTGATTGGCGTGAAGGAAGCTGAGAAATATTTCGGCCAACGCGTTCATAGACGTTGAGGAACATTTTAACGCCTCGGAAGAGTGTCGACAGCAGCTTGGCTGCAACAGCCAAGGGAGATGCTGAACGACTTCGCCCTGAATAATGAAGAACTAGTGAATAAGCTCTGGTGAACCTTTCGGCCGTATATACACTCTAAGACAAAAAATGAGCACTCGGTAATCCGTTCACATTGAATAGTTGATACTCAATATGAAAAATGACAACAGAATGACGCTAAAGACACGCATTCCGTGACACCATCGTAAGCCGACCGCGGAAACGACATGGACTTAAACAAATATACGCTTCCAGAGTATGTTCTTTTTTTTTTTTTTTTTCCCCTTAGGGTGTATGTACCATGAAGTTATCTACTCAGCAAAGCGCAGATACGTCAGTGCCTAATACTCAGCGAATATCAGAACATTCACCATACGCTGACGACCGCGCTGACCATGGAGGTGACCAAGGTAACAATTGCCCTCGTCTGGAAGATCCCGGGTATTCGATTTCTGTGGGACGGGAGAAGAGCCCCGGAACATCGACAATTACCCAGAGGTGTCTGCTGGGAGTGCGGTTGGCCAGGACATCCGGTGAGGGACTAATGGTAAACTAATAAGTTTTGGAGTGAAAAGCGGCAAATCGGAGCTGTCATTGCCGACTCATAGAGATAGTGTGTGGTTTATGCAGGATAATGGACGACATCATCGCAGACCGATGGATACGCGGGAGGCTGTACGAGATATTGGTGGACACGGGTGCAGCCGTGGCCGTGTTGTGATCTGATGTGGTGGAGAGCTTGCCATCGAGGAAATAAGATCTGTCCTGCAAGAGTGTTGGCATTGAGCGACACCTTGCTTTTGGAGGAGGAGGCCTTGCCAGAGTTGACATTGGGGCAGAAAATTGTAAGTCTGTGGGTGTATGTCACGAGGTTCACTGAGGTGGTCCTAGGCTTGGACGCCCTTGGGAGTAACGAGGCAACAAATAGATGTCGGCAGGAGGGCCCTACGAGTCGGACAGCACAAGGTAAGGCCTCGAAGCACAGTGAACATGTTGAGGTCTGCAAGATAACTTTGGAGGAGGTTACGTTAAGGCCCACCAGGAGTAAGGGTTCGCGAAAGTGCACTAGAACAGGTCAGCGGTCGTAGAAACCCTTGGATGCAGGAGGGCCCAAGCTCGAGGGATGAAAGTTACATTACATTTTAATTTTGTCTCAGCTATATATATTTTCTAACATTATTTATTATACTGGTTTACATGTTTAGGTCCTTTCTTTCGTTCTACGTTTTTTAAATGCAAACTGTGAGAAGAAAATCGCAGCAATAACATGGAGGAGTGCATGAAAGTTGCAGAATCTAGATATGAGATTCTAGATTGGTAGCTTTTGGGAACGACGTGGTAATGCTACCAAACACCAGGTAAAGTCAAGAATAAAAACTTCAGGAGGTTGAACCAAGTGAGATTCGAAATGAGCTCCGTTGCGTAAGAATGACAGATTTTATTTCGTCCGCCATGCATATTCAGCAAATTTGATGCATAGAATTTTACTTTCTCTACCACGTACGTTCTACGTTTAAAAATTATTCCATTTCACTACAAAGCTCAATACTAAAATTTCATTGGAAACACATGTTTAGAGATCCTTTATTCGAAAAAAAAGTATTTTAGAAAACATCCATGTCTGTGTCACTGTATCAGTGAACAGCGTGATTCAATAACGGAAAGACGGATAAATAACAAACTTGGTATTTATGTTCAGGTCTTCTAAGGATGCGACACGAAGATTTTGAAGAAACGACCCACACCCCAGACTATCCTTTACATCGAACACCTTTAGAAAATGTTGTCTTAAAAATGGTTCAAACAATTGATTAAATTAACACATGTTTAAGGTATTTTCAGTGGCAAATGAATGTATATCTCGAATGTTATGGGTATGTCCTCAGAAGTCCTCTGCAGTCTGGGTGATTTTTGTAATTCGTAAACCGCAATAGATAAAAAAAAAGATCTTACTATATAAAATATGTAGATCTCGTTAGAACATAGAACTTTGTCAAACCATTTCTGAGATATTTCTTATTTGTTTGAATTTCATAAAACTTATGGTTTCCCAAATAGGAATACGTTATTCGTAACTTTATCTCTTGGTATTTAAAAGACAATGGAATGTCAAGGCATAACACAGTGATTAGTTCATAAAACTTTGAGTATCGCTTAAAACCTACTGTAGTCCCATATCTTCCATCTACAATAAAATTACTAATAAGGTAACTTGTGCAAATGTTTATCTCGATGAAAATATGAAGTAGATAGAGGAATAAATATTTGTAAGAGTAGTTGGCACAAGAGTAGAGAAAAACACGTAAGTGCATCTCATCAGATTTTTAATTATTGCTTGTTCTCGTATTTCTTATATAAAAACAATAGTTTTTAATGCTAAAACAGTTTTCCTACGAGAAATGGCATATATGAACCTTTAAGCATTGACATAAAGTCCACATTTCCTATTCCCGTCGCCCTGTTAAATGTCGTTTACGGAGGCACTTTGCCAAAACACACAGAACCCTCCCGGCAGTATTGTCGTTTTATTTGCTTGAATATGAACTAAAATTGAGTTGGCCAATAGAAATGTGCATAAATATCAATTATGGCAAGCAACCTAGTTTATTTTCCAGTTCCAATAAACCAAACTACGTAAACGGCTCCACTCAATGAAATAGAGAAAGCTGCACTTGAATGCTGGTCAACCCCCGCAAGTTATGGTCTTTATTACACTGCCTAAGTTGGTATTGTGTAGACTAGCTGAGATTAGTAAGACAAAAGAAAAATGGATGAACGTTGGAGTAAGTTAATAGAAATAAAAGCAAGGGGAAACCAGCACAAAGGGCTTTCTGGATTAAATATTCAGAGGGAACAGCTCAACAAATGAAACCAAGTGAGATGGTTTCACTATCAGTGTGAGGATTACACACGGGAGAAGTCTTCCGTTTCAATTCCGAGAGACTGTCACACTGATTGAATGCTTTTTCATGATTTTCCTTGGTTTTGGGGAAAATGGATTTCATTGACTTAATTTGTGTATTTCAATATAATAGTGACAATTCTTTTTCTGGGGGGTGAGGGATGGCCCTTGGTCTTGAGATAAGCTGGTGGTGAGGAGGTGCTGCAGAACTGTCAGCCTATTGAATGTCGTTCTGACGTCAGCACATGTTTCTTTTCCTCACTGAGAAGCGTAGAATAGGTCAGCAATGTTGATTAGGGAAAGGCTAGCGATATATACGACTGCAAGTTATGCTTTGTACATACATCACATACCAAGGGAAATGTCGCCGCGGCAACACGTGTGACTCGCATTCGGGTGGTCTCGGGTTTGATACCCATCGACAGACCACTCTGACTGTTGTTCCGTGTTCTTCCATGGTTTCTTCCTGTCACTAAGGCGAATTCCGGGGTGGATTCCATACCTACTCATCGGAATCCTTTCCCTTTCTTTCTCACTTCCGTCGCCATTTTTTCAGATTTGGTTGGTAGAGTGGCACGTTCCGGCGGATGCCGTCAGATGGCACAGATGCTTGCGCTCTGGAAACCCTCCTTCCCTGGCCCCTACTGGAAGTTGCTGCCCAGGCCGCAAGGGTCCGTCTCGCCGCTCTCACCCTGAGCAGAGGAAACGTTTCGATCGTGCGCTAGGTGTCAAGATCTGTAACTATTAGAGACTTCTGCGCGTCTCAGGACTTCGCTGCCTCCGTTGTCTAACAAACCTACGGTCTCACGTTACCTCATTCCTTTTCCCTGGGGAGGAGTGGTAGTCCACAATAGATTCATTTCAAGGTCTCGGTGGGTCGAGTTGTGCTTTTCCGTACCACAGTCTCTCTCTCTCTCTCTGTCTCTCTCTCTCTCTCTCTCTCTCTCTCTCTCTCTCTCTCTCTCACACACACACACACACACACACACATGCGCGCGCGCTATATACAGGCTGTTAGTTGTTCGCTATGTTAGTTTTTTTTTTCTCTTCATTTAGTTATTTTCCCACAAACCAATCATAAACTTTGGTACCTAATGTTAGTCGAAGGGAAAAACCAACGTAAACACTAATGTGTATTCAAGTACTGTTTATCAAAATATCTGCATTATCCCTAACATCCTATATATTCAATGTATTATATTATTATTATTATTATTATTATTATTATTATTATTATTATTATTATTATTATTATTATTATTATTATTATTATTATTATTATTATTATTATTATTATTATTATTATTATTATTATTATTATTATTATTATCATCCTATGGAAATCAGGACAATTATTATGGTATACAACGCTAAAACCATAAGGGAGTTCTCAGCTGTCTTTGTAGCAGCCCTTTTCCAAGAAATACAGTAACTTTAAGCTTGCTATCAGTATTCACTTCGCAAAACTATATTTATTAGCATTGAGGACAGGTTTTGCCACCTCTTAGGCTGACCTTTTATTATTCCTACATTTCATAAATATAGGGTGAATAATCTGGTTAATAGATGCAAAAAGATGTAAAAAACATAAAATACAAAATTTTGTTTCAGCATGTTTAATCCTTTTGTAAAAATGTTAATTTTTTTCACCGGTGTAAATGGCAAGGCTGAACTGATGGAATTAGTCTTCGCACAGGACAGCGGTCTGTGTTGCACCCGAAAAACGTGTGATTTGAGAAAGTACTGTCCTGAGATACAAACAAAACACTCGCCCAGTGGGTTTACCGTACCGCTGAGATGGCTACTTTCTGGACAAATCCAGATAAAAAAATTATGCGTGGCAGGTATGAACGTTACTGAAATTGTGTATTCGTTCAAGTAATAATGAAGATTCAGTTTTCCATTGTTAAAGAAGTAGAAAAATGAAAAAATCGAAACCACGTATCTTAGGGTTGAAACAATGTTTGCATAAAGGGATATAGATTTTCCCAATAATGCCCTTATCATCATCCATTACGAGCTAAAACAATAATTGCTTTAAATACACAAAATGTATATCAAGGTCTTCCTCTTCATTTTCCTAAAACAGTTGCCTTCTTTTGTGGATTACCGGTCTGAACTAGCACTAATGATCTTCTTGTGAGCTGCCATTCTACCCACTAATGCTTATACCTGGCGCATGAGTTTGTCGCCTGTCATTTCCTTTTCCCATCACGTTTAGTAACGCCTTCACTAACCCTCCTCCCATCAGAATGTGTTAGAATGAAAACACGCGTGTGACACTGCCCACAATTAAAGCTTGTTAACATTAAATTGTGGTTAAATTCCTTAGAATTGAGGTAAAAAGACCTATAGCTTGTTCACTCAATGTTCATAGTAAAATAATAAACTATGTATATTCATTCGTCAAGAGGCTAGATGGTTACAAATATTCGACACAAATTGTTTTCTTCGGGCAATCGGCCCTTTATTGACAACAATTGTATTAGACGTATTTGTTACACTTATCACATGGAATCCCTGGTTAACCCGTGGCCGACGGAGCATCATCTTCCATTCGATTTAACTGACTTTAGTTCGCAGGTTTTGTTATATGTTTCTTGCCTCAAAATAATATGATTCTGATTCATTATTGTGCTAGCTTAAATACCAAAGTATAAGGAGGCGCAACCAACATTGAGTAAGCGAAAACATTATGTTGAACTATACATCGTTAGGTTTCCGTGGGCTCAAAACGTACAATGCAGAGTTAAATTCGCCGCGGTACACAGGGGCAAACTAAAGTGAATTATGCTCCTAAGCTGTATACATCTTCCTGCGTTGTTCCAGTGAAGGTACCGAGGTTAATTAATAACAGAAATGTCTTCATGCACGACTGCCTTGTGTACCTTCAGCCAAAACTCAATACAGCCCTGGCCCTCGGACGTATACCTACGTAATGTAATCTGCTGGAACTTGGGATGGGCTCTTGCTTTTGAATAACATGAAGCTACTCCCTCGCATTACAGGACCCTTCCTAATTAGTAGGACCAGCAACTTTAAAACTTTGAATGCAAAATCCACGTCGTTAACGCACGGAGCAAAATGGCTGTAAATATTAATTTTAAGTCCCTTGTATGCAGTGGTGGACTAGAGGCAACCTTCTGCTATTGGCTTACTGGGAGTTCTTGGAAACAACATATCCTGCCTTTCAACAGTAAATTTGCTCCAGGGCTTCGGAAAATCGCGCCTGGGGGCCGTTTCGCAAGTCTCTGGCAGTTTATCTCGAGCGATAAAATTGCACAGCATTTCTACAC
The DNA here is from genome assembly GCA_030765045.1 of Tenodera sinensis. Lineage (NCBI taxonomy): Eukaryota > Metazoa > Arthropoda > Insecta > Mantodea > Mantidae > Tenodera > Tenodera sinensis. The sequence continues at coordinate 146,984,578 of CM060966.1, forward strand.
GAACTTCACTTGAGAAAGCTAATCTGGAAGTTAAAACCCATTTTAAAGCTGGTAATATACAAGGTACTATGAGTGCAAAGACTTAAGTGGCCACTTCTTGACCTTAACCTGAAACTGAACGTCCTCTACCAAGTTCCTCTATAATGCATGTTTCCATAAATAAAAAGTAAAATTGGTCGAATATTTGAATGCGCATGTGTTGTTCACTTTTTTATAGTTTACTTCTGAAATTAAAATAGTGAGGTTGAGCTTCAAAAGATGACTTATTTTTGTATTTATATTTGTTGCTGTAGCCATGGGATAGTGTTCAATTAGCTCCTTTACTTTTAGTAAGCAAAACATTCGCCTGTTCAGTCCTACTCTACTGCCGGATTGTGCAAATAATATATTCCATAATGTTCAATTATCTGCTTTGCCTTTCACGATAGCTATATTACTGGACTTTTTATTCGTTTAACCATCACGTAAAATCTGCGCATTCATACCTAACCTCTTGTATACTCGATTGTCATTTGTTAAGCTCGTGCTACCAATGAACTGCCTCTCGGTAGAAACGGCAGTTATTGATTGGTGAAAATCAGAACAATCCCTTATTGTGACAGTTCTAAAATTTTAATATGGAATGATGGTAGGTAACTAATTACTGAAAGCTATGATGCCACCCGCGAGATACATGAACAAGTGCGTTTATGCGAGGATAAACATTTTGGATTATTGACTGTTTAACCTATTATGTTGTATTTTTCTATGGCATTTTATGTGAGGTATAGGAAATATTTTTACACAGAAAGCCCTTTGAATTGCTATGAGTAGCAAAGCTCAAAAGCAAAAGTTGAATAAGCACCAAATTTGCTTGTTATATATTCCAAGACAATCCCATACCTCAACTATGCCTTACATGTAAAAGGCTTATTTAGCCTTTAGTAAAATGCAATATTTGACATACTTATACGGCATAATATATGTCTTGAATTTACTATGAAATCATCTTCATTCTCAATGAAGTACAACTGCTAAATCAAAAGGAGAAGACACTTCTGCCATAAAGAAGTAGATTTAATTAAAGCACACAATTTATGTCAATTTTTGTAGCATTAGACCTATCCGAAATTTTCATGGTTATTAGTTTAAAATGTCTAATACTTATATATCTTTGAAGATCTATGTCACTATTCCTTTATTTCATGTGATATGATGCAAAAATGATGAAACTTCAAAGTCCACAGCTAGTGACTCGCTTTGTTCTTCTATATTCAATTTGAAACTACAACGAAATCTGATATATCATTCATGCTAATTTTATTTCTATTATCACAAACCAAATAAAAATAATTTTGTAAAACGATAGCCGGTAGAGAAATTCATGTGAGATTTCGTTAGAATGTCAGTTTTACTACCATTAACTTGGAAAGGCAAAGGAAATGTTTTATTCAGCACAGAACTTCACTATCGTAATTTCACCCAAAATGCATACCGACATCTCCGGAATTCTCAGAAAAAATGCTACACGCCCTTCTCTCAGTGTGTGTGTGTGTGTGTGTGTGTGTGTGTGTGTGTGTGTGTGCACGTGCGTGCGTGCGTGGGTGTGTGTGTGCGCGTGTGTGTGTGTACTATGTAACTCAAGGACGAAATGTAGAATGTATTTCAAACCCATACTTATGATATGTCGTAATATGCAAGAGTAACAAGCGAAAATGTTAATTAAAAAGCTATTTTCAAATAGAAGTTTACAGCGTAAAAATGTTGAATTACAGCAGAATCACCACTACCGACTTTGAATAAAATTCCATTGTGTTTCAATTACCTATATATACGACATACAAAATTGATATATCTAGTATTTTTCTGTGAATAGCACATAATCTCCGCTGCCTTCTTAATTTCTTTAAGGGAAATCATGAGAGGTAGACGTAAGCTTATTACGAATACAATTAATTCACTATTTGACTTTAAAGTCTGCTTCAAATACTTTTTTTTTCGTAGAATTAGCCGTTTTCGAGATATTCGTCGTTTCATGCTTCAACCTGCTTAATGAAAGCCTCAATAATCACCAAATGTGATCGAACTAATGACAAGTCTGTTTGGACGTGTGGTAAAAACAGCTGACTGTCGTTTCTTAATCTTTATTTAACCATTGGAAAACGATGTAATTATATTCGTAAATAATAATTTGAAACCATTAATAGATTAACGTTTCACTGTTATTACGGTAAAGCGGATAGAAGAATTAGTTTTTACATATATAATATAAAGCATAAGGCATATCTGTTAAATGGTTATTAAATACATAATAAGCCTTTGAGAGGTTTTACGAATTAGTTGCCAGTATTTCACACAGACGAAAAGAGTGGCGTTCCGGTTTTCCCGCTGTACACTAAGAATTTGCCTTCCCAAACTTCACGACCCGTTCTTCTTTATCTTGTTTTCAGTAGTTCAGTATTCACATATTTTTGGAGACAGGATGGAGTTGAATTACATAGTGAAATCGTTGTAGCGATAAAATATCAATCTTTGCTCAGAAATTCTGAATATCCTCTTCAGATAACGGCCGAACTTTTAACAAGTATTTATCATTCTGTACTGCCCACGTTTATTTCTGTTTTCATTCCCACGTTTCGCTTCTGCAAAATCAACAGTTGCAGCCATCTGTTTGGTAACTCCGTCAGCTTATTTGTTAACATCCTGTGAATGGTACCACTGTTCATTTGAAGGTTTGTACCGATTTCTGTAGTTGTTTTATAACTCCTTCAAACTACATAGAGATTTTATGAGAGATGCAGCAAAGGAATTGTGCCCTATGTGGTCATTCAAAGAATTTTAAGGTTTTCAATGACATGAACACTTCACAGATAGCGAAAAAATTGCTAATGGAAAGATTATCATAACACAAAGGTCAAATATTACTTGGTAGGTTGTTAAAAAAGTGGTGGTTGGGAAATGTATAAGTATTTGAAAATACAAATCAATAACAATTAACAATGAATAACAGTTGGATGCGGCTAATTGAAATATATGAGTCATTTGACATAAATTGCGTACTTTAAGAAGATCTGCATTTTTATACAGTAAGATTTTGTCTATGTCACACTGTTTGCCAATTATAAAAAGTAATTCAGAATGGAAAGGAATTGAGAGGCTTTTCCCAGGAAATTCAATATATACCTACATTTCATTTGTCGTGAAAATATATGTGCGGTAATTAATACAAAATGGTTAGAGCCAAATTTGAGAAAATAAATATGTTGAAATATTTTCCCATGTACAGTGTAGTTCAGATAGAAGATCGTGTGGGATCCTTGGAAGATACTGAACTTAAACACCAAGTTTCGTTTTTAACCGGCTTTTCGTTTGTACACAGACATACACATGACCCACAGGGAACTTTCTCTAAATCTCTACAAATTCTGTTGGATTCAGGAGTCTCAAAAGTGTACTTCCAGTGAAATCTTATATAAAAATTATAAAGCAATAAAATTAAGTACCTAGAAAAACACAATAACACAAACTATGATATATTCTGTTGTTCCGGATATTAAACATTAAAGCTTACTCTCCGCTAATTTGGCTGCCAGAATTTAGAACGCTGAACGGCATTCTTTCTGGAGATTGTGTGTTTACAAATACACATTAGAAACAGAAAAATACTGTAAATTCTTAAACGCATTTAAAGAATTTTGATCCTACAAAACTCTGAACTGCTAAAGATTTTTAACCGAGTGAGATGGCGCCGCGGCAACATGTTTGACTCGCATTGTGGAGGTCCTGGGTTCGATCCCCGTCGACCGACCACTCTGGCTTGGATTTTTCTGTGTTTTTCTATATCACTAGGCGACTGCAGGGTGGATACTCTTTTCCACGGATTCCTTTCCTTTCATTTCTCATTTCCCTCCCTTGTCGTCTTTCAGGTAACGTTAGCAGTGCGGTACGTTCCGGTGGATGCGAACAGATGACACAGATGCTAGCGCTCTGGAAACCCTTTCCTAGGCTTAACTGGAAATTGCTGGCCAAGCAGCAAGGGTCGCCTCATAACCCCTTACCTGGGAACCGTTAGGGACTTCTATACGTCTCTGGGCTTCGCTGGCTTTGTTCTCTGACAAGGCAACGGACCCACTTTGCCTCATCCCTTCTCCCTGGGGGGGGGGGGGGGTGGTGATCCGCAAAGATCTATGTCGAAGTCGTCGCGGTGGGTCGAGGTGTACCCCTTCCGTTTCTACACACACACACACACATGCACACACAGATATGCACTGCATTTTTATTTGTTTACCTTATGCATCGTACTTTGCACACTTCTTTGTCCCTTTAGTGTCTTACGAGACCAGCTGTTCAGGTCTAATATAGCTGGAAATTCCTATACTGCAGCAGTAATGCGAGAAATAGCGTTTATCCCAGCTCAACTCTGCTATGAAGTTCAAAGTCACGCCTATTCAACATTCACAGTTTAACATTAGAGATTCCTGACATATAATTTGCCCATATGCAAATAATAATAACGCACATTTTCATTACTTTACAAAACCTATAACGTCCTGTTTTTAAGCTCTCTAGAGCTCCATAGTTGTACAGTTTGTAGTCTGGCAACATTACGGTCTAGCCATTACCAGATAGACATCATATGCGTGTTTCACGAAAGAAGGGTTCATACATATTTCTGTCAAATGCCTCTGTAATTATGTAGTAATGTTACTTTCCAAGAAATTCCACTTGTTATAATTAAACTTAGCATGACAGAAATAAAGCACGAATATCAAAGATGGAACCAACAGTAAAAAGGCTATTAACAAAGATTTAAGCCTAACAATTATAGTACAACGAGATCGTCTTGATTGTGCTTAACTAACATTGCACAAGAAGGTTAACCAGGAAAATAAATATCACTAAACGTGTAATGACATGCCATTATTATTATTATTATTATTATTATTATTATTATTATTATTATTATTATTATTATTATTATTATTATTATTATTATTATTATTATTATTATTATTATTATTATTACTACTACTACTACTACTACTACTACTACTACTATTATTATTATTATTATTATTATTATTGTTATTATTAATATTATTGTTGTTATTTCGATTATTTTGGCTGCCCATTGAAAAAAAAACAGCATAACACCCATGAAGGGTCAAGACCTACCGCCCGGCCGCTGCCCCCCCCCTACCCACTACAGGCGTCATAAGTGGGGTGCAGTAAATGAGCTGGGACACGATCAGCGCCACGAGCCCTCCCAGCCAGTCATGCGGCCTTCACGACCAGGGGTCGCTACTTCTTCAAGTTATATTTAAAAGTTCAAACTGTAAAAGAATTAGCAAACAAAGTGAGTCTGACATGCTTGAAGTAGTAAGAACTAAAAGGGCATAACTTCAGAAATGAATATGCGAGGAATGGAAGGCCTACGAGAGGTACAAGCTCCATACAGCTACTAAGGGTATAAGTGTAGATACTTTGATAAGAGGTACCTTAATGTTTATCCACTTCGGTATGTTAATGCTTTTTTCTCTTTGTGTAACTGTTTTCTCATAAAGCAATCTCAAAGTTTATATCTGAAGTTTTTGCAAGCTCGTAACTGCGCTGCGAAATGACATAGATTACCCGTTTTACTTCACATATAAATGGGTGACCTACTGCCCTAGTGGTATTTGGCTTTGCAGAAAGCATTGGAATTCGTTATCACGAGATCGTCCCACTCTGCGTTACGCCTTCTGCGCAATGCCTATTTAGAGGTACTAAGCTACCTGAAACCATATTACTCTTAATAAGAAAAATTATAAATCTGCAAAGGAAGCAAGTATACGAATGCAAAAATGTTCATTACACTGTCCTTAATTATCAGCAAAAACGTCTACACTTATACCCCTAACACCCTGATGTTCCCTTTCGTCTTTAAAATTCTTGCAGAAAGCGGCTACCGTTATTTTAACTCGCTTCCGGATACATTGTCCGTCCAAGCCTATAGCTCAATGATTTTAAAAAAATAGAGCTATGATCATTCATCCCAATCTACTGGTCATTTATACTTGCATTATAAAGAGAGAAAATAATGCCAAAAGCCTTTCAAACCATTTTGATAATTGCATATTTTGCTATTAAATGTCCTATTGTTCCAGCTGACGAGATTATATACCTAAAGTTTCCAAAAACTTTTCAGAGGGATAGGGTTGCAGAGTATCTTCTTTTCCGCTTTTCACATCCGTCACTTGATAAAGACTGTTTTGTCAACTTATTACAATATGTCAGATGTTACATGCATTTTATAGAGGTTTAAACACTCAAAGTGAGTGATGGAAGAGCGTTTTTGTTGAACTGTTTTTCATGGTGTACTTTTGATACATTTGGGCTTTTGAATATGGCTAGCATACAACTTTCAAAACATTTGTTTTCCTTACATTTAACCCCTAATATCAACTTCTAGTGTAGAAATTAACGTTCCTTGCCCTTTCTAGCGAAAAATCTTACGATTATACTATACTATAATAGCTTACTAGAATTTCGAACCCTTAAGTATAAACCTGAAATTTATTTCCAACTTCTTACGGACAAAACTGCCTACCCGGTGGATCAGGGTATAAGGTTGTGTACATTAACCTGATAAAAATTAGAGAATAGCATACAACTTCAAAACCCCATCCCTTATGTGTAAATTAGCTCCATTCTGGGCAAAACAGCTAGTGTTTATATACACAAGGAAAATATTTGAAAAACATGATTGCTTTATTGATTCAGTTTGTTATTAAAATAGATTATATTGCTCTTCATAGCATTTTAATTAATATAATTATAGGTTTAATGGGTGCTTCGTTGGATATTAATTTCATACTCATAAAAGCTAGGGAAGTGATAGTCACAAAATAATATGTCGGTAGCGATAGCAAGGTCTATAATAAAAATGAAAATTCTAAATAATATCACGGCCAACAGCAGAACACAAATTCACTACAGAAAGCAAACTGTGTTCATGTTTTAGTCCTACTAAGATGTGCACATTTGCGTACTTTTTAACAGAAATAAATTGCATAAAAATATTTAACACGCACCAGTTGGATCAGTCACCCAATTTTATGTTAATTTACTCAATTCTGTTAAGAGGATATTCAACACAAAAATGCGAAAAAAATGAAACAGCTTCTTGCTTTATTTATTGTTTATTTAGGTAACTGTATACTCACAGACTAAAGTTGGTTGATGAAATTCAAACTCCAGAACGTCGTTTCCAAATTTGGATCCAATTGGTGCCAAAGTAGCTTTTTTTAAAAATATGTTTTTCAAATATTTGGACTGGACTGCACTACAAGCGGAGAGTAATCCACACTGTACGCAGGGAGGTAGGGATGAGATGAGTGCGCCCCACAGGCCCGTTAAATCCCGGGCGGCGAGTGCGAGCCAGCGTGAGTGCCCATAACGTGTGCTAAAAATTCTTCATCTCGACACTAGCCAAGCAGCCGCCAGCCACTGTCTTTTGACAGGTTCGCCCCAGCAAGTCAAGTGACTACAGTGCCACCCCTACATCGTAAACAGCAGTTACAGTTCGCAAAGTTCCCACACAGCAGCGTCAAACTCGCCCATCGCCAACACTTCCGACCCTTGAAAGACCGGATTGAAATGAAGTTGAAATGAACCTTGGACGGGAAATTCGGAAAATTAAATTACCTTTCCCAACATTCACCTAGCGACCCGGGGAAACCTCCGAAAAAACCCATGGGTTAGGAAGGGATTGGGCCTTCCCGCTCGATTTCAAATATTTTATTTCCAAACGTTAGAGAAGCTAGCTTGGTTCTGCACACTATTCTGCATGTTTTAGAAAACAATTTAAACATATATTAAAATCTCCAGTTTGAGGTTCAGAAAATAATCTATTTTTCTGAATTGTTTTTGGATCTTGTGCATGTTTTTTTCCCCTCTTTTTTTTTTCAAATAAAATAATTTTTTTAATTCACGCTCTCTAAAACATCTATGTGCTGGACTGTGAACACGCGAAAAATAGTACTTTAGCGGTCTAAGCGCTTATTTTTAGTGGCGTAACAAACAAAGTCGAGGTAGGCAGTGACTGATTACATCAATTTTAATAGAGCTGATCGTAAAAGCAAGAAATGTATACCAACATGGTTCTTTCATGTGAGTAATAAACTTTGCCAGCATTTCTCACAGAACAATTCACTATTTAAAATTATGCTTAAGAAAAGCAATTACTTGACAAAATTGTTAATATAATCATTTTCTTTTAAATACAAAGTAGTTTTAAACATTGCGTGTACTAGAACCATGCGAAATTTCAGTGCCTTTGATTTTTAATTGTTTCTTAACTTTACACCACTTTTTAGATTCAATGTATTTCTTCCCCTAGTTTCCGGGATTTTGGCTGTCAACAGGTCCGATTCTCTTGGATTGAATCTTCCTCGGAATTGTTACCTCTATTTTAAATCACAAACGTATTCTTTGAAACGACCATACAGAATAAGCAGTGTCATCTACACCCACATTATGACGTAGGATTTAGGCGGCTGTGAGATTATGTCAACAAAATATTACTTAACTATGCATGTTATATTAATCCAGTAGTTATATCACATTTATTTATTTTGTTTAATACAATTTAAGGAGATTTCGCTAAAAACTATCGTTTGCTCCACGTACCAAAAGATTTATCTTTTCAAGCTTAATAGCTATATAAAGTTATACGAAATTATACAAAAGTACTTCCAAATGACGAGGACGTCATAGGCTATTCCCAGAAAATTCAACACATTTATTTCATTTGCCACGAAGATATCTTAACCATATGAGATATGTATAACTATTATTTTGGGAACGGTAAAGAAACAAAATTGCAAACTGAATAAAATCCTTTCATCGAAAGTTAATAATATAGCTCTATCATTGCATTTACCTTCCGTTTTTGTTTATGATGCAATAGTGAAGATAACTGAAGCAACTTCCGAACTTTTAATAACAAGGACCAAGAACCAAGAAATTCAAACGCTCCTAAAACGTATGGTTAATAGAATTTAATATTAACGTCGCAAACTCTGCCTGGAGTATACGAAGAGAAATTTCTTTCTTAATATTGCTTCTAACATGATTTTATTATATGATGGAGAACTTAATTTCATTTTGGCGTACGAATATTCCCAGGCATTTTATTTTCCCGTCTTCAAATTTAGTAACATCTGTAGTGTTCTAACGCAGTTAAAAGGACCGAAAGCAAACGGGAAGTACATACGAGTATATTTTCAACCACTTGAAGTCTCTCTTCTAAAATTTGTTTTGCATATATTTAGTTGCATAGTTTGGTAGCGGATGTCTTATTAAATATACTCTCAGTTTTTAATGCACACAAACCGCTGCTTCTTCAAATTAAAAGGGAAATAGATTTAGCATTGTAAGGAGCTAATCTTAATTTTTCCTGTTTCTTGCGGCACTCCTACGGCAAAATGTACACAACAAAACGTTACTGGGCGTTACCCACAGTGTATCTGCATGTGTTTGTGATGGCCCAATATAGGATCTTCTGTATAGGCTATTTATTGAAAATAACCTATTGTATTTGCCACATAGGATAAAATATGTGGCTATTGGTTTCTGGCACATGTGTGATGGTAGGTAATACCATGTCCTGATATCCATTTCACGAAGTGCTCTTAAAGTCAAGAAATGAGTATAAACTAAAACTGCTACGTTGGTATAAAGAACAAAAGTTGTTTAGGATCATATAACAGTGAGTGAGTGTAAGATTTAAGGGCCTGTCGACAGCTAGGTCATTAGGGCACGTCACATACCAAGATCGTTGGAAAGATCCCCTACACACGATGAGTTTTGCCAATTGTTTAAGTATTCAATGACAATGCTGTCTGTATTCAAGCCGCATTTATTCAAATAAAAAAAGAGTCACATTAAACAATCCGATCAGTTACTTATTTAAGTTGTGATTGCTATTTTTCCGTTCAATAAAATAAACAAGAAATTGTAATACTATCTGTTGTGTAAACAATATGGACTTTTATCTAATTTATTTATTCAAACATTCCTCATACACACATAATACGAGTAGTTTTGGCGTATATCCCTTTTATTTAGAACACCAAGAATTATTTTATCCCACTGCTTTTCATCTCGGAGTGTATTGGTCTTACTTCGAAAGGTTAGTTATACCATATTTCACTTTGCTTCCAGGAAATTAAGAGCACGAGCAAAATAACATTACAATGTGTACTCCAACTCCACATTGTAGCATTATTACGGCTACACTTCCCTACAAACGACTAATTCACAAGTTATTTGCGGCTAATTAGTCACCAAATAGAAAATTTGATCAGATCTACTTTAAATTACTGGCATTTCAAGAAAATGTGTATATGCTTTTAATTTCATGAATATTTATAAACGAATATCAGCACAGTTACGCAGGGAATTTTACAAGATACAACGGAAAATTAAAGAGCCAAGACATTTTTCGATCCTTTGTCACATCCGGAGCTATAAAAGTCACGGGCTTCTATTGTAGCCCAAGGAGGACCTAGCGTTTGGACGCTATTCCCAATGATTGTTTTGGGGACCGTTAAGGTTTAAGAAGTCAATAACTTTAGTCATTCAGAGAGACCCAATCAGGAAACAGCAAATTGACCGGATGGAGGAAATTACGAAGGCCACCACAAGTTTAAGTTGGTTTTTGGGAACATTTCGGGGGAGTTCGGCTCAATCACTAGCAGGGTGAACCCACGATACGTTGGGATACAAAATAGACGTGTAACAGTTGACAAAAAAAATAGCAGCGCGAAGCACTGAGAACAAACCCGAACTAGTATTCTATAATATGTAATATTTTCTTGTCCATGAAATGGCCGAGTACAAGAAGTCCTCGAAAGTGCAAAATTGAAAGCAAAAATTGTTCGTATAGTAGCGAGTAAAAGTAAATTAAGATTTCGGATATATTTTGGAATAATAGAATTTGCAGAATTCGCAGTCACGGGAAGTGCTTTTCCCAAAGTAATTTAGAGCAGTAATTTCGCAAAGGTGAACCTTCCAGAAATATCTTTCCATTATCGTTCACGGTGAAATTACCTAAATTACCCTCACAACACCGGCAACTGACGTTGAGGAATAGCCTTAGAAGAAGAAGCGCCTCCTAAACCATCATCAAATATATCGCGGGACGTCGCTGGATTCACAACGTGGTGTTATCACAGTGGAAACGCTACAACATGGAGTTTACATTTAAACCTCAACGTGAGTAGTGATGGGTTAAGGAAAAGTTCATCAGTGGGAAATGATTTACAGACATTCGAGGTCAACGCGATAGCTGTGCGATTACTTTCGTATTCTGTTCTCTTTGCACGAACAAGATATGAAGTAAGCGCATAACGTACTATTTGAGAAAATCATAAATATTAGAAAATGTGGCGGCGCAATGGACGAGCAATTAGACCGTTCGCATACCACCTAGGCGGCCCGGGTTCGATCCCAGGGACCCCCATGTGGTATTCGTGGTGGACGAAGCGGCGTCTGGAAAGGTTATTCTCCGGGTTCTTCGGTTTCCTCCGCCGCTCATTCCACCATCATTACCTTTCCATTCATCGATTTCGCCTGCATTTCATATCATCCTTTTCCTCACTATCATACCTGGTGCTGGGCTGATCACCCGCTTCCAGGTCTTCACTATGTCCGGTCCACAGGTTTGTCGGCTCCCCGACAGGCGTCTGACCCTAGGCATTGTCTTTTAAGTCCTAGGGGATGTAAGACCTACATAAGGGAAGAGTAATCAGGTAAAGAAAAACAAGTATTAGAAAATCCACAGTAGTAAGAAGGAATATCTTGGAAAATATTCACTCCACAAAACAATTTATTTGACATGCATTGTGTATTTAATGAGATCTACGTTTTTGCCTCGCAAGGTTTTGTTAATCTCTTACGGTTTACCAGTTATGAAGATGTCCCCAGATGAAGAGGACTTCAGGACATTCACAGAAAGGTCGAGACATTTTTGAGAAAATAAAATTTTTAGATTAATGTTACATGTTACATTCTTGAATATCTTCTCATCCTTGGAAGATGCTGAGTTAAAATACCAAGTTTGCTATTTGACCGACTTTTCCTTTTTGAGCTATGCAGTTCACATACATACCGATAACCACACCTACCTTTCTCTAAAAATGCTTTCTCTGGATTCAAGGAGTCTTAAAACATGTATTTCCGGTGAAATCTTGGTATCGAATTTTTGAGTGCTTGCTGCATACAGTATAGAAAGTAAACGTTAAAAGTGAAAAAGCATTGTGAAATACATTTATAACAGAAGTAAATATGAACCAAAACAAGTTTTACTTATCTACAGTAATATGTAGCATACGTGAAAAGAGAACACGATTGATTTGTGGTGGGATAGCAAGGAAAATGCAAATAATTAATGTGTGGGAAGAATCACAGTATAGTTGAAAAGTTATTCGGACGGCAATAGCAGTCAAAAAGTACTCAAGCGCTACGTAAAGAATGTAAAGCAACTGATAAACAAGTGGTAATTAAAAAAAATGAGCAACGTCGATGAAGGGAAGACACGCCGTAGGCAACTAATGGGATTAGGTCCTCTTGGGCAGATGACAAGTTTCACTTTAAATATAGAAGCAAAGGAGTTGCTAATTCCGTCAGTAAGAGTTAACCATGTGGGATTAGTACTGGCAATGAGTACGCCATGTTTGGTACAACCGTCGGAGCTACGCGTTGATAGACGTTTCACTTTCCACAAATTTCTATTTCTCGCGGAAGGGAAGCTTTAGCAAATTTCAAGCGAAGATATTTATTTATTGTGGCCTTTACTAAAATGGACCATCCTATATGCACGACATTCATATGTAGCCCAAATATCACTGCAACTTATTGAGGTAGGGTAAAGGCGGGGCAAATGGACAGGCTAAGCACATTTTTCATAATGAAGGTCATACTATTTATTGTAGAGTCAAAAATATTATTTTAACAGAAGCACTGAACCTTCAGTTGACAAAACTGAAAATTATATAGTCTGGAATAAGATACATGAGCAGAAAAATATTAATTAGTTTAAGGATGTTACAATGTCCGTTTGCCCCAACCACAGGGGTAAAAGGACACTCTGTTGGGGGCAAACGGACACCAACAATTTTAGTCACTGTCATCACTTATACAATTGTGGCACATAAAATATGGATCATTTCCAGCCTCTACACACTTAACGTGGTACCAGTTTGCACCAGTTGAGGCACTGAACCCAATTCTCACTTTCCTTGTAGCAATTTCGGCATTTCTTCCAGATATCTTCTGCTTCATAGACAAGATTCTTCTTAGCTCCAGTGTTCCGGGCTTTCGCTGCTACCGCCTTTTCCTTTTTAGCACAGACAGTCTTCCTCTTTTTCAGATAATTTATAAATTCTGGGCTTATAATAACTTTAGACTTTCTCGAGTTTCTTTTAGTTCCTGGTTTGCTTTTAATTTCCAGAGTAGTTATTGGATGAGGACTTATCGAGTCGAACTTGTCGAGGGTGTAGAAACTTGAGTCAGGCCTGCTTGTGTTGGTGAACTGCGAACTTCGCAATTGTTCCCATTCTCTGGGATTGCATCTTGAAGAATGTCCAACGGTGCCTGATTCTTAGCTTCAAGGATCTCATTTTCAATATCAGGTTCTGCATTTTCATGTTGTTCATTCTGTAAATGAACTTGTCCTGGACAAAATACATGGTCTGTAAGACTGTAAGGGTTGAAAGGATAAATTCTGCAGTTCCTGAATCCACTGACACAGTTCTACTAGGTTTCACGGAAATAAAGTGGTAAAGAAATTGTGCAAATTGTTCCCACTTCAAGTAGCCACTTTCTGATAGAACAATTTTAGTTCCTGGAGGCATGCCAATCTCAAAATTCTCATTGTATCGCTGACCTTTCATTACTATAAAGGGGGACATATATTGCCCACTTGCTGAGACACATGCCATCACACTAATGGTTTCACCCTTTTCACAGCTTTCCTGGCTAACTACATCTTTCTTACTGCGCTGTGATATCACTTTTTGTTTTTGGTTTTAAATCAGCTACAGCCCTGTTTCATCACAGTTAAAAATGTTACCAAGTTTATTCCACAAGGGCATTCCATTGTCTCTTACAGTTTTCACAGCACCTGACATGCATTCTTTGCTCCATGTACAGCGATTTAAAGTTCTTTGCCGGTTCCGAACAATAACTACAAATCTTAAACAACCTATTTTAGTTAGCGAATACTTTGCAAAACATTTTTATGTGGATCACAATTATATCTGTCTCTCAGAAAGCTTCGATAAGAGCGTGTCCGTATGCCCCCACAGCAAGCTGTCCGTTTGCCCCCTTCTACACGCTCTTAATATACAGCTTCCCTGAGAGTGGGCAGCAGCTCCTTGGTTCCAGTAAGCATAACAACATACCAAGGTACTCCCTATGATGACTGTAACACGTAGCAGAAGTTTCTAGAAGCCCTCATAATCCGCATAATCCTTGCAAACTCAGCGCATTTTCTTACAGTTTCAGAAATTTATAGACGTATATTTTTACCTGCAGAGCTTTGAAGCTGGATTCCAACAATTCTGGAAGGTCTACACAGGAAATATTTATACACCTGATCAACAGAAGCCAGATGAACACTCTGCGTCACAGCATACACTGTTACCAACCTCGGAAGCCAAAATACGCTAAAATTACTTAGAAGCTGTCCGTTTGCCCCTCTGTCCATTTGCCCCGCCTTTACCCTATATAAAGTTACAGTGGTAAAACACAGAGGCATTATGAAGACAGTAAGGCTTACTGTGAAAAACGAAGTAGACAATGTGTCTAACCCATGGAGTGGAGATTATTACTATTATAACTACAATTACTACTATTACTATCATTACTATCATTATTACTATTCTTCTTTTTCGTCTTCGTCGTCTTCGTCTTCGTCGTCGTCGTCCTCGTTCTGGTCCTTGTCCTTGTCCTTGTTCTTGCCATTGCCATTGTCCTTGTTCTTGTTGTTGTTATTATTATTATTATTATTATTATTATTATTATTACTATTATTATTATTACTACTATTACTATTACCATCACGACCATCACCATCACCATCACCATCACCACCACCACCACCATCGCCATCGCCATCACCATCACCACCACCGCCATCACCACCGCCACCATTATCATCATTATCATTATCATTATCATCATCATCATCATCATCATCATCATCATCATCATCATCATCATCATCATCATCATCATCATCATCATCATCATCATCATCATCATCATCATCATCATCATCATCATCATCATCATCATCATCATCATCATCATCATCATCATCATTATTATTATTATTATTATTATTATTATTATTATTATTATTATTATGTGTGCCGTTTATCTTCTCTTCCGCGGTGTAGTGATGCGACCTTTTTTACATTCTTTTCTTAATCTAAAAATGTGCGCCTATTCACGCCAGTCACCTTATGAAATTCACTTTCTGTTCGGGGTTCTTTTCCTTTAAATAAACAAATACTCTAAGAATCGCTCGTCACTTTTAATAATTTCTGCGAACTATTGCGCTCCGATCGTTTAATTGTAGTGCACACGATTGTAAGCGAACTTGTAAAATTGAAACACGCCTCAGATTCCCGAAACCTATTGAAAACCACTGAAGTACGACCCCTATCATACCACATCTGGCTGTTATCATCTCCAAGACACAAGGACCAGGTTGGCTCTGTGTGCCTTGCACGCTGCAAATATTTGCCTATAAATGGTGATTCATGGATGCCTTGGTTCTGGAGATGTTCTATATGCACATAAAAGATAATTTCATCGTTTTCTTGGCAACTTAGTTGCTGGAAGTTTTTACGTGGATTTGCAGAACGAGAATTAGCCAGAGACGTCATTTTCCACTGTATAAACAAAGAATCCACGCACATGCTTTAAAATTTATTTTTTGAAGAAATAGTTTTAAACATTGATATAACCTGAATACCAACGTGGCCTACGGAAGCAAGCGAATAATCAAGATTTTTTTCATTCATATTTTCAATCATATCTATCAATGTGAGAACTTTAATTTACAGAAAGTATATGGTGTATATTTATATGGTTGGTAGTTCTGAACCAAGACAAAACCCTTAAGCGACGCCTGAAATTATTTGAATTTGACCCAGGAACCCTAAAATTGTAAGCTATTTACAGAAAGCACAACTAACAAGACAATTGCTTGTTAGGTACTCTCCAAATGCTGAGTACGCCCAGGACTTACAAGATTACATAACAGCAGATGTAACATTAAATCGATTTATTTTCGTGGTGTTAATATTTAATATTTCTTAATTATTAGTCCTAATTTAGTTGGAATTTTATTAGGAGGAGATTTTCAAGATTTTCTTTGTGACTGATTGCGTTTCGTTCAACAGCACTGTTGCTATTGCAGCAGAAAGTTCTTAGTTGTAGTTGCTTAAATGTATTGAACTCTTAACTTGATGCACGAAGTGCCGTATGATACGATTTATGTTGAAGTAAATATCTGAGCTTTGTTGTTGATTGAAGGTGTGCGTGTTTTCACAAAATAGGTCAATGGTCAATGTGCAATGGCCCACAGCATGTGCTGAAAATTTGTGTGCTGTAAGTAAAGATAAAATCAATTCACTGCTTACCGCGTGCGTGCCAATAAAAACACTCTGCTGATCGATTAGTGCTCCTTTTTTTTACTCGTAAAATTTCCTTAAGGGTCGTTTCATAGAAAATTAACATACACAAATTTATAATCATGGATTGTATCAGCCTCTTAGAACAGGGTAAAACTGCGTATTTTTAGTACATATTATGTTATTGGTAATTATTTCGCACGTGTTTTCTCGTCCCCTTCTGAAGCAATGGACAGAACGGAGATGGCATGCGAGATTGCATAGACAACCTTGCACACGCTGACAAGACAGAGTGCACACATAGGACCAAAATTAATCACATAAATGTTCACACTTCACAGGTGCAATGCAGTACATACAGTAAGTCTTCGAAGATCTTGCGATACACAGCCAAGGCGGCCCTTGACTGTACATTGCGAGAATTTGTAATGATGTGTTATTAACGCTCGACATCTATGACTGTTAAATTTCAAAAGCTTTGTATCATTTATTTCAGATTAAAGAAAGAAACATACTTATCAAATGTGCTAGGAGTGAAGTAACAGATCTTCAGTAGTTTTTGCAACGTATGGTTAACGACGCGTTAAACAGACGATATGCACGGTTCTCATGTTTGTCAATTGTTTATCTGGATTTTTAAAGCTCTGAAACATTTAGAAATGTGCAAACGTTTGTTGTGAAACAGAGGTTACAAATATTTGTAATCATTTTCTTGTTATTTATAAATTATAAATATAGTGAAACAGGGACTAGCATGAAAATGGACTACGATTAGACGAGCAGGGGAAACAGCTACAGCTAAAATAAGCCTGGCAGTCTTGGGACATTCTTCCTGGGAAATACACTATATTGCTAATCAAGTTACTTCCCCATCATGGGGAGGAAACTCGATTAGTCTCAATTAAGTGCTTATAATTAGATGTGGAAAATATACTGGTATGGAACATTTTGAGTGAAATCAAACCACATTTAAGGGCCATTTTTCTGCTTTTTAGACATTTTTATCTGATAGGACATGTTTTACGCACAACTAATTTAAATAATTTTAAGAAAAACATCCAGATTTTTGTTATTTTTCAGGAGTTTGGTTTTATTATTCTCATATCAGTAAAACCAAGTTTGGAACCACAGTATCTAAAGTTTCTTAGACATTTATTGAAATGTGGCACTCCTATCCATAATGTGCTAACCATTTGGATTCGTCAATCACAATTTAATATGTCCAATTAAACGGTTTGTGTTTATTATAAGTTAGACTTATCCTTTAAAACAGAGGCGCCAAAAAGCGACAGCGCAGGTCATTCTCCTGTTTTTTCCTCCACTCGCTAAGGTTTAGTGGCGTGGCAGAGCAGCGTATATGTGATTAGCATTAACTAATGCAGTACGTCTGCACCACTTTGAGATTCATAAAATAATAAAATTAGTGTCAGGCATCAATTTGTCCCGTTATTAATTCCAACGAGAATTCTCCCAGCGTTCTTCCTTGGCTCTCATATCTATTACGTCACCAACTAAGAGTGACTAGGAAAGTAAAGCCAAGTATTTACACGAAATTGAAAATCAATTAGGATTGGTGAAATCGGTTGCAACTAGTCTACATAAGTCGTGTGGAAGGTGAAGTGAATAAATTTGTCTGTGCTAAAATGGAAAGTGTGTGAACCAGAATAGTGGATATGACAATTGCAAGATTGCAGATTTACGATCAAATCAAGATATACCGATAAAACAAGAGTTAAAAACTGGAATATTTATTCCTTTAAGCATGCCCAGTATATTCTCTTGATATTAAGATAACCTTTCTTTGCATTTAAGTCCGTAATAGAAAATACTGTCCTTCAAATTTTAAAACTTGAGAAATCAGCGATAAAGTGTAATTGAAATGTGCAAGGAGACCAACAAGTGAAGGTAACTTTTAACTTATTGTTCTGTTAGATCATTTTAATAAATTTAAGGCTAAAAAGCCATATTTTAATTTCCTTTAGGTTTCAAACTCCTGAGCCTAGTTACAGCACTAAGCAAGCATTCTAAGCTTCTTTGGGTCAAAAATATCAAAACTGAGTTTGTTGCATATATGTGAAGTTAAATGTTCACTTTATCAGAATCCATTGTTGTTTGCATGTAGTGCAGTCCAAACGGACATAAATGACATTTACACTCAGTTTAAATATCCAAAGTAGTTGGTGTAGGAAGTGCAGGTATCCAAAATCGATGTTTTCCTTGCTTGTGTTTATATATACTGTTGACCAACAAAGGGCAAAAAGAAATGCCAAGAAGTTCTTTTAAATGCTGTATTACCATTTAATGAGGGTAATTCAGGTGGCGTGAAAGTGCTACAAGCAATGGAATTAACTCCTGGATATGACTTGATTGAATTGTTCCAAGATATTGATAATATGAGATTAACAAAGCCAAAAGGTAACTATGAAAGTAACTACATGGATACTAGGGTGTTGCAGAGGGACCTCAAGAGGCCCAGAGAGGATGAGGATGATGATCCTGAACCCGAATACGGTTCTGGATGGTACTAAAGGAATTGTTTCCATTTTTATTTTATGCTAAGTTGGTTTTTAGACATATCAGTCCCTATTTCTCAGGAACTATTAAACCTAGAATAACGAAACTTTTACTAGTTTCTTCATTATTTACTATTTTACTGACTTTCTAAACGTGTAAGTGGGCGGTGAGAGTAGATATGATTTTTTCAATCAAAAATGTGTAGAAAAAATGTTCTTTAGGGAAAAACTCTGTAAAGATATTAACGAATTAGTTTCTTATAATTTAATGCTATTCAGTAAATGGAGAAAGAATCAATGTGTTAACATGCAAAGTTTAATTGCTGTAAAATTAGTGGTTTCCAAGAAAATGAGATTAAAAGCTGACAAAATTAACATTGCAGGAGATAGGCTTGCAACCTTACTTTAAATAAAGTTATGTTAAGCATAGAAAGATTTGCATGAACAGAAGAGTTACACTATGGCAAATGCATGAAATTGCGAATTTGCTTATCATTAACTACACGCTCAGCTCCCTGGGTAATATTGAGAGTAATGACCATGAATATGTCACTCAATAGTTAGCATTAGGATGCGCTCTCATGCAATGCATGCCACCGTAATAAAGAGGGGGTGGGATAGAACAATAATGTGCATAACTACGAACAAGAAAAAGGAAACTAACTTCTATAGAATTAGAATAAGTAATTGCACTTGAAAACCTTTTAAGAGGATATTAATCTCTAATATTGACCTTAAATGCATGTTAACCATTACTTTCGTGATTGTCTTGTACGGCACCAACCTTGCATAAAATTATATTAGTCACGTATGTGAATGAGGATCGATGTTTGAAATTTATCTATCAGCTGTAAGTCAGGTGAAAGGATTATACTACCTATAGCAATGATGTTTTATCTAGGAATTTTTCTCCTATTCCTCCCACCTGAACTTACACATTGTGGGCGCAATATGCTAATGTAGTTCAATGTCGAATTGCACAACAAATGCTCAATACAAAGTAAGGCAAATGACAGCAATATGTTCACCGTAACAGGAGTACGGTACAAGATAAATGTTGATGGCTTGACTCAGGAATAACACGCGGTTGGGGGAAATGTTTTATGACGGGGATAATGTCAGATGTAGAACATTAATGCGTTTTCTCTTTCTATTTACCTACCCTCCAGTTGCCCGTGATATATTGCTTCTTCACAGTAATGTTACTCCAAGAGGTTTCGCCTTCCCTTAATATCGCGTTCTTCTTCATATGCTGTTCAATACCCGTCAGCTAACCCATAAGGGTAGTTTTATAACACTTTGTCTTTCTTCTCTACATTCAAGAAGAAAGTAATAGTCTTTCAAACTCGCCAGAAAAGGATTCGTAATTTTTTTCAACCTAGCACTTCTTCCCTCTCCCCTTTTATTAATGACGTCGATTACTGAAATATTCCACATATCCGATAAATAAATGACTTAACACACATAATTACTTATGTACTAAATCTATTATATAAATTACTGTCCCGAGAGCGACAAGTGTTACAAAGTTGATGGTCTCTGACTCAAGTGAGTGACTGAGAGCGAGTGGTTGAGAGTGGGTGAGATGAGTGGGTGAGAGTGAGTGGGTGATAATGAGTGGGTGAGAGTGAATGTGCGAGTGAGTGAGTGGGTGAGAGTGAGTGGGTGAGAGTGAGTGGGTGAGAGTGAGTGGGTGAGAGTGAATGTGCGAGTGAGTGGGTCATAGTGAGTGGGTCATAGTGAGTGGGTGAGAGTGAGTGGGTGAGTGAGTGGGTGAGAGTGAGTGGGTGAGAGTGAGTGGGTGAGTGAGTGGGTGAGAGTGAGTGGGTGAGAGTGAGTGGGTGAGAGTGAATGTGCGAGTGAGTGAGTGGGTCATAGTGAGTGGGTGAGAGTGAGTGGGTGAGAGTGAGTGGGTGAGTGAGTGGGTGAGTGAGTGGGTCATAGTGAGTGGGTGAGAGTGAGTGGGTGAGTGAGTGGGTGAGTGAGTGGGTCATAGTGAGTGGGTGAGAGTGAGTGGGTGAGAGTGAGTGGGTAAGAGTGAGTGGGTGAGAGTGAATGTGCGAGTGAGTGGGTCATAGTGAGTGGGTGAGAGTGAGTGGGTGAGAGTGAGTGGGTGAGAGTGAGTGGGTGAGTGAGTGGGTCATAGTGAGTGGGTGAGAGTGAGAGTGAGTGGGTGAGTGAGTGGGTCATAGTGAGTGGGTGAGAGTGAGTGGGTGAGAGTGAGTGGGTGAGTGAGTGGGTGAGAGTGAATGTGCGAGTGAGTGAGTGGGTCATAGTGAGTGGGTGAGAGTGAGTGGGTGAGAGTGAATGTGCGAGTGAGTGGGTGAGAGTGAGTGGGTGAGAGTGAGTGGGTGAGAGTGAGTGGGTGAGAGTGAGTGGGTGAGAGTGAGTGGGTGAGTGAGTGGGTGAGAGTGAGTGGGTGAGAGTGAATGTGCGAGTGAGTGAGTGGGTCATAGTGAGTGGGTGAGAGTGAGTGGGTGAGAGTGAGTGGGTGAGAGTGAGTGGGTGAGAGTGAGTGGGTGAGAGTGAGTGGGTGAGAGTGAGTGGGTGAGAGTGAATGTGCGAGTGAGTGGGTCATAGTGAGTGGGTGAGAGTGAGTGGGTGAGAGTGAGTGGGTGAGAGTGAGTGGGTGAGAGTGAGTGGGTGAGAGTGAGTGGGTGAGAGTGAGTGGGTGAGAGTGAGTGGGTGAGAGTGAGTGGGTGAGAGTGAGTGGGTGAGAGTGAGTGGGTGAGAGTGAGTGGGTGAGTGAGTGGGTGAGAGTGAGTGGGTGAGAGTGAATGTGCGAGTGAGTGAGTGGGTCATAGTGAGTGGGTGAGAGTGAGTGGGTGAGAGTGAGTGGGTGAGAGTGAGTGGGTGAGAGTGAGTGGGTGAGAGTGAGTGGGTGAGAGTGAGTGGGTGAGAGTGAATGTGCGAGTGAGTGGGTCATAGTGAGTGGGTGAGAGTGAGTGGGTGAGAGTGAGTGGGTGAGAGTGAGTGGGTGAGAGTGAGTGGGTGAGAGTGAGTGGGTGAGAGTGAGTGGGTGAGAGTGAGTGGGTGAGAGTGAGTGGGTGAGAGTGAGTGGGTGAGAGTGAATGTGCGAGTGAGTGGGTCATAGTGAGTGGGTGAGAGTGAGTGGGTGAGAGTGAGTGGGTGAGAGTGAGTGGGTGAGAGTGAGTGGGTGAGAGTGAATGTGCGAGTGAGTGAGTGGGTCATAGTGAGTGGGTGAGAGTGAGTGGGAGAGAGTGAGTGGGTGAGAGTGAGTGGGTGAGAGTGAGTGGGAGAGAGTGAGTGGGTGAGAGTGAGTGGGTGAGAGTGAGTGGGTGAGAGTGAGTGATGAGCCAGTGAGTGAGGAATGAGTGGAATTTAAGGGCCCGTCAACGGCTAGGTTATTGGGGTCCTCTGACTCGAGGTTTGCAAGTTGTTCAAGGCAGAGCCATTCATTATTCCCGTGGATAATAATATTTTGTTGTTTAACCACACTGTCAGTTGCTGGGATCACATCAGAATGCCGGAATGCTGGAATTCCAGAATTTTGTCCCACAGGAGTTCTTTTACATACCAGTAAATCAACTGACATAGAGCTGTCGTTTTAAAAATCATCAGTCTGGGTCGGATTTAAACCCGCGACCTTGGGATCAGTAGGCCAGCGTCTAACCAACTGAGCCACCCAGACCAACACTAAGAAATTCAGAGAAAAGCTTTAAATTAAAAAGTGGATTAGTGAGCTTAATTTTTTATGAAAAACAGAGGCTGTATTTAATAGTAAACATTTCGATTATTTCGAACAAAATTAAGGTATGCGTTTCAATTCTTGCTGAAATTATAATTAAAGCTAGGATAAGCTACTGCAGTGTAATCTAGTTATTTGCGTAGTATTAAGATATTCTATGTTCATGCAAGTATAAATGTAGTATAAGAATAATACCGATTTGCTTCAATCGTTTCTCAGCTCTAATTAAAACATACTCAATTAGGCATTAATGGCTTATAAATATGTGTATAGCATAGGCAATCTTGTTGATTAATTGTTGAAGAAATTAAATGATTAGTTTTTATGACAATAGTTACACAAAATCGCATAGAAATAGAATACATTAAACGTTTCTATTTGATATCACGGTAAATGCGTTGGACTTTTGGTCGTAATAGAGCCTATAGACTCGTGAGGATAATACAAAGCCTTCCTTTAGTTAGACGCCTGGTCGTAATATTGTAAATATACTGTCTAATCAGTCGATTGTTTGTACAGATGGTAATACATTTGTGATACCACGTGTTTGGGTACTATAGCATGCTAGCGTGTTGTAATTTCAACAAGTACTTTAGCAGTTCGCATACTGAACCTCCACCTATGCAACACCAAACTCTTGTAATTTGTCAATGCATGTACCCGATATCCGTGAGACTCACAGAGAAACGGTTCGTAATTTTCTGAATAGATTTATGGGGAAACAGCGTAAATTTTTTATAAGAAACCGAAAGTAAATCGCCGTGTACTTACACAGGAAAATTTCGAAGTCGTTGGAGAAAAGTTAGAACGAACTCCAAAGAAGTCTCCAAGAAACGCTTGCAGAGGAATCGGGAACCTCGCAAATCTTGCCTTGGGAGGCCATTAAACTTTTAAAATTAAAACCCTTTAAGATAACTAGTTTCCAATTGTAACCATGTGATAATATGAGCAGTGTTAATTTCTGAAATTGTATTTTGGACATGTTTAGGTCGCTTCATTGGCTGGGTTTATTTTTTTTAAGTACTCAGCATGTTTTTATTTGGATAGCCATGATTATAATTGAATTTTAATACCAATTTTCTTAAAATTTGTGAGAGATAAATGGTAGCACAAATAGGCGATTTACAACACTTTCTGAGATTAAGGTATTTGGTTATTGTAGTTATAATTTGCATGAGAAACCTATGCACTTGATTTTTTTGGGAGCTAGGAATATTTATCCGGCTCCAGCGGCAAAGAGTACTTCCCGGTGGCAAAAAAATTCCCATCATGCCGGGGTCCCCAGAGTTTAAAGTTGTCCGAAATTCATTTTTTAAAGATAAGGGAAAATCCCGAGGGAAAAAGACTTGCAACTCGTCCTAAGTGAGATTTGAGCTTGGGAAGTCCTGAGTGTGAGGACAGACACAGGACTTCCACAAGACAGAGGCGGGAAGTTCAGTTGTTTTTCGCGATTACATGAATTAAGGCCAGTTCTTAAACATTTGGCTATCGTTATTCCCTTTGTACCTCTAACAAAATATGTGATGTAGCTATTTTTGTAAAGGCTCATCTCGATAATTCAAGTAGATAAAAAATAAGCTTTTGTAACAATAGTTACCCTTCTAATAAACGACAAAGGATTCAGAAAGTCGTGTGAAATAACATATCACCATCAGATATATTTTCTTGTTATTTTGATTCCATTTAGAACTCTACCCTCTTTGGTATCTCTTTTTAAAATGGTACTTTATATCACTGATTTCGTAACAGTCAGTTTGAACATTATAGCGCGAAAAGGTCACCATTAAAACCAAACTTGATAACTTTTTCTCGACTGAAAAACCATTTTCTTCTGCAGGATATAGGGAATATTAGCAAACTCTAACCGGAATGGTCCATCTTTTACTGGAATATCTAGTTCGAAACGTTTCATTCCTCTCTCTGTCTCTCACTCTCTCTCTCTCTCCCATCCTCTCGTTTTATCTCTATCCCTCCCGCCCTCTCTATACTTTTCGTTCTAGAACGAACACCCTTAGCCGTGGGCCAATTTAATTCCATTTGATAGATTAATATGGGAGGTTTTCCTGCTGCACGTTGTTCCTCGGTTTCCTATTGGTCAATAGTTCCCCTTCCATCTAAATGTATTGTAGGAATCTGCAAACAGATGAGAATATAAAATAGGAAGCCTTTGATTTGTTTTGCTTCGCAACTGCCATTCCAAATATGATGCGAACAGTCACAAGGGTTTCTATTCAGTTTCTATTTTACAGTTGACACTACAGCTTATATCTCTAACAATGTTAGGTTAACATAATACAATAACTCCAATATTGTTTAAAGTAACTAATACTGAGAAGTGCAACTTTTGTTATATATAAATAAGCAGCTGAAGCACAAATCCACTTTGATAAATAGCTTGATAAGCAAGCCACGATAAAAATGTTAAACATAAAAAAAATTGGGGGAAAAAGAATTGAGCACCTTCATTTTCAAAATATTCTGTGGCAAATATGGTAAAAGCGAATACTTTGGAAGTGACCAGAGTCACAAAGGATTATATTTGGCGAAATATGTAATTTAACAATACGCTTTAAGAACAAGAACAATAAATATGGAAACATGAAAACCATTAATCTTCTAAGTATGAGTATTTGGCTGCAATTATTTATTACATAAAATTTATTTAACAATATGTTTTACCCGCAGTAAGTTATATTCTGTTTACGGCTTCCAAATTCCTTGAAATTCAATAAGAATTAATTACACATGTGTAATGCCAGGTGGTCCACTTCATCCGGCATCGGCGTAAGTAGGCAACCCTTCGTGCGTTAAGACAGTGGCAGACGTCCATGGCACGATTCTAGTCATAGAGAGGGCAGTGGCGTGTTCTGCCTCTCAGCGAAGGCGTGAGGGAGAGGTAGTTGAACTAGCGTGTGTAGTCAACAGTATAAACAACCGAAAGGGTCTCACTTTACTTACAGGATCTTTATTTTCCGGGGGATAAACTCACTCCTGTATATGGTGCTATAGTCTAACGTTACGGATTACAGATTGTAGAGAACGAGCATGGGGCCACGTAACCAAACTCATTGAAACATCTATGTTGAACAATTAAATGTAGGCATTTCCCAGAAGACCAGAAAGCATGTTGAAAATTTAATTACATATTCCAATGATATTTATAAAAACAATGCTAGGTATATGAACTGGCTAGTAGCTCAGTAAGTACAGCACATGCCTGCTATGCAAGATGTCCCGGGTTTGATTCCAGGCTGGAAGGGTGGGGAGTTTTCTTTAACTAGGATTACTCCCTATGCTCCCTAGAGTCTGGAGGTATGAATGGCAGTGTGAATGTGTATGTGAATTTAGTGTAATAATGCATCCAAGGTAATAGAAAAGCTAAGTTGAAAACCACCGTTAATTGAGTGAACACTATTGCTGTTGAGCAATTTTTCAAGAGGTTAAAAGCCGTCGATAAGACCTATGTTAAAGGCGGCATGTAAGTGGAACAAAAATATCCTAGGAACTCTGTTCCCTCAAACTAAGCAAATAATCTAATTCTATGTCACAAAGAATTTACCAATTTTAACCATAAATGATTCAGTTAATTTGCTCCTTATATTAAGCAGCATTGATAAGTTAGTACTTTTTGAGTGGAAATGAAACACAACACAAACCTATCAGCTAATTAACTCCAATCTTCCATTTAGAGAAATACATTCAAAGTTTTAAAGATTTAAAAACACGTTCCAGACTTCTAAATGAACCACAATGTTACAGCTTGTCTCATGTGCAGAATACTGACAAAATATTTAACATAAGATTCTATAGCGAATAAGACATGGCTTCATAAACATGATTGTCATTAATCAAAATATAGCACATGTGTTTAACAAAGCAATAAATACGTATCCGTAACCTACCCAAGATAAAGTATTATCTAAGATACAAATGAACATATCACAGAAATATTTCTGTGCAAGATGCTTAGAAAAGGCACAGAACCTATCAGCGCTAGTGTCTCACATAAAGAGAAAAGAACTCTCACACTTTGTGGTGCGAAGTAGTTACGGTCCCTGAGCCGATGTTGAACAAGACCCACCCCTTCAGAAAGCTGATAAGGTTGTGAAGAGTAAATAACTCCTCCTCAATTTGTCTCCTGTCCTTTTCTTTCATCGCATTTCTGGGACCCGCCAATCTCTTTAAGAGAACCTGTTGCCCCTGGCCAGTCGCACGATAGCTTGAGCCGGGTCCTAATGCTCCATTCTTCCAGAGATGGAACGAAATGGGAATTGGGTTTACATTCACAGAAACAGCCTGTTTCAGTTTCATACACGCAATTCGTGGAACAAATTATTGTGCCTTTATTTTCCATAGGAACTACAGAGAGAGATTTCGTGTAACGCATATCATGGCGGGTGGATTTGTTCTCTGTAAGTCCTCGTCCTTCGGAACGGGGAAGATCTCCGGATCCCGGTCCCTCAAAGGGGGTGAGGGAAGTCTGCTATGCGAGCCGCCGCCCGGGAGTTTCAACCTGTAGCTATTAGAGACCCTGTCCTCTGCTATCGTCTATCATCCGCCAGGTCACCCTTAGTATACTCTCTCCTAACTCTCCCTCCGGGAGACGTTACTTCAGGGGCATAGGCACAAAATATTTCATTTGTCAAGGTATAAAGGCCACCCTGAAAACGTCATGTCATAGGATAACACAAGTTTCCCAAACTTTTTTCTCAACAACACACTTCATTGCCGCGCACGATATCGTGGTACTTCTTATTTCTATTATTGAGTGCAATAATGCCAAATATCACATATGTAGTGCGTACATTAATGTGAATAGATTCACAAAACATACTGTCTGTTCACCAGCTCGTGACCTTAGGGGACTGAAGGGGAGAGGAGGGACATTCCACGATAGTGTAACCTGAGTTTTGTAAACTTCGTACACAACATTGCTGCTGGTTAGGTTGCCAACTTACCTCCAATGTTATTCCCGTTATGTTTGCGGGCTAATATGCAAATATCTCTTAATTTCAGTTAAAAACTGGACGAGTAACTAGCGTTATCTAGGAAGTAAAGAAAAAAGGCGTGTACAAGTAGATAAACCTTCACCTGGAAGTGGTGTGAAATCTGCTATAATATTGTGGTTGCAGAACAAAGGGCTTCAGAATAACAGTTCAATGTGTAAAACAGATTTTACAGAAGATTAAATCAAACAAAGAAGTTTCTAAAGCGGACACATTTTAGGTTTCATTGGAACACACTATCATTTGCTTGTCCCCATACACGTGTGATCTCAGTCTAGTTTAAGCCAAAGTAAAACAAATAGAGAAATGTAACAGGTGACTCATTTTTACAGGAATTGCACGATGTAACCTTCGAGGTTATATCAGTTGTGACCGAAATAGACTGACATTTTTTAAAACAGGTAGAAAATGATTAGCGGGAGAAAGACGTAGTAGTTGAAAATATCGTTTACGTTTTATAAGCTAAACATACTGTATACTGCATGTGGAAAAAACATTTAAGTTCCCATATTTTGAGTGACTTCTTTGCTTTGATATAGAGTGAATACACATTCTAAGGTTGTTACTATTATCGCAAGACCGACCAGAAAACACGAGATATCGTGTAGCTGGAAATGTTTACTGACGTACTCGCTTGCTGCATTCCTGCCAGGGACCATAAGCTGGTGAACAAACTGTAAGAAGCATATTGCTGCAATATACAGGATGTTAGGTGTAAAGATAGTAAATGTTTTATTGGTAATTGAGAACAGATTAATGAACGATATTACCTCAATGTTTGCTTTATTACTTTTAAAAGTAGTATGCTTTCAGGTTGGTTAGTAGACCCAAAAAGGCGTGCTACAGATGGCATGATGCAGACTGGGTCGGTCTCGTGATAACAAATGGCGTGCGGGAACCGAGTTCCAATGCTTTCTGCAAGGCCAACAAGGACTTTACAGTACCTGAGTTAGAAGGTCATGCATTGAGGCGTGGAGCAAAACGGGTAGTCCATACGACAGGCACTGTCCATTTACCGGCGCAGCTATGTACGACCATTCAAAAACATTAGGTAGTATATTTCGTGATTGGTTTGCGGGAAAACTGTTAGATGAAGAGAAAAAAATAACTAATACGCCAAAATATGTACGTATTAAAGTTATTAAGGTATTATTTATCACAATATCTGTTCTTATACCCTTAACAGCCTGTATTGTGATACAACTGTAAAAAATTAATCGCTTTCAGCGTGCTTATCATATACTATTGTAGCCTTTTCTTAATCTTACTCATGACATAAATAGCTTATTCACATTATAGTAAATATTTTTTGGTGCAATTCACATAGCGCAGTTGGTCATTTAGTTTCATTCCACGCCACAAATATGTAAATCTCATTGTTCCCTACGTTGAGCACAAAATGTAATGATCAATTGGATGTACTTACACTTACTTGGACTAGAGGGCGGAAGATTGTGCAAAAAGCCGCAAGTTTAGCGCATATGGGTTCTACGATTGCTCTCTCGCAAGTACATAGCTGCAGGCGTCTTGCTCAAGCGCGTACATGTATGACAGCTGCGTGGTACCGATTACGTCAATCATTCTCCGTATCCAACTAACCCGTATCGCACGTGACTACACACGGTTCCGCGCTCTACTTATGACCTATAATCCATTATCTATGTACGCTACATGTCTATGTAGTTGTACGCACCAATACATGTCCTTCAGATGTCTATAGTTAACATGATGTAACTTTCTCCTCTCTGCAGCTAATAATGTCTCCTTTGGTGCGTTTAAGTCCTAAAAAATACCCACGATTACAAGAATCGCGCTTTCACTGTCCCTTTCTTGCAACAACATTCGACCGGTATAACACAACATGCAGTTTTATTCAAGAAATACAAATATACATATACAAATAAGGACTGTTAAGGAGTTTAAGTGCATAGGTTTGCACTGGTAACTGAGGATAGTGTAATGAACAATATTACATCCTTTAATTTTACTTATTAAGAATAGTATGTTTTCAGGTTCGTTAGTACCTTCAAGTAAGCGTGCCACAGAAAACATGACGCAGAGTGGGCGGAACCAATCCTGTGTCTGATTGGAGGTCGAATGGAAAGGTCAATGACCTCGCATTGTTTAAGGCAGTGGCTCGTGCACTGGGGTGTGAAGCAAAACAGATAGTCAATTTCAGGCGTTGTTCATTTTGCGGCGCAGCTACGACCATGCAAAAATCATCACGTAGTAACTATGTGATTGGTTTATGGGAAAAAGCGAGAAAAAACAAATAACACACCGAAGTGGATACATATTAAGATGCTATTTATTCAAATATCTGCACTTATACCACTAACTTCGTGTATATTGTGTGATAGTAATGACATTTCCCTTTGGCCCTGATTTCGTAAAGTTTTAGGAATTTAAAGAAGATACTACATGCTGAAATGTATAGTTCTGTCTGGAATTTAGAGTTTGCAGAAATGCTGCTCCAAGAATAGCGGTCTGCTTTTCCTCACTATGCCGGCAACAACTGTTCTTGTTATCTTTAAAAGGCAAATTAAAATGTTCAAATATATTGTTTTCCTGGATCAGTCTGTGGCAGTATTTCAATAAA
The DNA here is from genome assembly GCA_030765045.1 of Tenodera sinensis. NCBI lineage: Eukaryota > Metazoa > Arthropoda > Insecta > Mantodea > Mantidae > Tenodera > Tenodera sinensis. The sequence continues at coordinate 147,015,072 of CM060966.1, forward strand.
CGCCTTTTTGCAAAACTTTCCCCAGTGTTCTAGAAATTGTTTGCTGCAAGGTTATGCTTTGAAATATTTTATTATCTGGAGAAACAGAGTGGTTCAACAGAACTGCAGGAAGCATAAAAAAGTGTTACAGCGAAGAAGGCAGTACGAAAGAAAATAGGGGATAATAAAGAAAGCATATCTCTTATCCGCAATACTGTCACGATATGATCATCATAAAACAAAGGTGGAAGCACTACGTTACAGACACGCCTCTTGCCCTTCACTTCGCTTGTGTTAGACCTTGTGACAATCAGACGGATTTATAGTCACCGGTTCTGTGCGCTATCTTCCCAATTGAGTAATTTTTTTTTATCTCCCTGCCCATAAATCCACCTCAGTTACATTATCATTAATTTGGTGCGCCTGAATTGCAGTGAAATAAATTGAAATTAAAGGAGACAGAGTCGTACAAACAACTCATTATCCTGTACACACGAACTCATTAAACAGTTTTTATTTGTATGCTTTAAGTTAAGGCATCTGCAATACTCAACAAGTTGGTAGCAGGTTCGTTTTAACATGGCGATCCTGTTTTTCTATAATGAATGGCTGCATTAATAAAAAATAAAATTAGCCGAATGTTTCATTCCCAATTATCACAAATCCTTCATCTTTATATCTGCAATTAGCATAGAGAGGTAGAGCTTCCAACGAAGAGCAATTCGTGTCTGTGTCAATTTGTTGCTAAAATGACTGGTTTAGTCAGAAAATTATATTAAATAATGCGATTCCAGCGTGCCTATTGGAATAAATTCGTAGATGTTCTATTGACAATCGCTGAACATTGGCATGTGTGTAGAGCGGCAGGTCAGGAATGTTGACAGCAAAAACTACCTGCTCTGGTCTCGGAAAGCTTGAAAGGAAACCATCCCCCCGCGTTACTTGTAGTAGCTGACAAACACGTGGCGAAACCAGTTTTCTAGAGTTACCCTGGTTTGGACTTTCACTCGTTGTAGGTACGAACGGATGCATAGCAGCGGATGCCGCATTAGTAAACAAAACATTCGCCTTTTCAGTCCTACTCTGTTGGTAAACTGTGCAGATAGGTAATGTTCAGTTATCTGTTTTACCTTTCGGGATACATGAATTTGTTATTAACTTCTTTATTCTCATATTTGAATCAACCATCACGTGAAATTCGTGCACTCATACCTCTCGCATCACGCAGACTGCTATAGAAGGTATTTTTCTGGATTTTTAGCTGGAAAGAAAATTGGTGACAATTGTGCATAAAGGTTTAATTATAGAAGTGCACGTATAGCTATGTCATCTACTATCGGTAAAAATGTTTGGGTATTTAGAAATCTAAAATCATAGAAGGCAAGAAGCAAGTGTTGCATTGTACTCAAACATGTTATATTAAGCTTTCATGAGCTTACACATCTTGTGGTCCAGTATGCCGGGGGGGCCAGGGAAAAAAAAAGAAACTAATCTTCATGGAAAAATTCGGTACATGCATGTCTCTACCAATATTAAAATTAGAAAATAATACAAAAAATCTTACGTTTTGCACTCATTACTTTCTCTACTCTTGTACTAACTATTCTTATAAACTTTTATTCCAACATCATCTTAGTCGAGATAAATATCTCGTAATTTTCTTTTAGGTGCAAGGGGAATATGGGAATACAGTAGGCTTTGAGCCATAGCCATATCTTTTAAAACTGGTTGCTAAATGAAGGCTTTGAAATTCCGTTCTCTTTACACGGCCAAGAGACAAAAGAGTGAAAAACCACTTTCCATTTGAGAAAAGAATAAGTATTCCAAATAACAAGGAATATCTCCGAATTGGATTAGCTCACAAAAAATGTATTTAGAATAAGTTGTGTGTTTTAATGAGATCTACATTTTTTGTAGAGTAAGATTTAGTCCATTTCTTACGGTTTACCAGTTATGCAAAACCCATCAAGAGTAAACAGAACTACATAGTCTGTAAGCAGAAAATTAAAAATATACATTCAAATTGCCATTAAAATACCTTAAACATATGGAATTTTAATCACAGTCGTTAGACATTTTTGAGAAAATCAAAATTTTCGTAACATTTTCCATGTAAAGGGTAGTTTAGGGTGGAAGAATTTTCTTCAACACCTACGTGTCGCATCCGTAAAAGATATTAAAGATAAATACCAACTTTGATTTTTAACCGTCTTTTCATTTATGAGTGCTGTTCACAGACACACACAGACAGACCCACACACATACACATACGCATCTTTTTCTAAAAATGCTTCTTTTTATTCAGGGGGCCTCAAAACATTTCCCGTGAAATCTTGACATCCAAATTTTGGGTAGAATACAATACTTCTACTTAGATAGTAAACGTGTGCAAACACTGAATTTCAGATTTAGGCTCAACATCTTTCGAATGACACTAAGATTTGCAAGAAATCCTCAGCACCGAGCTATCCTTTACATGAACATGTTTCCTTGATTTTTTATTTTCAAAACCTGTTATAACGACTTCGATAACGACACATTTCAAATGTTTAATGTAGTTGCACGAGAAACAACAACCATATTATACCCATAGTTTAAATTTCATGCGAGTGGATTTTGAAGCACATTTGTTTGAATGAATTTTTTTTATACTTGTATAACAAGACTCTAAAGTATAGACAAAGGTTTTATATCGGATAGGTTAGAGGACAGTAAAATGTACAATTGATATCAAAACAATGTTTTACAGAGTTGGTTGCTTTAGAAATATTCCATTTTGCAGGTTTAGATCTTTACCTAGTGTCATGCTAAGCACATGCTTGAAGGATTGCTACCTTACTCCGACGAGAAATTATATTAGATTAAACTTGCATTGATCCCTACACATTACACATAAAACTGTGGGTGTCATCTGCTGAAAGTGCATCGAAAACGGATCCATTTGCAGGAAAAGTCATTGCTACGGTTTACTGCGTGTCTCGTGGTATGGTTCTCATAGACACTGTCCAGAAAGGCGGAACCATCACCGGGGAGCATTGCGCTTCACTACTAGACCAACTGAAGGTATCTAATCAGGTTAAACGTCCACACCATGAGAAAAACAAGGTTCACTTTCATTACGATAATGCACCCCACACGTGGCTGGGATTGTTGCAAAACTGCGTTACGTTCCCTTACCAAATGCTCCCAAGTTCGTTAAATTCACCAGATTTAGGCCCCAAAGCTGACAAAAAGGCTGGCGGAAGAAGATTCACACCAAAAGATGAATGTAATGGTGCGACAGTTTTGTACATTTCGACATTTCTTGTAACTTTTTACTTTCTCTACCAAGTATATTAAACACCTTGGAATAACGCTTGATGAGAAATGCAACTTCAAGACACATGTCACTCAGGTCTGCAACAAAGCCAGTAAAATTATGATGAAGATTGCCAGTATTGCCCAACGTCAATATAAACTACCTCTCACTACCATTAGAACATATCATAATTGTATCTTTACTGCCATCATTACTTATGGTGCAGGAGCGTGGGCACAGTGTATGCAAAAATTAAACCTCGTCGCAGATCTCAGAAAATGCCAGAGGAAAATTCTTCTCCGTTTTACTGGAGCAGCAAGAACGACCTCTACTATGGCTCTTCTTGTGGCCACTGGTACCTGGCCAATAGATCTACAGGTTCGCCTATATGGTGCTTACTATTGGCTAAAGAAAAGCAATCAACAAAAGATAGAAGATATAATAGGAAAACGATGCTATATGAAAAGACAAATAAGGGCTGAGTTAATATCCTTATGGCAGTCAGAATGGGATAACCTGCAAACTGGGAGACGCACCTATATGTTTTACCCTAATATACGAGAAAGGTTACGACTAAAGCACCTAAATCCCTTACAAGCTGCATTACACTATATTACGGGCCATGGGCCATATGGCACTTACTTAAAACGTTTTAGTATCATAAACTCTGAAATGTGCACCAGATGCAATACAAAAGATACTCCTGAGCATGTAATGTTTAACTGTCAGAAATACAGTGAAATAGGACAATCTAACAGGGAAAAGCTCATGTACCTCACTTTATCGGAAATGGTCAGGAATAAGGAAAATCTAAATACTTTAAATGAGTTAGCGACTCAAATCAGTATAGCAGAAAGGTATTTAAGACAAACTGAACAAGAAAGAAATCTAAGAAATTTTTATACACCTCCAGCGACTGTTGTAGCACCATCCCGTCGATCGTTAAGATTGTCAAACCAACTGTAAGCAGAAAGGAGAAGAACGAGGCCAAAACGACAGTCTGATGAGACTTGGACAGCCTACCAGAGACGAATAGCAGCGACTAGGGAACAATAAACTGCATGAATACTATGAGATCACATATAACTTTACAATATCACCAAATTTCCTTATTGTTATTAGTTTAATTTAGGTTAGTAACTTCTGCACATTCTATTGTGAACAAATTGTAATAAATAAGTTTAAATAAATCAAAATATCCGCACACTACGTCCAGATATAAGAAATTAGGTATCTGGACATAGCTGGCAGATATTATTTTACTTTTTTTTACCACGTACAGTAAGTAGGGGAAATATTGTATTCGACCCCAAATTTCGATGTTGAGATTTTACGTAAATACATATTTTGAGGCCCCCTGAATCCAAAAAATGCACTTTTGAAAAAAGCTCGTATGTGTATGTCTGTGTGTAAACAATATCTCCCACATTCCCCTTGAATCTATTAGAAAATAAATAGTAAAATAATTTCTGCAAAAGTTTATCTCGACTAACATGAAGAAGATAAATGACTGAGAGTTTGTAGGTACAAGAGTAGAGGAAGTTATATGAGTGCAACACATCAGATTTTTCTAGTAGGTATAGTAAGAAGGGGAGGTATTGCATTCCACCCAAAAATTCTATACCGAGATTTCTCCGGAAATGTACATGTTCTGGCACCCCGTAAATCTAAAAAGAAAGAAAGCGTTTAGCTTACTAGTTGTTGGCTGTTGACCGGACGGACGCTAATATGTTGCGTATATGTCTAAGAAATATACATTTTATACCTTTTATTCGATTGAATTTTGCTACATGAGGTATAAAAGCCCAATGAATTTTCAATGCCGAGACCACGTACATACGCGTTTGGTAGAAGTTGCTGCGACTTATCGATCAGGGAAAGAACGAGGTGAGCAGAGAACAGGGGAATAATTGATTGCAGTCCAATTAATCGCAATGTAACACATCTCGCTACTCCCCCACTGTGAAGCCACTTAGCGCTAATCCATTCGGCTTATCGTACCATTAAGCGAAACTGAGTCTCTTGTAACCATTAATTGTATGCTCCTTGAAGGGTTCAAGAGCTAGATTACGGTGCACAATGCCACCAGATGTTGCACGTACAGAGTCCCTAGGTAACGCACTATTGCTATTTTGTAGTGTATACGAATGTGTATTAACATTGTAAAATTAGAAAAATTCTGTATTTGTGTATACAAGATCATCTCAAAAACCACTTAAGATATTTTGATAACGGGCTATTCTTCTCGACGGAAACATGGACATAAAGATAAAAATACTTCGGAATGCCAAAATGGATTTATTATTAAAAGAATGAGCGAATCAACGAGTCAGCCGGTGGTTAAGTGCGTGGTTGGGTGGGTGGGTGCGTGCGTGCTGCGTAAGTGCGTGAGTGACTGAGCGAGTGCGTGAGTGGTTGGGTGGGTGCGTGGGTGGGTGTGTGCGTGCGCTTGAGTTAGTGAGTAGCGTTATAGGACCGGTTGACAACAGGTAATTTGGGCCCATTAATGAAATTATGAGTTCAATTTGGTCGTTGTTGGTACTTCAAATAGAATGCACTTATAAATCAAATCTAATAGTGTGTTATTTAAAGTAATATGCAAAGTTGACCGCGACATAATAGGTAAGCCTTGCACGATTGATAAGCAAGTAGAAGACAGTAAAACGCCCCTGCTTATAACGATTATGTGTTATATCTACTTCCCAAATTACATTTAACAAATACTGTAATAGTTCTCAAGTTATCCGTCAGTATAGGAACCTCTGAGTAACCTTCATTCTAATTCTACAGTTGAATATGATCAACGTTTTCTGAGTCAAAACCTTTTATACAAGTGAATTTTGTTATATTTGCTCTTTAAGGAAATATGCTCGATGACCAAACTATAATTAAATATAAAGAGAATAATTTGTGACCAGCGAAATATCAAATATTATTCAACTGATATATATATATATAATTTTCACAGTAGGGATTCAATTAAATAATTATATATAGGAGAGAGTTATAGGAGAAATAATTTATCAAATTCTCCTATGAGAATTAATATTTCTATAAATATTAACTTTTAACTTGCACTTCAAACTGTTGGTGGGTTCACGTACGGAACATTTCTTTCGAGCCAGACGGTCGTGAACGAATGTTAATACGTATTTGTGTGGGAGACATCTTTAGAGATAACCTTGTGAAAGCATTCGCCACAGTAACTGATGAAACGTCAAGTTCACGCATAATTATTCTTTGATAATTACATCTTACCACTGCAGATGCATTTTACTCTATTATTCGGCCATTTTCGTTGACCTGCCTGTAGTATTCCTTTCGATCCAAAAAGTCTATCTCGAGATTTCACTAGAAAAACAGCCTTTGAGGCTCCCTAAATCCCCATCAAAAGAAATTCCAGTAAAATTTCGTGTGCTTTTTGTGTGTATGAATGTATGTGAACAGAACACCTCAAAAATTAAACGTCTGCTAAATGTCGAACTTGGTAAGTATTAGGTTCATTACTTTCCATGTATGTGACATGAAGAGATTTCCAAGAAAATTTTCCCGTTCTAAACTGTCATTTAGTTAATAGCATTTAGTTATGTTTTATTTTTCCCAAAACAAGTCGATCACGTATCGATACAAAGAGTAGTTATGACGTGGGATTTTCTGTAGTATGACGATATATTTGCGAGCGTGAAGCGCGAGAAAAATTATCCCAAATATGAAAACCTCGAGTGGCTTAGAGTATTTTCCTAAATAACTAATAATTCATTTATTTAATGATATTTAATGTTCATAGTAATTTAAAGGTAAACAACTTAATTATTTAAGAACTAAAAGCTTCACTTATCTTAGTATGTGCTGATGTAAACAAGAACACTAAGGAGAAACTAGTTTGCGTAATATTTCAAGAACTTGCAGCAAATACTAAGATAAGTGAAGCTTTTAGTCTCTGAATAATTGTTATATTTAAGATTTGTGTTGCTTCACTGTTAACAGCTTCAGCTTTTCATTGAACTTATACTAAAATTTATATATTTCAACTAAGATTTGTTTTCACAGTTGGCACCCCAACTAACCAGTAGGTTGTGAGAATAACAACAATAATTGAGTTTAATCCTGGGAAATGAGGAATTAGTCATGCGATGAAGATAAATGAGCGAATTTGTGTTAGTTGGCTATTCATTAAAGATAGGTCTGCTTATTTAACATTACAGTTGTTAAAGGTACAATTTTCAAAAGTAAATGAAGACGGCTGCTGTGTTTGCTGCGGGGCATTCACGGATGTGCAATATCCTTGCTAGAATATTCGCCAGATCTTTTGTCTGCCATTTCTGGATGATCCGTTAATTGTTTTTACTGCGCATGGATGCTTCAGATGTCCAGAAAGGTAAGAAAATGTTTAGGATGGCGGAACCGTAAGAACGAGGTGACATAACCAAAGCTGTAACACAACGACCGGCATGAGTAGAATAGTCGTCAAAATTTCATTATGGGCTTCAGTAGACTCAAACACATATTTGCAATGAAATCTCAATACAGATATTTTAGATGGATGCAATCCTTCTTTTGTGGTCAGTATCCTTCGGCATGGATCCACAAATCTGTACGGGTTGATGATATGTCGTAATACCACAGTAAAGGACAAAACATTATTTCGCCCTGCTTCACCCTCCGTCCTTCAAGATACACAAACAGCGGCGTAAACCGCGTCGATACGACATGGCTGTTTTCAAACCACGAAAAAGCATAGGAACCTTTTTGCGCATTTATATAGACATTTTACCAAGGCCCCGTCGTGACCGAGCGGTTAGACCACTTACTCTCACCAGAGCGACCCGGGTTCGATCCCAGGAGTCCGCATGTGGGATGTGTGGTGGATACACCGGCGCAGGGGCGGATTTTCTGCGGGTTCTCTAGTTTCCCCTGCCAGCATTCCACCAATAGCTCCATCATCATCTTTCCTGTCATCTTTCGCCATCCTTTCATATCATCCATTTCCTCGCTCTCACAACAGGCTTCGCCGAGAGATCTCGGGGCGCCGACCACGTCCCACTCTCCACCACTGGACCTTGCTCATGACGCCCGTAGTGGGCAGCGGTGGGGGATCCAGCGGCCGCACAGTAGAACAAGGCTACACTCAAAGGGCCGTAGTGCCGCAGGAGCAAAGTTAAAAAAGAGTTGTAACACAAACTTTTTTATCGTCCCAAATCACCGACCCATGATTTTCAATGTTTCGCAAATCCTTTCAGTGCACATGCATTCAGTAAAACTACAATTGCGAAATGAGGTTGTGAATTTAGAGATAAAAAATTTTGAAATCACAATTACAAAATAAGTCTGGTTTACATTTATTTAGAAAACTGGATATGGCAACATTTCTGTCTTCAGTAATGTGCTGTGCATATTAATGCTATGTTTAGTCCAACATATCTAAGTGTGTGAGCAACTTTTTGTCTAAAATGAAGTTTATAAAATCTAAATGCACCTAAATGCAACCTACATGCTCTGTTGATGTCAGTATGTACTTGTGAATTAACGTTATATATATGCAAAACTATAAAGCTCTAGATAAAGTGAAGAATAAAATGAAAAATTTACGCTAAAGCCTTCTCAATTTGTACGATAAATAAATGTATACGAAATCAAACGTGCATTGGAGAAGTTCTTAACCCGCCTGCAGCTTCCGAAATCCCCTTGTTCAAACCGTGCATTACCTACATATGTGCAAGCCGCGTTGCGTTCCGTGATGTCACCACTCCTATAATCGCTATTACCAATTTGCCAGCTCCTGTCCTATGGTAACCAACCAAGTGACATGTATGCAGTTCATGATGACGTGAATGTGATCTAAACAAAACGCAAAAAAGAAAAAAAAAAAAAAAACTGTCGCTGGAATTATACATATAATTTATTTGCAGATTTTCAAATGCTTTAAATAACATAATCTGACTGCTGCTTATAATAAAAGCAGACATCTTGTTATAAACTATAAAATGTTTTATACTACGTATAGTTTCACTTGAGTTCAGTACGGTCTTCAGACACTTAAGTAATAACACTTAATAGCTTCACATTATTGTGATGCCGGGCGTGGCGCATAGCAAAGGAGGGTGCGCAAAGACCAGGCCGGCGAGCAAACAAAGGCACTCAAGATCAAGTTGCCTAACGCGACTGTTTGTGTATACGTGACTATCATAATGAGTTTGGTGCTTAATAAAGGATTTCAGGAACCATCGAAAGGCATCCGGTATCCGGCGTATTTGTAGCAGTTCCAGAAAAGACCGTGTGACGTCATCCCGATATATGAGGAGGCGAGAAAATAGAGGAGAGAGTAACAGATATAAGTCGGTAAGTGTGCCAGTGAGTGCAGACAGGTGTGTGTGGTACGTTGAAAGGTACATTGTGTTGAAGTAAAGATGTTTTAACGAGTGTCGAGTGATTGTATCGCTGGAGTTAGTGTATGAGAGACAGAGAAAGTGAAGAAAGAAAGTGAAAGGGCTGAGTCAAGATTACAAGAAGAACACAGCTGAGAGTTTTAGTATCACGAAAGACTATAGACAGTGTCAACGTCAGTAGAAAAGAACTGTGTTTCCGTGCAAAACTTCAGAAGGAAGGTAGTGATAGAAAAGTACCTGGACTGATTCTGTCATTTTGGCACACATTTGCTATCATATCAAATGCGTTATTCCATTAACTTTCCTCTCTGTAGAATATACATACCCAAATATTCACAATCATATCCTATAGGATGATATGAGATATTAATTTTGAATCTAAATAGCTATTAGATAATGAATATCCAATACAAATTAAAGCGACATTTTCACTTGCAGAACGCCATTGCTGCTTTCGACCAATAAAATGGAAATGAACGTTGAACTTGAATCAATCATGGCTATGTATCGCTACCAGCTTATCGTTTGGAATTATCACTTCAATAGGTTTTGTTTTATAAATATTTCCAGGAAACAACCGAGCTGGTCGTAACTCCGCCTAGCGATCAGATTTTCTTTTTTCAAAAACTAACTTTTCAAACGTTTACTGCTTTTTGCAGAATCTGTAATTAAAACTGAGTGTCCCATTACTAAGAATATTATGTTGTTTTATTTTTATACACTTTAGAAATTTATGTTACTTATCTTGTGTTTCCATCCACTGGACTTACAAACTCAACGTCGTTCTAGGTGCCTCAGTTGGCTTACTGGTCCTAAGGTCGCGGGTTCAAATCCTGTCAGACCGAGGTTTTTAAACGTGCTGAAAAGTGACAGTCCCATATCATAAATAGTGCTTAATAGGAACTTATTCTGTCTGCTGTCTCTCTGAAGAAGCACTTTTAAACTGTGCGCTTAAATTGGACACTTGGCATGTGGCTACACACCACTGCAATGGATAATCGGTTGTGGCAAACGGCTACAAAAATATAGGGCACTTCTAAAACGTGTACTTTGGCCGCGGGGTTAAGCCGACTGACTGTGGACCTCATGAAGCCGAGAAATTGAATTCAAACTCGAAGAGGTTATAAGCATTTTTTCTCCTTCTTTTGAGAGAAATGTACGTTTGGCTTAAAATAGCAAAATACGACCATGATATGCAATGTACAGAGTACTGTTTACTTTTACTTCTTTTTTACATCTGATGACTTAGGCTGGAGGGTTATGTGTTGCCATTTGTCTGAAGCTGACTGTAGGCTATTTGTCCATGTCAATAACAGAAACGTTCGTTCTAACAGTTGACCTGCTGCAAAAAGTTCGCAAAACGTTGAACCAATAATAGCACAACTGCTCAAAGAGACGCTGAATACCTATGTGTTAGCGTGACAAATGTCTAATACTGCCAGTAGGTGACCTAAATAGCCATGTGGTGACTGTTTCTTACTCGAGTCACCCACGTCTCATTTCCTATTATTAAGCATGCGCTTATGAAGAAGGAAAGAAAAAAGAGCATAGAAATATGGGATTATGAGTATTTGAACCTGCGCTTTTGATACGTGTGTGCCTTCGCGTCCAGGCACTATAATCATTGCGCTAAATAGACAGGCTACGAAATTCGTCCGCTTGTTTCCTCATCATGCGTTATAGCTGCAGTGGCGTGCATATCCTCAAACAATTTTAAGGCAATTTGTAATTTGTAATCCTATACCATAGGCTTCCTGTCTCAAATTGATTGCCTATGAACCGTCTATCACCAGTAAAATTCGTGCGGTGTTATTCATTTACACGCTGTATATCTTTATGTATGTCTTTCTATCTTTAATCGCCTTTCCCCTCCTCTCTTCCCCTTCTCTCACCCGTTATTTCTCTTTTTCTTTATCTTTCTTTCTTTTCTTCTCTTTGTTTATTTATTTGATACTAATCCATTAGAATACAACAGGTTAAAATTGTGTGAGATGCATTACCAAAGTTGTTTGATATTATATATTTCGTCATTGTTTCATTCGTGGCTTTATTTGTGTTACCTTTAATCACAATGTAATCTTGGAGTTGCCACGTCTTATAGTAAACACTGTTGCATCAATAATTCATAATGTTTCCCCGTGTAGCAGCTCTACTCAAACCCTAGTGTGGATTTTGCGAATGCCTAATGAGTTCTTGGATACTCACAGAAGCATGGTAATTATAATCTGTGTAAAGATAAACCACCAGGACCACCAACTGTGTAGTCAGAAATTGGAATATGTTGACTTACGGCGCCGCGAGTGAATATGCAAACTGAAGACCACGAAAGTTGAACCCACTGCTAACGGAACTTCTGCAATTTGTAAACTTTTGATAGTAGAGAGTCATTACTTCTAGATTAACACTGTCTTTATGGTAAGCTCTACGTTATTTTGCATGTTACTATCCACTTCTCTGGTTCAAAAAATATAATTTGTCATATTCACAAGACTTTATCTACCTAATATACTTGTTTAATATCTCTTCCACACAATATTCTTGCATGGTATTTTATTATCTTCACTTCGTAACTAAGATATCAGCGTAACGTAACGCGCACTACATAAACATTACGTCATTGGGAGGGAGTTCTCCGTATTGTCTTGTACACCTGGAACCTCTGACCGGGTGCAAAGTTCAGTCAGCTACGGTGTACGGTTTATGCGTAGCCAACCTCGCATCCAGTGAAAGAATTTTTTGATCTCTAGTTATTGCTGACAGAGTTCTTAACGCGATTCCGAGAAATACTACAGTTGTCGGAAGCATGAACCTGGTCAGTGCTTCAGGTCTTTCTATGAAAATTGGATCTTTAACTTGAATTATTCTGATGCAATAAGGGATAAAATGCTGAAGATTAAAATTGCAATTCATCCGCGTCCATGCACTCATAGATGACACAAGAAAGATACCCAATGAAGGGAATTCTCCTGCCATTCTAATAATGACGAAAGTTAGGCCTTAAGTTTCCATTTTAGAAGAACTATGCTCCGAAATCTCCACTGTCTAATATTCCTTCACCCAGTTCCATTGGGTTCAAGAACGCTTTCTTATGGGTTATAGTCAAGTAGAGGAATATCGATTGGACTCCACATTACAACGTGAATTTTTCCAATCTTAGGTTCCAATGTTGACTTACTTGACTAGCTGTCACGTACATATGTACCGAACAATGTCTTCCGTGCGTTTTTCGTCCCCACCAGTTTTATAACGCCGAATGAACTACCCTGTTCCAGTGCCGGTTTCCTGCCAGCTTTTAGGTGGAAAGTGCACGACATTCTGCAGCTAGAGGAAGTTTCAAAAGATAAATTAAGTGGAGATGAGAAAATAAAGTCTTTGGCTCTCCTCGTAGCTCCCATTTCTTTCTCTCTAAAACTTGAACATGGCTTTGTAAGTAACCCCAATGGTCTCAAAAAAGTTCAGTGGGATGCTTAGTAACAAGGTGTAATTCAGTGTCCATCTCAATACGCTAAGGCTATCTTAGCAGCAAAACTAAAACAAATAACATAACTTAAATACTATTCCGAATATTTAAGCACGGAAGAGATGTGTATTTTAGAAACAAACACTTAGCTATTACTTATGTATTTCTTGTTTAAAATCGTTAGTAAATTTTAATTATATGTACCAAATTCAATAAAACAAATCTAATAATACGTTTTATGTATAACACTTGACGTATTTCTATGAAATCATTTGAACGAAGAAAGAAAGGAAGGAAAAAGGAAAGAGAAAAGAAAAAGGAAAAGAAAACAAAGGAAAGAAAGAAAGGAAGAAAAAGAACGAAAGAAAAGGAAGAAAAGAAGGAAGGAACGGAGCAGGAAGCATGAAAGGAATAAGGGAAGAAAAAGGAAAGAAAGTAATGAGAGGAAGACAGAATGAGGGGGTAAAAGAAAAGGGAGAAGGAAAGGAGAGAGAAGGAAAGGAAGAGAGAACGAAGGAATGAAGGTAGAGAGTGAGGGAGGGAGGGAGGGAGGGAGGAAGGAAGGAAGGTAGGAGGGAAGGAGGGAAGGTAGGAGGGAAGGAGGGAAGGAGGGAAGGAAGGAAGGAAGGAAGGAAGGAAGCAAGCAAGCAAGGAAGCAAGAAAGGAAGGAGGGAAAGAAAGCAGCAGGAAATGGTTTCATGTTACAAATCCATAATAAACCAAAAAATACTTCATATTTCATTTCACTCAATTGATACCAAGACGTTATCGAAAATACATGAATTTATATCTGGACTTTAAAAAAAGAAAAATTAAATTTGTAGAAAGAGGTTCAGAGATGTGTGTCTCACTCAAACGTGGCTGATCCAACTTATCTCACTTGAATATTTTATATGGCATGCCTAGTGCTTTCTCCAAGGAGAGGATGGTCCATTTGGGCGCAAGATCAAAATGTATTACTGACCATAGTGTTTGATCTTCATTCTTTCATTCCTTCATATTTACCTCTTGCTTCAAGTTGAGATATTTGCAATCATGCCCCTACTCTGGCGTGTAATACCTTATTAGTTAAGCTTAAAGCCATTCTTACCTATATCACAAATATAAAATTGTTTATTGCTCCTTTTGAAAATAGAAACAAATTTGGAGCACTTTTGATGCAGATTATATGTGCCCACCATAAAAAGGTGAACTATAGGAATGTGCTATGTAAAAATCTAATTTACGCAGACTAGTAATTATATATTAGTGTTACCAACTAGTGTTAGCCATAAGTCGCCAAATCCTAAATTAAAAGTTGTTAGAAAATTCTTAATTAAAATAAACAAATTAATGTAATTTAATATAATTAATTAAAAAGGTATTCCCGTACTTTAATAATTTTAAAGAACACTGACTTAAGCAATCAGAAGAGTAATAACTCATCTAGCAGTTGCTACTTAAAACTCTCCACAGCATATGACGAAGTCTAGACAGAACGTCTACAGAGCCGTGTACTATATTGCCCAACGTTTTTGTGGGATTTCGAACGACTAAGACTTATTTCTAAAATACAGCATATCCAGCTCCCACAGTTGCAGCAATTAAGCTGATTATTTAGCCTTGATAATGTTCAACTGGCTGAAAAGCCCTTGTACAGACATGGAAAAGGATTGAGCGCTGTAAATTTTCTAAGTGTCCCTTCGACCTCACAGAAGTACACGAAGTTACCAGAGCACGGTTCACACAAGGCGCGTGCACTATGCCCGAAAACAGGCTTGCACACAGCGAGATAAGACACAGTTTCTTACTTTATAACATAAAATAGCAACCAGGGTACAATCGAAGGAACTGTTCTTCGCCAACATGTACAGAAATACTCACGAAATACGTAAGCCAAACCCTGAGGGTTGAACTCTCCGTTAGAGTTCTCTGTATACGAGAAGAGGTTATGGATATTAGAATGGCTCAGTGCCAACATTCTGCGCTTGAAACTCAGGGTGCTATGCGGGAGGGCGGTTCGAGTCCCCGAAAGCAGGTAGTTTTTTTATTTATTTTTTATTTTTCTTTCATATTAACACCTTTTATATCGATGTAGATTACTTTCTGTAAATAAATACTGACTACTGTATTAGAAATCATTATCAGCTGCTCTTGAAAACTAGAAACTAAAGAAAAATACAACAACCTGATGTTCAGTTGCTTTTAAATGTGTGATTGAGGACCTCTTTCGGTGCTGAATGGAACTAAACATAAGTGTGAAACACAATGAGACAAGAATCGAACTTCTCACCAGTAGTTGAGAGTTGGCTATCATATAGATACCTACATACTTATATCTAATTCTCAATTCATAACTAATATTGTGTAAAATATACATTACTTTAAATTAAAAATACGAAGTAGAACATGAAAACAGAGGAAAACAAAACAAAGGGAGGAAGAAATAATTTTCTGTTGCCGAGGTTTGAACGTAAGTTCACCACTTCTCAAAGCGTGTGCGTTACCTCTGAGCTATATTTGCTTGGGGTTCGAAACGTCTACTGACACATTCATATAGACGCTGTAACTTCAACCACGTTTTTGTGGTAACATGATTAATTTGTCGTATTCAGGGTACTTCATGTCTTATGAAACATTCATTGGCTATTTCGGTTGATTGGATATCGCTGTTCCTCCTATGTCTGTCTGTCTCTGTCTCTGTGTGCGTGCGTGCGTGTGTGTGTGGAGAGCTACCAATGCGCAAAGCATCAGGCAGAAGCACGTTTGGGTTTGTTAACAAATTGGCTAACGAAGAATGGGAAGTACAGTGCTAGTTCTCGCACCACCCCCTCTTTCTTTATCAGGAACCAATACTAATGCAGGCACGATTCAAGAGACAGCCTATATATGTGTTCGACAGACGGTAACATATGCTGCTGAGAATATTAGCTCCATTTAACTGCTGGTTGCGCATACCGACCAGTGTAAACTGCGCTGCGATACGAAGTACGCTCAATCATTTTTTCCATGACTGCACTTCCACATTGCAATGCGGAGAGAGGCAAATGCGATTGTCAAATGTATATGTTCCTTAAACGGGATTCATGCAGCCGCATCTATGTTACAATCTTCTTATGCGAGCAGTATCTAGAACTCTACTGCGCTGAAAATGTTTAGGCGTTTTGTGACATTTAAGTTACGTCGCTGATTTTCTATTTCAACTGCAAGCCTTCAAGGAAAATATTTTTGTAAATGTCACCTAAAATCGTGCAAAAGTCGCTGTCTTTGAACTTCTGTCGATTCTTCCTGTTGACCCAATTAATTCTTAGCTTCTTATACAGGTAAGTAGGTGTATGAGTGCGGAGATTTCGCGTGAGGTAGATCCAACTATGGCGATTAAAAAGTTTTCAGTAGTAAATTCATATATTGCGAAAGGTGAAGGAGAAAATTGAATATTATTTATTTTTCTAATGACATGACACATTTAACAAGAATTGTCATTTGTCCATCTGATTTACCTTGATTATGGCTTCCCAGTATTTCCGGATCTCTGGTGCTCTGTGAAAACTGGACAGCGCATTAGGTAGTCCCCGTCCATGTTATCCTCTAAACATAATTGAACATTACTGAATACATTATCTGTACAATCTGGCAACAGGGTAGGACTGAAGAGGCAAATGTTCCGCCGTTTTGCATGAGTTCACACCTACGACTAGTGGAAGTGCAAAATAAACCAGCCTTGGAAAATAGTTTCGCCACGTGTCCATTTGTTTGTTGTGAATTACTAAAATAACGAGGGAAAGGTTGGCTTTCTTTCAATCTTTCCGAGCAGTATTCAGGCAGGTAGTTTTTACTGTCAACGTTCCTGATCTTTCACTGTACATACACAATAATGTTGCCAAGCGTATTTCCACGAATTTATTCAAATGGACACGCTGGAATCCAATATTTAACATAACTCTGTAGCTAAACTCACTTTAGCAACAAACAGAAAAGACTCGAACACCTCATGTTTTTAAACTCTGCCTCTCTATTGTAACTGCAAAAGTAAACGATAAAGGAGTGGTGATATATCGTATTGGCATTAAAACATTTATTTTTTATTTATGAAACCATGCATCACAGAATAAAATGGTAGGGAAAATTATGTTTCAGCTTAACTTCAACAAGTCGCCTTTAAAGTCTGCGTACTCATATCTCCAACAGCTTGTATGTACGAAACACATCAGCTTAATGTTTGGGAACAGGAGTATTCCAAAAGAGCAGGAATGCATAAAGATTACTCGAACTTGACAACTGTGTATGCTTTTCACATCAAAGTTCTGGATGGAATCTAACATGATCAACTTTCATAACAACAGGTGATACAGAAGAAGCATTACAATACATTGGATGGCATGAGAGAAATGGAGGAAGCCTCAAAACGCTTCAAGCTCGTCTTGAAGATTGAGAGGTCAGTTTCCCTTACTTCCGCACAACCCTCGGCAAGGGGTACGTGACCTGAAGCGTGAATGTTCCATTTCAGTTGATATTCTCCAAATGCCTCCCAATCCGAGGCCACCCCAAGGCTTTCTTTCATTGTGATACATCTCAGACAAGACCTTCTAGTTTATTCCTTTGTTTAATGAAGGTACCGCGGAGAATATCATTACATTCTAGCAATTCTAGCAATCCATCTTGGAAGTCTAAATGCAAGTGGTGCTGGAGAATGTCAAGCACTGCATACCAATTGAGACGTAGAAAACGATAGTTATCAACAAGAACTTCAGAATTTAAAGCACTATAAATGTAATTATAAAAAAATAGGAGCATTAGTGTGTTAGGCGGCTTCGTTTTCATATTTTACTGTCCGTCCCTCAGTAAGTAAGGGTATAAGTGCACGTATTGTACAGATGATTGAGGACAGTGTGATGAACAATATTACGCCAATATTTGCTTAGTTTCCGGACATAACTTTTAAGAGTAGTATGCGTGGTTAGTACTTTTAAGTAGGCGTCACAGAAAACGATGCAGAGTGGGCAGAATGAATACTGTAATGCAGCAACGAATGCTGTATTGGAATATGAGTTCGAATGTTTTCTGCAAGAACAAAAACCTCACATTACCTCACCCAGTGGGTGCACACTGTAGTGTGAAGCGAAACGGACAGTCTATCTCACAGGCGTAGTTCATTTTGCGGCGCAGTTATGACGATGCAAAATCATCAAGTATAAACTATGTCACTGGTTTGTGCGAAAAATGTCCGACGAAGAGAGAAAAAATAACTGACACACCAAGAAGCACATACATTGAGGTATCATTTATCAAAATAACTCAACTTACGCTCCTAACATCCAATATCTACGGTAGCTAAAGTTTATATTAAATATTTTATATTTGTTTTCCACTTAAAAATTCGGTCACGATTTTCCTGGAGATGCATATTTTAGACCCAGTAAATCCAAAATAACATTTTAAAAATTTTTAGTGCATATGTATGCCAGAGAGGTAGGAAGACAGGGCTGGAGAGTGCGACAGAGAGAGGAACCACAGAGATCAACATAACTCAGAAATGAAAGTTCATATAACTACTTAAACTAAGCTTGTGTTTACGCCCAGCATCTTCTAAGAATATTGCATAATTTCCTCGAAATCGATATTACCCTGCCGCCAGCTACTCCTTTTAGGGAAAAATGTCAATCTCTTTTCAATATAAATATTGACACACAAGGAATAAAAGTCTGAATAGCCTGTGAAATACCCCTAATTCTGATTTAAGTTTAGAGACAAACAACAACTTACTATACAAATGTAGAACGTATTAAAATCTGCAACTTCTGTCACGCAACGTTTCCATTGGCATAGCCGTTGCTAAACCACATAGTACGATTACACTTTCCTTTCCAAGTGCGTTAGCGGATAGAACATATGTCAAAGTTCTCTCCTCGCATGAGTTCATTGCTGGCGGTGGCGTGGCCGAGCGGTTAGAGTGTTCGCCTATCATCTAGGCGGCCCCGGTTCAATCCCAGGTTCGAAGCGGGGTTTTTCCGGTTTCTCCAGTTTCCCCCGAAATTCATTCTACAAATTGCTCCATTATCACCTTTCCAATCATCGATTTCGCTGCATTTCATTTGATCTTCTTCCTCATTATCATACGTGGTGCTTGGCTGACCATCTGCTCCAGATCTTCAAACTGTGTGGTCCATAGGTTTCTGTGCTCCCTGACAGACGTCTGACCCTAGGACTGGCTTTTAAGTTAGAGCAGCCGCTCGATAAGCGGAAGATCCGTGGTTCAAATCCCGGCTATGGCATTGAATTTTCCAGTTTGTGATTCAGCCTCTTAAACATTGCCCACACACGGCTTGTGTGTTTAAAAACACCAGCAGTAAGCTTGTTGGCATAAATAATATGATATTTTAGTGAAATTCATTAGGGTCATTTTTATAAAATCAAACATATCGAAAAATGTTCAATGTACGAAAGGGTAGTCTGCAGTAGGCAATTTTCTTCAGAATTTTCGTGTTGCATCTCTGAATTTATATACCAAGTTTGATATTTAACCGACTTTTCGTTTTTGAGTTATGCTGTTCAAAGAAACACAAACACAGACACACACAGACCTTTTTCTAAAAATGCGTTTTAGATTCAGGGACCTCAAAAAATGTATTTCCCGTGAAATATCGATTTCGAATTTTTAGACGTATACTATATATGGTAGAAAAAGCAAAAAAGCAGTGTGAGCAACTTCACGTGGATGGAGAATTGGTTTTTAGTGAAATAACGTGTATGCAAGGATTATCTACATCTTATTGTTTTAGCAGTTTGCATTGTGATTTGAATTAAAGAAAAATTCTCCACCCCGCAGAGAATCTCTGTGCTAAGATGTCAGGAAGCTATCAGTAGTCTAACGTTGCTGCAGCAAACAATACCCCCTTGAGAAGATTCAGTAAAATTCAGAATGAGAATGTGTACAAGTGTAGCTAATTCTCTGACCTGACAACCCGGGACATTTACCTGAAGTGAACCCTACAGGTGTGGTATACCGCAGTAAACCAACTACACTAACGGCATGACAGCAATAAATTGAAATGTCAGGCGTGTTCCGCACAAGTGTCTGAATGCTAACGTTGAGAGTTTTAGTGATTACACTAGTCTTATATGACCCAACCATTAAACACAGTTCACTCATAATCAACAGTAACACTAGTCTGGATTAATTTTCACACACTGACATATTTTTTTAGGTTTAACCTCTTTTAACCGGTTGCGTGACCAAGCGAGATGGCTCCGCAGAAACTTGTGAGGCTTGTATTTTGCAGATCGTGGGTTCAATTCCCGCGGTCGATCTTCCAGACCAATGGATTTTATCAGAGTTTTCTCGGGTCACCAGACAATTGCTGGGAAGAGTAATTATATCTCCCGAAATTCCCATCCCTCCATGTCATTTCACCTTCATTTCACTCCAGTCTTTAAGAGTCAGAAATATTGACGATGGGCGAGTTTGGTGCTGCTGTGTGGGTACTTTGCTAACTGTAATGCTGTTCTTGGCAAATGGATGGCGTTGTAGTAGACTGATCGGTGGCTGCTTGGCGAACTTTGGTGTCGAAATGCGGCTTCACCACACGTTAGGAACCCCTAGCTGGCTTGCACTACTTGGCAGGGTTCCAACAAACCCGTAGAGTGCTCTTTCTTCCTTCCTCCCTCCCACTCCGAATCCGCTCCGTACATACTCTACCGGCTACGTCATATCAGACAATGAATGAAATAAGTTAAAATACCGTTCAAGTGAGCCCGGAGTCCATAGGGCTTAGAGTTACCCGGCATTCAACGTTCAGGATAAAGATAACTCATCCTAACCGAGGGATGCCAAGCAGACACGTTACTCCACGCCACAATAATGGGCTCCTAATACGCTGTTACGCTTTTGTCTCAATACTGCATTTAAATTAAATGCTATTTTATTACTCACAAACGCAAAGAGGAAAGTTGCTCAGTACGTCAAAACCAAGCAATAGAATTTGCAAATATCACATACCTGTTTGTTTTATAGAAATTAACAATATGACAGCAAATATTGATATATTATTTTAATTATTAGGTCGAGCTTCGTGTGTTTTTAACCTAACCTCCCTGTTTTGGGTAATGAGCGTCCTTTAATTTGGTAACTTACACACTGATTCATCGGTATCTCTATCTCCACGAATTGCGTCTATTGTGTGTGTGTATGTGCGCGCGTGTGTGTGTGAGTGAGTGCATGTGTGTTTTGTGTATGTGTGTGTTTACTCGCCGTAGAAAAGTGCTCTTCTGATCACATTTATATAAAGAACTACAAGTCCGTTACGTTGGATAAATCTGAGGATATCTTTTCCCACTTAATTGAACATGATAGTTTTTTTCGATTACTTTGAGGGAAAGCTGGTAAACAGGGACGCTCAAAATAGTTCAAAACTGAGTTATTTGATCTATTAGAAGTGGGAGGTATGTAGTTTCATTTCACCAAATCTTATCATGAACTTTGTTATCAAGAAGAATTTTCGTGCCAAAACATTGTACAATGATGCACTATAATTTTCGAAAATTCCGGTTCTCCTAATATACAAATCAACAGTTGTTTGTCTATCTAGAAAAAGACTTTGTACAGTTATGGTTGTAGTGTTTAACGCCCGCTTTTACTACTACGGCACCGCAGACAGTTATGGTGAGTACACTGCAGGATTCCAAGAAAAATGATAGGCTACGCTATTGCTGACATACTATTAATCCCTTATGCAGAAATACAGTCAAACTACTCTATAACGATTGTGTTATAGGCTGAGCTAAGATTAAAGGTAGCCTTACAACTTAATATCTAGATCTTTCTATCCTACAATACGTCGACATTATTTTTGAAACCATCCCTATATTTATTTAATTTCTGAAAGACAAAAAAAATTGTTTGGACTATCTCTGGGCTCTGGTGTTGGAACGCTAACCATCAAATCCAGAGGTCCCTGGTTCGATTCCCAGCTAGAGAGTAGGAAGTTTTCTTTAGCCAGGATTTACCTTACCAGGATTTACCTTACTACCAGACTAGGGTCTGGAAGAATGGAAGGGAGTGGAAATATTTGTGTGAATTCAATGTAATTATCAAAGGTAATACAAACCCAAATATTAACATTGCTGTAAGCGAGTAATCATTGAACAACCGTTCCAAATGGGTGGAAGGAGGGGCGAAAGGCCACCGATATGCCCTTAGATGTTAAAGAGGGCATATGAATGCAACACACTGTGAAAAAGAAGACAAAAGTCCACTCCACTTGCTTTTCTACAACCTTATTTTTTTTTTTTTTTTCTAAACGTTTTCATAAAAACACAGTTTTCTTCTACTGACCTTTCGTGATATACAACTCACCACTTCTTCTTTACACAGCCTTGACTTGCTCGTTTCACTGTCTCTCTTCAGTTTCTCTGTCTTTCAAACACCAACTCCAACGATACGATCACTCAACACTCGTTAAAACTTCTTCACTTCGACGCGACGTATCTTTCACAGCTGTATCGCAGTCGCTGACACACTGAGCGACTCAAAAACTGCCTGCCCACACGCGCTTCATAAATTTTAGATCTGCAATGACGTAGCCAGACCTTTCTCGAACGTCTACAAACAAGCTGGCTGCGGCACACTTCTCGAATTTCTGGAAAACACTGTGTTGCCACTTAATTGTTTTAGTCATGTGTTTACTCGCGTGAGTAGTGTGGGGCAGCTTGACCTTGAGCATCTTTGTTGCGCGCCACGCCAGTGGAGAGTGGCAACCCGGCCTTGACCGTCCTTGGCTGTGTTGCCGCTGACATGTGATGGCGTCACAATATTCCTTGGACAGCCAGGGAACAAATGTGTACTCTTTTCTAGGACTTGGAAAAATTGTAGAATACCTTAGGGTTTCAAAATGTTATCCTGACTCATATATACAATTTCAGCAATTTGTAGAAAACTTATAACAACTTACGGTTTAAATAGGCTACTTATGACTCTTAAAACAATTGCGTTCTTGAACTATTCAAACAACAGTGAACCAAGCATGAATCCAATATTTGTGAGCAGATGCAATGGCAATTTCATGTAGCGTCTGGTTGGAGAAACAGTTGCTCGCCCATAATTGGGAATCCACTCACGTGCATCACCTGGGATATGCAGCACTCTCATTAACAACGTAGTGAATCACAACACGAATTTCTATTCACTGAATATCGCACAGTACTTGCTCATTAATAATTTTCTATGGCTGTGCTTCATTTACGCAGAACAACATCAATAAAGTATTGTGTCGATTCGAGCGTTATCCCAGCAGAATGAGAAATAAATAAGCCATATGAGCCGTTCTGCATTAGATACAACAGTACTTGCTTTCATTAAAACCCCTTTTTAATATCTCGATGTAAAACAGCTTGCTGCACAAGGAGTGGCGTCAATAATTGAATAAAATTCATTCTTATTTAAAACATCTGTTAAACACTAAACTTGTTTATCACCATTTGTTACATTTTATAGTAAGGAATATCAAGTTTATCTATCTTGTATTTTAAGCAAAATCCTGAGAGTGACATTTAGTAGGAGGGAGGGGGGAGGGAGAACGCATGATTTCCAAAGTGAAAGGCAGTGAGGAGTTCCTTTAAAATTTCCCTGTCGTATTTTTGGAGACCTTTGATATTCAATATACGACTTTTCGTTTCCGAGTTATGCTATGCACATATAGGTACATGCACACGCACGCACATTTTTGGGTCTGATGCAATATTTATCTACTTATCAAGGTAAACGATAGATGAAGTAAACACTACCTAATGCATTACAATAAAATATTACCGAGTTAGTTTTATGAAATTAACAAAACATTATACTCGACTCTGTGGTGTAGGGATAGTGTTTCTGCCTCACATTCAAGAGACCTCGAGTTCGAATTTCGGTTAGGGCAGGTTATCGTGGTTTTCTCAGGTTTTCTCCTTATACTGAGAATCTGAGAAGACAAATGTCGGATAACCTTAAGCTCTATGGATATGGATCCCAAGCACCATTGAGCATTATTTAATGCACTCATCTTCCGATACGTATGATCTAGTAGGTTAAAATATAAACACAACAGAGAAAAGATCCGTCCCTTGGACACACTTCCCAGACGTAGTAAGTTATTTAACTGGGGTAATTAGAACACGAACACTTCGACTCACGCCGGTTTAAACGCAGATCAAGTAAGATTTTTAAGGTCGAACAGACCTAGTCATTGAACATCTGCACCCAGACTGCAACCTAACTTTATGGAAAAACAGCTGAATGGCGATAAGCCTGCCTTGCCACAGTAAACTGATGATACGACGGTTTCTATGTGAGCACAATAGTCTCCTTGAGATACTTTTTCCAGCATTTTGTCACTGCTGGAAACACCTCTGGAAGTAACCTTCTTTAAAACACGCTCAGAGCGTTTTGTAATTCGCGCTCAAAACGGTGTCCTAGGAGCTGCATTTAGTCGGGAAGGAATAAGTAGTCCGCGGGAGTCAAATGAGGAGAACAGACGGGGATGAGGAACAGTGTTCATCCTATTTTTATCCAAAAACTTGGCGGACAAAAAGGGCCTTGTGCGCGGCAGTATTGTCACTTGAAAGGAGGCGGGGCATCAACTTTGCACCAATTCTTCTCAGGTCTAAGTCGTTTAAAATACTTTGAACACCTCCAAAGGCAGTAACAAGTCAGAAACTTCTCTTATTGTAATATGCCTATTATTTAACGTAATTTCCTCATCTTTCATCAGTTATGCTGTAAAAAGGTCGCTTTGAAAGCTCTGAAGCTTTACCTAATGTCACAGCACTTAAATTTCGAAAATCGCTGAAACGCCTTCATTTTGCCCGTTAGTTTCTCCCCATAATATATTCTTAAAATTGCACAGGCTTCTGTTGTATATTTGCCGAGTTTGAAACAAAATTTTACGTTATTTATTTTTTCTTCGTAATCTAGCATTTTGAATAGATACAAAAATGGCATACAAAACACTGGTTGATTTTAGAACTCCTACCTCTCCGCTGCAAGGCCGTAGAAAGTCATGTGACCTCTCACTTTTAGCAGAAGGCAATGCCCGTGTACAATTTGGGTAAACATTAAAGATAGCTCAGTGCAAAATTGTTCTGAAGCCATTCTCGAAACTTTTTGATCACAGCTCGTATTCTCCCAAGTCGATGAAGTAATCAAATTTTAAAATAATCTCTCTCTCTATCTATCTCTTCCTCCCTCTCTGCTACTTGATAATTGTAGATTCATTTCCAACAGCAAATAATAATGTGAGTAGTAACTCTCAGCTGACAATACCTGATTCCAAACAATACGTCCCGAGAGAGAGAAAGAAGCTATCTCCGGCATTACGTCTGCCACTTCAGTTTCCGGATGCAGCCGTCTCCTTTCAAAGTCATGGCATTCAATATATCTGCAAATGACACACGATATACATCTGTGGTGTCTATGGCGCTCTTCGTTGCCCACGTCCAGAGACAAAACAGAAGCATTGGTATAACAACAGTCCAAATACAGTGACCGCTTCAAAACTTAGTTTAGTATTTCAATGCATACAAATAGAACTAAAATGTCGCTTGGGGCATAAAACCGAGGTCCTGAATTACTAATATAACTCCTGTGTATTCAAAACGCTTCGAGCACTAAAAGTCCAATATAAGAAGTTTAGGATAGCTTTGTTCGACAATGAATAAATCAGCTGATTTTACCAGAAGATGCTGTGAGGCAACAAGTACATTACAACCCATTAACTTATCAGCTATTGAAGGGAACAACACAACACATGCCTTGAAAGGATTATAACATTGTTGCGCTACCACAAAAATGTAACATTTTAGCTACGCCTTACTATGGGAAATACCACTGTGGATTAGCATCTCTTTGTCCTTCACTCTATCCGTACGCGAGAACTACCAACTGCTTTAAGTACGGAGTAGAGGCGTTATGCACAAGAAGTTATAATTGGTAGATTATATTTCAAGTTTGGTTGAAAGCTGAAGAAACCGTTGGCCAATAGGTGTTGACATTTTATGTACATGAGTTTAAATAAAATGATCGAATATTTAAAAATGGTTAAGTGTAGTTTAGATGGATGGTCTTCGGCACGTCAAAATATATATAGGGAAGTTACTAATCTAAATAATTGAGATCTTCTACACAAAAATTTGAATAAAATGTGTTAATACTTAAAATTTTGTCACAACTGGTACAAATTGCTCAGTGATGTAATGGTTACACTGTTGCAAGCAAATGATATAACAAGTATGCGTGTAAGTTAACGATTCTTGGTTTTGCTTTCGATTGCAAGAACTCCTTAGCCGTCACCACGGCTAAAAATTTGTGTACTGTATTGAATTTTGTGTGCAATTGTCCATTTGCTGCTTCCTAGGGAAAACTATCATAAATGATTTAATAACGTGAATATAATAATCACAATCACACTGTGCATTCAGTGACCTCATAAATTATTATTTTCCATTATAAAGCATTCCAACAGCTGAATTAATTAGCAGAATATTTCCTTTTTAATATCAGAAATAACTAGTCCTATTGCGTTTACGTGTTCTGGATGTGTTGGAGCTTTTTACTGCACTGTTTTTGTAATGTTATTTAAAGCTGCATTCGTTTCGGGCGTTATACTTTCATGTATTTAGTGCAGTAAAATTTTTGCTGTACTATTAGAAAACAAAGTCTAGAACTACCAATGTGTTAGCTGAATTTCTCCATTACGGTTTCATAAGTTTATCTCTCTGCCGATTTAAGTCCTATACCGTAATTTTGTCAGATATTATATAAAAATTGCTCTATTAAATGCACACAAAATAACTTTGTAAATATCACACTTACAACGGCTCACAATCGTGCATTTTCAAAAAATTATAAAACAAAACTAAAAATCCTCAAAAATCCCAGAACAAGAAGATTATGTAGTTGGAAGACCTGCTGCATTTTAGTATCAAAGGTAATACTAGGAAGTATTCTTACAATTAATTATATTATGTACTTTTTTGCTTAATGGCATTATTTTAATATAGTTGGTTATGGATACCGAGTAATCAAAATATGTAAAAAGATGTTTTTGTGCTTCAGTTTTAGAATAAAAATAAAGTTGTAAGATTTGAAGCTTTCACGGCGAACGTTATTGATCAAGGCTTCACGGGTGATCAGCCGTGTTAGATTTAAGAAGGTCGAGCTTTCGGCCATTGTAGACTCCATGGCCATCTTCAGGACTAAAAAGATGAAGATGGCCAAGGCCGAAAGCTCGACCTTCTTAAATCTAACACGGCTGATCACCCGTGAAGCCTTGATCAAAAATAAAGTTACAGGAAAAGTAACATTGTAGTTTTGCTACATTGTCAGAAGTGGGATTTGCCGAATTGTCACTTTTTTGCAATGCATTAAAACTAAAAATTTTCTCTCGTTAATTTTGCTGTTAGAATTTTTAAAGTGGATAGGAATGTATAAGAATTATCATGGTTAGAGAAATAAAAACGTTCCGTACTACTTATCTATAATAAGTAAAGGAAATATCTATATCGATATTTTACTGGAAATATATGTTTCAAGTCCCTTGAATTCAAAAAGAAGAACTTTTACGAAAAATTTAGGCGTGTTTCTGTCTGTAAACATTCTAAAGCATCAAACTAGACAATTAAGTTCTGTCTTCCAAAGGTGCGAAACGAAGATCTTCAAAAAAATCCTCACCTTAAACTACCTTTACATGGAAAAACGTTAGTTTCTCTCCATCAAAAATAGCTCCAACGATTTTTTTATTAAAATACTCTACGTTTGTGATATTGATATGGCAAATTAAATGAATGACTTTCGTATCATTGTTAAATCCTAAATACGTACATATAAAGCGTACACTTTATCTTAAAGCACTTTTGTACCGTTAACCATATTCGAGAATCAAAAGGGTAGAGTGACACTGAAAAGTCCAATGCCATGATCTGGTCTCGTCTCATCTTATCTCATATCCGAGATATTCTGTTTTTGCACTTTCAAATACTTAAGCTTTTCAAACGTTAAATCACTAATCTTGTTCTCTTTTCTTTTTGGTGGTGGTAATGCAAAAGAGCTGCAACTATAAAGAGATCATAGCATCCGATTTATTTATTTTTTTTAACTGAGAGGGATGGCTCAGCCGGTAATCCCTGTGGCCCACATTCGGGAGGTCGCGGGCTTATTCCCGAGGATTCCTGACCCATGGTTTTTCTCCTTGGTTTCTCGGGGTCGCTAGGCGAATGCAGGGAAGCATTTCCATATCCTTCAAATTTCCTCTCCTTCCATTTCGTTACACTAATCATTTCATTTCACCCTTTATTCCGTTAAGTTTCTTTCAGATTTGGAAGGGTTGGAGAGAGTCGCGACAGGGGGGAACAAATGGATATCTGGTGCCCCCCCCCCCTCCCGGTTTGGAAGGCGAGCTTACAGGTTTCCGGGCATGATGCATGCCCAAGGGGTGAGGGAGGGTAGCCTGTTTTTGGGTCCTGCAGTCCCCTTGAGAGTACAAATCCGAAGGGGTGGGAGAGGCTGAGCTAGCCTCCTCCGGGGTCCTTCTAACTGGGAAAATGTAGGGACCCCGCCCTTTGTTCTATCGTAGCAACGTTCCGGCTGCTCTTCGGATCCATTAGCCTCATCCGTCCTCTTGGGGGTGCCCCA
The DNA here is from genome assembly GCA_030765045.1 of Tenodera sinensis. NCBI lineage: Eukaryota > Metazoa > Arthropoda > Insecta > Mantodea > Mantidae > Tenodera > Tenodera sinensis. Next base: position 147,043,835 of record CM060966.1, read on the forward strand.
TGAGAGGCATAGGTACAAAAGTTCGCCTATTGGTCGGGGTGCTAAGTCCACATCCGCAAGTTGTCATTGAGTCATCCGGTTTTTAAAACCGTAACTATAGCTTTACTGTACTATAGCCTTCCTATACCTATTACGAACTTTACAATAACTTTATCACGATTAACCAGAATGAGATAAAAGTATAAGCCTTTGCAGGTTATTTCTAGGAGAGTGGACAGTGAAAACCATATGCATACTATACATTGGTTTTCTTATATCTGCTTCTATGCTGTCTGAAGTAAAACATATTATACATGCTTTAGCAATTCGATTTTGTCTTCGGGGAATTGAAGACCATGCGCCTAATGAGGCAGAGCCGCAAAAGCCCTGGATCCTAAATGATACATTACCTTCAGTCGTAAACACCCAAGGGAGTAACCTAAATATCACCAAATTGGCTGTGCAGGCTTATCTGCTAATATGGGCGTATTTTTTAGACTTGCAAGCCATGCAGTATGTTATAGGTCTTAATTAGCACTGGCACATTCTCTCTGTTTCCAGGAGTCCAGGAGTCCAGGAGTGAGTACTAGTCGTCTGGGTTAACCCAGGCGGATGGTAAGGTGGCCACGGTACCTATCCGTTTAAATACGGATTTACCCGTGTGGTGGTATAGGTTGGTATATGTAACAGGCTTTTTTGTCTTTGTAATGTCTGATGGTGCGGGGTGGGTTCCTGTGTTGTCACTGGCGGCGGGATCTGTCGGATCTTGGATGTCTAGCCATCCAAGCGACCATTTCCCTACTGATTACTTCGTCAGCCTTGGCCGGCGAGCAATGCAGTGCCAGTGACAGGAAACCGAGGGGAATAGGTGATAGGTGTGGAGGATGATGAAGGCAAAGCGGTACCTACCAGCCAAGGGCGTCCTTGGGTAGACGGTAGCTCTGTCTCCGCCTAGGGAGGCGATGGTCATATTGCCCCAGGCTGTTCACCAGCTGGTTTGGGTGAGGTATGAGTTTGTCATACATTGTGCGAGTCCTGTCCCGCACTACGTCCACAATGAATGGGATGCCGGAATGAGTGTGAAGGATGTGTGATGGAAACCTACGGTCGGTACCGTAGATCATCCTAAGCGCCCTGTTCTGCACGGTCTGCAGCCTGCGGATGGTGGAACGAGCCACCGTACCCCAGACCTCGCACCCGTACAGGATCAGGGGCGGGACGATCGCACGGTACAAGCGTAGTTTCAGGTATGTGGGCATGGTTGATTGGAGTATGGGATATAGCTGTCTCAGGGCGCCATGTCCCTGACCGACCTTTGTTCTGACGTGTGGAGTGAAGGTTAGACCACGGTCAAGTAGTACCCCCAGGTATTTGGCAGAGTTAACCCAAGGGATTCTTCTCCGCCGCATTGCCAGGGATACACCCGGCCGCCAGTTTCGAACTTTGCCCAGTAGTAGAGCTTGGCTCTTCTGCGGGCTAATGGCCATTCTCCACTGTTCACTCCACCTGCCGATAGCGTCGAGCTGTCGCTGAAGTGGAGGGAAGCAGTACCGAACATTTTTGTTCTGTGCCAGTATGAGGACATCGTCAGCATACTGGCACGTAACAGTATGCGGTTCCACGGGTAGGTCAGACATGTAGGCAGCAAAGAGCAACGGCGATAGCACGCTACCCTCCGGAACTCCAGCCGCTATGGGTCTGACCGAGGACAACTTCCCCTCCACCCGCACCCGAAAAGAGCGATCCCGAAGGAAGCTACCAATCAGGGTGAGGTAGGGGGGAGGGATTTCAGCCTCTCTGAGTTTGTACAGTAACCCCTGGTGCCATGTGGTTGCAAAGGCTTTTTCTACATCCAGAAGCACCGCGACTGTTTTGAAGTTTTCCTGGAAACCCAGGGCAACCTTCTCAACCAGCCGCAGCAGCTGTAGTGTAGTGGAATGTCCATGACGGAAACCGAACTGATGATCCGGGATAAGTTGCCTTTCCTCGAAGAGAGGAGTGAGGCGGGATAGGAATAATCGTTCAAAGATTTTTGAAACGATAGGTAAAAGGCTTATGGAACGGTAATTGGAAGGGAAAACCGGGTCCTTGCCGGGCTTCAAAATGCAGACCACCCTCGCCTCCTTCCAACAAGTAGGAAAGTGACGAAGCTGCAGACATGCATTATAAATCCTCGTCAGGTGGACTACGGCCTTTCGGGGAAGGTGCTGGAGCATGGGCGCCGTGACGCCATCATGACCAGGGGATTTTCCAGGTTTTAATCTTCTGATTTCAGAAGCAACCTGTCTTGGGGTGACTAAGGGGATTTGGATCTCTGCGCGTGGCGGCGGAGGTGCCTCATAGAGGTAATCTACCGTCGCCTCCACGAGTTCAGTAAAGTCTTCGTCCTGGACATCTTCCCGGGGTTCGAATTGGGACTCTAGATGGTCTGCGAAAGCCGTGGCTTTCTCTTGGGGCTCAAAAGAGAGTCTCCCGCGAGTGCCATGTAGAGGATGCTGATGTGCATTTTTGTCCTTTCTAAGGGACCTAATTATCCGCCATGGTTGTTTCTCGGAGAGGTCTACGTTTGCCATCGTGTTTTCCCAGGCTGTTTTGCGGTGTAAACGCAGCAGGCGTCGTGACAGGGACTTGAACCGCTGGTAGACGGCCTGTATCCTGGGATGGCGGAAACGCTGCCAGAGCCTTCGGACAGTTGCTTTGGCTTTGAGCAACTGTCTGAGTTCGATGGGAATGGTGCGAGGGTTAGGTATGTCGGATGGAATGCGGTGCGTGTGGGCACGCACTACATCCCGGATGTGTTGGGAGAATGCCGTGGCTGCCGCCTCCAGTGTATCGATAGAATCGACACGCGGACGCGGGTCCACAGACTGGTTGAGTTCATGGATGGCTGCATCCCAGTCGACCTCGTATGTCCAGTCTGGAGTGACCAGAGCTGGCAGGTCAATGTTGGAATCCACCAAGACAGGGTCATGGTCGGAGTCCAATTCATTGACCGCTGAGAGGTCTAGATGAAAAGGGATGTTTTTGGTGACCATGATATCGAGCACATCTGGCCTCCCTCGTGCCGGATGGAACGTAGGTCCTCTCGGTCCATGCGCAAGAATGCTTGGGTTACCGCTGATCAGGCGGTAGAGCCCTCGCCCCTTGGCATTGGTAGCGCGGCTATGCCAATGTGCATGCTTAGCGTTGAGGTCGCCGGCGATGCAAACCGCAGGATGCAGGTTCAGGAGGGTGTTAATATCAGCTTCGTAGAAGCGGTTATCAGGAGGGTCGTATGCCACTACCAACACCGTGTCCACCCCGCCAATGGCAAGCCTAATGGCACAGGCCTCCACGTGTTGTAGTGGTGGGATAGGGAAGGATGTGTGAGTGATGTGGTTCTTGATGAAAATGGCTGTACCGCCCCCCGGTCGGCCGACCCGATCAGACCGATGGGTGACGTAACTCGGCAGCGAGAAGTTGGTTGCAGCATCCAAGTGGGTTTCGCAGGCCATCAGAATGTCAATTCCATACGACTGCACAAACTCAACAAGGCTTGGGTAATGGCCCCTTATGCCATTTGCGTTCCAGAACGCAGCCCTGAATGGTCTCCGGACAAGTCCGGAGGCCATTACTTGGCTGAGTTAGGGAACAGCTGGGCCAGGGTTTGGACCAGTAGGGCATGCTTCTGCATGGGGCTCAGGTTAGGGCTTTCGTATTGCAGCTTGAATTTACGAAGTGCAGGCAAGATTCTGTTAATTATATTGTTGAACCACAGGGTTAGGTCCTGAAATTCCTCCAGATCCGCCTGCGAGAGCGTTCCCCCTAATGCAGGGGGGGTCATGGGTACAGTGGGGACCACAGGTGTCACCTGTGGGCCGGCTGTAACAGCAGTATCCCTTGGTGCCAGAGCTGCCTCAGTGGACTGCTCTGCCGGCGCCTTGGGAGGCTGTTGAGGAGCTGTGCTTGCTCTCTCCGCGGCTTGACGCTTGCTCTTGTGTTTCCTTCGCCGCTTAGGTTTAGGAGGAGCATTGGCCACAACAGACTCCTCTGTATGGCCTGGAGGTGGTGCCGAAACTTCAGTCGTGGCAGGGGCAGGTACTATTGCCTGGGTCAGTGTCTTTTCTGCCCTATTAAGGGCGTATGAGAAGGAAACGCCGGGGCGGACCTCTGCCGCTTCCGCACGTCCCTTGCGACGGCTATCTATGATTTTCAGACGCGTCGCGCATCCTTTGTAGACACTGCAGTGCGCGCCTTTGCAGTTGACGCATTCCCTGTCCGTATCCGGCTTAGGGCAGTCCTGCACTCTGTGGGTTCCACCACATCGCAGACATGCGAGCGGGCGCTCACATGCCATGCTGGAATGGTGAAATCCCAGGCAATTGCGACACTGCACGGGACCCTCCTTACCGTAAAAGCGTTCCACCTTTACGGCAGTGTAGATTAGGTGACGCACAGTGTCTATGGGCTGAACTTGTTGGTCGCGCACTTTGTCCACCACGACCAGAAACAGTGGCATGGGCACCTTTTCAGGTCCTCTGTCGGAGGCGATAGTCTTCTTCAGCTGGGCCACTGTTGCTGTAATGTCATGTTCTTCGAGGAGTGCCAGCCTGACTTCCTCGGTAGAGCAGTCGGAGGCAAGGCCTCTGATTATTCGCCTTTCCACGTAAGGACGTATGGGCGAATAACTGTAAAACGGGATTTTTAATTCCCGAAGTACAGCCTTGGCTGCCTCAAAATCCTCAAGTGAGGAGGTCTTGATGTTGACTTTCCGTGGCCTCCTTATTGCCTCAAAGCGTCTTTTCAGGCGCGAAGCTAGGAGCCGCATGGTTTTTGTATGCTCCTTGAAAGCATCCGCTACTATTGGCGGTATTTTCTCCCCCCCTTTGGTTGGGGGTTGGGTAGTAACCTGTGGTTCTTGCTGCTGAGAGCCCGTGGAGTTACGCCTGCTCCGGCGTCCCTTCACCTCAGTGAAGCCCTCGGTGTCAGTATCCATGTCTGCCTCTGAGTCAGAGGGAGAGAAGGGATGATGGGAAACCAGTGGTGGTGACTCACTATCTATGACCTGTCGCGGGGCAGAACACTTGCGCTTTTTACGCGCAGGTGGTACCGCCTCGGGGACAGAGATGCATGATGATGAAGTTGTTGGTCCGTCGGTCAGCACGGTTGCCCTCCGGCTGCTTGCAGAGGACCGGACCCCCTCCTTAGAGGAGGAGGCGCCTGGGCAAGCCATTACGGCTTGAGGTGTTGGACCAGGTGTCCTCACCTTTGGCTGCAGCCTTGCAAGCCCGTAGTCACGTGGTCCGTCAGTCAGTTTGTCTGAGTCAGGAATGGTGATGAAGGAAGGGGTATAGTTACCTGGCTCCGCTATGTACCTGCTCGCACCCCTCCGGGAGCAGGATCGATGTCGAAGAAGCGCAAGTGATGACTGGTGCGACACGCTACCGTTTGCTGTCAAACGTCTTGCAGCGTGCCGCGAAACTGTGCTTTCACCTGAGTTGGTGCGTAGTTTTTAGCTCCACCACCACGTCGCCGCGGTCGTTCTCCCGCTTATTCCCCTGAATCGAGGATCCAAGCAGTCCAAGTACTCCAAGCTCCCAATGGTCACGCAGAATCGAGGTGTAGACCGAGCGGCGATCTCTCTGTTTCCATTTCTAAAGAGGATTATGTTCCAGTCCATTTTCGAAGCCAGACGCCACTCCAGTCCAACGTGTTCTCTGCAAATGGCGTACTCTCTCTTGGCCTCTTCTACCAACCTCGCCTCATTTGTTTTCATTTGTTCGATGTGTTGATGGAATTGTCTTGTGTTCCGCTTCTGTTTTTGCTCCTTACTCCTCCCAACCCCAACCCTATCCCGGCCTCATTTGATTGCTCGCATAGCATCTAAACGGAACACGACATGGCGGAAGGGAGAGAGGGAGAAAAGGAAAAACAAATCTTGCTGAATTTTCCTGAACTTTCTAAGCTTTTTATAAGGTATTTTCCTTTCAGCTTTTCCTCGTAAATGTAAGGAGATCATAGAATTTTCCCTCCTCTTCTAATTTAACGAAGGATGCCGTCGGCTAACAGGAAGCTGTTTCCAATCACTGTCATAAAATTTATCCTTGAATGTATAAAGACTCTGCGCTTAATATAAAAAGAAATGTAGACATCTCTTTATCTGGAATAGGTGCCAACAATTGATTAGAAATGGCTACATAATATGTCATGCTGAAAACTATTAAACTAAACTTTTGGTTTCTATAATTTGCGCTATATTTAATTTTGCAGGAGTTGTATATAATTCAAATTAAATATTTTAAATTTAAAACATTTTTCTATTTGCTACATAGAATTAAAAAGTTCACTACGTATATTCATAGCTTAACTAAATCTTTCAGCTGAATTTGGTTTTCTTTAAGCCCTTTTTGACGCTTAAATGTAGCTCATATAACATTCAAAGCCTGAGCTAACCTTTAAAGATGGTGGATTCTAAAAGATTTCACTGCCACTCACGACTGAAGCTTTGGAGAATAGTTATATACATAAACATAAAAATTGTCAATTTGACAATTTTTCGGCCATTTTTCAGTCCCAGGTCCCTATCATGGCGAGATGTCTGCATTCGTATTAAACTTGCTCATTTGATTCAAGCATCCCGTTAAACTTTTATAGTGAATTTAAAGTCACTGAATTTTTACTTTTATCTATAATAGGTAAGAGAAGATATTGTGTTCCGCACAAAAATTCGCTAGTCGTATTTCAAAGGAAATAAATATTTTGAGGTGATTTGGATCATTTGTGAATATGCATCCAGGTATTGCGAATATGTGTGCTAGTATTGTGACTATGTGTGCATGTAGGTATGTGCGTGCGTCTGAAAGTCATAGCTGAAAACGAAATGTCGGATAAATGCCTGAACTTGGCCAGTAAGTTCAACATCTTGCAAGAATGAGACCATTATTTTCGGAAAATATTCCAAACTACCCTTCACATGGAAATGTTTTAAATTTTTCTCAAAAAAAGGCTAATATTTTATTCAATTTTATCATATATACACTGTAATAAAAGCTAATCTTCAACTTTCTGCAAATAGGTTCTTAAAATTCCCCTCTCATTCTGAATGAAATCTGTAGGTCTGGTAAACTATAAGATGCAGATAAAAGTTTACAACACGGAACTGCGAATTCTGTTTGAACACACAATAACTTATGACAAATAAGGCTTCTTGTAACATTAATTGCTTCCAAAATAGTTACAAGTTTGAATTTTTGAACACTTTTGTCATGTTTAACTGTTGTCACTATTGTCTTGTTTTTAGCCCATTCATGGAAAGAAAACGGAATATTAAAGTCAGCATGTTATTGTGACAAATGACAAGTCCATCATTTTATTTCTCTTTTAAAACTGAGTGATAAAAACAGCTCCATTTTATCGTTAACACAATATACAATTCGTTGTGATCTTGCAAGTCACAGCTGTTCGATCCTTATCGTTCTGTGTCACAAACAACTGGCTCCGACGAAACACTAACACTCCCTCATCATTGACTGTACACACACCCACATCCACACTCACACACACAGACGCACAGGCACACACACACATACACACACAGACGCACAGGCACACAGACACAGACACATACTTAAAAGCTAGCTTCAAAGACTGGTTCCTCTCGCCGTTCTGACTCGCCTGTATGGGTCAGGAGAATTACCGGCGAATTCTCTGGAAAGTTCACATTTTCTTGAGAACTTTCTGGCAATGAAGCTGGCAGTCGAAAGTTTCTCGAATAGCCTAGATCGGTATTTGTTTCCGCCCGTCTATTGTTGTCCTTGTTTACCGGCCACATATTATCTAGCAACGTTGCGGTGTGAGCTAGCTTGACCCTGAGCGTCTCTTTGACGGGTGGTCGGCGTCACATTATTATAACGACCAGTATTTTAAAGAGTTGACTATTGCCTCAGCCCTCTATATCCGCCTTGTATCCATAATGAAAAATCTAACAAACCATTTTTGTTCTCATTACATGAATTAGATAGAAAAAATTAGCACGTAAGTTTAGAATAGAGATGAAAACAAACGATAGTGGGTAGAGAAAATCATTTAAATATGCCACATCGAATTTTTCAAGTCTGATTGACCTTTGCACCTCAGTGCCCGCACATTTCCTGCGAGAGAACAGTTATGGAACTAAAACTAACGTTAATAGCGGTTAACCACAAAGCTTGAAATTTAAAGGCAGTTTGTGGTCGCCTTGAAGATTTATCCGGATACTTGAATCCGGTGATATTTAATGCGGTTAAACGGGAGTTTTAGCTTCAGAATAATTCCTTTTCCAAATAGCATTTCATTGCATGTATCACAAGTGTCCACCGCCTGTGGTACTGTTAAGAAAGTTGTTAAACACTATTAACGTTATTCACCTAGAACCGCCTGTTAACGGTAGCATAGGGGTAAGGTAACCGCCACAGAGTATCGAAGATTCGTAGTTCGGATCCCCGGCGTGACACTGAAATGTTCAGGTCTAATTCAGCTTTGGAAGAAAAATATTAAATGTAATATTAAATGTAATTAGTAGCACACAATATGCGGAAACACATTCAAATGTGCTCAAACGTGTAACAGAAATTATAGTAAGGATATCTTGTGAAGGGGAAAAAGAATGTAATTTGAAGCCTTCAAGCATATTCATTTTATTTTAAGGATACACCATGACATGTCTCTGTAAAGTAAATTATTTGACACTGTATTTCCTCATTAGCTATACATCTAAGCTCAAGTAAGTGGGGTTTTAGCTACCCTATGGTTTCCTAGCACTACAAAATTATACTATATTCCAACTAACGATTCAGAAATTTCAAAACATGCATATAAATGTTCTGATAGTTTAATTAGATTTTGGAGCAATCTTTGGAAAAATTAAAAAATAACGAAAATCGTCAACTGTAATTTTAGTGGAGAGGTTTTCTAGAAAGTGTTCTCCTGTCATGCCTCACAAGCATGACTCAAAATATTCATAATTCTGCAACTTTTCGTTTTCGAGTTATTTTTTACAAATACGAAGGTATACAATTTAGTTTCTCTACTATGTAAGGTAAGTAGGGGAAGTATTGTATTCGACCGAAAAATTTAATGTGGAGACTTCACCGTAAATATATGTATTGAGGCCCTCTGAATTAAAAAAAAAAAAAAAAAAAAAAAAAAAAAAGAGAGAGAGAGAGAGAGAGAGAGAGAGAGAGAGAGAGAGAGAGAGAGAGAGGAGAGAGAGAAAAGAATCCGCGATTGTTTTTAACGACTAGCTAAAAAGCAAATTTCGTACTTAATCTTAATATCTTTCAGAGACTCAATATAAAGATCTTGAAGAAAATTCCTCCACCCTGAACTAAACTTTATATGGAAAAATTTTCGGAAACTTATTTTCTCGAAAATGGCTGACGATTTTTATTATAATGACATGTGTAAAATGTTTTATGGCAAATTAAATGTATATTTTGAATTTTCTGGCTGAGCCTACGTGGACCTGTTTACACTTGATGACTTTTGCATATAACTGGTAAGCTGTAAGATATGGACCGAATGTTACTGTACTAAAATGATATCTCGTTAAAACATACAACTTATGTCTAAATACATTTTTGTGGAGTGAACGATTTCGGAGATATTTCTTTAAGAGTTTTGCAGTACTTAAACTTTCCTCAAATGGAAGGTCGCTATTCACTTTTTTATTTGTTTGGCCGTGCAACAAGAACGGAAGACGGCTGGCCCTGTGGCGCAGTTGGTAGAGCACCTGCCTGCTGTGCTAGGGGTCCCGGGTTCGATTCTCGGCAGGGGATAGGAATTTTTCTCCAGCTAGGATTATTCCTCATCCTTCCCTGAGTCTGGAAGTATGAATGACAGTGTGAATGTGTGTGTGTGAATTCAAAGAATAAAACCCCCAAAGATCGAAAAACCCAACGTAAACGTGTAACACCATTTGTCAATAGGCAAGGCCGCCGATATGACCTCTGCAGTTAAAGGCGGGATTTAAAAAAAAAAAAAAAAACAAAAAAAAAAAACGGAAGTTTAGGCTGGCCCCGTAGAGCACCTACCTGCTGTACTAGGGGTTCCGGGTTCGATTCCCGGTAGGATTCCTGAGTCTGGAAGAATGAATGAAAGTGTGAATGCGTGTGTGGATTCGTGTATAAAAAAACCAATAGTCAAAGGTCGCCGATATGACCTCTGCAGTTAAAGGCGGGATATATATTATAAAAAAAAAAAAAAAAAAAAAAAAAAAAAAAAAAAAAGATTCCCATATTCCCTTGCATCTATAAGAAAATCAGCAGTAAGATAATTTCTGCAAGTGTTTGTCTTGACTAACACGAAGAAGATACAGGAATAAGAGTGTAAGAATAGCCAGCACAAGAGTACAGAAAGTCAACACATCAGACTTTTATTCTAAACTACCTTGAAACGCATACTTACGGTGAAATCTGCTACCAAAGGGTATAGTTCCTATACCTATTACACGTAAGCTAAAAGAAAACCAAAAGCTGAAGGGAAAAAAAAGCTGATAATGTAATTCAGAATTGTGTAATTATTTCACGTTGGACATCCCTTACTCCCAGTGTTAGAAAAGGATAGGCATAACTCACTTGTCTCGTTACGGGAGGGGGCGTGGTTACTTCATTCCTAGCACACCAGTTCCCAGAGTTGGGAGACATTAAAATTCAATGTATTCATTGTACATTTCTTACACAGTATTGATCATTAGATGGACGGCGAACGTTGTCTAATGATATGCCTCATCTCTTATTTTAAACAGACCAGCATTAGTTGCGCTTACATTTACCTGTACTTAAATGCGCTTTTAGTGATACAGTTTAAAAGGATGGAGTTCTTCACTGCCGCAAAGCAATTTATATGCAGATTTTCTTATTTTAAGCAAGTTTCCTAAGACCGTCTCTGAATAATTTACTACCGTATATAAACAGCTCCTATTTCGCAAAACTACGTTTTTAAAATTTACATTTCTTCTAACAAGATTTTCTCTATATATTGCATTGTGTTTTTGACTTACATTTCAACATTATAACTAATTTTTCTGCCCCATCTCTAATTGCACATGAGATTTCTGTCTCTTATATGAGGTTTTATTACGTTTATATTATATTCTACATTCTTCAAAACCATTTATATGGTTTAAACTTCTTGAATCTTGTCCTATTTAACGTATCTTCATGTTTATTTGGATTTTATTTATAACTTGTTTAAAAAAGAACAATTTCTGCGTAAATTCGGTTATGTGAAACTATTTTAAAGTATATTTTCTGTTAAGACTGTGATTGTGACTATAATTAAAGGAACTAAAGGGGTACACCTCGATCCACGGCAACCCGGTAGGTACCTATTGTTGGCGGAGGAGATGAGGCAAAGGGAGACAGCAAGTCTATCAAAGGACGGAGCCAGCGAAGCACAGAGAAGCACAGAATTCGCTAACAGTTGGAGTGATTGTCACCTGGCGTACCACCGAAGCATTTCTCCCATCCAAGAAGAGGAGGAGGGGCAGGGAATCTATTAAAATTTAATTTTATTTTGTCTTTATGACGAACCCATTTGGGCATTTCTAAATAAATGAACTAAAATAGTATATTTCTATCTGCTTCTATTAATCCAGAAAATCATTTACAAGAAATAGTTCCATTACACATTTTCTTACAGATTCAAGGAGATAAAGGATGTTGAAAGGAATAATTATTTAAAACGGGAAGCTCAATGCTAACTTTTAAGTTCAATTATCGTTGCTCGTAATCGCGAGAAATAAATGTATGATACATTATTGTAAATTCTTACCAATAGCAACGCATATGTAGGAAATGGTTAATTTAAACAAAAGATAGACAAATTGAGGATATCAACGAAATGCACATGTTTCTTGTAATCAGTTTCTCTCTCTATTATGTATCGATTACATAAAATTACACAAATTTAATTTATAATAAAAAGGACAATAAGCTTTCCACAGAAAACTAAATATGCAGTGTATCTTAATGAAGCAAAGAGAGGATAACCTCTTCCAATTTCAAGGGTGGTTGTTGTTGTGTTTAACGCCCGCTTTTACTACTACGGCACCACAGGCGGTGACAATGATGATACATGGAATGAAGATGGAGCACCGGTGGAATGAGATGGCGGGGGAAATCGGAGCACCCGGAGAAAACCCGCCCTGATGCCGCTTCGTCCATCACGAATACCACATGCGCGTCCCTGGGATCGAACCCGGGTCGCCTTGGTGGTAGGCGAGCGCGCTAACCGATCGGCCACGGCGCCGCCCCCATTTCAAGGGTAGTCGATGAGGGGATTTTCTTGGAAATACCGCTATCACACCCTTGGAAGATACTAAATTTAAATACCCATCAAGTTTTGTGTTTATCCGACAGTTGGAATATTTTGTGTTATTTTATTTTTTTTTTTTCTTTCTTTCTCCCTCTGTCTCTCTCTCTCTCTCCCTTTCACACACATTTACAACACAAGACCCTTTTGAAACATACCTTTTTAATTTATGATAAATTAAAAGAAATTTATCTGTTGAATTTTGATATATATCCGAAGCTTTACATTATACACAAAGAATACAAGAATAATACATCCAGTTTTTATTTGGAATATAGTACTACTTCTACGTATCATATGTAGGTGACATAGAAAAAACAATACACTACAGAACGACTATTCAATAGAGTTACGCACGTGCAACACTACATTTTACACATACATCGAATATAATAAAATGTAGCAGATATGAGCCTCGAATAATCATTCAAAGTGACAATAAAATGCACACCTGGCACAAATAAAAGCTTGCAGATTTATATACCCTTTCATATATCACACATTTATCACGTTCTGGACCAAATCAATCAAATGCTGCATTATAAAAATAACAAAACATGCGCACGACATGTGAGTGTATAAAGTCCAATTTATTAGGTATTTAGTTATGGTATTCAATGTGTCAAAACATCCACTATTAACGTTTCAGTCACAATAGAAGAAATTAAAAATATGCTTTTTCGTGACTAAACCTTGGCATCTACTATTTTTTTGCTAAAAGTGGGTCGCTCGAATTACACAGTAGTGATAGAAGTAAAAGTGAAGGTCTATACGAGGTTTCTCCGTGGTCATTGGAGTATTCAGCTTTGGTTCTCCGTCGCGAAGAGAACCGCAGTCGACTTATGTTCTAAGGATACGACACGAAAGTTAAAAAACAATTCTTTATTCCAAGTTGCGCTTTACATGGAGTTCTTTCCATAATCGTTTGTTTCAAAATGGTTGTCAATTTTGAATAATCTGGATCCCGTGAAACGATACTATTTAAGTCAATTTTTTGGTGTAATAAGTAATTTCCGAGATATTGTTGCTATGGCTTGAATACTCAATTACTTTTATGTCTTTTCTTTTTAAGTGTTGCTACACGATTCTTTGTTTCTTGTAGTCATGCAAACAGTGGAATTGCAAAGCTAACAACGGTCAGCCGATAACCACTTACAAGCCGTGCTGAAGCGCACAGCAGCACTCTATGTTAGTATAATGTTCAGTCGTACTAGACTCGTGCTGAGAGCATGGTTTCCTGGACGACGCTGGCCCATGGATTAATGAGCTTATGAAACTAAATGACCCAATATTGCGTAGGAATTTGGAAGTTATACATTTGTGTTATGGAATCGATAAAGCTGCGATCAATGAATGAGATGTTTTACTTCACAATTTCAAAGTCAGCATATAATGACACTTTTTTAAGAATTTCAAATTGATTCAGCCTCCTAAATCCTTCTTGCACTACAATATAATATGTAAAGAAACCATTTCTGCAACCATGCATCTCCATTAATGTAAAGTCTATAGAGGAAAAAAACATCATGTGAGGCTAGTTTCTAAATTTAAGACCAGTATTTTTATCAACGAAATCAGAATCTAATATAAACATTATTTTGAGGGAAATTATATTGGTTTAACTCAAATTGTGCATATTTTATCACATATAATCCCACGAGAGGCTATGATTTTATCTAATGAAAATTGTAAACTAGAATGGGACTTATAGGCTATAGAGTGAATAAACAGCAATATATTGTGAGTTCCAACGTACTAAAGAACAATGGAATTAATTACTGAGTACTAACCAAATCTACCAACAATGGCAACGAGGAAATAGTTTACCTCGAAAGTAAAATAAGCTAAAATCAGAACACAATAAATACACATTATATTCAACAACTAAATGCACTTGGAAGTTAATATTATTTCAATGTGCATTAATTAAAAACAATTTTTCAAGCACATTAATAAATAAACGGCTGTGATTGATCGATATCCGAGGTATTCCCAAACATTTGCCAATATCAAGTATGCGGTGTATGAATGTAATATTTTTAGAAAATGGACAGCAGCTAACGCTTTTACTTTTGAACACAAATATATATATATATTCCATCGCATGCATATAGCACCAAATAGACTTTAAAATAAATTTAAAACACATGCACACTAGTGCAAGCCCATATCGATAGTTATGTTTCTATATCTGATTCATCTGTTAAATGAAGCTCGTTGTACAACCTTTCCTCTAATACTGGTAGTTATTTTGTGATAAAAGGTGCTGTTATGACCTCACAAAGTGACATTTGTTTATAACAATTATTATTGGTATGGTTTTTAACTAAACTTACTAAGTTAAATTTACTCTACTTATCTACTGAAACAGGACAGGCAACGTGATAATAGGGTTGTGTTGCGCATATATGGTGGTTGTTTTAGTGATACATTCTAACCAGTTAACTAAAACCCTGCTTTATTTATATCAGGAATGACAATTTGTGACCCGCGGTGCCATTCTCCAGCTCCCCCCCCCCCCCCAAAATCTACCACCGTGAGTTGCGGGTGATGGACTTTACGGCGACACAATGCCAAGAGAATAGAAGCTCCTTCGACAGAAGGGAAACCGAAGAACAAAACAGGGGATGGGTTAAAGCTCAAGGCCCCTCCATTATCACTAATGATTTAGATAAACGTGACTATATTTTGGCTGTAATTATTGTTAAGTAGGACAATATGTATATTAAAATATACACTTTTATATGGTGTGATGTAATAAAAATATTTGAGAAAAATATGCCATCAGAAAATGTGCATGTTAGAGTGGAGAAGTAAGAACACAGGCAGTAATGTGCATCGCCACGTTTTCGAACGGCTGCCTACGTGCAAACAACAATAGACATGTATTTTTCAAAAGGTTCTATATTAAAAGCCAAGGCTTTTGTGCAGTACGCTACTAAGTCTTCTGTAATCACTGACTCTTAATTAGCTTAAGTGCATTTTTCATTAAAACAAATTAATACTTTTTGAACATTTCACTATTATTAGCCAGATATTTTATCCTGTAATAGTAGAATATTAATTACGTTAACATATTTCATTAATTGCATAATACTTAGCAGACAAATAATAATTTCCTTACAATAACTAACGTTTCATGGCGGGCTTGTTGATTTCTTTTAATGTTACCTGACCATTTTCATTACTGAAACGTCCCGGCGTTCATTGTGCAGTTTGTTCAATCTTTTGCTTTACTGCTGTACACGACATCGCTACAATCTGCATGTTTGTCTCTAGTTTCTATGGTAGAGCTAGTAGTTTAGAGGTTACGTTAGTGAAATAAAATTATACTACTGGTCCCATACAGTGGTCCACGTTATGCATGTAACAGCTGCAGCGAAATGTTGCCATGAGCGAGAAATACTTTCAGATACAGGCTTCTTGCAGCGGTATACATAGAAACAACATGGTGCGTTACATTTCATGTGAAGGTAGAATGAAGACACTTTTTTCAATGTCTTTTGGTTTGTTTATCAAATTGCTGTTGTTTCATATAGAATAAAAGTTTCTTTGGTGCCTCCACTGTCAATTTGTCAACTCGGAATCTAACACTTCTTCTTATAAATATATCGAAGTTGGACTTTCAAAACCGAATAAATCCTTTCAATCTTTAGCTCATATGACTTTCTTAGCTGTCACTTGCTGTTACAACTTAGAAGCTTACTTGTCTATATCAGCCACATTTTGTGTACTTATAAATTTCTTTGGCTTAAATATTTCTCTTCAGCTTAGCAATTTTTTCTCTCTAATTGAAAATATTATATTTTTCTGAAGGTCTACAATGGCTGTTTTAATTTATACACCTATCATTTCATCCAATATACGGATTGCTAGTCAAACATGGGTTCTTTTATTTGCGATTATCACTTGATCCAACAAAAACTGACAAGATGAACAAGCACAGGGAAAATAAGTTAGCTCTACACAGCAAACTGAAATGGATACTATATTTTCACACAAAAAAATACCTAATATACGTACAATCAGACGGAGCAGGACATTGAGTTACAAAATGCATTTAGATTTTTCCATTTAAGTTGCTTTTCAACCCAATTGGCTCGTTCCCCCAGGCTTCAAAATTATTTCGCGCATGCCAAACTATATGACTGATAAGCTGAAGAATATAGCTGCTTCGTTAGTGAGCAGCGGTCGTCCATTAATGAACAGGGAATTGCATCTAGTCGGTCTACAGACTACAGCGGCTTGGCACCAAAACATTGATTAAAACATGTTAAAGCTTAATAAAATTTGCTTGTTTTATTCGGCGCATAGTTATTCAACCTATCCAGCTGCAGTACACAATTATTGTTGACGGCTCCTACACTACCTACTATCATATTTACGTCACAACAAAATCTTGAGGCCAGTGGAAGATCGCGGGTTCAGATCTCTGGCCAATCTGACTGAGGTTATCAGCTGAATGCCAAAAGTAAATGATTCAAAAGGTCCACCAACAAAATAGTACGTAATTGAAAAAAATAGGTGATATATGAAGGCGACTTTAGCATTTATTATCTATCACCATAATGTTACATCCATGGCAGAAAAAATGCGTAGCTTATAGTAACAGATTATATGGCACAGAATAGCCACTAAGCAACTGTAGGCATCTAGCACCATTACCATACAGTAATGAATTTATCTCTTAGTTTACCTTAATGATTAAGATTTACACTTTACGGTTCAAACAATAATACTGACTCCAGTACAGCCAGAATCAATTTTGTCTAAAAGGGATGCACATATTAACGTCGGGATTTGAACTGGATGATGAAGCGACGTTAAACAAAGACAATTTTTGATGTGTTACAACCATAGGACTTCCTCTATGCATCTAACCCCCAACTATTCTTACAAAAAAGTATCCTTGCATCTACTTTTTGTTAATCCAGATAAATATTTGTATATTTGGTGCACTTTTATTTCCCTTCCTACACAAAATACGCATTAAACCATCTAAGAGCTAATCGCTATGTCATGGCTTTAAAATTCCGTTTTATTTGCATGACCAAGAGATAAAAAGTGATCTCACATCTCATCGAAGTATAAGTGTTGGAAAATTCAGACAAATAGAAAGAAATATCTCCGAAATGTTCATTCCACAAAATAAAATAAAAATTGTTTAATATAAATTGTTTATTTTAACAAGATGTACATTTATTGCGTAGTAAAACTTTGTCTATCTCTTACAGTTAAAAATAGGCCGTTATAAGAATAGTTTGTATAAGAGTAGAGAAAGTAATGTGTGTGAAGTACTCAGATTTTTTACTCTAAGAACATCTTTACAAATGTCCTTACTTTCGGAAGGTTTTTAACAAAATTTTACGTGTACATCTTATCTATAACATAATATAGAAAAAACTTACTAAATTAATTAAAAAGTAGTAGTGAGCAATAGTATACTTCTAAATACATGATTGTCAGTGTTCTGTTACCACTGGCGTGACAGTGGTGTGGAATGCAGATGTCGCTTTTAATTACACAGTAATTAAACAAGTTAATTAAAACCGTTATTTTATTTCCATATACATTATACTCTTTTTCATTGTAGATACTTCATTGTATTTATGAATCCTGCAATAATTTCAACTTTTCACTATTTCATACCGCTATTCTGTTGACGAGATGCAACGAGCAAGTTTTCAAATTTAAATTAAGTTTTAATTTATGGACAATTTAATTACTATGGTTCTCAGCGCCCTATTCCATATTGGAATAGTTTAATTTTGTTCAGAAGCCTCTTTCTCAGACTTGGGGTTCTGCTACGTACCATAAATATGCGACTCGTGCTTTACTTCCTTTCTGAAGTTAGTCATGCCAACGTCCTGCGCTGGGTTTGAACAGCGACCTCGGGAATCAGAGGCTACCATGTTATCCCTAGACCACGAGCAAAGTGCTGCCTAGCTTCATTATAGTCAGCTCTTCTTACCATATATACATAATATAGTTATTATAGTTGATAGAAAATTATTGTATTCCACTTACAAAAAATACATAAATAAACGTTATGTAAAAATTCTACCAAAAAATAAGCACTTTTGGGCTCCTTCGAATAAAACCTATTTTTAGTCAAAAGTGCGCTTACACGGCACGCGCGCGTGAGTGCTCTTGTGCGTGCGTGTGTACATGTGAACACAATAATTCAAAAACATTTAGGATAAAGAGGGATAAAGGGTTTAACTACCCTTCGTATGAATTTTTAGATTTTTTTTCCTAGAATGCCTCAAGAAATATTCTAATATTACGTATACCTATTTAAGATAGTCGCATGAAAATAGAACTCATGTTGAACTTTCTGAGAATAGCCTGTGACGTCCTCTTTATTCAGAATGAATGTTGCACACGTGTTATTGGTATGCATACACCGCAAGAGATAGACAAATTTCCCAACACATTTCGATTTCATTAAAGCACATTATGCATCTCATACAAATTTTTGTGGGATTAAGATCTTAATATTCAAATACCTAATTTTTTTTTTAAATATTAAGTCGCTATGCAATGGTTTTGCTTTGTCATATAAATAGTATAGAATTTCAAAGCATGTACTTCGTGGATCCTCTGGGTGGCTCGATCAGTTAGGTACTTACTGGTCTACTGAACCGAGCGGAATGGCTCAGGCTGCAACGGTAGTGAGGTGCTGGGTTTGATTCCCGCGGTCGATCTTCCTGATCTTGATTTTTCCGGGTTTCTCCTGGTCACTAAGGCGAATGCTGGGGAGTATATTTACACTACATCCCCCGTTTCACTTCCCTTCACTTCATTATTTCATTTTTTCTGTCCGGTCTTTCCGGGTTGTAAGAGTCCAAGGGGTCACCGGTAGGGTGTACTATGGTGGTGCTTCCTCTCTGGAAATACGCTGATTGATCAGTCGGACCTGGCTGGTGGCAGGCTCTCTGTGGTGACATAGAACTCCGTCGGACTGAACAATTTGTGTGCACCTGTTAGGCACCCACCATGGTTGTTCCGCGTGTAGTGTAGTTTCAACTCATCCTTCCGGGGTCTAGCGCACAATAATCTGTCGGCTGACATGCCGAAATTCCTACTGACAGACCGACAGACTTGTCTATTGATCACAAGGTGACAGGTTCAAAACCGGCCTTGGCCGACGGTTTTCAAGCCAGTTTAAAAGCGACAGCACATGCCAGTCGATTTTTTTGGCATGTAAAAGAACACCTGTGGAATGAAATTCCCGCACACCGGTGGCGCTGACATAATCCTAGCAATTGTAGCGTCACTAGCAAAGAAAATAATTTTTCAACAAAGCGCATAGCGATTCGTTTTTTGAAGATTTAACTATCATGTCAGACCCTTATATAAGTCGACCACAGTATTTTTGCACCTGGAGTAATGGCGTTTCAATCTGCCGGGAGTTTGAGAGAGAGGGAAGAACACTACAATTATATCTGTTTATTGTGAAGTCATGGCCTGTTTCCGATAACAGTCACGGAAGACCAAATGCAATGATATCGTGGTTTAGTTATATCTTGTAGTTCCAACGAAGTATAATAAAACTACGTCTCCTAACATTTATCTCAAGTAACACAGAGTAAGCAGAAAAATAAGCTTTCTTGGCAATAGTTTCTATTATCAATAAGATATTTAGTAGCTTAACCATGTCATTCTGTCCCATTTTAAAACTTTACGAAACTGAATACAATGAACTTCTGTGCAACGAATAATAATCCGTAAAATCCATGAATTTCAGAATATATCTCTAGCAACTGGAAGTGCTCTAACTACCTTATAAAATCACCAAGGAAGTACTCAAAGTTAAGAACATAAATGAGCTTCCTGAACTTGTTGATAATTCACAGGAAATGGCCTTTAAACTTACATCTGCATACTTCCTGTCCGGTTAGCAAGATGACTTATACAACAGTAACCCAAACGTAACGGAGGTTAACTTCTTTAATGGAATAATATTTGTGCTGCCTTTTAATACGCGTCGTTTCTTCATTCTACTCCGTGAGGAGCTTTATTCAACTAAGTAACCCACATTCTGAGCTAACAGATTTTGAGGAAGCAGTTCGTGATGAAAATCACATGGTAAACCTTGAAAAACTTTCACTTTTAACATTTATGCACAGGGTTATCAACAAAGAACGCTATATAAATTAAACGAAATATCAAATGAATATACTATGGAAATATCAGTAACATAAAAGACGATGGCTTCCAGGAGTTGTCATCCAGTTCGGTGAAAAGTAACATTAAGGAATAAACCAATAGAAAAGTGATAAAATTGAACCTTTTAGCCTGCGAAATATCATATACAAAGGAAGCAGATATAAATAATAAATTTAATTATATAAAAGGGACACTACATAAAACTTTGAAAAACAAAGCCATTGCATAGTAAATTATACAAGACGATAGCAGTTCCTACAATGACATGGATCCGAAACCTGGACAATGACAACACTCAGCTAGAATACAAGCTGCAGAAATGAGATTCCTCAGATGAATAGCAGGGTATCAGAGAACAGACCAAAACATAATATAAAAATAAGTCAACAATAAAACGTAGGGGAACTAAATACAACAGTAGTGAAATATACAACAAACTATTAACAACACTTAAGCATAACTGAAAACAGAATACCAAAATCAGCATGCAACTATTCATTACGAGGAAAAAGAAACTTGGGAAGACCTAGGAAAAGAAGAATCAGCAGCAATTTGGACTCGGATCAGACCAACAAAAGGTCTAAACCGTGAAGAAGAAGAAGAAGAAGAAGAAGAAGAAGAAGAAAGAACAAGAAGAAGAAGAAGAAGGAAGAAGAAAGAAGAAGAAGACGACGATGACGATGACGGCGGCGGCGGCGGTGGCGGTGGCAGTGGTGGTGGTGGTGGTGGTGGTGATGGTGGTGATGGTGGTGGTGGTGGCGGTGGTGGTGGTGGTGGTGGTGGTGGTGGCGGCGGTGGTGGTGGTGGTGGTGATGGTGGTGGTGGTGATGGTGGTGGTGGTGGTGGTGGTGATGGTGGTGGTGGTGGCGGCGGTGGTGGTGGTGGTGGTGGTGGCGGTGGCGGTGGCGGTGGCGGTGGCGGTGGCGGTGGCGGTGGCGGTGGCGGTGGCGGTGGCGGTGGCGGTGGCGGTGGCGGTGGCGGTGGCGGTGGTGGTGGTGATGGTGGTGATGGTGGTGGTGGTGGTTAAAGAGGAGGAGGAGAAGCAGAAGGTTATTCAGAATGAATCAAATATTTCAGATTTTGTTTTCTAACAATCCTTGTTCCACGCACCAGTGGATAGAGAAAAATTCGGCGTTTTTAAAAGTAGCTTAGACTTTCATTCAATGCTATAAACAGGTACCGATTATTTATACAATACCGTCGGCATAGGACAGATAATGTTAAATATTATGGTTGATTTTGAATCCACCGTTGAAGAGCTAAAGTCACTTCATAATCTCCTTTAACCCAGTGGGTCACAGTATTGACGATGAACGAAACGGGTGAAATGATGAACCGGGGTATCTCTTCTCAGGAAAAAATCCTATTCTGATAAATCGACCTAACGAGAATCGAACTCGGGATCTCTTGCATATGAAGCAGCTATGCTACCCCCATAGCACTGAGACGGACAAATTCAGCTAACAAAATAAAGGAACTCGCAAGTGTAAATAATTAGCCCATTCAAGAAAGTACGTAGGTTCTTTAATAAACTATATTCTAAAATAATGGATACTTGCGACAACGAAAATATGTTTTATTTTATTTATGTCTTTAATGTGTTAAAATACTAGGCACATACGTAACAATAAAAAGGTTAAAAATTTTGATTCAAATTATGTCCAAAGTGCTGCAGAACAGCGGTCATTTTTAGAAAACCACACACATAAGCATTGACTTTTTCCTAAAAATGCTTGTTTTGGAATTCAGAAGGCCCCTAAACATATTTTCGGTGAAATCTCGACATCGAAATTTTGGGTCAAATACAACACTTCCCCTACTTATTATACGTAATAGAGAAAGTAAGAAAAAGGAGAGTCGATCAAGCTGTTCCGCGAGTTGCCCAGACCTGGACTAGTTAGTATGTTAGCCCAAAATCACGGATAACGACGTAAAGAAAAGATATGCAATTACAACACATGTTGCTACTGTGGATCGAGGTGCTTCCGAAGGTCGCGTCAATTGCCATACACAGAGGGTAGCAGTGTTACATGTCCGAAAAAAGAGATAATACAATTTTTATGTAAGACAGCAGCCCTGAATTTATGTAGAACGTGTAAAGTTAAAACCAAAAAGGCATGATCGTGCAGAAACATGTAGTTTGATAAAACCAGCTCAGCTAAAGTTATGTCAAAAGTGTGAAAATGTAATCCATTGCATAAAACCTTTTGCATATCAATGGGACGCGTTGATTAAAATGTTAAAGAAACCTTGCCTTATAACTGAATGTAGATTGCAACCATGCAGTGACTTCAGAAGGTATTCGAAAACGCTTTTAAAAAATGCTCAAATTAAAATGCAGAAATTTGCATATTCTGTCTTTTTTTTCAACAAGGTTTCATATTATTAGTTCATTTTTCTTAAAAAACAGATCGTCTTCAAAATGTTCGCCTGGGGTGCTCAAAAAATTACCGGAGTAAATATTTTCCGTATAATACCTGGAATATCTGTGAAAATGTGTTTTGATCTTATGGAGGAAAAATCAATGACAATGTCAGCAATTATCAGCAGGTTCACAGAACTTTCTCGTTAGTGTCTTAACTTTTACTACTTAACAGATATTTATCTCCGGCAGTTTAATTATCAGGTGCTATATTTGCTGTACCAAATACCTATAAATTAAAATTATAAACAACAAGCGTGAAATGTCTGAAAAATGAGAGCAATATTCAAAAACTTTAATTCCTAATAAAACCAAACGTTCAGAACCAATATAATGTAGCATAATTTATTCTCTATATTAAAAATGAGAAATGTTTCTCCGTTAATAATTTATATAAATTTTTATATCAGAAACAACTACGTTTTATATGTAAACTTAGTAAAGGAAAAAAAATACCTCTAGGATGAACCTGCTGAAAGTAAATTAATACAATGCAACATAATTATGCTCTATATTGTACCTATGGAATTATGTTTATTTTCAGCGCTATATGCAAATGCGTGATTTCAGAGTTACAGAGTGCATCCTAGTGCACTGGAATTTCTGTTACTCATAATTTTTCAGGCCTTTTCCTTGAAAATTTAGAACCAGTACATGTAGTTTATTTAGTTTATATTTGTTAGCCCGGATTAATAAAATTGTTAAATAGATAATAAATAAATGCTTTCTCAAAAAGGTTGACTTAGAGTATGTGTCTTTTCAGAAATAATTTGCGTTATAATACACATTTTATGCCTTGTTATGCCTTCTGCATCTATATTTATGTCCATTAAATATACAGAAAAGGATGTTTATGTAATTTAAACCTAATTAATACTAAATTTCACTTTCTGAAATAAAATGTGCTCGAGAAATAGTTTCCATAATTTATGAGATTCTTCAAAACGAAGAAGCATATATCAACTTTATATCAAACTGTGAAATACAGAAACACATTCTGCATTTTATGGGGTAGAGGAAAACTTAAAGTTTTAGCTTATGTTCATTGGGGCTATATGTGCTTAACAAAAACATCCTTCGATGCACGGAAACATCTGAACATTAGCCCATTACTTGCTGCAAACATATCAATTTGTTACTAGATGCAAATCTATTTATTAGGAGGAGACTATTTTTGAGTTCAGTACGAAAGTAAGTCACATTTGAACAAGTGATACATAGCAGAATCGGGTATTAAAAATTATTTTTCCTGTGCTCATCATTATTGTTCTAAGATTGTTTTATAGCTCTATTGTTGTAATAAATAAATAAGCAAATAAAATAAATGTGTGTGTTTATGTTACGTAAGCAAAATTTCTAAACCTTTGTTACAATTTCTAAGTAAAAGTAAGTGTGCAAAAATCCGATTTGGAACTTTGAAAATTGTATTTACATTAGAATGTGGTAGTCTTTAAAGAGGCATTTAATTGTCCAAGTATTGTGTTGGGAACATGAATACAAAATATAGGCATTTTAGAGAAACTGTAGTGAAAGAATCATAAAAAGATTATTTTTCAATGTTTCGGCCTTCATCTCTTGTCAAGCTAAGTTTGTTGTGAAGGTACAAATTGAACCTGGAACCTTGTCTGTACACAATAGCAATGTATATTATGTTCGAACCCCATAGAAACGCATTTTATAAAGAAGAAATGCCTCGAGTTGTGAAGATTCGCAGGGTATGAATACATATTTATGCTTCAAGTAAACTATTTTGAGGAGAAAGTTCGGTTGGGAAAAAAGAGCATATTTTCTTCGAAACATCGATATTATGATTCCGTAGAAACAATAATATGTTAATTATTGTTTGTATTTATATGTGTTAATTTTTCTCTGTGTAACTAGGAGAGCGATTAATTTTCTTAAAGGGGTTAAGGAAAAAAAGAGAAGTTAAAAAAGACAAATATCTATATTGATTACAATTCTTTAATTTGCTAAAGAAAGCATTCGCACGAAAATTCTATTGTTTAGTTTCTTGAGTGTTTTCCGTGGTTCTCCTAAGGAATTAAATGATCCAAAACTTACCCCTGAAGTCAACCTTGGCTATCTTGTCGCCCTTCCATTTGGTTGACACCTGGAAGTGTTTGACACGTAACGTGAGGGACATGACTGGCGCAGAGCAGGATGCACTAGACGCACTGCATAGCTCCCACTGACCCACTATCCACGGCTCCTCATGAGCCACTGCCGAGCCAGCCCAGACACTCCGAGCAGCAACGCTCACACATGCGCCCTAAACATCTTGTCCATTCTAGGTAAATATGGGTCACGTGCACTTGCTCCTTCTTTTGTTGTGTCGCTATCGATACGCTGCATCTAAAACAAAATAAGGGAACATACTTTATGACACAAAAACGAAACATAACTATTTTATAATGCATGTAGTTTCTTAGGTATTCACTAGTTGGAGCAATATTGACCCTTTGGAATTCCTTAGGATATGTCATGACCACGTCGATCGTGCAGGGTCACGAACAATTTGAAGTATTTAATCTAGAATGCTCTGCTTTTTCTTAACACAATTAAATAAAAATAAGTAAAAGTACTTAAATGTAATATTAATGAGCTTTGGATTCATTTTATAGCAAAATGTTATAAAGATAAAGATACCCCGACAGATGCCATTCGGCAAGGGCCTCCCACGGCTCTATGGAGTTCACAAGGTGAGCTAGTTCCTGTGAATTTTCCATCTCGAAATGATAATTTAAACACACTTCCTTTCACCTCTCTCTGTCTCTTGCCATTCTTGTCCAATGGTCATCAATCACTTCACTCCGTTCACTAAATTCTTGTGCCCATCCCTGAGTTGGTCGTCCTGTTTTTTCCCAATCTCGGATCCCACATTATCGTAACGTAAGCCCACCTATGTTGAGGCCTTCTGGCCACGTGTCCTCCGCATCTCCATTTAAATGTTCTTGCGCTTTCAGCCGCATACTCATTCCACTTCTTCTTAGCTCTTCGTTTTGCACTTTGTCCGTGAGTCTCATCTCCACCTTCATCTCCATTTTCCGATGCCATATCTGAATCATCTCGATCTGTTTTGCTGTGTATGTCCAAGTCTGGCTTCCATACAGAAGTACCGGGATGACACAGGTTTGTAGAGTTTCATAGTTCAACACGAGGCTAATCGTTTTTTCCATTAATATGAATTTTAGACTCCAAACTTTTATCCATGCTAAACTTATTCTTCCCTGCAGCTCTCGTTTTTCTCTCACGTTGATTGTTTGTCCCAGAAAAATGTATTTGTTGCAGTACTGAATAGGCGTGTCTTCAATTTTAAGTGGTATCTGAGAGGAATTCATCATTACTCTAGTTTTTCTTGGGTGCATGAAGTATATATTCCTTTTATATAAGGCGATAAAATTTTCTTTTGGATTTGAAAAAGATCTTCGTCATATCCTATTTAACCAAAATGCTTGGTATTCGCTTCCGTTGCTATATACCAAATGCAAGAGCAACACACAACATAAAGCCTGCTTCCCCTGTAATGCTGCAGCTTTCAAGTAGGAGTTTCATCAATAGAAGGTGTGAGATATCGGACGGTGAATGAATGAAACGGGTGAAATGATGCTCAAATGGGCCCGAGGTCCATGGAGCTTTAAGTTGGCCAACATTTGCTCTTGAACATGAGGGAGACACGCTAACCATCACGCTACCGAGGTAGACAGTATCGATTCTAGAGGTCATGAGTTCGAATCTCGCTTAGGGTAAGACTGTCATTCTGCCGTAAAGACAATTCGGAGATATCGATGTCAGGCTAGAAATAGTTATATTAAAAATATATCTACTGCTCTAGCCCTACAACGCTGAACGATTTTTTCAACATAAAATTTAATATATTATACATTAGTGCGCAGTTGTGAATTATAAAATGAATTAACCAAAGTTCTAAGGCTTTCATGGCCGGTGTCAATACTAGAAACAGCATAAACCGTGCTTGTGGGCCGTGGTCTACCAGCTGGGCTCCTTCTTCCCAGACATTTCGTCTGCGACTGCGACAGACATATTCAGTAGCGCACGGCCCACAAGCCCGGCTTATGATGTTTCTAGTAAAATGAATTAAATTTTCATGAAACCTATTTTGGGATGTTAACCAGAGATGCACCAATTTTGTATTATTTGTTCTTGTTAAATCAGGAGGAGGTCACCTGTAAGGACCTGCCCTCGTGGGTGTCTCCTTGTGGCTCACTGACCACCCATTGAGTACTATCAGCTCATCCCTTCCGTCCGGAGTCTGACGTACAATATGCGAATCAGCGTGATAAGTGCGGAGTACTCTCCGATATCCACTAAATCAATAAAAAAAGAGGTCATTATGCCAAAACATCTTAAGGGTAGGAGCGGTATAAATGTCTTTATTTTTTATTTAATACTCAAGACACTTGATACAGAGTAAGGCGCTCTAATGAGTGGGCATGCGCGTCAGCCATTTTTGTTACAGTACAAGCGATCTCCCTACTGCGCACTCTATACTACTGTTTGTGTTTTCTCATGCTTTTTTTTCAATAATAGTGTGTTCTACACCAAATAGCTCAAGTAACAGTACTGGATATCGATTATTCCGATTCCTCTGCAAAAGAGCAATGTGTCTGCAAAATTACAGGCGTCATAAATGGGATCCAACATCTACTTCAAGGCTTTGCGAGGAAAATTGTTTCATTTTTGTTGTGAATTACAAATAGTCCTTCTAAATAACGATAAAAAGCGGGTGATTTGACTTATAGAGTTAACCCTAGGACTATTCATTGAAAAATAATTTAAATATTGCATTGTTAATAAATATAAGTGTAAATGTAGCTTCTATTTCCCATTACTACATATGGTTCAATGTTCTGTTGGGGCATATGTTCGAGTTTATTGGTGAGTGCTTCTATTTTATTTTTCCCTCTTTTAAGTACAAGGTGCACACAAATGATTTGAGCGGTTTCGTGAGTTGTTATAGTCATGTTATCAAATATATGGTGATGGTATTTGATGTTGCATCTCTCCAAGTTTCGTTTGCAGCAGTCATGATGCTTCTTTCTTCCACCGCAAAAGTGCAGTTGTGACTTATGCTTCCTCGTACGGACACGAACTCCAACAGTTGTAAGATGGCGACCAACAGTGGAAAAGCGTTTGCTGCTCTTGAGCCTCCACGCTCTCCCGACCTCACCCCTTGCGACTTTTCGTATGGGTTTATGTGAAGGATGCAGTTTACACGCCACATTACCTGCTGTTCTACGAAAACTACGGTCTGCATCATCAACGCATTTGGTGAAATTAACAGGGACATGCTACATCGAGTGTGGGCCGAACTTGACTATCGGGTTTATATTTGTAAAGTCACTCGGGGACCACATATCGAGCACCTGTAAGCTATTAAAAAGTTTATTAGTTGCTATATCTGAGTATACAGTGTTTGTAGAGTTCAGTCAAATAATATTGCCATAATAAATTTTTGAAACCGCTCAGATCATTTGTGCGCATCCTGTATTTCTAGGAGTGTTTCTTTATCAATAAATGCACTGTGTAAACCTACACACATCTATTTAATCAATTTATATGTTCTTGCTGATTGTAGACTCCTACACGGGTAACCTGCTGTATTAAATGTATACTTTACAACGATATGCCTTAGAACCATCCTTGTGATGTTTATATGAATTTAAATCAGACATGTATTTTTGTTTCTCAAAGAAGTGTTTAAGAAAAATGTTCTTGAATGTCCGAGGAAACAAACCAGGTCAAATATTCATTAACGATGTTTTGACATTTCTTAAATTAAAACATGTTACATTTATGATTTATAGTGAAGCTATGAATTCAAATAATGTCTACTGTCAAGTTATACTGAAACATTACTGCACTGTTAATGCACCAAGTTAAGAGAAGAGAGAAACAGACGGAACCTTGTAACTTATGCTACAGAGGGGCAACATGGAATCAAAATGGCGGACCGTATACCTGGTATTTGGAGCATCCGAGGAGCAGAATCATTCCTCTTTTTACTTCCCAGTACAAATCTGCTGGAGTGTTCATTTTGTCTCCAACATCAGCTTGAAGGCGTACTTACTCGTGCTACGCTTACGGCAGCAATGCCAGCTTTGAAATATGTATTATCGTTTCACTAAGGCGAGGAAACTGATAAATGATCATAAAACTTAAAGTTAAGGCCATTCAATGAAATTATAAACTACATGCGCTCATCTTAAATCAAGCTATATGGCCAGCTGATTCCGTTGTTCTCTTGGCCATCGTTTTCTACCTTTCTACTGACTCTTGCTATTATTATTGTTATTGTTTTTATTGTTATTATCATCATTATCATCATTATTATTATTCACTGCACACTACAACTCGGTGTGAGCCTTGGCCTCCGCTACCAGAAGTCTCCAGAGATCTTTTTCCGACATTGTCCTCCATTCTCGGTCCCTCATTGCTATTAAATCCTGCTCTACATGTTGACAAAATTCGGTTAGTCTGTTTCGATCACAAGCAATATACTACTACGCGTTATATTGCGCCAGTGATAAGTCACAATTACTTTTCTTTCCTTCACCATACATTAGGGAATTTGTGGCTGGATTCATTGAAATTACTTTCAACCTGTTTCAACACTAACAGCATGAAACCCAGCATACATTCTCGACCCCTTCGTATAGCATTTTCTCCTCATTAACTGAGTTTCTAGTGCACTAGAGGAAAGAGTCACTGCGTATATGGGAACAGAAATTGTTACGGAGAAATTCTCGGCAGAGATGAGCCAGAAAACCAATATCAATTAATTATACTGTATCCTAATGATGTGTTCAGGCTGTATTGATGTTGCTGGAGCGCGCTTTCAATCTTCTATGGCGGGACACTGAGCTTGATGACTCGGGCAATAGCACTGGAGGCTCGCATTCGATTTCTTTGTGGCTTTTCTAGATTGTTAGGGATATTCTTGGGTAGGCTATAGGTCACCACCAATTTTTCTGTCCTAATTTCTTCTTATTTTGTTTTCTTTTATCCCGTAGGTAGCAGGGTAAGGCGTAGCGAATGACAGTGTGGTGATATGCGGTATTTAGTATTAGTGATTCAACGAAAATCATAGATCTTTATCATAAAAACAGGGCAAGTGATAATGTTATTACTGTATGACTTGCTCTAATTAGAACATCTGTTGATTGAATAAAAACTACTAGCTTATTACTCTTTTTCTTTTCCTGATTATCCTCCCCTTATGTAGGATTTACACCCCTAGGACTTGCACCCCTAGAAGGACTGAAAATGATATTGGGAAGGAACGAAGTTGGAAATAGCGAAGAAAATTAAGTACCTAGGAGTAACACTCAATTGTACAGCGGATTGGGGTGAATAGAAGAACAAAGTTTAACAAACGGGGAAACACTGAATACAAGTAATCAGAACATGTGTGAATAACATATCAGAAAAGCAAATTACATGGCTAGAAAGGATATATAGCACGGTGGCAAAAGCAAGGGTGTTATACGCATTAGAGTTATGGAGATCGGAAAAAGGGTGGGAAAATGTAGATGCAATAAACAGAAATGTTTGCAAAATAACCCTGAAATTACCAAGAAATTTACCAAATCGAGTAGCACAAGTAGAACTAGGGAGCAAAGGCAAAATGGCAGAAAGGAGGCTCTAATACCGGTTCTATAGAAAAATTATACATTAAAACAATACTTGTTGTATAGAATAAACTGATGGGGGGGGGGGCTTGAACAAGATACAGAGAACATTAGAAAAAAATATAAATTTCTCTCTTTTTGGAGAGAAATTAGAACAGGAGTAGAGCATATTGAAAAACAAGAAATTGTCAGCAGTTTCAAATATGGTTAATAGATTTTAGATATTTAAAAATGGAATGGGGAAAGGAATAATCGAAGTATGCAACAAAGAGGCCGGAATAGGATATACATGAGCGAGGGCAGGTGTCATGAATATAAGTCCCAAGAAGGACAAGAAGGCGGCAGAGTAACATTAAATGTGGTAGATTGTGCTATAATTGGCATTATATTCTGGAATGCAATGATAAGGAAAAAGAAAGAGAAAATTTTATACTAAAGAAACGGGAAAACCTAAAAGTTAGGAAGATCAAATGAATATATGGAAAAGGAGGAAAATATTTAGAAAAAATAAGGTTGAAATAGTTTTAAAAAAAGGTGATGAGTCGAGAAAATACGAAAGAAGAACAATGAGATAACAAAGAAGATAGTTAATATGTTATATTTCCCCGCTATATACACAAGAGAATGTTAAATATAAGGGGAACAAATAAATATAAGCAACTCCAAGAGGGAACAACATAGTGTGTAAGTTGTATGTAAAGTTCAAAGAAGGTAATAAATCATTCATTCAAATCTCATGATCATAACTACATCCTTTGTATGCATTCAAAAATCGTATACTTCTTTATGGACAACAGAATGGTTTCACTAAATATCCTTTCTATCTTTGCACGTGGGATAATCGTACTCGGGAGAAACAATACACACAGAAGAAGTGGCCAAAACGTGAAGCTTAGGAGTGAGTGAGTGAGTGAGTGAGTGAGTGAGTGAGTGAGTGAGTGAGTGAGTGAGTGAGTGAGTGAGTGAGTGAGTGAGTGAGTGAGTGAGTGAGTGAGTGAGTGAGTGAGTGAGTGAGTGAGTGAGTGAGTGAGTGAGTGAGTGAGTGAGTGAGTGAGTGGGTTTAAGCGCCCGTCGACGACTAGGTCATTAGGGCCCGGTGAAGCTCAGGAGGTAGGATTAACAATATTGTGCAGAACCATGTTACCAACGGGGACGGAATCATCTTCTTGTCTCTTCTTATCAGGCTTGACTTAATAAAAGAATTCTTAAAGGCATTAAATATTTAAAGTGCTTTTTTTCAGCATATTGGTTCTGACTGTCCTGATCCATCATTCGGGAAGCTTGTATATCAGGCGGACCTCTAATTTGAGCCCTTGTACTTGACAATGAATATGTCAAGAAGAGGGATAAAAAGCAGAAAGCAACTTGACTCCTTTTTGTAGCAGTTTTTTGGAGAATTCCCTTAGTAGCCCAAACACAGGGAACTACGAAGTTTTGTTACGAAGGCTGTAATTGCATTTCACGATCCCTGGTACAACATGAGCATTAAGATACACTTCCTGAATCATTTCCCTTTAACCCTGAGGATTGTTAGCCATTAGCAGGGGAAACTTTTCCATCAAGATCTGACTACACTAGAAGGACGGTGGGGCAGAAATCCGATGGAAATTACTGCTGAGCGTCAAATGAGACTGTCCTGAGCAAATTCAGAAACACAAGAGGTACAAGAATAACCTGTTTCAACGGCTTGATTGAGTTTTGCATGTCCTCTTTATTTTCCATCTATATGAAGATAAAATTGTTACTGCTAAGAAAATACATTTGCAATTAACAGTGCTTTATATCATAGCTATGCGTAAAATTAGTGCTCTTATGTTCTTGCATTTGCAAACATGTATTGCGCACTTTATGTCACTGCATGCTTAGCGTGCTTCTGTCTATAAAGGAATAACATTATCACCACGATAGTGTTCAAGATAATATCGTCTGCAAGTTTAAGTGAGCGTTTGACGATGAAATGTAGTTTCAGATATGGACTCAGTTCATCCAAATTATGAACAAGCGTTTTTATGAATGTAACAAAAATTTAGTTCACCTGTGATTAATGCACGATTAAATAATTTTTTTGTAAAAAAATAAAAAATGAACCACACATAAAATTATTATGCGGGTTATCTCACCTGTTACTTGTTCAGAAAATTTATATTTATACAACAGTTTTAGAAATCTTAAAATTTGTATTAAAATATTAAAATTCACTGAAAAAAGGTAATGAAGAGCTCTGCTTACAGTAATATTTTCACTCCATATTGTGATGTACACATTCAACTTATTCTTTTTCATAAGATGAAAATAAATATAATTATAGCAATAAAGGAAACTATTTCACTGTTGTTCTGGAAATACGTGGAATAGTGAAGTCGAAGCGATAGTGAAATCATTTAAAACAGGATCACTACGTGCTGGCAGAAATATATGTTTTGGTACCCCTGAATCTAAAAACAAAACAATAAGAAGATAAAAAAGAGCATTTTTAGAAAAAGTATAATTGTGTGTGTGTGCGTGTGCGTGTGTGCGCGCGCGTGTAAATGTGTTTGTGAGTGAGTGTGTGTGTGTGTGTGTGTGCACGCGCACGCGCGTATAGATGTGTGTGTGCGCGCGCGCGTGCGCTCGTTCGACTGTCAACAGCATAACTGAAAAACGAAAAGTCGGTTAAATAATAAACTTGGAATTTAAGCTCAGCAGCTTTCAAGGATGCGACACGAAGATTTTCACTGCCCTTTAGATGGAACATTTTTCGAAAATTTCGATTTTATAAAAAAATTACTGAAGTTTTTATTTAAATAATATATGTTTAAGATCTTTACATGACAAATGAAATGTATATCTTGAGCTTCTGGGCATATCCTCAGAAGTCCCCTTTATTCTGGATGACTCTCACAACCGGCAAAACCGTAAGAGATAGGCAAAATATTGCTACACAAAAACTGTAGGAAACATTCCATTTTTTGGGAGTGAACCATTTCCGAGATGTTCCTTGTTCTTCGTTTGAATTTTGTAGCGACAGTATCGTTACGTCCAACGAACTAGCTATCGATAGCCTCGTAACGAGGAAATTTGGGATGCTAAAATTGCCACTCGGCCAGCCGGCCTCTGCCTACACCAACCCGGGAGGGGTATATAAAAGCTGAACAACAGGCTTGAGCGGCTAGGTGCTGTGCAGATGTAACATTCCATACAGGAGAGCCTGTACGACCTGTTCTCGAATGCTAGAATATACATCAGTCGCCGCCGAGGGTGGTAAGCCACTCTGCTCAGTCGCCGGCGAGCAGATGTCTATATCCGGTAATCGAGCAGTTACCGTCAAACTGACAGCACATAATCTAGCTGGAGACCATCGACGAGATACCGTTCTGCGTATAATCCATGGTGAACGAATCTGGTTTTTCTACGAACGAACATTTACGAGGAAGTAACCAGGAACTTCGGAGGAAGGCGACTTCGACATGACTTAGCACATATTCAGGGTGAGAGCATTACAATTAATTCAAGTATTAAATTTGAGTGTAACCTTTGCATACAATGAATTATTTACCTGGATCATTCGAAATTGCACTGTTTGATGGCAAGGCCCGGTACATCGGTATGCATTGGTATAATTGGTTTCAAGACAGAGAAACTGTGTTAGGGGCTCGTGTTGGTGGACTGATTCAGTGGGTTGAGCAGCTAAATGGGGCATACTGAGAAAGTTAAATGGGGCTGTCATTTATTATACCTTTGTAAATTATATTTGTATAAAGCTTTGAGCATTTATCCATTTTACACATGTTTTAATGTTCATAAAGTATCATTTCATGTACAAGCATATTTTCAATATATTCAAGGAAAGTATTCTGTGTGTACGTAATTGCAAGCTCATTCCCTAACGGTCCTGTCCTGTATTCCAGGCCTTCACGTTTTCATAATAGTAAACCTGCTTACCTGCTCATGTATGTAGGCAGTGAACAAGGGATTAAACGGGCTGCAAAGCCGTTAGTTGGAACTAGCTTGAGTAAGGCCCCTCCGAGTTATTAAATGAGTATAAAGGGTCAAAGTATTTCCCTTCTGGTATTTAGTAGGGAAATGTAGTAGCAACTTTCTAATACTCTATCTTTTGTCAAATGGTAGGTCGTTATTCATTTTTATCTCTCGGCCATGCAAGGACAACGGAATTTCAAAGCCATCATAAAATGACCAACTTCAGAAGGTTGGAGTATCGCTTAAAGGCTACTGTATTCCCATAACCCCTTGCACCTACACGAAAATAAGCAATAAGATAATTTCTGCAAATGTATATTTCGATTAACATGATGCAGATAGAGCAATAAGCGTTTGTAAGAATAGTTTGTACAAGAGCATAGTACAACATATCAGATTTTTTACTTTCTCTACTGGTAAGTAGGGAAAGTAGGTATTGTATTCCACCCAAAAATTCGATGTCGCGATTTCGCCGGAAATACATGTTTCGAGTCCCCCTGAATCCAAGAAAAGCATTTCTAGAAAAAGGTCCGTGTGTGTGTCTGTGTGTCTGTCAGTCTGTGTCAGTCTGTGTCAGTCTGTCAGTCTGTGGACAGGATAACTCAAAAACGAAAAGTCGGTTAAAAACCAAAGTTGGTATTTAAGGTTAATGTCTTTCAAGAATGCGACACGAAGATTTTGAAGAAAACAGCCCCACCCTAAACTACCCTTTACATGGAAACTTTTTCGAAAATGTTGATTTTCTTGAAAATGGCTCTAACGATTTTGATTAAAATGTCATGTTTGAGATATTTTGATGACAAATGAAATGTATGTCTTGAATTTTCTGGCTATAGCCTCTGTAGTCGTATTTACTCTGGACGACTTTTGCATAAGTGCTAAACCGTTAGAGATAGACCAAATTATAGTATACAAAAAATGTGGATCTTGCTAAAATACACAATTTATGTCTCAATAAATTTTCTTGTAGGGTGAACCATTTCGGAGATATTCCTTGTTATGTGTGTGAGTTTCGGAAAACTTAGAACTTTCGTGAAATGGATCATTGTTGTTCATTTTTTATATGTTAAGTGTGCAAAGACAACAGAATCTCAAACATTTGACTATCGCACAAAGCCTTCTGTATTCTAACATTCCCCTTGCACCTACAAGGAAATAAGCAATAAGATAATTTGTACAAATGTGTATCTCAACTATCAAGAAAGAAGATATAGGAATAAGAGTTTGTAAGAATGGTTAGTACAAGAGTAGAGAAAGTCATGTGAGTGCAACACATCAGATTTTTTAATAAGGATCATATATTTTCTGTGCAATGTTGGTGTCACACTTTTGGGCGGAGCATAACAACACCTTATTATGTAGTATAAAAAGTAAAAAAGCAGTTTTTAACTACTTTAGTTGGCTGTACCTCACAAGCGCTGAATATGTTGATTAGGAATTACTTTTTGAATATACTCGTATTTCACTCAAACACTTGCATGTTCCCTCCCGGACACAACAGTATTGGAGGCCTTCTGTAACAACTGCAAAATAAAGTTGCACTCTCGTGGTAAAAAAATATTGGCATTGGCAAAGACATGCAAAGATCGCATTACTCTTTAGTTTACAGTGCAGATAATGAGAACGGCAGCTGGAATGACGTCACGCTGTGGTCAAGGATTGATTGTGTTACTGTGCTGATAATTTCCCACGAGAACTAACTCTACGGAACGGTACAAGAGTCTCCTCTGTAGGGCCCATGAAAGCAGCTTTGTGTTGTTCGGTCAAGATCGGGTTCATTTCTAACGCTTTAGAGCTTCAGGGCGTGATGCTGTCTGAATATATCAGGCGGTTCGCCAGTTCCGTATAATTTGCTTTTATGCATCTGTAGTATCTATAATTCTATATCAATATCTAAGCAGAACATTTGTATGTGTACGTCTGTATCTACGTGAGCGTGCGCATGTGAGGTGCGAGGGCGTCTGTGCGTATGTGTGCGCGCGCGCGTGTGTGTGTGTGTGTGTTCAACTCAGAAACTACTCGACAAATTTTGATAATTCTTTCCAACCCCGTTGTTTCTAATGGACATGACCTATATACACCATCTAATTTAATTTCACAATTTAGTAAAAGATTGAAAACTGCTTATTGTACTGAATTAAAATACATTGAAATTATAAGAAAACATTGTTGCGAAAGACCTTTGACTTTTGGCTTAGAATATGCCTCGGAGTAGATGTCTGCTTTTTTTTAAATTGCTTCATTTTTATCAAGTCTTTAACCCCAAGGTCACATCGGCAGCTTCTTCTTTGAAACATATTGCATATAGGCAATGATGTTAACTCGTTTTACAGTAGGTGGTTTTTTTTTTTTTTTTTTTTTTTTTTTTGGTTTTTTTTGGGTGGGGGAAGGCCTCTGTACGTTAAATTCGTACACATTCATACTTCCAGATTTTGGGCTAGAGAACAATTTCCAGTCGGGCATCGAACCGGGATCCTTTGCGCCTTACGCAGGTGCTCTACCAACTGAGCTACGGAGCTAGCCCTGGAAAGCAGTTATTGTTACTCCACAGCGTATGCACATATAATAAAACAGATGCGCAGGATATTTCATTCCAAGCAACAGATAAACAAACAGACAAGCAGAAAGATAAACTTACAGCTTCACGTTTAGTTTCTTTGAGCATAGCCATTGATTGGTAAGTCTTAAAGAATGCGTCTGAAGGTGAAGGAGGGAATACAATTGGATATTAGATCCTTTTATTGATGTGATGGGAGGCTTAGGAGAAGTACATTGTTAACGAGCATACGCACAAACGAAGAAAGAGGACAGACGGAAGGGATGAATGGACAATATTTAGCAACAATTAAGACACTCCAAAATCAAAGGGAATCGAATTTGTGTATAATGTTATACAAAATGCATTTAATACCAAAACCAAAGTATGTATTTTAGTGACACTCATGAAAGTAAGTTTTGCTTTATTTCCTTTGAATATAATGGGCTGTTAGCGATCTAGGTGCAGATATCTGTACTGATAATTGAGAACAGTGTAACGAACATCAATATATTGCTTTATTTGTCAACTTATAATTTTACTTATTAACGGTATTAAGTAACTGGCGGCGCCTTGGCCGAACGTTTAAAGCGTTTGCCTACCACCTAGGTGGCCCGAGTTCGATTCTAGGGACCCAAATGTGGTATTCGTGGTGGACGAAGCGGCGTCGGGGCAGATGTTCTCCGGGTTATCCTATTTCCCCCGCCACTCATTCCACCAGTTGCTCCATTATCACCTTTCCAATCTTCGATTTCATCTGCATTTCATATCATCTTCTTACTATCTTACTACCTGGTATTTGGCTGACCACCCCCTTCCAGGTCTTCTTCAGTCTGTCCGGTCCATAGGTTCCTGTGCGTCTGACCCTGAGTACTGGCTTGTAAGTCCTAGGGGTGTAAATCCTACATAAGGGGAGGGTAATCAGATAAAGGAAAAAAAGAGTAGCAAGTATGTTTCCAAATTTGATACTGGTAGGCGTGTCACAGAAAACATGACGCGGAGTGGGCATTTTCTGCAAGGCCAATAACCTCACATTATCTTGGCCAGTGGGTGCGACTAAAACTAAACTCCGGCGCAACAGCCCATGAAGGGCCAAGGTCTACCGCCGCTGCGACCCCACCTCTGCCCACTACAGTCGTCATTGGTGAGGTGCAGTACTGGAGGGTGGGACGTGATCAGCGTCCCGAGCCCTCCCAGCCAGTTATGCGGTCGACCTGGCCAGAGGCAAGCGCGCTACCAAATGCGCTACGGAGGCGGTCACTGTTAACACTACATGCCCGAAAGTACACCTGAAAGATAAGGAAATGGAATGAAGGGAAAAGATGGAGAGGAAACTGTGATGTGAAATAATGCACCCCAGCATTTGCCTAAGTGACATGGGAATCCGCGGAAAAATCCATATCAGAGTGCGTGGCCACGGGGATCGAACCCGCGAACATCCGGAATTCGGGCCACAGACGTTACCGCCTGAGCCATACTCGATGGCCTTAGATACAGTTCAATGTTCTTAGACACGTAGGCCTATACGCATCGACCAATGTGAAAGTGTACGTAAATCACTAATAAAACAATAGGTAGCAGGAAAAGTACAAATCCTGAAAATAACTCATGATCAGAAAATCGTCGAAGTCAGAAGGTCGCCATAGTTGCTTGTGACTAAGAAGTCGCATATGCACTCATGGTTAGGAAGTCAGCAAACTCCTGCCAATATTTATAAAATATCAGCAATGGCAGTGTGTAAGACAATGTCTTTGTGTGAGAAGCTTCATTGACAAGATGATAGGAAGTAAAAGGGCAGAAAAGCTAATGACTGGTGTTGCACACCATCAGTGGGGTCAGAGTTAAAATCAAACCCAGAACCCATCCTAAGAAATTACATACCGCTAACAAGCGCTTGTCACTTTCCACCAAGCATACCGTCTCAACTTGAACTTGAAAAGCTATTCGTGTAACAGGCAGCCAGCTAAACCTTCTACAGTCGTTCTCCAGTGTCCATAAAGTATGACGTATGATTTATTTACTTATTTTGACATTGACGGTGGACATTGAAGGAAATCACACTGCCTGTGCTTCGGAAAATTCACACAGGACCTGGTGCTGCATCATTTTGTGCCGCGACAATGCTCGTGCCCATACCGATGTTCTGGATCACTAAACAAGCTGGAATTTGCGTTTGTCACACACCTGCTCTGATATACTCGAAATAAATAGATACATAACTACACACCATAACCATAAAAGGGGTGTCAAGTATTTCGGAGCATACTGTAGTTTCGCTCCGATACCCTCGTCATATCTCTACAAGGTTGCCAACATTTAAAAGTAAAATTATCGTACCAGCCACTCAAAATTATAGATTTGAATTAAAAAATATCGTTCATCATAAAGCAAATGCTACAACAATAAAAATATCAGTATAATACTTATAAAAATATAAGAGTAATGATGTTTATTTTATCCACTTACAAGATTGATGACCTCAACAAATATTACAACTTTAGCACTTATGTTTCTCGCACTATTCATCTGAAAGTTCAGCTTCCTCAACCGTTGCTGCATTGCACCAATTTGTTATCGAGATAAACCTTAACATCTTCTCGGTGACTTGCAGATTTTAAGATCTACCACGTTCTTTCATAAGTTGAGACGACAAAATGAGTTCATTTACCGTATCTAGTGCCAATCTGTTTCTAACTTTGGTTTTTATTAAACCCAGGTTAGGAAAAGGAAAAAAAAAAAAAAAAAAAAAAAAACTTTCGCAAGAGGTGCTTCTGTAGGGTAAGGAAACCACTGATAATGCAGACTCCGCCAGTTCTTTGAAATCAGTATTTCCACCAAGGTGACATATGTTTAACAGCATTCCAGAAACTGTCAGGTTCAGGCATGTTCTTTATTTCACACGGAATAGCACGTATTCCGAGTTTTCTACATTGATCGTCAATTTTCTAAACAGTGCCTTCTTCATTGAGATTATCAGACCTGGGCACACTGGCAATAAGAGGATAAAGAGTAGCAGGCTTAGTAGCTATGGGGTGGAGACAGACAATGAGGACAAAAGTGGTGTTATTTGTAATTAGTTTCACTTCGATGGAGTGACAAACTAGTGAAAATGATATTTTGCTGATATTGACCTATCATACATTCAAATTATCGTACACCCCCATAATTATCGTACGGGTTGGCAACCATCGTACAAACATTAAAATTATCGTATGCCGTCATAATTATCGTACAAGTTGGCAACCCTGTATCTCTAGTAGTATCTCCGAAAGGTGTATCTTCTTTCTGTTATTCCTTCTACCTCTTTGTATCCAAAAGTATGTTTGCTTCATCAACAATGGAACGGTGTTTTGTTTCTCTCCTGAAGCTTGCTGCATGAGACTGAGAGATGGCACCACTTGCTCCTCTATGCGGCTATCTGATTTTCACGTTTCTTCTATTTTTACGTTCTCTACTACGTATAAAGTACAGGAAGTACCGTATCCCATAAATTTAATATCGAGATTTCACAGAAATAAACGTTTTGAGGTCCCCTGAACCCAAAATAAAAGCATTTTTAGAAAAAGGTGATTGTGTGCGTGTCCGTCATCTGTGAGTCTGTGGGAAACATAACCCGAAAACGAAAAGTTGGTTAAAAACCAAAGTGGTATTTAAGTTTAATGTCCTTCAAGAATGTGACACGACGATTTTGAAGAAAATTTCTCGACCCTAAATTACCCTTTACACGGAAAATATTTCGAAAATGTTGATTTTCTCGAAAATCGCTAACGATCTTAATTAAAATGCCATATGTTTAACATATTTTTATGACAAATGAAACATATTTTGAATTTTTTTCTATGGCGTATGTAGTGCTGTTTACTCTGGATTACTTTTGCATAGCTGGTAAACCGTAAGAGATAGAACAAATCTTGCTCTACAAAAAATGTAGATCTTGCTA
Source organism: Tenodera sinensis (assembly GCA_030765045.1). Classification (NCBI taxonomy): domain Eukaryota; kingdom Metazoa; phylum Arthropoda; class Insecta; order Mantodea; family Mantidae; genus Tenodera; species Tenodera sinensis. The sequence goes on from CM060966.1 coordinate 147,084,820, forward strand.
AAACACACAATTTATGTCTAAATAATTTATTTGTATTTGAACCATTTCAGAGATGTGCCTTGTTGTTTGTATGAGTTTTGGAATATTTAAACTTTCGTCAAATGAAGATCGTTATTAATTTTTATATGTTAGTCGTGCAAAGAGAACGGAATCTCAAAGCTTTAAAATATTTTACTATCGCGCAAAGCCTACTGTATTCCCATATTCCCCCTGCATCTACAAGGAAATAGGCAATAAGATAATTTCAGCAAATGATTTTCTCAACTAACACGAAGAAGACAGGAATAAGAGTTTGTAAAAACCATTAGCACAAAAGTAGAGAAAGTCATGTGAGTGCAACACATAAAATGTTTTCGATTATAACCTTAATAACCTTATTTTGGTATTTCTCTTTAGCGTTCATCCTTTCCTCTAGTTGAGTTTTGATTCTTTAAATTGAAGCCGTCCAGGCCCTCTAAAGTATTTACTTTGAAAACCACGTAAACAGAGGCAACAGGACGTAGTGCTTCACTTGTTTGCCATGGTGACAAGAATGATATTGATTTAAAATCTTTTCAATATACCAAAAGTATATCACTAGTGGGTGATATAAAAAATATATATTCGATATCTATTCAAGTATTCATTACTCAATCCCTATACGACGCTGGGATGATATCCGGCTGACTAGCTGACTGGCAAAATTAACGACGTAGTTTAGATTTCTACACGCAAAAGACGTAGCAATGTGGGGCGAGTAAAAAATGTATATACATCAAGAAGTTACCGCCGCAAATGGCTGCCCAACATGGAGATACCGCCGCACAATATAGCTACGAATGGTTCTTATCTTTTTTTTTTTTTTTTTTTTTTTTTTTTGCAGTTCGTTTTTCGTTTACTTTTTCATGTGTAGCCTTCTGATTCTGCTATCAATTCTATACTTTGTAGACCGCTCTCAAGCTGTTGTTCTTTCTGTTCCACCATCTTAACATAGTTCTTAATATACAGAGTGTCAAGAAAAGAAAGAACAGCAACAACGATTAGAGTGTTGTACAGCACGACAAAATGGTCGGTTTTCAAATAGAAACCCCCGTACGGAAATGTACGGTTTGGACGCGCATCGAAGTGTAAAATGGGTGCACGTTCAGATTTCGTCAATAAGCCCCACATCGAACTGTCTACGTTACAAATGAGCTTCGAACTGTGTACCACCACCTACGTCATTGCAGAGCCTATATCGGTAGTGGTGAACCTCATGTACATAACCCAATAAGTGCGATTGTCTTTGAAGATTTTCAATCACTCCGTGGACTCGAGCCATAAGGTCCTCTGCTGACGTTACAGGAGTGCTCTTCATACAACTCCACAAAAAATAGTCGAGAGGTGTCAGATCTGGCGACCGTGTTGGCCATGGAGCTGGTCCACCTTTACCAATCCATCGATTTGGACATGCGCGTTGAGATGATTCCGCACACTTATGTCAAAGTGTGCTGGAGTTCATATCGGCCATTTCCACAGCTCTCTACTAGTACGTATCGCACTGCTGTTATTATACTGGAAACTACACAAGTAACACAGCAGGATGTGCACCAAGGACTGTATGTAAGAATGTAGTGCATCAGAGGTATGTTATTAGGCTCAGGTCGTTCTTCCCAGTACACAGATGGCTAATACTGGAAAGATAGAAATGAGAATGAGAAGAGGTGAATATAAATGCAGCGGGTTGCTTAACGTGGTGCGTAGATGACCTGAAACGACTATAAATAATAATAATAATAATAATAATAATAATAATAATAATAATAATAATAATAATAATAATAATAATAATAATAATAATAATAATAATAATAATAATAATAATAATAATAATAATAATAATAATAATAATAATAATAATAATAATAATAATAATAATAATAATAATAATAATAATAATAATAATAATAATAATAATAATAATAATAATAATAATAATAATAATAATAATAATAATAATAATAATAATAATAATAATAATAATAATAATAATAATAATAATAATAATAATAATAATAATAATAATAATAATAATAATAATAATAATAATAATAATAATAATAATAATAATAATAATAATAATAATAATAATAATAATAATAATAATAATAATAATAATAATAATAATAATAATAATAATAATAATAATAATAATAATAATAATAATAATAATAATAATAATAATAATAATAATAATAATAATAATAATAATAATAATAATAATAATAATAATAATAATAATAATAATAATAATAATAATAATGTATGCAAAATGTAAACCAGGAAGAACTTATTAGCTTTTTCGCTGTATGCAGCATGAAATCTATAGTAAAGCCGTTCAATGTTGGCTCGAAGAAAACCGTGTAATATCTTGTTACAAATGAGGTAGACGGTGTTGACGCAGATATAGTTCCTCCACTGATACAGGTCGCAAAATGACTGGAAGTGACCTGTGGACTCCTGAAATCCACTAAGGAAGGGGATGTGTATCGCTTGTTACATCGTTACACGCCGAAAGGTTCACGAATCACACGGGTTCATGAATCCGCTTTTACCTACCTCCGTTCCAGGATAATGGGGAATAATTGTGGCTAAAAAAATGCCAATCCTTCAGGCGGGAATCAAACCTGAGACCTCTGTATTTGAAAGTTAGGATACAGACAGCCTGCCATTTTCACTTCTAATGGGTCACAGAGGTGATCAAGGATGTGATGGGAGTATAAGTTTTATCACAGAAATATGTCACAGCTAGATGTGACCAAAAATGCTATATTACACGTAAAATGTTTTACATATGTACGTGGTCACATAATTCTATGTATACGCCTTAATTTCTCTCAGAACATACAAACTGTACATACACACTGCACAATTACAGCTTATTTTCTTTTGTATTAATGGAACTGGCTTTCTATAAGGAATCCAAAGCCTTCTATATCTTTAAGTATCCTTGTCTTAACAAGGGTATTTTCCTTTTGCTCTTTGTGTTATAACAGTTATTATTCGCACTAGCCGTATGTAGACACTCTTTTGAAAAGTTGAATTAGAGCTAAGAAATTTGTTCGTTTAATGCCCCTCTGAGCGTTTGATCAAGGTACATAGTTTTGGGGTAAGAGCTTCTGCATGGGCAGTAGAAGATCCGTTGTTCGTATGCGGATTACTTCCTGGTGTTAACATCTCGGTGGAAATAATAAAAAGGATGACACATTCATTGAAAACGATAATTATTTTAAATTTAATATTCTTTAAAAATTTTTGGATGTGGAAATTGTTACTCGAGCCAATGCATTTGCTTTGTGTTTCATTTGAAGTAGGCGCTTATGGCTGCCTGCCCCGCCTTTGCCAGAGCACGATTTAGGTACCGGCTGACGTGTTGATTATTCGAAAGAGGGAGGGAGGGAGCGGAACGTGCTCTCAGCTTATCGAACTGTCGAGAACCCCTATCGGGAGCGGGTATAAATCTCCACAATCCCCGTCCCTTCCGCTCTTGTGCCAACTTAGAAAACACCACTTGGGTTATTAGAAGATCAGCCACTTGCTCCAGCTTCCACTCAGTTCTACTCTGCTGTTTTCTCAACGAGCTCCTGCAGCGTGCAGGCAAATAGCAGTTGTCTACGGCTACGCCAGGAGAGGTCAGAGTTCGAAATGGTAACGACCAGAAGAATTCTGCTCTTGCGAAGTACACACGTGCAAGAGAAATGAAAATGATCTGTGTTTGTGAACAGCGTAACCCAAAAATTAAATTTAAATTAATCGTTGCTTTAGTACTAAAATTGTTAATTAAGTTCAGCATCTTCAAAGGATGCGACAGGAAGATTTTCCAGTAAATCCCCCCATTTCAAACTACGATTTAGATAGAAAATTTATCGAAAATATTGATCTCTTCGAAAACAGCTCGAACAATTCAGATTAAATTTCTGTATGTTTAAGATATTGTATCACAAATGAATTGCATATTTTGAATTTTCTGGAAATAGCCTCTGAAGGCCTCTTCATTCTGAATGAGCTTTGTATAACTCTTAAACCATAACGGATAAACAAAATCTTACCACACAGAAAATTCAGATCTCGTTAAAGCACACTATTTATGTCACTACACTTTTCTTTGTAGTTCTGATTTTTTTTTTTTGTTAAGTTTTCCAATACTTGTGTCTACTTTCAAATAAAAATTTGTTATTCATTTTTGTTTGTTTTCTACTATTGCTACTGTATTCACCTACAAGGGAATATGAAATAAAACCATTTTTACAAACGTCTATCTCGTTAACATGAAGTAGACTGAGCGTTTGTAAGAATAGTTTGTACAGGAGTGAGTAGAAAAAGTCATGTGAGGGCAATACATTTTAAACAAATCTAAATTATAAATGAAAATACTGAATACGCATATTAGGCCAGCTCATATATGCAAAATTTTAAACCTGTTCTTTACCATTATAACATTTTAAATATTTTGAAACAATTAAAATACTCCGATAATTTGTTTTACATTATCAAAGTGACATTTTGACATATTTTTATGAATATATAAAAGTTAAATAAAATTTGCTATGCGTTTATTGCTGTAATGGACATTTTAATGTTAACTGATCATCATCGAGTACTATATGGGAAAATGTAATTAATTATAAGACTTTTTTTATAAATCTCTTCTACAGCTCAATACAAAACATCCGTCTGAAATGTTTAAAAAGCTCGAAATCTGCATCAGAAGGAGCATTTTTATAAAGCAGTTTGAACAAATTTTTAAAAATGCATATTTCAGACTCTAATCAAATACTTTCATCAAGCTTTGCAATAATAGTCCTTTATAGACATAGGTGCACATTTCTGAGCTTAAATAAGAGAGCTGAGAGAAAACATAACAGGAAGCCCTTTCTGGGCCAAGGCCTACAGCCCGGCCGCTGCGACCCCTACCTCTGCCCACTATAGGCGCCGTGAGCACTTAATATCCACGGGAGCACTCCAATATATTAAAACAAGGATACCTAATCCTAGTACTACCGTAAACTAATAAATAAAGGAGCACTGTGTGAAAATCGAAAATCAGGCAAGTTTCAGGCGGTTCTGTGTATTTAGGCTTCTTCGGAGGTGAACATATCCTTGGTTTAATTCGTAACAATAGGACAGCATAACCATCATCTATGTACTAGAATTCCACAGACATATGACAATCAATCTTTCTATCGTATTCTTATTCCGCTTCCAATGATACGAAAGAGCGTATTTCGTTCCTGCTGCCGAGGCGCAGAACTCCTTTAGAGAGAATCACAATGATGTTTGTAATCTCGGAAGTTATTCTAATTAGAGAACGGATCTTGGTTGAGTGCGTAGCGGAAATAGGTTGTCGGATATCGGAGTATATGACGTCAGAGCTCCGGTGTTATCTGTACAGTCCATTGCAGTGCACAACGAGACGCAGAATCAGCTGTTTTGAACTGGTCACAGCGAAGCTAAACTGATTCACGTTACTCTTCAGTTGCTGTGTTCTTGCATTTGTTGTTGTTTGTAGTGTTTAACGCCCGCTTTAACTACCACGGCACCGCAGACGGTGACACTGATGATACATGGAATGAAGATGGAGCACCGGTGGAATGAGATGGCGGGGTTAACCGGAGAACCCGGAGGAAACCCGCCCCAGCGTCGCTTCGTCCACCACGAATCTCACATGCGGTTGCCTGGGATCGAACCCGGCACGCTTTGGTGAGAAGCGAATGGTCTAACGACTCGGCTACGGCGCGGCCCCTTCTTGCATATAAATATAGATTAGTGCAATACGACGAAAAACGGCACTGAAGACAAAGAGGTGTAAAATTAAGTGCTTGAAAGAAGAGTATGGCCCTAAGCACTTCAGGAAAGTGCTACATGTAAATATAATGTGCAACACGAAAATATGCGTTCATGAACGCAAGTTTTAGATACACATTGCGACATTCAAAAAGAAAGCTGACATTAAATTACTGACGGAGAAGGAACAGATGACGTAATAAATTCACGTTTACACGACTCATTCAAAAGTACATCGGTAAAACAATTCCGTCTGAATAAAACTTTATGCATACATTATTTATGTACATGCTGTGAAAGTTTTGAGTAATAAGCCAAGCGAGATGGCGTAGGCGGTGGAGCTTGTGACTCACATTGGAGTGGTCATGGGTTCGATCCCCGCGGCCGACCTACAACCTGACCCATGGGTTTTTGAGGGGTTTATCTGGGTCGCAGGCGAAAGCTGTATAGGTTACTTTTATCTCCCGAATTTCCTCTCTGTCCATTTCACTCCACTAATCATTTCATTCATCCTATCATCTGGCTGGTCTATTTCAAGGCAGAAAGTGTCAGCGGGAGTTCGGGTGCAGCATGGTGGGAAAAAAGGATTCTCCGTCCCCTGACACTCCGAGTTGTGTCTCCACTGCGGAACTTGAGACACGGAGGGGCCCCTGCAGGCGCCTCTCTGGGCAAACCGGCGGTACACCAGTTTACTAGCTGTTGCCAGAGTCTTCACCTAGGAAAATGTAGGGATCCCTACCATCTGTGCTGCCTATACTCCTGTATCCTGCCTGCCCTCTGTCTCCTCTCGCCTCACCCCTCCCGTCCGGGGGCGCCCATTGGGGCATAGCCACGAAAGAGCTCTAAGGTCGAAGTGCCGATGTACCTCTCCGCGTCTATCCTACTTCTAATACTACTTTGAGTAACATTTGACACAGTATAACAGATAATAAACTTGGGTTAGGGTAAATGAAAGGACTTACGTTGCCGGTAGGTATGTGAGAAGTGTGATTAATAACATACTTGGTTGCTCCTACATTGCAAAAAATAAAATATGTTAAAACTAATATTCTAGTCGTGCATAATGAAGTATATGTACTGTCTCAGCGATGTCCAAAGTTTGCAAAAGAGGTGAGATTGGATTTACCGCCTTCCACTTTATGCAGACAATGCCACACTTTTAACTCAGAGGCGGACATTGTGTTACAGTGGCGGTTTGGTTACATGTACGTTACGTTTTATTTACGAAAGTAGTTTCAAATCCTATGCGATAAATATCTGTCCACTAGTGACTTCTTTGGCACTGCTTACGTTTAAAGTCTATCAATATTTAGCGACAAAGTCGAAGTGCATAGCTATAGAAGATACACCAAGCGACCGTCACGTAACCTATTGGGAAGCATACTTTTAATACAGTTTAATTTAGAGAATCTCCGTTCGCAAATATATGTAAAACTATACTCATTCTTATACAGATTATTCCTGCAAATGCTTATTTATCTACTCCATTTTAATTGACATAAGCATTTTCAGAAATTATCTTATCGCTAATTTCTTGTGAATGTAAGGGGAATATGGGGCCACATTAAGCTTAAAGCGATAGTGAAATGTTTTAAGAGCCGGTTACTATGTGGTGCCTTTGAAATTCCGTTTTCTTTGCAAAGCCAACAGATAAAAAGAGTAACATATTCGTAGTTGAAGAAAGTATAAGTATTGGAAACTTCAAACAAATAATAAAGAATACCTCTGAAATGGTTGACTCAAACTAAAAAGAAGTATTTGACACAAATTGTGTTTTAACGAGATCCACATTTTTATTTAGTATGCTTTTTGTCTGTCTCTTACTGTTTACCATTTATGCAAAAGTCATCCAGAATGAAGAGGTTGAGTGACTTTAGAAACTGTTTGTTGTTTGTAGTGTTTAACGCCCGCTTTTACTACTACGGCACCGCAGGCGGTGACACTGATACATGGAATGAAGATGGAGCACCGGTGGAATGAGATGGCGGGGGAAACCGGAGTACCCGGAGAAAACCCGCCCTGACGCCGCTTCGTCCACCACGAATACCACATGCGGGTCCCTGGGATCGAACCCGGGCCGCCTAGGTGGTAGGCGAGCGCGCTAACCGCTCGGCCACGGCGCCGCCCTTTAGAAACTGCCATGGAATCACCTGTTTGTGTCTGTCACTGGATACCCTCCGACTGAAGGAGGGACTTGGACACTAGCCGCTAATTACTTAAGCGTTTCCAAAGAGACAAGGTTGGATATCGCTGTTCTATTGTTGCGTGACTGCACGTGTGTTTGTTTACAAATTTTCAACCTCTCACCTTCAGTTGGAATTTTTTTGTAGTGTTTAACGCCCGCTCTTACTACATACGGCAGTGCAGGAGGTGACACTGATGATTACACGGAATGAAGATGAAGCACCGGTGGAATGAGATGGCGGGGTTAACCGGAGAACCCGGAGGAAACCCGCCCCAGCGCCGCTTCGTCCTCAGTTGGAATTGACAAGCATGTCGCTATATTTTGTCTTACGTATACTTTGTGGCTCAGCTAAGTAACATCCGTTCTCTACTTATAATGAAGAGAGGAGTATCATCTTGAACAGACAGTCCACATCTGAGCATGCGCAGTGTTCTCACGAAGACCTGGAAAGTTGGAGTGGCCCGTTTCTTAATTGCACATATTTCCAGTGAAATCTCGCAATCGAATTTTTAAGTAAAATGCAATAACTCATCTGCTGGTAAGCGGAGGAGAAATTAAAGAAGGGCATCAAAATGTTATAGCTAGACACTAAATGGAAATGTCCTAACGCAAGACGGAATGCAAATCTTTACGATCGCTTCTTTGCCATATTGTATAAAACTTACTAAACCACAAGTTTCTCACAGTGTCTTCTCTAGCAAGATAAAGTTCTGAAGACTCCTTCGTCTTTAACGACACGAAGACAAGTTTCAGCAGTAAAGGTCTTTTCTCTCACTAAATTTTTTCCAAAGCCCATTCGTTCCATCTCTCTCCTGCCGACCCAGACCGGCAGCTTCGGATTGAACTCTGACCTTCCCGGAATGTTCCCCAAATATAGCCTGGAATAAGGAAGAACATTCCGCCTGGCAGCAGATGGTTTGCATATTTATATGAAAGCGCATAATATCTCGTGGAGGAAAAGCGCATTCTTGATGGATTTCACTTTCCCACCGTAATCGACAGCTCACATTCCGCTGCATATTATATGCTCATGCAAAGGTAAACAAATGCTAACCACTAATAAGCAAAACACTCTGATGTGTGCACCCACGTGACTTTCTCTACTCACTCTTATACAAACTATTCACAATAGCGTTTCTATTTTATCATTTTGTGAATAGAGATAGACATGTATAGAAATGGTTTTATTACACATTTCCTTGCAACGGAAACAAGAGAATATAGTAGGTTTAAGCGACAGTCAAATGCTGTAATAGCTGGTCGCTATGTGACGACTTTGTCACTCTCTTTCCATAGCCAGAGCATAAAAATGAATAGTACCTTCCTAATTAGAAAATTACAAGTATTTGAAAATTCAAACTAACAACAACGAATATCTCTTAATTGGCTAACTCAATATACATGGTATAGAGTGTGTACTTTAAAAAGATCTGCCTTTTTTTAGTAGAGATTTTATCCAACTTTTAAGGCTTAATACTTATGCAAAAGGTATCCAGAGTGAAGAGCACTTCAGAGGTATTCCTAGAAAATATGAAATATACGTGAAAATATCCTACATATATGGTATTTTAATTAAAATTGTTAGAGCCATTTTTGAGAAATATAGAAGTCTTTAGTGTCTTTTTATAGTAAAGGGTAGTTCGTGCCGCGTCCCTCGAAGATATTGATCTGCATTTGGAAAAAAAGATGAATACCGAACTTTCGGATGAGTATATGGGATCGCGTAAGCAACTAAATATTTTCAAAACGACTACACTATAGCAAAAGTATACGCATGAGTGATGTATTTTAATGAGCTCTGAAGCTTTCCTGCAGGAAATTATTTCCCGGTTATATAAAACTAAAATTTGGTCAATATAAAGAGGGCTTCAAAATATCCACAGAAAGTTTAAGCTTTGCACTTAACCAGCGGTGGGCGAACCCCAACACATTACTTTCTGCAACCTGCTTGACATAGAACACATGCTCGGGATAGGAGACTTCTTTTGTAGTGTTTAACGCCCGCTTTTACTACTACGGCACCGCAGGCGGTGACACTGATGATACATGGAATGAAGTATGAAGGGCATTTTCGTTTTGGCGGCCCCCTGTTTAGTAGTACGTGGCCGTGAACGAAAGTTGTAGACGCACAGTTTTGCGAGCGGGCGAGGTATCTAGAATATTTTTATACGTCTGTGTTTTCGGTGTTTTGGCTCACCGCTGCAGACGCTGCTTGTCATGTTGTCTGATGCGCGTCCACGTTTTTCTGGCTGCATTGTGTATTGCATCTGCTATGTAGGGTGTGTTATGGTTCTGATGAATGGTTTGGTTGCGGGTAAGTATGGGACAACGTAATATTTTTCTAAGGGATAAATTTTGGACAATTGTTGAGCACTGTTTTTGATGCATTTGCCCAGGCCACGCACGCGTAAAGTAAGGTGGACAGCATAAAGGATCTGTATAGTATAATTTTGGAGTGGGTGCGTAATTCCTTGCTACTGAAGACGGGGGCGCACATCTTTAAACGTTGGCGCCCTTTGTTGGTAGCATTTGTTGGTTGGGAGTTCCAAGAGTTCCTGCATCTATTCCAATATATATTTTCATTAAATTGTAGTAAACGTCCCCAAGGAAACTTAACCTATGGACGTTCCTCGTATATACATTTTATTTTCCATTAACATTTGATATATTTATTTTAATGATCACAGAGAACGATATAACGCCAACTGACAGATCTTTGATGCCAGCTTAACTTGATTAGCAACTAATATTGCTCGTAAATTCACGGTATCAAACAAAGAAAGCACCCAAATCGATTCAATTAGGTGATCCATAATTTTATTGGGAAACTCCGTAATTTTGTAGTTGCATATTTGTCACGCAAAAGCGAGAGTTTAAAACAACACACGTTATTTAGCCTTATTGACGAGTGCAACGCTTATGCTAGTGCATTTAAGGCCTGAATCAATTAGTCGTAAAACATTTGACACAGATTGCAACGAATCTGCTTTTATGCACATATTAAGTGGCTTATTAATATAATGTATGTCTTAATTTAAGTACCGGACAATTTTAAATTATTGCTGCTAAATTTCCTTCCACTAATTCTTCCATGCATTTTTAAGTAATGCAACTATTGTGTGATACGTTCATGCTATTAAAAATATGGAAATTACAAAAACTAAACCAAAACAATAGTCTATACATGTAAAATAATGTTATGAGTAGATAAGTTACACTGGTCTACAAAAATTAACTTTTTCTCTTTCACAAGAATTAAAATAACAGATTCTAAAAGTATTTTTCGTGCTGAATTCAAATATAATTACAGTTTGTCCGCATCGGGCAGGAGTTTTGTGTGATATTCATTTGAATTTTTATAATATTCTAAAAAATCCGTAACTAGCTATCTAACTCAAAATTATAACTACTGATTCTGACTTTCTGGTAGATAGTGATTTTCGGGTATATTTTGCATCTGGAACGTCTCTCATTTTAGTCCAACAGTAGTCAGCCAGCATATTGGAACTCCACTTGCCTTGGTACCTCTTCTCTATCGTAGAAATTTGCTGATGAAAACGCTCACCGTGTTCATCGCTGACAGCTCCAAGGTTTTCGGGGAAGAAGTCCAAGTGAGAGTCCAAGAAGTGAATTTTTAAAGACATGTTGCATCCCATAGCTTTATAAGAATGCAGAAGATCAGCCACTATGTCACGATAGTTTTCTGCTTTATGGTTTCCAAGAAAATTGCAACATAAACTTTTGAAAGACTGCCAGGCTGCTCTCTCCAGTGGATTTAACAGTCCCTCGAAATGTTCATCAGTCATTAATGATCGGATTTGTGGTCCTATAAAAACTCCTTTCAATTTAGCATCACTGACTTTGGGGAATTTCGATTTCAAGTACAAGAATCTATCAGAAAGTTTATCCATAGCTTTGACGAAATTTTTCATAACTCCTAACTTAATATGCAATGGAGGTAAAAATATTTTTTCAGCATTCACTAAAGGGACACATGCCACATTTTTCTGGCCAGGGAGAAGAAATTCACGTTTTGGCCATGACTTTCTAACGTAGTGAGACTTCTTATCTCTGCTGTCCCACTCGCACAAAAAACAGCAAAATTTGGTGAACCCAAGTTGCAAACCAAGCAATAAAGCAATGATCTTTAAATCACCACAGATATTCCATTCATATTTTCCATATTGTATTTTCTCTAAAATTAGTTTCATATTTTGATATGTCTCTTTCATAGCGGCATGCGCTACTGGTATTGATGGAAGTTCATTGCCAATATGTAGCAGCACAGCCTTCAAACTTACTTTAGAGGAGTCTATGAACAATCGCCACTCATCTGGTCGGTGTTGATGCCCAAGAGTTTCCATAAGTGAACAAATATTATTACAAAACACAACACCATATTCTTCAGAGAAGTGTTCTTTGAAAACACTATGGCGGCTACGATAACTACTTATTCTTACATCTTTTTGGAGTAAATTCCACCCTTTGAGTCTGGAAGTTAAAACTTCAGCTTGCAGTTTAGACAGATTTAAATCCCGAATCAGATCATTAAGGTCTTGCTGATTGGGAAAGTATGGTTCTGATGAACAGCTACTGGCTTCATATGTAAGATCATTTTTATTTTCATCTGAATCATTTTGAGTTTCAGTTAGGTCAGAATCAGAGTTATCACTTAAGGTTGTATCTACATATACTGGTACGGGGAACTCTTCACTGTGTAAGACAGGTCTCAATGCATATTGCAAATTAGGATACTTAACTGTATATTTTGTTTTAGATCTGATTCCTTTAATATTTGTCAAACAAAAATAACAGTCAGTTGAATGATCCTTCGGTTCCCTCCAAATCATGGGAATTGCAAATGGCATATGATGTGTACCATTTTTCCACCCAGTCAGCAGTCTAACACTCGAAACACAGCATGTATTTGGGGCCCAGCTCTTATCAAAATCACCAACTTGACAGCCAAAGTAAAGATGATAACACTTCTTTACAAGTGGGGTCATATTTCGCCTCTGAAACTTGAAGGTCAGCTCACCACAAATATAGCAGAAATTATCTGCATGATTTACACACTTTCTTGGCATGATGAAAACATTAAGCACTGAAATACAACATGCACAACATACACAATACACTTCTAAACAGAAAGGAAGGAAATATTTCACTAGTGAACAATGTCACAGTCAGCTCAATACTGACACATCACAATGCCAGACAGGTCTGAGCATGTCTAAACATGAATGAACCTGCACAGTCTTGTTTTGTGGTGCTTCAGCGTGATATTACAAATAATTTCAATAAATACGGCTTGAGTAAAATAGCTACATATGAGGTAAAGGTTCCTATGACAGGTCAAAGAAAACGCTAAAATCATATTTTGAAAAGTAGCTTTCACAGAAAAACTATGCCTGATGGGAAAATTCTGACTACCTATCTGAATTCAGGATGAAAAAATGCACTAGATTCACTATTCAGATTTCTTGTGAAAAAAATCTTGTCGACCAGTGTTATTATCGTGCTACTCTAATGGTTTACGTGCGGCTTGTCAAAGCTTAATGAGAAGATGAAAGTATTCAGTGTCGCGAAAAGTGACGTTGTCCCTTTATCTCCAAGTAAGTATTCGCACTCCACACGTGGGCATTTATTTCTAGGTAGATCAACGTCAAGAGAAAAGGAACAGAACGAGCGAGAAAACAAGGTAGATGTTGCAAAGCTGTGTTTCACTCCACGTGGAGTGAACAACTGTCTGTAATTTTTTATTTCTTTGCATACATTGGCTGAAATGATACGCTCATTGATGCAATGTGAAACTCCGAAAGCACACAGTACATGAGGTATGAGTCACATGAGAGGCTTAACGTATAAACCAAAACATTAGTAAGGAACATGGAAAAGTGATTTTTACTGTTTTCCATTCAAGCATAAAATAAACAGCTGCCACCATATTGCTTGTGGAAGAGGCAGAGGCAGCAGAGGTAGTCAATGCGATAAGAGAATATGAAACGTTTCCATTTCGTTCTAAGCGACAAAAAGCATCGTTATTGTGGCGATATGCAGGCTGATAGGGGTATAGGTGTAGATATTTATACTAGTAATTGAGGACAGGATAATGAATACTGCTGTAACACGGTATCGGATGCTCTATCGGAACTGACTTTGAACGCCTTCTGCAAGTCCAATAACCTCATATTATCTAGGCCAGTGGGGTGCGCTCTGAATTGTGAAGCAAAACGGATAGTTTCTCACACAGGCATTGTTCATTTCGTGGGTCAATTACGACCATACTAAAGCATCAGGAAGTAAATTACAGGTTTAGTTTGTGGGAAAACTGTGAGATGAGGAGAAAAACAATTAACACACTAAAATGGGCAGATACTGTAACAAAATCGCGCAAAATGCATGGTTCGTTTACTTTACTAACACTTTATTTCCTCTAAATCTTACTACAAATGTACAATTTCCTTCTCGTTGCTAACAGTTCTCTATTACAATTCACAGTTGTTCTTCCAAAAATCTTTCTCTGTCTTTCAATATCTTTCTCGAGTTTCACTGTCTCTCATATCTTTACTAATACGACACAATCACTCGGCGACACATACATACTTGCTGACAGGCTGTTCGATGCACTTTCGTAACTAAACCTAACTCTACGCGATGACTTAAACTACCTAAAACTACACTCACTCAAACTCTGATACCTAAGTACTCTAACTCTAAAATTGACTCCAATTCTGCTCACCGTGTGTTCTATTTATACCGGAGCCGACGTGACGTAACCTCCTTCGAGTGCTTTCCTTACGCACCTGTGCATAACTCAGTAAAGAAGATTCTAGAGATTTCTGAACACTACGGTGTTATCACGCTGTTCGATCACATACACAGAGTCGCCAGATGTCCTATAGCCCCGGACCTCCTTTATAGCTTTGCCGGCAGCATTGTTTATTATTATGTACGCCAGGGTAGCCAGACCGTAGTTCGCGAGCTATCGGTAGCTCGCAGGGATATTTTTGGTAACTCACAGAAGGGTGCCTAACATGAAAGACGAATTTCGCCCAGCAAGATTGGCTACAATGTACCGTCAGATGACTTGTGTAATGGTGGATGTAGATTTGTTACTGGTTTATATGGTGTTAAATGTAATATTTCCTGTAATGGTGAGTAAGAAACAAACGACCTGCCATTTTCATGTTCAGTGAGAGGAGGATTATTTTTTCAGCGAGATCAGACGTAAAAGTGTTTGTATGTTGTGTAATTCAAGTGTATCTGTTGAAAAAAAGAGCTAACGTTGAACAGCACTACAGGACTGTTCGTCACACGGCCGAAAACTTGTTTCCTGCACACTCGTATCTGAGGAAAGAAAAATTAAGGCTATTGAAAACTCATTTACTTGGACAACAAGCTACTTTCACCATGACAGCACACAGAAGTGCTGCGGCAACGGAGGCATCATACCACGCTCAGAAGAAAAACACCATTCGAGGACGGTGAAATTATTAAAGATACATTTTTAGTAGCTAGTGATGCATTATTGATAATTTTAAAAACAAAGGTGAAATAATTTCTGCTGTAAAGTCAATGCAGCTTTCTGCAAACACGGTGATGACAAGACTTGAGGTTATGAGTATTTTTTTGTTTTTGTTTTGTTTTTTTAATTAACGTCTTCCAACGTAATGTCATATCGGACGGTGAATGAATGAAATGGGTGAACTCGGACCTCTTGAACGTGAGTCAGACACGCTAACCATCACGCTACCGAGGCGGGCGTTATGAGCGGTGATGTTGTTTCACATTATGAGTGGTGGTGATGTTTTACAAATGAAGGGAGACTTGGATAGATGCAGTTATTTCTAACTTCAAATTGATGAGTCCATAGACGTGGTAGGTACTTCTCAAATGGCTGTTTTTGTGAAAATTAGCTTTGATGAATTCACTACAAAAGAACTTCTCAGTGTTATTCCTCTCAGTGGACGTACTACAGGAGAAGATATATTTTCAGAATTAAAAAAATATATATTTCCTCTGAGAATATTTCCGTATCTAAATTGGTGGGTTTAACAACAGATGGTGCTCCAAACATGGTTGGGGAAGTAAAGGCCTTGTAGCATTGTGTCGGAGTGCTGAAACCTTTCCTCAATTCATTAGCTATCACTGCATTATTTACCAACAGGTATTATGTGGAAAATTTTTACAAATCAATGACGTCATGAAACTTGTAGTGAAGATTGTCAACAAAGTGAGACCTCAAACACTTCAAAGAAGTTCATTCAAAACACTGGCTTATGGACTGGGTTGCCAATATGGAGACGTACTGCTCCACAGTGATGTAAGGTGGTTGAGTAGAGGGCAAGTTCTACAGCCCTTCAACCAAGTTTTGCCTGCAATAATAGTTTTTTTAAAGAACGTGGTGGACCCTATCCTGAACTTGAAGGTTCAATCTGGCTGCAGGATTTTGCTTTCTTGGTAGATATCACTAAAAAACTCAACGAACTCAATTACCAACTCCAAGGCAAAGACAAAATGATATCTGATGTCAATTCATTTTCAAGAAATCATCAGTTATGGGAAAAGAATCTTAATGCAGGTAATTTTGAAACATTTTCCCTGTTTAAAAGACAAACTGGAAACATACTACGGCAAAAAGAATGCAGAAATTATTTCAAGCTTAAGAGAGCAATTCAGGAAACGTTTTCAAGATTTCAAATATTGAGTTTCTGGCGCAGTTCATCACAACTCCTTTCATGGACCTGGAAATAGAAGAATTTTCAACTTGTGTGATGCAACACTTTCAGAAAGATGGTCCTGCAGTAGAAATGGAACTCATAGCTTTCCAATCTGTCTCAAGTTCAGAGGCTGTTTGGTCTCTTGTATCCAGGAAGAAGTATCCAGTTTTGTTTCGTGTTGCTCTTCGAGTGCAGGCGTTGTTCAGTTCTACATATCTGTGCAAAACCGCTTTTTCAAACATAAATGTGATTAAAAACAAATTCAGAAATAGGCTCACTAATGAACATTTGGACAACTGTATTCGAATGGCTGTGACTAATTACTCTCCCAATATTAAGAAAATTGCAGCTGAGAGTGAATGTCATATATCTAATTAATATCAGTGTAGGAAAAAATGAAATTCAGTGCTATAATATTTCTAATTAATAAATAAAAGCTTTCCTTACTTGATAAACTTTAAATTTTATATCTTAATTTTCTGTCTGATGAATATCAATTTCTGCTTGGTAGCTCGCTACTGCTTTTTGAAATGTTGTAGTAGCTCCTTCAATCGGGGAGTCTGGCGATCCCTGATGTACGCCATATCCATTGTCACCCGGTCACCTCTCGTATATTGATGAACGACCCAATCTCACAATACAAAAGTACCATTTATCAAAATATCTGCACTTATACCCCTAACATCCTGTATAACTGAAGCGATATCACTGATAACAGCTGACAAATGCAGCCTTTGAACTGCAGGTGTGATGTCACAAAGCTCCCGAAAAAATATAAGAAATATGATGTGGCCAGGGAAGCTCTGTTTATTTCTTCTTGTGCTTTCTGTACAATGATCTAACGATTTTTATAGTGGAAGGACAGGATATCTGGAGGATATAGAAATCCTTCCGAACATTCACCTGGTGACCCAGGGAAACCTCTGAAAAAACCATGGGTAAGGAAGGTCGGCCACGGAGATCGAGTGAGTGAGTGGTGGTGTTTATGGGCCCATCAACGAGGTCCTTAGGGAGAGGGATCGAACCCACGACCTCCCGAGTACGGGCCATAGACGTTACCACTTGAGCTATCCTGCTCGGTGACGGTACTCTTATTCTAATACAAGGACTTTGAAAATCGTTTTTAAACATTTAGAAATCTTTAAAACAAGATTAAGTGTTTCATAGCCCCGAGGTCGTCAGAATAAGTTAGGCTCTTCAATGGTGAAAGAATTATCAAAGCTGGTTGAGTGGGTTTTGAGATATACTACGCAGACGAACAAATTTTCTGTCTTTGTATTGTAAACAATTATCGATCAGATTCGTTGCGTGTTCTTTGCTAGGTACTAATTCTGACGTGATCTACTTTTTTTTTAATTCCTTATTTAGTACAAGGACCAAAACTTTGTTGGAAAGCACTGCCAGTCAGACGTAAGTGTACCAGTGACCTTGTTGGAACAAGCTGTAACCAGAGAGAATAAATGTAAGCAGCGTTAACACTCAATATATATTCATAATTAAATACTAAAAGACAGCTTTTCTCCAGTGGTACTGTCACCACCGCCACCACCACCCTCATCGGCATCTTCATCCTCATCATGATCATTATTATTATTATTATTATTATTATTATTATTATTATTATTATTATTATTATTATTATTATTATTATTATTATTATTATTATTATTATTATTATTATTATTATTATTATTATTATTATTATTATTATTATTATTATTATTATTATTATTATTATTATTATTATTATTATTATTATTATTATTATTATTATTATTATTATTATTATTATTATTATTATTATTATTATTATTATTATTATTATTATTATTATTATTATTATTATTATTATTATTATTATTATTATTATTATTATTATTATTATTATTATTATTATTATTATTATTATTATTATTATTATTATTATTATTATTATTATTATTATTATTATTATTATTATTATTATTATTATTATTATTATTATTATTATTATTATTATTATTATTATTATTATTATTATTATTATTATTATTATTATTATTATTATTATTATTATTATTATTATTATTATTATTATTATTATTATTATTATTATTATTATTATTATTATTATTATTATTATTATTATTATTATTATTATTATTATTATTATTATTATTATTATTATTATTATTATTATTATGTATTTCTTTTGTTACTGTCCTGGTTATTTTGGAGTGTTCTACAGATTTTGACTAGAGAAATGTAATTAATCATTGACAGGGTGGTATACTAAATATGAAACAGCTCTCTCGCCGAACAACTCTCATTGTGAAACTGTGGATTATCGTCCACATAAAATGATACGTTCATGTTCCTCCCCCTGCTATGCCAGAATTTGTGATAAACAAAACCTCTGTGATCCCGTATGTTTTGTCTGCTTTGAAGGCAAACAATACACAGCGCGTGTCAAATGCTACAGGCTAATTAGTACCATAAATAGCCCCAAAGCAGTAAGTAGCACTTATCGATTAGGTATATGGGTTTGAACGAAAATTTCATATTAAAGAAGAAATTGTTATACAGAAAGTTAACATTTCACAAAACATAAAGGAAAGACTCGCATTTTTCACAAAGTAGTGCAAAACACACACACGCACGCACGCGCGCACATACACACTGAAACAAACTAAGAAGGCCTAGTGAAGTACATATAGTCTAAGGTAATAATGTTCAAGTTATAGACATAAAAGATTAACTAATATAAAGGAGCCAATAGCATCATAGCAATGAACTAGGAGGCGAACGGTGAACCTGGCACGCGTCTGTTTGTTTCTGTTGTGCAGAACAGTCTAATCTGGTGTTTGTTCATTCTTTGGCGCAATAATAGATTGGAGGTGTTCGTTTGAAATAAAATATAAGTGATCAGTACAAAGAAAATACTCTGAAAGGAGGCAGAGTAACACTTAAAAACATGGGCAACAGTCATGATAAATCTTAGCATATAATTCTCGTATGAGATAAAGTAATATTTTGTTCCATTTGCTTTTCTTTCTTTCCTATTAATGTCTTTATTTCACCACAGTTTAGAATACACGAGAGTATGTCTAAGCAAGGATCAACTAAACGCAGAACAGGATACCCTGGAGAGACTTCTTGCATGAATATAATTAAACTACAATTTTCCCGTAATCATTATGCCGCGTTTGCCCTGCAGTTCATTTACTATATGTTGCATTTGTAGCATTTCTTCTCATTTATTATAGTGGGCGTTTGAACATTTATCTACACATATGTAGGTGATAAAGTAAACCAAAATTAGCTCATAATACACATTTTGGATGACATCGCAGTTTACGTAATACATGAAAAACTGCCTGATTGGACATCCTTGAAGGTATCAACTTCCCCTACAGCCTTGATTGGCCAAAGCGGAGATGGGAGAGATGCACACTCTCGAAACGTTGATGGCTCTTCATCACTACACCTGACTCGAAGCCCGAGAACATGTCTAGTGTTTCTTAACTTCGCAAATCGATTATGCTGTAGATTTTACAGTAATGCTTACTTCTAAACAAAAAGATTTCAAGTGAATAACGCTAGTAAATACTTGCAAGAACTTGTTTATCAAGTAAAAACTTACTACACGTTTGAATTGAATAAAAAATACAGAAATGCTTGACTGGCAAATGCTTGACAATTTTTCGTTTTACTTTAGAATATTTTCCTTGGTTTTATTCAAGTGTCTACTTCGACACAAGACCGCTGTTTTGACACAGAAGCTCGCACCTGAAATTTTAAAACTAAGATTGTGCAGGACAAACTGTTGTCCGTAATAAATGATGTGGTGGTTACCATTGCCTATTAAGCCCCGGCACTACAGCCCATAGAGAGCCAAGTCTTACCACCCAGCCGCTGCGTCCCTCATCTCGGCCCACTACAGGCGTCGTTGCTGGGGTGCAGTATTGGAGGGTGGTACATGGTCAGTGTCCCGATCCCTCCCGACCAGTTATGCGGTCTTCACGACCTGAAGCCGCAACTTTTCTCTCAAGTAGCTCCTCAATTGGTCCCCCCGGGACCTAACGAGGCTGAGTGCACCCCATGCTGCTACCGGAGATCGAACTTAAGGTCTCACTTAAGGTCCTTCAAGGATGCGACACGACGGTTTTGAAGAAAATAGCCCCACCCTAAACTACCCTTTACATGGAACATTTTTCGAAAATTTTGATTTTCTTGAAAATGGCTAACGATGTTGATTAAAATGCCATATGTTTAAGATATTAGTATGACAAATGAAATGTATATTTTGAATTTTCTGGCTATAGCCTATGTAGTCCTGTTTACTCTGGATGACTTTTGAATAACTCGTAAACCGTGAGAGTTAGATAAAATCTTACTGTACAAAAATGTAGATCTCGCTAAAACACACAATTTATGATGGAGTACATTTTTCGTAGAGTGAACCATTTTGGAGATATTCCTTGTTATTTGTGTGAGTTTCGGAAAACTTAAAACTTTCGTGAAATGGAACATCGTTGTTCATTTTTGTATTTATAAGCGTGCAAAAAGAACGAGATCTCGAAGCTTTAAAATATTTTAATATAGCTCAAAGCCTACTGTATTCATTTCCTACAAGGAAATAAGCAATAAAATAATGTTTACAAATGTTTACCTCAACTAACACGAAGAAGATATAGGAATAAGAGTTTGTAAGAATGGTTAGTACAAGAGTAGGGAAAGTCATATGAGTGCAACATATCATATTTTTCGTATACTTTCCACATCTTCCACTTTAACTGACTTGCAAGTATTTACATAAGTTATTCACCTGAACATAAGTATTTAGTCCTACATGCGAAAGTAAAGGCCCCCTTAAGTCCTGCTATATAGGCAGCTTCTCTGTCGTCACTGCCTAGCGGGCGTGCATGGCGTCATAGGCGCATGCTATTTAGTCGTTTAGTGAAAAGAAGCAAGCACGTAGAACGAATATTTTTGTTTTAGAGATGAGGATGATAAAGTTAAGTGCTTGATTTATAAGACTGGTAGTTGAAGATTTATACCATTTCAGTTCGTGTTCACGATAAATGTTATTCTCCTGGAAAAATACGTCGAACTTTTGAAGCAATTTTACGACAAATTCTCTTCACAATTTGAAAACCTAAAAACATTTGAAACCAAAATTCAAATTATTTTGCAGTCCTTTGAAGTTTCCATGTAGTGAGGCTTTACACGAGCTACAAAATATAAAACTACTTGCATTACAGAATTCCACGACCGTAAAATGTCCTGAGAGAGAAGGGTGGGAATTATTTGGGTCTCTGCCCTGCTGTGAGTATCCGAGATTACGTTTGTTTGCATCTAGTTTAATGACAATGGCTTCACTTATATCTGCGAACAAACATTTAAAAAAATGAAATACATTAAAAGTGAGTATCGCAGCAAGGTAAGTGAAAATCACTTTACTTACCTTTTGAAGCGCACCAAATATTGAAGGCCTGAAACGTAAATCGTGCCAAAAAGGTATCCTTAAAAACATCGCAGATTACTCAGGAGTAGAATATGAATCTGTACTCCTTGGATTTCCTGTGCATAAGAATGTGCCGCCACTGGAACTCGGTAACCAGTGACGGATAAATGTGTCATTCTGTCCCAGCGAGTGGAAGGAGGTGACTTCAACATCCCCTAACTTGCCTGCAGTTGAGCACCCCTGACATAAACCATGAGGAATGTATTTTAAATCCCCGCAAGCCCAGGGTTCTATAAAATTATAGTAAAAAAAATGTTGCGTACATTAAAGTAAGCAAACTATTTAATGGAAGCCGCAAAAATTTTCAAATGAGAATCAGGAGTTGAAGAGGAAATAGAACCCGCTCATGAATTTAACATTTTTAGACAGCTTAATGGTCAGAAATACTGCTATTTTAGCGCCATCATTTTAATCTCTTTCTTCCGGTTTTCTTCTGTCGGAACACTCCTACTTTCAAATCGTTCCACAAAGTGCACTTTTTACCTACGTGTGTGAAATTCGGTATGCCTTCTTATAAATAACAACATTAGAAATATTATTTGTTTATAAACATGCTTAGCTGTGAAGTAATTAGACAGTAATACTTGCGCTGTGTGGACGTTTAAGCTATAATTTGAAGTTTACACTTAAATTATCCTCCCAAACTAGTAAAATAACTAATCATTCATTTCAATAATTCATTTGCATGCTATTAAGGGGTGACACTATAAAATATTAATTATAAAGTATAATTGCACTGTGTGGAGCATTCTTTCAAAGCAATAAAAATATTAATAAACGTGTTAATGTCCCTGGAACCAATTTAAACACTTATATTACATTTAATAAACAGTAAAACCCTAAATTCTATATTATAATTTCAAATGAGTCGAACTGAAATTGGTGTAGTCCTTAAGTCGTCTTTTAACTTTTCTTTGTGATTTTTCCTTTTGAGCTATCATATGTTTTATTCGTTTAATCAATGCCCTTATTCTAATAAATGTTTTCATCCTTATCGATTTTCGTATTCCTCTGAAAAGGTATAATTTATTCCCTTGTTTTTTATTTCCCCACTGGGTAACTCCGCGGTTCCCTTGATAATATGTTTTATCATACGATACAAAATCTACATATTTAAACCTGTGCTTTTCATTACTATGGCAACCAGTTGGAGTTTCATGCAAGACAGGGCCAAATATCCTCTTGAAACAGTTTGTCTTTGCCAGCTGGCATGTATTACGTAATACTCTACTATTGTTGCCATTACCTATAAAGCATTAATTTACCTAATTTAGAAAGTAGATCTTGCCTTAGGTAACAGTGTTCCCATCTTTCAGCTATCTGTGTATCTTTCGAAAATGAAAAGTAATGTAAGCTGTTTTGTTTGCTTTTCTATATAATTCTCACTCTTAAAAAGTGCAGAATGATTCATTTAAAAACTGTAACTCATACACAACAAACGAAAGTGACAACGTAAATGTGTCATTAGCGTGCCTAAGAGACTAATAATAAAGTATAACCAGGAGGTTTGCAAGCCCTGGCTAAAGAAAAAGACAGACTTCGGCGCAAACTGCAGTGACGTAATTCTCCTAGTCAGGTCATGGCCCAATGAAGTAAAACCCCGGTCGCTTAATATATCCATATTCCAAACAACCAAAAACAACTGCTCGTCGAGTTCATACAAAATATACAGTTTCAACATGACGATATAGAATGCTACGTAACAGACTACCATTACTACGTAACTCCAATTCGCGCCGCATGTTGTAAGCAAGGTGACGAAACTCCGCCCTAGATGCAGAGTCCAGCATCTTTACTACCACAGAGAACCTGACCGTTGTTTTGCAACAATTTTTTATAACCAGGCTTCGAACCTTTATACAGTTATCGCGAAACCAAACGATCGTAAGTTACCTGCTACATGGGCAGAATGTTACGTCATTTCGTGAGTACAGTAACAGCACAAAACACATTACCTACAGTGCATAGTGCCTCTCGAATGTGTTCACTAATTCCACGGCCCATAGCAAGCTACCTCTATCGCTTCGGACTAAAAACACTGATGATTGTCCTTGCGGGGTAGAGGAACCACCTGAACACGCCGTTTGGAATGCCCCTTCACTGCTAATACAAGAACCACGGCTATATCATATCTTGAAGGCAGACAAATTGGAGAAATCCTGCGCAACAGACGCCTATAGACTTGGCTAGACAGTCTTACCAACATGGTATCCTAAGAGCCTCTACGGTCTACAGAAGACGCATAGTGGGCTGATGCCAAACCCAGAAGATCATACGACTTCAATTCCCGATTGTGACGTCCAACACTGATTGAAAACCTGTGAAAGGAACCCTGACTGTCAGAGCACTGTAAAATTCAATAATGCAAACCAGGTCAAGTTACTTATATAAAAAATATGTAACGCAACAACGTATGGGAAATTAATAAGGAATGAATAAAAAACTGATTGACCTAGAAGACTTGACTACCCGACAGTGACATCCCAATTATGACATCTCACTGACAGAGGACCTTTATTTATATAACCTAGCTATAGTAATTAGTTTAGCATTAAGATAAACACAAAATAGGAATAAGATCAATATTAAATGTAGAATAAAAGAGAAACTTTAAACTGCAAAAGCATTGTAGAGGTGAATAATATAATTTAGGTTAGTTACTCCTTGTACAACGGTAATTCCAAAACTAAGGTCTCAAATTTTTTTGAAATTTAAATAAACGTTTATTAACAAATGGTACATCGATTTTAACCTTGAAAATTTTTCTATTTTTCCACATAATCGCCATTTCGATCGATGCATTTTTGTAACCGCTGTGGCAGTTTTTGTATGTCCATGTTATACCAGTCCACCACTATGCTCTTGAAGAAGCGTTCGACCTCATCTTTCACCTCGCCGTCGTCACTGAAGCGTCTTCCAGCCTAGTGTTCTTTCAATTTGGGAAAAAGTGATAGTCACTGGGCACTAAGTCCGGACTATAGGGTGGTGCTCAACATTCCTCTTCTTCAGTTTTGAATTGCCCGTCTGAGTTTTCTTAATGTCTGACAATACCTGTCGGCATTGATTGTTGCCCCAGGATCCATAAAGTCGACCAACAATATCCCCTTTCGATCCCAAAACACAGTTGTCATGGCTTTACCGGCACAGTGTGTTCCTTTGAACTTTCGCAGCTTGGGTGAACCGAAATGCCGCCACTCACGAGATTGTTGTTTTGTCTCGGGTGTGAGGTGGAATGCTCAAGTTTCATCACCTTTGACTACTGAATCCAAAAGGTCGTCCTTTTCGTCAGCATAGCGTTGAAGAAATTGACTGGAACTTTCAGCGCGTTGCCTTTTGTGATCTTCTATCAGCATTCTTGGGACCATCTTGTACACACCTTCCGAAATGTCAACTTTTCAGTCAAGGTCCTGTGAATGGTGCTTCGAGAAATCTCAGGAACAACAATGCAGAGCTCATCGAGAGTGATGCGCCAATTTTGAAGCAGATTTGTTCAACCTTAGCGATTGTTTCGTCGAGAATTGACGGTCTCCTGCTACTTTCCTCGTCGTGAATTCGTGTGCGGCCATCTGCAAACTCTCTACACCACTTGCGGACATTTTTGACATCCGCACAAGACTCTCCATACACTTCCACCAACTGTCGATGAATTTCAATTGTTTTAACCCCTTTTGCACTCAAAAAATGAATAATTGCACGAACTTCGCACCTGGCGGTAGGAGATACTAACGCTCCATTGCAACTGGCTGCCAAGCCAAGACTGAGAGCCCCAGCGGATGTGTAGTGGTGTCTGTAGAGAGCGGAGGGGAAGGAAAGAAGCAGCATGGGCAACATCCACGCAAATAGTTTCCCTGCAACCCCACCGCTTTTAGACCTTAGTTTTGGGATTACTCTCATATAAAAACAATACGCAACAAAATAATGTGTGAAAAAGTAATAAAGAACGAATACAAGAACCTGAGATATAAAAAAGGACTCCGGTAAAAAGATACAGGAGGCCGAGGTCTTGCTGATGAGCAAGACCTCGGCTTTTTTTTTTATAAGTTCCACACAGTAAAATGTCTGCAGCACGAAAATCAAAATATTCACGTATAACTGAACTTGTACAAGAATTTGAGAGTGAATAGTTTTTTGCAAATGGTCACAGCTGAATGTAAGTTATGCAACAGCGTTTGTGCGTCGAGTGTACCTAGCCTCCTCTGTGTTGTGATCATGTCACAGACTGATCCCTTTCCACCTCGTATAGTCCAAACTCCGCAAGCTTTCATTTCCTGTGTGAAGGTTCCTTAACTATTTATAACTTAGCATTATTTTGGAACTATACAGTCGGAATTATTTATAAAAACAGTCACTATCCATCTCAGTTTCAAGGTTTATTTCCATCTGAAGAAAATACGGCAGTTAGCTTTATCACAGCGTGGGTGATATTCTAGGAAACTATCTTCATAGCAAGACATTATGCAAAATAAGGAAGAAAGTTAATTAATCTTACATTCTATGTTTCTAACAACAAATTAAAGTTAGCAGTGCATTAGGCTAACCCTCCCCTTTAATTACCTGGCAGACCGTGTTAGTTGCCTTTGTTCGGCTAAACTTCCCTACAAAAGAAGCTGTTTTTCTTTATCACCGGTACAACAGGCATTCTTGAAGTCATGTTCACAAAGCCGTGCACATAAGCAACCCCCACTTGCATTAGCCCCGCAGGTCTAGGTAGTTAACATTCTTGTGTCTTGAATCCAAGATGAAAGCAATCAACTTACACACTTTTTGTTCTTTTACAAGAAGAAAAGCACGCCATTTTTTTCAGGTAATGCATAATGCACTCCGTTAAGAACTTCGCAAAGCTAGGTGACGTGGAATGAGATAGGCCAAAGCATTCTGCTATTTTGCTATCTTTCTTGGTTTTAATTTGAGTAATTAGATGCTTCTTAACATTTATTAGTTTGTCTAACATCCACTTGGACATATTGTATTCTGCACAAAGAATTCGATATTTCAATGAATGTGCATATTTTCAGGTCACCTGGAATGTGAAATTAGTTTTTTCTTTTTTTGAAAAATGTCTATATTTGCGATGCTTTTAACTAGCGTAATTAAAACAAAAAGTCGAGTAAGTACCAAACCTGGTACCTAAATTCAGCATTTTCCAAGAATACAAAGCAAAATGTTTCCAGAAAATTACCTAATCCCTAACCACCCTTCATGTGGAAAACTAACAAGCCAACCTCCGTTCTCAAGTTCACGGGTTCAAATTCGGTGAGAAGCGGTGATCTTTTTTCGGGCGTAAAATTCTTAGCATGGCTTCGCTTGGAAGGGAAGCAAAATCGGTCCTCTCTATTCTTAACGAACATAATATAATTTTGCGTAACTGCTAAAACGAGAGACGAAGATTCACTACACGAAAGGTGTATATATCCTACTGATATGTGTTAAACCTTTCAGTACCGAATTATTTCGCTACTTATGCCGTTCTTCGTCTAATTCGAAACCGGTTTAGATTAGGTTGTCTGGAACACCTTCAGTCTGCTGGCTTGTATAGCCATGATCCTTAAGGCAACACGTAGTGCACTGGCCATACACTCAAAGCCTGAGGTCGTGAGTTCGAGTCTCGGCAACCCCAGTCAAATGTGCCTGTGGTAAAGGACGGGGAGCGCCCACGTAAAATAATCGGTGTGATGGCACGCGTGGATGACGACGGGGTATCATTTGACTGCAGTTGCATGGATTTTGCTTCTTTTCTTATAAAAAAACAGTACATTGTAAATAAAATAATTTTCTACAATTCAGAATATCTCAAATACATATGTTTAATTGGTGACGAACAATATAACAAGAATATAGCATAAAAAACCGTTAAGTGTTACAAATAGGCAAAAACCTGTTTCTTATAATACACACCGGAACTGAAAGGGTTAATTCCAATGGGGTTTAACCGCAGATAGGATTATATATGGGAAAGGTGTTTAAGAGTGGTGTGTATTAAATTTTGAATGGTATGGTTATAGAAGGAAGCCCCTTGACGATTGTCCCGCAGAATCCTGATGAATGTAGAAATATAAATTTTACTCAATTTTTCTTACTAGAATGTCCTGTGAATGTTTTAATCTAAACTGTAATCTGTAGAGAATAAAATATAACATTTTCCATATGAAGGATAGAGGTAAACTAATTTTCTTGAAAACTGAAAATATTTGTGTCGCGTCTTATTCTTGGAAGATGCTGAGTTTAAATGACATGTGCGGTATTTACTTAGCATTTCGTTTCTGATGTATGCTGTTGACAGGTTGCGCGCACTGTTTTTCTAAAAATACATTTTGTGGACTTGAGGGACCCCATAAAATGCATTTCTGGTGGAATAACAATATCTAACTTTTTAGTGAATCATAATATTTCCTCTGTCAATTGTATGTTTAAAATAAGTGGTTATTAAACACTTAATTAATATAATAAAATTATTATTAGTCATTCGTTTGGTAATAAAGTAAACGCTTTGCAACCTTTATCTGCCATGCTTATAAAGAAAGAAAAAAGAAGAAAAACACCTCGCGCACTGCGACCTCTACACAGATCTATTGCGGCTAACACCCGCTGGGAGAAAGGGATATTGTGAGGGAAGCGCACAGGCAGACGAATTACAGAAACATGCTGAGGTCCCTAACCAGTCCATATTTAAATTAAGAGAAGTGAGATGAATAATAGTTTATGGAATTTTAGAGTTAATAATTTTTTGCAGTTTTTGTAGGAAGAATATTAAATGTAATAATTTTTAACTCATTTTATATATATTCCATCTCTTTATCCCGGCGCCAGGCCCCGCCGAGCAGTCACCATCACTCTGGGTCCGGTGTCGTTCAAGCTTAACCCCACGGAGGACATCGATCACACAACACCACCTAGTGCCGAGAACAGAACTTACAATGCGCAAGCATCTGCGCCATGTGTCCGACAGCACGTGCCTGGAAACACGCCTGAAAGATAAGGAAATAGAATAAAGGGAAATCGTGCTATGAAATTAAGCACCCCAGCATTTACCTGACAAGGTGAAACCTTGGAAAAGCTCAAGCTCAAGTGAGCGGTCGCCGATGTCAAACACAGGACCGCCCGAATGCGTGTCGCACATGTTGCCGCGGCGCCACCTCGCTCAGTACACTAATGAAAGAACCTTTGCATCTACAGAAACCTCTTTAAAATACTACCTAGTTCAAGCAATTGCTTCATCAACTCTTCTTTTCCTTATTCTTTTAAAAATAAATATCCAGGAAATATTTTACCTTTCAAAATTAAGAACTTGAAATAACTTCTAGAAATACATGAGGTTCTGTATACTATATATTCTCTACAGGATCTCTATATAGGTTCCACATTCTCGTATATCAAACCAAATTATATGCGAGAAGATTCAGAGAATGTTTCTGCCAGAATGAAAGGTTTGCAGCTCTATACACAACAAGCACAATTTATCGCAGCGCCTACATATGTCTGTGCATTCATTCGTCTACCCCAGATTGACTTTGAATAAGCCAGTCCCATCATCAATAAAGTGTAGTACTGACAGCGCATGGGAAATACCTACGTTTACAAAGCAGGAATTAATGCCTTGTAACGTCATTCAAGAGACGAGGCTGTTGTCACAGATGTCGCGTAACATCTGCATATAAAAGCTCACGAAATATGCGCATACTGATGTGCTTTTGTTGATGTTTTTTGAAGAATTCATGTAGTGGCGCTCCACAAATGACCATACAGATTCTCTCTGTGGAATATTTAAACTATGTTGTCAAATTCTATACAACGAGAATGATGTGTTTCAGATTTTGCAAACAAATGAATATCCCAAAACGTAGTGGATAGAGAAAGTGTTTCATTCCATCTAAAGCATTGATACGAAAAGTGCATATAAAGGGCACGTTTTCTTATCCCCTGAACCAAAAGTATCACTTATACAGAAAAGGTCAGGATATGTGTATCAGGGGCTGTGAAAAGCGTAAACAAAAAACAAGATGACAGATATACACCAAATCTCCTAGTTTAATTGAGCAGCTTCCTAAAATACCGTAACAAGATTTTCAAGAAAAACCACACCCCAGGTACCCTTTAAAGGGAATGTTATCGTTGTTACACTTTCCCAGAAATAGCTCTAAGAATTTTCAATAAAATAGAATACATTTGACACATTAATGCAACAAATTAGAGGCACGTCTTAATTTTTTGAACAGCCTGTGAAGTTCTCCTTATACCAACTGAACTTTGTATAACTTTTTATAACCGGAAAATCACAAGATATACAAAATTGTGCTACATAAAAATGTAAAAATAGTTAAACATCTATTTGGTGTCCAAATCATCATATTATCATTTAATTATTATTATTATTATTATTATTATTATTATTATTATTATTATTATTATTATTATTATTATTATTATTATTATTATTATTATTATTATTATTATTATTATTATTATTATTATTATTATTATTATTATTATTATTATTATTATTATTATTATTATTATTATTATTATTATTATTATTATTATTATTATTATTATTATTATTATTACTATTACTATTGTTGTTGTTGGTATCATTGCTTGTTTTCGATATAATCCATGTTGCAGTTTAAACAGTTTCTCAAGTACGTCATAAGACGGACATGCTTGAATGTTTACCATTCCTCATTACCCTTTTCATTGAAGAAACTCATAAGCTGTTACCCTGGCTAAAAAGTTTAATTATATTTCCAAATGTTGTGCGTAGTAAAGAACGAATTACCTACGAAGAACTTTAAATCATTTCTATACAACGTTGTATGTCATTGACGTAACATACATGGAGGATTAACTTTATATTAATATTATAAAACAGCAATTTAATAACGGAATTCTGAGAAACAGTGAACTTGGCATTTAAGTTATTCATCATCTAAAGAACTTTAGAAATGTCTCCCATTTCAATTTACCCTTTTTTTTTTTTTTTTTTTTTCTAAAAATCAAAATAAGTTTGAGATGCTGATATGGTGTTTTTCGTCAATAACATTGGATTACTTTCCATTATCATTGATTTTTAGAACATTTTGTATAACTGGGAACATATCTTAAGAGGCAAGTTACTAACCGAAAAACATTGGAATTCGTTAAAAATGCATTTTGTGTTCACTCTAGCAACACATGACGGACCGACAAAAGTTTATTAGTACCATGTCGCCACAAAGCTCGCCCACGCCTAGCACAAGAATTTAGAGGAAGAAAGGCAGAGAGTGACATCGAGTGCGATTAAACGACAAGCCTGCACTCTTTAGGAGATATTGTCTCTTTTTGCTTGGATTTTTCAAGGATTTCAAATCATACACATTTCAAATGTCACTTTACTTATCAACATTCCATGCAAAAGTATCTATGTATTATTAAGGGAGCACTCGGTCTTTTAAACATTTGAGTGTCGTTCTTACGACCTATACGCTTATGTTGTCTTTGTGGTCGAGTGGTGAGCATTCTGATTTCACACTCAAGAGGGCCTGCTAGGATGGGGACATTTTCTTTCAATTTGAATCATTCCTTACCTTCCGCAGAGTCTGTGAGTCTGTTTCATTACAAAAATGATTAAAAATTGAGACACTTTCATTTGTAGGTCCTCACCCACACACATTAGAACTAAAACTTGATATATTGCATTCTCATAGCATGTACCACTTTGACAAGCTCTACGTTCAGTGGCTTTCCCGGCCAAAGTGAACTTACAGAGTGCTTTTAAAAAACTGTAAAATATAGACGCTTTGGGAAGACTTATGTTACGGACCAATAACAATGCTTCGAAAAAGAGCGAAAAGAATATAGTGTAATAGAAATCTGTATGAGAAAAGTACATGTTAATATATCCATTGCATCTGCAATTAGTCCAGAGCACTATATACTATTTCAAATCGGAATAAAGAACATAAAAGGTCAATTATATACTAAGATTAAGCCTTGTTATTGTGATACTATATTTTCCATCGCCAATATCTGCAGATAAGAGTTTTCACGCAAATATCGCCCGAGTAAGAACGCGAAACAAGCAGCTAAAAGGTTAGGAACTGAGATTCTGCCTTAGAAACAAGGTAGTAAATAAAGAAGCAACTTACCACATGCAAACATATTAAATTATTATGCATTGAAATAACATATAACTAAAATACAAAGTAAACTAAGAAGTTAAAAATCCAATATTAATACTTACAGAGTTGCAACACCATTGGTTCTTTATTAGCTAAAAGCTCTTGATATCAGTATAGAAGTGAAAAAGGGGATTATAAAATTAAACATGTTTTTAAAAAAAATATGTGTACTAAAACCATTTCAGAAAACAATTATAATTAACAAGTAATGGACAGGAAAATAAGCTTATAAAATTGCAGAATAAATATGAATATAGTTAAACACGAAGAGAAAGTGGAGACTGTAAAACAGCCCTTTTCCTTTTTAACACGGTTTCATTTTATATGTTCAGATGAAAAGAGAATAATTATAGGTGCCCTAAAGTGTCCAGTTTTCTCTTCAGTGCATAGCTATGACCTTTTTATTTACAGTGAAAAACACATTTTCGTGTTCAAATGATTACCGACAGTTTTCAGAAAGCTTAATTTTCCTTCCTTCCAATTCTACAGAGGTCACTAGAACTTATAGCAGTTAAGCTATTTGAATAAACTGGAGAAGTTTACCTGCAGACTTGCAACTTTGCCCATTGATGCGTTATATGTTTGCGTTGCGCTTGAATAAATCGCTGGCCAGCTGAGCTTCAGTTATTGTAACCAAAGGTTTTGTTCGTCCAGAATATAACGGAGCTATGGAATGTCAGCTTCTTTTTCTTCCCCTCTTCTCCACCACTTATCCATACCAGCTTCATATGAAAAAATAAAACGTGAAAAAGGATTAAACACGTATGTATAGTGTGCTTGCATTTTCTAAGTAAAATGATTGTATAAAGCCTGAGGGTCGATAACAGTAATGATATACCGCAGATGAAAACGTGAAATGGGAGCTTCGTGACTGTGTAACACATGCAAGGTGAGAATCACAGGCACCAAGAAATCCTTTGTGACTATATATTGAAACTTGGCAGCCTTTGTGGTCGCCTAAACAAAGCGACAGCAACGCCATATTAGGATAAGCGATTGTCATTTCCCGACCAGTACAGGTCACGAAACTATTGTGCATGTGATATTGCATGTATCATTTAGCTCATAGTTAGGGTTTCCTGTGTAAGAAAATGCTACTTGTAGCATTTGTGTCAATGAATAAAACTCGCATTTCGTAAAACACCTCTCATCCCAACTTTTACAAGTTTCGCTCCAATATTTAAGTGTACATAATATACCAAGAAGTGTTACGCCATAGCATAATATAACCCACCATTATCTCTGTGACATTACAAATGTATAGATCGTCTCTTTTAAAATCTTCATGTAAAAAAAACCTGTAGAATCAGCATTCAATTTCCGTTGCAAGGCAAGACATGAATAACGACCTCTCATTTGAGAAAAGTAAAAGTATTGTAAAATTCAAACACATAACGAGCACTAACTGATAGATGGTTCTCTCCACAGAAAAAATACATTATATATAAATTGTATCTTTTAACAAAATCTACATTTTTTGGAATAAGATTTTGTCCATTTCTTGCGGTGTACCGGAAATGCAAAAATCACCCAAAGTGGTGAGTACATTCCCAGAAAATTCAAGATATATACTCCGTTTGACATAAGAATATCTTAAATGTTTTAATTAAAATAGTCTTTTTTAGGAAATCAAATTTCTGAAAAATGTTCAGAGTAAAGGGTGGTTTGGATTTGGGGATTTTTCATGAAAATGTTCGTGTCCCACCCCTGAAAATACTTAACTTAAATACCAAGTTTGATGTTTAACCGACTTTGTTTTAGGGTTATGCTATTCATATAGCGAAACACACATGCACGCACGCGCACACACACGCACACATGCACACACACGCACACGCACGCACACACATGCACGTGCACGCACACCTACGCGCGTGCACCCACACCCAACCACCCACACACACACATGTGTACACACACGCGTGCGCTTTTTCTAAATATGTACTTTTTTAGATACAGGGGTCCCAAAACATGAATTTCCGGTGAAATCTCGATATCGAATTTTTGGATGGAGTGCAACACTTTCCCTACTTACTATACGTAGTCGAGAAAGTCGTGTGGAAGGCAGTTTGGGGGGAATTTAGAGGAAATCTTCATGCATTATATCCATGGAAGATAGTGGAACCAAATGTACTGGCATTCATTCTACTTCTTACTTTCTCTACTGGTAAGTAGGGGAAGTAATGTATTCCACCCAAAAATTCGATGTTGAGATTTCACAGGAAATATATGTTTTGAGGACCCCTGAATAAAAAAAGCATTTTTAGAAAAAGGTCCGTGTGTGTCTGTGTGTGTGTCTGTGTCTGTGGACAGCATAACTCAAAAACGAAAAGTCGGTTAAAAACCAAAGTTGGTATTTAAGTTTAATGTCTTTCAAGGATGCATCACGAAGATTTTGAAGAAAATAGCCCCACCCTAAACTACCCTTTACATGGGACATTTAAAAAAAAATTATTTTCTTGAAAATGCCTCTAACGATTTGGATTAATATGCCATATGTTTGAGATATTTTTATAACAAATGAAATGTATATCTTGAATTTTTTGGCTATAGCCCCTGTAGTTGTATTTACTCTGGACGACTTTTGCATAACTGGTAAACCGTTAGAGATAGACCAAATCATGCTGTACAAAAAATTTAGATCTTGCTAAAATACATAATTTATGTCTCAATAAATTTTCTTGTAGGTTGAACCACTTCGGAGATATTCCTCGTTATGTGTGTGAATTTCGGAAAACTTAAAGCTTTTGTGAAATGGAACATTGTTGTTCATTTTTTTATATGTTAAGTGTGCAAAGAGAACGGAATCTCAAAGCTTTAAAAGATTTGACTATCGCACAAACCCTACTGTATTCTAATATTCCCCTTGAACCTACAAGGAAATAAGGAATAGGATAATTTGTACAAATGTTTATTTTAACTAACACGAAGAAGATATAGGAATAAGAGTTTGTAAGAATGGTTAGTACAAAAGTAGAGAAAGTCATGTGAGTGCAGCACATCAGATTCTTTGCTTTTAAATTATGCTGTTCAGGAGGACGTACATGAGGGAACATGGATATTTTTCGGGTTCGTTGTGTCGATATTGACATTTTACAGTAAGGGTGATTGTAATGTTTTTATGCCAGACATTGGAGAATTTTTCTCACTTTGAACCATTATAGTCTCGTGTGCGCTTTGATTGGCTCTTGCAGCTTTGCATTACAGAGAGAAACCAAATTTCGTAGGCTATTCAGTTTAATTCAAATACAGCTTGTAGCTAAGGAGAGGGTTATAGCAGACACAGTAGCATGTACGCTTGTGAACATGGTGCCCTATTACTATGTTATAGCTGCATTAGCCGTAACTATGAATAGAAAACAATGATTCCTCTGACGTCAGAGGTCCCATGCATTTATGCAAAGTAACCAGATGATCGTTACTCCTGTTGTGGAAAGTTGTTAATTTTTAACGTGAATCGTGTTGGGGTTTCCCTGTGTAAACGGATATGGTTGGTACAGGTACAATGTGAACAAATCCTCGCTTGAATATTTACAGAAGCATTACAAACCCGTGTGTCAGGGACACACAAAAATGCTGCCAGTTTGTATAATAAAGGCTAAAATATAATAGAATACTGTTGGCAGTTGGAGAGAAGAGAGATGTCAAAAACTCAAACACTCGAATGTTTGCCAGTTGTTGGCAATCTATACTACATGATGTTTATTAAGGGAGGGAGGGATGGTACTTTCGGAAACCAATCAGCAGATTTTCATAATTATTTCATTACTGAAAAGTATTGATCCTCGCGAAGGGATCAGGCCGTAATAACTTTAAGCTATAACTTCGAATCGCCCAAAACATTACGCATTTGCATGACTTAAATACTAGAAAATGAACATTTTGGAGTCAAGAAATAATATACATGAGAAAAATACAAAACTTTTATTGAATATGCCATAAAGTAAAACTTATTACGAAATACATAATATTTTCTCATTCATAGGCAAGTTATAGAAAAAATAAAATTATTTAACCAAATGGTCAATTCTAATGACCTGTAGTCGTTTTCTCGAGTGAGATTTATCCTATGTGGTTTTTCAGTTGTACAATTTTGAACCAAATTCAATCATATGAAGATAAGTTAATAGGCTATTTATATCATCTTCAAAAAATGTTGATCCAACCATCATTTGACTGTTTATAAAAAATCAATACATTCCTATATTTAATTTTCTAAATTGTATCAAATATACTGAAACAATTTTCAAATAAATTGTTCTACGAAATTAGTGACTTGGATGGCGGATTTTGTTGAAAATCTTCAGTTGATATGCGCAAAGTAGTGTCTGAGTCGAGTATAAAATGTATTATTTGTCTGACATTTCGTTTTTGAGTTCCTGTTCACGGATAAGATCCAGGTAACTTCGAGAAACTATCCTAAGAATGTTTCTCCTTAGTTCAGGAAATCCAAAACGGACAAATCTCGATATTGAATTTTTGGGCGGTATACAATGCGTTTAACGCTGCTACTTGCTACACATGATACCACAGGTGTTGGGTGCTGGTGATACATGAAATGAAGTGGTAATTGTTGTAAACTGGAAAAAGTGGTAATTGTAAAAAGTAATTTTGGGAAGTACCCGTTCCAAGTCTAAGTTTAGGTTAGGTCCCCAGTATTTGTTATTTATGAAGGCTGAGATAAAGGTAGAGTACATAAGAAGGGAATTCTACACTTATATTATGCAGGCTATTATATATCAGATCCCTGGGAGCAAGAAATGGAATGAGAGTATTCTACTGGAGTGAGGGAATCCGCGAGAGTAGAGATCTGACGCGAGGGTCTCTAACGTGTGCTGGAGATTCTTCATCTTGACATCAGGTTTTTCCAAGCAGCCACCAGCAGCATGCGTTTCGACAGTGTCCCGCCCCCCGATAGGTCACCCGTCCTTCGAGAATAGCAGTTATAGTGCGCAAATCTCCCACACGGCAGCGCTATCTCGGCCATCGCCAACACTTCCGGCCATGAACAACTGGATAGAAAGGAAGTTGAAATGAAATGGCGGGACAAGAAATGCAGGAGATGTAATTATTCTTTGCCTGGTGATTGGGGAAACCTCCGACGGAAAACCATGGGTCAGGAAGGTCGGCTGCGGTAATCAAACTCATGACCTTCCGAATGCGAACCTCGCACGTTACCGAGGAGCCATTTCCTTCGTTTATAAGGCATGAGGAATATCTTGAAAAGCTTAAGTCAGGTAGGGCAATCCCAGCGTACGTCAAACATATAACTGGTTCAGGATCCGTGTCTAAACGACTTCGGTCATCCTTGTCGATAATACAATAGTCTCTCTAACTAGTGGCTTTATGGAACAACTCTTGGAGTAAGGCTATGTTACTGCAGCAGTGTTAACATCCCCGCTCCCGCTTGCTGTGGTGCACTTTGTTAAGAGATATGTAGATCAGATTACTGTATTGTGATGCTGCACAGGCATTAAGGGTAGGTATTAAGTGCATCTTATTAGCCATTGTATAGTCCTGCATGTCCTCCTCATTAAGGCACAATGTGCACCTTGCAAACACTGGTCTTTAGAGGATCATTATCTCCTTGCTTCAGAAATCACACTACCTGAATAGCACCTGCTTTTGGCCGCGCCGTAGTTGAGTGCTTAGACCATTCTCTTCCCACCAAAGCGGCCCGGGTTCGATCCCAGGCAATCGCATGTGGAGTTTGTGGTGGACGAAGTGGCGCTGGGGCGCCTTTCCTCTGTGTTCTCTGGTTTCCCCCGCCATCTCATTCCACCGGTGCTCCACCTTTATTCCATGGATATCAGTGTCACCGCCTGCACTGCCGTATGTAGTAAAAGTGGGTGTTAAACACTACAAAAAGACACCTGCTGTTCTTCCTTACTCTGCCTTATTCTTCATGTTTACAACTTTCATTCTCTCGGCACAAAACACCTATATAAAGTAGAAACACCAAAAATACTGATGTGTCAAACTCATACCACTCTTCCACCATGTTTACAGACGTTGTTTCTTCTAACTACCTCATGTTAATCGAGATAAACTTTGGTATACATGAACTAAGGCCAGTCAATAAGATTTCCGCATTCACTAGACACAGGTGGGTATAGTTAGGCATTAGTTTCTGAACACTGAGCTTCACCCAGAGGACATTTAGAGAGCCAGTACAATTTGTTCATCACCTCACGGTCCCTGGCACGTCCCTGGCAAGAAGGCAGCGAGTCCGAACGCGAGTAAACAATTTCCGATATCTGAAACTGCATTCGTGCTCCCAGTTTCGCTAACGATAAGAGTACCAACATTGGAATATGAATTCACGCTAGATTAAAGCAAAGAACTCGCTCAAAATAGCGGAACTTAAATGTTACTCAATCAAGCCATATATTTAGCCTATAAAACGTAAACGATGTTTTCAACTATTCCGTCCTTCTCCCACTTATTATTGTCCACCTTTTCTATATTTTTCAAAAACCTTGGCAGTCTGTTCCGTCACAAGTGATATACCCTAGAGCATTATATCGTACAATTCCTGTAAATATAAGCAACATTTCTTTAACTATTTATTTTACCTTGGTTCAAGCTAGTTCTATGGAATAATGAGGTCACGCATGGCAGCAAGCAAACGACAGTATGGCCCAATGAAACCAAAAACGAGTCCGCTTTAAAACCTTCTCTGTAAGTTTAATCAATCATCCTGTAAAAATCTGTTTTACACATAGAACTGTCACTCTGAACAACTTTCTTCTGCAGCCACAATACCATAGCAGATTTCACAGCACACCTTGACAAGGTGTTATCTACTCCAACATTCCTTATTTCTTTATTTCCGACATAACACCAGTGACTCGTACATTTTACACGAGCAGCGAGTAAACATGGCGCGAATAACATTAGAGGTAAGCAGAACGACGTTTGCGAGGAAGTTTACAAAACTTGGTTAACACTGCGTGGAATGTCTCTCCTCTTCCCTTCATTCCCCTTAGGCCATGTCCTCTCTGTCCTATCTACTGTAATATGCGAGGTTATCTCTCATATTACTGTGTGAATCATCTGCCCCCCCCCCTCAACTTACCTGTGTAGACACACATGAAATAAATAGTCCAGTGATGATTGAGAGAGTGACCACATATTAATGAGTTCACGTTGCTGCGGAAGGCAGGTAAGTAAAAAAATGAAAAGACGCTTTCAGCGTTCCATTCAACATTGGGTGAGAAAGGTCGCTTAATTTTGCGTAGAGGCCTCTTTATCAGGCTTGGGGTTATTTTACGACTCAGCACCACCGGCTTTACTTCCCTTCGAAAGGAAGCACGCTACGGATTTATACGACCGAAAAAAATCCATCGCCATCCGCCGGGATTGCATTCGAGACTTCGGAGTTGAAGGCTAGCATAGCGATGTCCAACGGTTGTGAAAGAGAGGAGATTAGATTTACCTCCTTCCACTGTATGCGGACTATGCCAGTCACTCAGACGTGCATTGTATTGTAGTGGCCATTTGGTAACATGTACGCTGCGTTTGATTTACGAAAGGATTTTCAAATCTTATGCGATAAATATCTGTTCATTAGTGACTTGTTTGGTACTGCTTACGTTTAAGAGATCTATCAATATTTTGCGATAAAGTCGAAGTGCATAGGTTTAGAATATGCACCAAGTGATATTCGCGTAACCTGTTACGATACAGATTTTTAATATGGTTCAACTTGGAGAAAGTCTGTTCGCAAATATATGTAGAATTAGACTTACTCTTATGCAAACTATACTTGCAAATGCGTGTTTCTTTATCTATCGCATTTTAATCGACATAAGCATGTTCAGAGAGCACCTCATTGCTAATTTTCTTGTAGGTGCAAGGGGAATAAGGGAATACAGAAGACTCTAAACGATAGTGAAATGTTTTAATAGCTGGTTGCCATGCGATGCTTCTGAAATTCCGTTCTCTTTGCAAGGCCAAGAGATAAAAAAACGAATAACATATTTGAGAAAAGTATAAATATTGTAAAATTCAAACAAATAACAAAGAATATCTTGGAAATGGTTTATTCGAAAGAAAAAAAGAAGTATTTGACATAAATTGTGTGCTTTAACGAAATCCATATTTGTTGTTTAGTAAGTTTTTGTCTGTCCTTTACTGTTTACCATTTATGCAAAAATCATTCAGAATGAAGAGGTCTTCTGAGGAACTTCCCAGAAAATTCAAGATATGACTTAGCAACTGCCATGAAATCGCCTGTTTGTGTCCGTCAATGAATACTGACTGTCTGCTTGTGATGTTACACGTCACAGGCAGGAAGCAGCAGCTGATTATGTGAGCGTCTCCAAAGAGACAAGGTCGCAACATCGCTGGGCTAGCATGTAACTCTGTACCACGGAGGACGACCAGGTAGGTTGACTTCCATCAAAGCTTTCATTTAAATATTTAAGTGTTCAAAATCGATTCCGCGAGCTATAATCAAACAGTATGAAAACGTGATCTGGTCAGCACCACCTGTTCCTCATGCCAAATATTGGTTTCGTGAACCATAGAGTATGTTTCTCACGACAGTGAATGTACCCTCTTGCTTCGGCTGTACCGAAAATTCGCAACCAAGGGGTGGGCTCGAACCCAGGCAATTTGCTACCTACAATACCCGTTCTAATACGCTTCGCCACACAAGAGATAGTTTATATTAAAATTGTAATAATACGACCGTTGAAAAGCTCAGATTCGTTATTTCCACATAAGCATACACTAAACCTTTGAAAGACACAAAAAAGAAACGAAAAAAGACGGAACGAGTAACAAAATATTTAATGTGTTGCACTCACATAACTTTCTCCACTCTTGTACTGACTTCTTAAAAACTCTTATTCCTCTACCTTCTTCATATTAATCAAGATAAACATTTCAGAAATAATTTCACTAATTATTTTCTTGTAGGTGCAAGAAATATTGGAATACAATAGGCTATAGGCGATAATCAAGTCTTTTAAAGCTGGTCGCTATATAAAGGCGTTCTCCTTGCACGGCCAAGAGATAAAAATTGAGCAACGACCTTCCATTTGAGAAAAGTTTTAAGTATTGCAAAACTCACACCAATAACAAACAATAGCTCAGAAATGACTCATTTCCCAAAAATGCGTTTGGAACATAAATTGTGTTTCAACGAGATTTGCATATTTTGCACAGTAAGATTGGACGTTTTAATCAAGAAAATAAAATTGTTCGAAACATTTTCCATGTAAAGGTTAGCTTAGGGTGGAGGAATTTTCTTTAAAACCTTAGTGTCGTATCTTTGAAACATGTTAAGCTTAAATACCAACTTTAGTTTTTAATTGACTTTTCTTTTTCGAGTTATGCTGTTCACAGACTGGCGCGCGCGCGCGCACACACACACACACACGCACGCACGCACGCAAGCACGCACACACACAGGCGCGCGTGCGCATTTCCTGTGAAATTTCGACATCGAAACTTTGGGTAGAATACAATACTTCCCCTACTTACTATACATAGTAGAGAAAGTAAAAAAGAAAGAATTGGTCAATCTAAGGAAAATCAGACAAAGGCCTTCCCTCCCAACTAAATCCAATTCATGAAAGAATCCATGTTTTCGCAGAGCGGCCTACTCCCTAATCTCTAATCTCTACACACCGCGATCACGACTCGATAACAAGTCACTAAAACATGTGGAGCCTTTACGCACGCTCGTGACTGGAATCTCCTATCGTATCTGTGCTCCATACACGGGAGGCTATCGACAGCTCAAAGAGGGAGGGGATATGTTATTGCTTTTTGAAGCTGGTCATAATTTGTAATCCCAGGTGTAAGGTCAGGGCCGCAATCCTGCCGAAGGCAAACTTTTTCATGTGACTTTGATCTTCTAACATGGGCAGAAATCAATAAAAAGTCCACGGTTCATTTTAACTCACATCTTTCTATCGCCTCAATCTCCTTTAAAAACAGAAAGAAAATGCGCAATTTATCTTATAATGCTGAACCGAGATAACCGAAAGACAAATGCATAACGAAAGTAAACACAGTGTCATTAGACGTCACTTTTAAATCCGCTGTATAAACGCAATGTATACTTACACCGACACTTATGTTTATTGTGAACCTTCAATCTTTTGGATTTAGATAAAAAGTTATTTCAGATAAAGAAGTGTATGACCAGGGATGTCCAACCCTCTCAATCTGGAGAATCTTATGTAATGAGCGGCTATAACCCACTCCACGTCGATATCCAGTGACGGACACATACGAGTGCTTTCATGGTCGTTTCTAGGTCATACCCTGAATTTTCTAGGAATTTCATCAAAAGACGTCTTCGTTCTGGATGATTCTTGCGTAAATGGAGCACAGTTAAGAGAGAGACAAAAGCTTACAGAATAAAAACTCTGGATCGGGTTAAAACACGATTTATGTCAAATGCTTCGTTTTGTTTTATTGAAACATTTTCGAGATATTCTTATTTATTTGAATTTGCCTATATTTATACTTTTCTCAAACATGTCATTCGTTTTTTATCCCTTGACCTTGCAAAGAGAAGGGTTTTCAAAGGCATCGGATAGCAACCAGCTCTTAAAGCATTTAACTATCGCTTAAAGCCCACTGTATTCCCCTTACACCTACAAGAAAATTAACAGTAAGTTACATTCTGAAAACACTTAAATCAACTAAAATGTGGTGGATAGAGAAATAAGCATTTGGAAAAATAGTGTGTATAAGAGTGAGTATAGTACTAAATATATTTGCGAACAGATTTTCTCCAAATTGAACTATAACTACAAAAGTCTATATCGCAACAGGTAATGCGACGATCTTCTAAGACTATCTACTATGTGACTTTGTTGCAAAATATTGATGAACTTCTTAAACGTAAGCAGTACCAAAGAGGTCACTAATAAACAGATTTTTATCGCGTAAGATTTGAAAGAGCTTCCGTAAATCAAACCAATGTACATGTAACCAACCCGCCACTGCAACACAATGCGCGGCTGGGGGTTGAAGAGAGACAAGACCTGCGTACAGTGGAAGGACCTAAACCCAAACTTCCCTCTTTCGCAAACGTTGGACATCGCTGGTATATCCAGTCTAAATGCACTCGGCTATAAATTATTATTTGTAAGAATGCTAGACTGTGCAGATAATGTATTCATAATGTCCAACTATCTCCTTCAATTTTCACGATAGATGAATTCGTTATTGGACTTCTTTATTCCTCATATTTGAATCTACCATCGCGCAAAAAATGGAAAGAGAATATAAGTCGACAAAACGTCAGATAAGCACAAAATTTTGTACGATTTTAAGTCAGACCTAGTGTCCTATCTTTATATTTATAGAGCTATTGTAATGCATATTATCTAATAATTATCCAGGAACAACCGAGAAACTGTTTTCATTCTGAATAGCACTCATAATTTTGTTTACTGCTAAACCATAAGATAGACAAAGTTTCTATATGAAACATTGAGACTTAATTTAGTTAGTTACTTTTCCCCTGTAAGTTAAACATTAAAAGCTGACGATATGCCAGCACTTGTCTTTTTCTGTGTCACGCATGCAACATAGTTAATATTAATTTGAGATTAGTACTAATCAAAGAGATATGAGCAACATAGTATAAAGAATGAATCACTTTTTATATTAATGCCATAAAACACAATGGATTTTGTGAATTTTTAATGATTTAGATGTAGTGTGAGTGTGAGGCATAAGATTTTCAATTTTGAATTTATCAAGCAATTACATTTTATTCAACAAAGATATATTTTATATTTCAGATATTTTAATTGATTACACATTATGTAACAAATGATAGTAAATGAAGCTACTGATAAAGTATCATTTTCCATTGTGTCTCTTTTGTTGTGTTTTTCGTTTTTATCTACAAACCGATGTGTTATCAAAAGTATGCCCTTGTTACTATCAATAATAATTTTAGTATTGCTGTAATTTGAAAGCAAATTCTACAGCAACTGTATAACCGAAAATATAAGTATAATAAATGAAGGTAGACATGTAACGTAAATACTTATAACCTATTAATGCGACTTAAAATGAATGAACAAAAACGATCATTTACTTCCTGCAAGAAATAACGTTTAAAAACGCGTGTGCGCGCGCGCACACACACACACACACACACACACACACACACACACACACACTATTTGCTGACTTAAGAACCACGAAATCTTCTCCAAATTACGCGGATTATGGCTACCTCTGCTGTGAGCGAAGCAAATTGAGAAACTGAATGGTTAAAGAATAAAAAGTGAGGAAGATGACAGAAATAAAAATAAATGGGAGCTTCAAGTACAAGACTCCCATTCCAATGCTGCCTGGCCTGGGCGATAAAGGAAGCAGTTTCCAGCACTAATTTCGCAGCTACAGGAATTCAAACCATTGTGAAGGCGTTCTGTATCTTGTTCTACCAGAGCGAGAAATGCAGTACAGAAAAAAAGAACTTCTACTTATAACATCCTCTAATTTAGTTACA
The DNA here is from genome assembly GCA_030765045.1 of Tenodera sinensis. NCBI lineage: Eukaryota > Metazoa > Arthropoda > Insecta > Mantodea > Mantidae > Tenodera > Tenodera sinensis. The sequence continues at coordinate 147,129,683 of CM060966.1, forward strand.
TAATTAAACGCGCGTATTGTAGCGCCAAGTTAAGTTCAGCTAATAAGCGAACTCTCTCTTTCAGATTCAGTAATCTAATTTGATAATGCAGCTCTATGTGGTGTGGTTTTCTCACAGAGGAACTGAAAATGTGGTTTTCATGCGCTAGGAGTAAGTAATTGAGTTCTAACGGCCTTTGTGAACATTTGTTCTCTTATAATAAAGCGTGAAAATGATTCATGGTGTGTTCTGAATCGTTAACGGAGAACAGATTTTAAGGGTGACCAAAAGAGTAAAAGAGACCTTTAAGAGAATTCAGCGACTGCATCTGGCATTTAACAGTATTTACCGCTGAAGCCTGGTTGCCAAGTTTATCAATGATTACAAATTAACCTGGCAGACGGACGTTTGGGATATAAGCTCAGAAAATTCAGCGCAATATTCCATTAATAATCCTATGTTTTGTATCTGGGTGTTGTTATAGTAATAAAACAACTGAAATTATGCATCTAGACAAAATGTTGCGGAGCTGCTTTCTGATAGATTTACAACCATTTCACTTATCCAAAAGGAATTTTCAGGAGCTTTCGTAAATGAAATTATTCATTCTTGTGTACCTTTTAAGCCTGGTTCACAACCACCCAGAAACGGTAACCAAAACGGCAAAAGGAAGTAGGGCAGCGCTCAACATTTTGGTTCAAGACAGTCCGGCAGCGACAACGGCAAGGCATATTATCGATCAGCCTATCGATATAAAATGGGGGGTTGATATTGCACATAGGAAATTAATTTGTTTCCAATTCACAATGACATTTTTCTAGCTTGCGACTAGAGAGAGCTCTGGCGCCTGTTTCATAGCATGGCCACCTGAAGCAATTTCTACAGCGAAAAGCTTAATATGGACAATATGAATCTAACATGCCGCGCCTGGCATCGGGAACGAGAAAGTTGTAACTTCGCCGAGTATTCTTTCCCGTTCCTGGGGCCCGTGAACACTTCCATTTAAATGTGTATTTCATCTTTCTCACTCTGGTTATCGTTACTTTTGAGAACTAGTTTTTAAGAGCCAAAACACGATCCCTCATGAAGCCCAACAATAACTGCAAAGCGTTTAGCGTAACGTGATTTATCATCAGTGCACATGTAGCTTTTTTTTTTTTTTTTTTTTTTTTTTTTTTTTTTTTTAATTTTATTAAAGGTCGATCAGCAGTTTACAAATCAAGCAGAAACATGTAGCCTGAAATATACAGCATTCGTATACTCGGCGTCAAATTATATGTATAGCGGTAAGCAGAAATAAACAGTTCTTTAAAGCTGTGTTCATTTACAAACGCTTGTTTTCAAAATGTTGCCTTTTAATACAAACTTTATGAACATGGAGCTTATTCTACGTGAAATCAAAACGACCAAAATTATACTGTCAAAACTTAATAGACTAAACTCTTATTATCTTTATTTATACACAAATAATTCTAAATTTTCCATCAAAATTCCTAGAATTTATACTGCAGTCTAGCTAGTTTTAACAGAAATATGATCCTATTTCGGTGTTTCAGATTCCACCATTTGGTATTAAGCATTTTCTACTTTATCTACCTGCAGATGGTAACTACTCCACTCAAAAATACTGCATATGTGCAGATCTTACTGGAAATATGCTTTGAGGTACTTGAACTCAAAATAAGTGGTGTTTAGAAATACGAAAGAGCGCGCGCATGCATTGGAATAAGTGTGCTCAAAAACCAAAACCCTAATAAATACCAAAATTGGTGTCTAACGTCATCACCTAAGGATATGGTACGATAATTTCCAAGAAAATTGTCCCACTACAAGCAACCTTTTCAGTGAAAAATGCATTATTTTTCATGTTCTAGAACACAACAGTAACAATTTTGTCCAAATTAATGTACGCGTGTTAAATAGTTGCATATTATCAAAATGTATGTATACCTTGCAGCTGTTTTTGAATGGTCTGTGAAGTTCCATTTGTTTTGAATGAATTTTGCATAACTGGTAAACCACAGGAACATACTTCAAAAATATTTAGTTATTTGAAATATACGTTTTAAGTCAAAAAGTTTCTTTTTTCTGTAGCATCAGCAGTTTCCGAAATATTAGTTGTTACGTATTTAATGGTTCCTAGATTGAACTTTCAAGCATCATCTATAAAGTTACTTAAGGAATTCTTTTTCTTCCCCTCTCTGTGGGTCATTAGTACAAATAAAAATGCTGGCTTTGGGCGTGTGAACAGTTGTGCTTTGTTTTCTGTATTGTACATTAAATGAAGTCCACTTTGTTTAAATCTCGAGTAAATCTAACCAAATATGCATCTTAATTGGATATATTAATCATTTTCAGAGAGAAAGCTCCGAAAAATAACCGGGAGTAGGACTCGCGTTAGTCGAAGAGAAGGGAATCTATCTATCCTCAATATTGTCGGTATTAATGGAGAAAGCCGTATTAATGAAAATGGAAAACAAAGATTTTGTTGCTTTCAACAATTTAAAAATAACCAATACCTTTTATAGACCAAAATGTATGCATAAATATACGTGGTGTACCAGAGGGCAAAGATCATTAATTGATTATGAAATGATTAATGAAAAATTAAATCCACAATAAAACAGACAAGAGGGTACAGAGAACAAGACATCAGTTCAGATCACTATTTGGTAATTGCCAAATTTAATTTAAAAAGTAGGAATAGAAGAAATAATTTACAAAATTAATATATTACAGGAACTAAGCATAAGAGATTATATCAAGACAGACTGAAAAATGTATTGAAGCAAATACAGGAAGACAATTTCCATACTCTGAGTATGCCGCGTCTGCCTCACACTCAAAAGGTTCCTATTATCCTTTTGTTTCAAGTTGAAACATGAAAATAGAAAGAGATAGCACTGTATCCCATATGGCGGTTGGAAATCCTCAACTGCCTAATCTCAAAACCTTTACTATTGAAAGTTACTATGCAAATTCTGAGTGGCTAAGGTTTTCCTCTTTCTCAATACTTGCTTGTAACAATACAAAACCTAGTGAAGCAAGGACGGCTAAATATATGGGAATATTTTCCACATTTCTATGGAAACTGTTCCATATTTCAAAAGAGCAACTTATCAAAACATTATGGCAAGTACAACTAATTCTGAGAGACTAGGCAGTGAACGGTGATTGACAGTGTTTCTCAGTAATTGGATCGTCATAGGCACACCCCACCCCTCCTAGAACAGTCATGTAGCAGGAAATGGTCATTTTTCAACGTAAATATTTCGCTTTGTTTTTAAATTTATTTTGGCACACCCATTCACTATTACACCCTGTCCACCTAAGTGGGGATGTAGCGTGTATGCTTACATTCAAGAGGTCCCGAGTTTGAATCTCAGGGCGAGCTGCTGCCAGGCGAATTCTGGGAAGGATTTTTATATCCTCCATATTTCTTGTCCCTCCATTTCGTTACATTAATCATTTAATTTTACTTTCATTACGTTAAGTTTCCTTCAGTGTTGATAGCGTCGGCGAGCGTCGCGGCAACAGCGCGGCAGGGAGAACGAATGCGCTTTGGAATCTCGTTCTTCGGATTGAAAGGCGAGCCTACTGGTTACCGTGCTACCATGGGATGGTACAAGCCCTAGGGCGTCCCCATGGACTACGAACCCGAAGGGGTGGGAGAGGTACCGGGCTGAGCCAACCTCCACCAGGGTTCTCCTAACTGGGAAAATATAGGGAGCCTGCCACCTGCTTTGTTCCGCACGTCCTTAGGACTCATTTGCCTTATCCATCCTCCCGGGGGTGCCCCGCCAGGGGCATAGTCGAGGTCCTAAGCCCTCTCCGCAAGTTGTGACAGAGTCATAGAGTCAAGCTCTATAGCATCCGAGCTCGAATGAGCGTCATTTCAGCCATTTCATTTATCGACCGATATCACCTTAGCGGTTGAAGCATGTAAAACCTTAAAAACAAAAAAATACATAATAAGGTTTCTTCCATGGTTATTCTTTATCCTTGAACGACGAATGCCGGTTAAATGTGAGCTCTGTAGACCCCAGACACATTTGAATATTATTCTCGTATCAGTCGGCAGAGTACCTGCCTGCTGTGCTACGGCTCCGGGTTCGATTCCCGGCTGGGGCTGGGCATTTTTCTCCAACCAGAGTTACGTCTTATCCTTCCTAGACTTTGAGCGTGTGAATGAGTGCACGGATCTAAAACCTAAAGAAGAAATCTAATTAGAACTGTATATTGGTTATCACAATTTTATTCCGATTTCGTAAAATGTTCCAAGGGTTAAAGGAACAGAAAAAGAAATATTCCTGTACTTTGCTGGTTGAAGGTCGTTTAACACACCCGAAAATGGAACACGAAATGTCAAGGACATTTTAATAAGTATCTTCTATAACAGAGGAAGACAGCTTCACGCGGTGTGACGTATTAGAACGTAGAGGAAGACTAAGTTTGTGTGTCGTCAGGTGAGAGTCGTGTAATACCATGTTGCCTGCATAAACGGCGCTGTGAGTATGGAACTGCAGGGTTCAATCAGATGTAACGCACTCGATGACAATGACATGGCCAGTATCAGTAAAACGAAGAATCCAGTGTTTGGTTCTGTTATCAAATTAGTTAAATCCAAATATCCAAGTACCTCGTCAGATCACAACCTAACACACAGTCTTCGATTACAAATATCCCAGATATTGCGTCCTAATATTGATAAGTTAGTGAAACAAGGGTCAGAAAATGTCTACGTAATGTTACACTCTGTTTCTCTTCTAATTTTCAGGGAAAACATAATTATGTTATGTTCTATTTACGTTATGAAATGCCCACCCTTCACATAAATTAGAATTATCTTTTCTCGCAGCACAGAGCCCAAATGGTGTTGTTTATAATCTATGGCCAATTGTATAATTAAAACAGTCAGCATTAATATTACAACATCCAAGACAGTTGTGTCATTAACAGCATCTTATCTTTGCTACATTGCTGCATCCCGTATGACTCGCACTATTTTCTCTTCCCCTTCCGCAGCAGTTCAGAGCACCGTGACGTCACACGTGGAACTGGTTTTTCTTGTGAGCTGACGTCACACCGGCACTACCTGTCCTCCCCTGATCTATAATGCTCCCAGCTTATTGATAATCTAATACTGAAGTTGTGGAAAATCTATGTTGGGGCTTGGCACAATTACCTTAGACATAAATATACAAGTACACGCACATTTTCTCTCCTTATAATATGAATATACTCGTATATTCACTCGTATATTCACTCGTATACACACAACTATGTGCTCCGTTAATATTTATGAACAAATTCTGTGCCAGCACATTAATAATTAAGAACGCTGTTTTCACTTATTTCTGTAGCTTTGCTCCGGAGATATTCAAAGTTAGTTGTGTAGTTGACTGGGAAACATCTTGTTCGTCCTCTAGAGGCCTGTCCCAAGCCATCCACTCTCTTTTTGTAATATTCTCTCTTTGAAGAGTCCTTTTCACTTCAGATAAAAGTTTTGTGAAACTTCAGATAAAAGAGCACAGCAATACAGCAGCCATAAGAATATTGAAAGCCTTCAGCAGCCCTTATTTGCACAAATGTGAGTGCTTTGCTTCTTATTTTTCGTTTTTAGGTAAGATATGTGTTAAGAGAGAAACAATGCATATAGTGGAAGATACATTATGTAAATATACCTTCGATACATTGTTTAAATAATGGCAAGAGAAACGTAATTATAAATTGAGTGAGTGAGTGAGTAAGTGAGTAAGTGAGTGAGTGTATGAGTTTAAGGGCCCTCGACAAGAAACTCATTTGGGTCCGATTATAAATTAAGTATAACTCTCTGATGTATAGGGAAAATATAGCGGTGCGGTCTGCAATAATTATGAGAATGTCTGCATCACTGATTCTGCCTTGGGCGAGTATGATGGCAGATGATTAGCGCCATGGGAGAGAACTAGCGGAAATGAAATGACCACCAATTTTATTCAGGGGCCAACCCTTTCGAGTTATAAGGTCCAGCATGAAAATAAACATTATACGAGCCAAAGGCTTTATCTTCCTTCCGAAGGAAGCCGTACTAAAGACTTTTACTCCCAAAAAGCCATCGCCCTCCACTGGGCTTGAACCAGTGACTTTGAGAACCAATAGATCACGAGAACGACAATAATTAAGGAGTGCACCCATACCAAAGACAGAAAGCATATGTATATATGGTATTTATGCCGACCAAGATGGCTACGCGGTAATGTGTGAGGCTCACAAGCGGTAGGTCGTGGGTTCGATTCCCGTGGCCGATCTTCCTGACCTCTGGGTGCTTTTCGGGGGTTTCCCGGGTCATTAAGTGAATCTGGGAAGAATAATTACATCCTCCGAATTTTCAGTTCTTTCATTTTGTTCCAAACACCTATCCGTCGGTGGTGAATGCGCTCTGTAATTACGGTTTTTGGTGCCGAGATGGCGTTGCGGTCGTCTGTCCTGGGGGCCATCAGTCGAAATGGCTGGCTCCCTGCGCGAACCTCGCATCGGGATGAATAACTATCTTGAACATGTAAATACTCACCCTTGGAGGGCGTCTCCTTGCAGCTCTCCGCCCGCCCACCTCATCGCTTCCACCCGGGTACACGTTACAATATCCGAATTAGCGTGATAAGTGCGGAACCCCCTCCAATATATAAGCAATCAAGCAAGCAATATGGTATGTATAACCCTTTTACCTGTTTTCCGTCAGATATTTGGTTATTAAACATTTCCAGATGTTTAATTTGTGGAGTTTAGAAAATGCTTTCACATTCGTGGCAACCGTTTTAAATTCAATTAAAGACAGATTTTAAATTAAAATAAATTTAGAGAATAATTTTGGTCTTTATTTAAATATGGCAGATTTTTAATGACCTTCAACCAAAAGAAATAAAGCGGAGTCTTGAAATCATTAAAATTGTTTTTAGAATCCGACAGAACTGATTACTCATTAGAATAAAATATTGTACAATGAATACTACTTGCCATTAGAGATACAAATGTTTGCATTTGAGCTATAGGACTTGGGAAAATAAAAGCTACCTTACAAGTCTCAAAAACAACCCATTCTTAACTGCATGCTGCAAATTCGCACTAGTTGACAAATTTGGGAAAAATCTTAAACACTTTAGCTTCAGGTTTGAGAGAAAAGTTTAGGTTATTCGTGACGACCAAAAGTTATCTCATCCTTATTCACAATCTCATGGAGATTTTCATCGTGTACGCTTACTGCGCCAAATTATAGGCTTCCTTGCCACTTGCCACTTGTCAACCCATTATGGAGAATTCTGCACCGTTTGAACAAAATAAGACCTGAATAAAATCATAGTTTAGCTTAGAACTTGCAAAACTTACCTAAATTTTAAAAATATTTCCTTATGTTCAAATCTATATTAAATAGGTAGAAAGCTGCATCTCTTGGTCACTCAAGACAAATTTGTGCATTTATAATATAGGAATTGGTGAAAACGATAGGCTACTTTAAACATTTATCTTCATTCAAATTTTTAACGCTTCACCTTCTCACCAATCTGGACACTTACATTTTACATTCAAAATAATTTTTGTTTCTTTTTATTGAAAACCTCGAGTTGACTACCCCTATCCTTTTTAAAGCATTGCTTACAAAATTTATCCATGGAAATAAAGACAAGACCGTTTCTTATGGAGAAATTAGCAGCAATATAGACTGTTTTATATAATTTAGATAAGCTTTTCAATTTTAGAAAATTCAATTTATTCGTGGGTCACCTGGCAAAAGTTGGGAAGGATAAACAATCCCCAAAATTTCCCGTCCCACCATTTCACTTCACCTTCATTTCAACCCGGTTTTTCAGGGCGATGGGCGAGTTTGCGCTGCTGTGTGGGAACTTCGGGAATTGTAACTGCTGTTCTCGGCGTATGGGTGACGCAATCGCCTGACCCCGGTTTCGAGATGGATCTCCAACTCACGTTAGGGTCCCTCACGCTGGCTCGGTTTCCAACATGCCTGTATAGCACCCTCATTTCATTTCATCTCTTCCTCCCGGATTCTGACATAGAATAGTACAACAGTTAACTCACTGCGCTTTAGCTCTTGATATCTATAACATCACCGGGGTATTTACACCATTAGTGCCCGTCTTACACACACTGGAAACAGTCGAACGTATACGCAAAAGTGCAACAGAGTGACACGCATTTAATAAAGCGGGAGTGGCATAACATTCACATAATCAATAAATCAATACACAGAAAACACATCTATGGTTCTCTGAAATAGTGACCCAAAAGAAATCCTGATGTGCAGATTTGAAACTAAAACCCGTAGCATATTTCAATACATAGTAAGAAGGGTGGATTTTCTATAATCTCGAGTAACAAGTATAAATCTGTCGTACGTGTCTCATCTTCGGTGAAAGATGGAGCAGTTTTTCCCCCCAGGCAGAAGCAGGCTAGATCCCAGAGGAAATCTCAACTGTACGTCCATGGTAACTGATTTAATTACGTGGCCAATATTCCTCTTCACACGAAACACATGGGTAAGTCTGAGCCAACCGAACACACTAAAGTATGAATAATCTCGTGTTACCAGCAGAATGGCACGCGTCATTTTGACGGAGCTTGGTTTTGAAAGAGTGATTTGGTATATTCTACAGACCGCATGTACTATCACTTTAAATTTTCATGAAACACACTAAGATGTAAAATAAGTAGTTCATATAGTTAAGAGATTTTGTAGACTAATGGTAGTAATACTTGTATTTGTTATATAATTAATATTACATAAATTCTACATAAAACATTCCCATGGGTCTGAAGACTGTACGTGATCAATAGAAAAATACATGGTTTGATAATTGTTACACATACAATGAAAAAATACTTGGAATCTCTTCTCTCTCTTTTACACACATACATACACACAAAATACTGTGACAAATCCTGGTTGTGACACCAACATGACAAATGACAAGTCCAATTAATTTTAATTTCATTTTATTTATCTTCTAAATAACACAGTCCTCTGTTATATCGGTGACAACAGTTCGTCGTGACGTTGCAACTCACAGCATTTTATCCTCTCGTAACTTTGACACAAATACTGCCCACAGTTCTACTATTCTAACAAACAGCTGCTTCCGACAACACACTCGCTAAAAACTGCTTCACACAACAAACAACTGTGACGTGACACTCAAATGCTTAAAACTGCCTCTGGCGATGCGCACACTCTAACTGATACACACACACACGCACACGCACACGCACACGCGCGCGCACACACACACACACACACACACACACACAAACCTCTGCTAATAAAACTGCTAAGTCATAGTTAAACTCAGAAAAACTGCCCTAACACTGATTCACTCATTCGCTTATATAGCCGAGAAGAAGTGCCAACGAATTCCCTGGAAAACAGATCTTTTCTGGAGAAACTCCTCTTAAACAAGCCAGCAATGGAAAGCTTCCCGCACAATCTGGAAGCGCTCAGTCCCCTTTGTTATGACCACTCCATTGTCGTCGGGCCCATGTTTATAAGCAGTGGTGTGAAGTAGCTTGTTGCCTATGTACAGGGTGTATATATACATGTACCCATACGCTTAAATATAAAATATGTTTGAACAATATTTATTACATATCTTATCTCTTAGTACAAATACTTCCATCAAGTATGTAGCCAAGCTTGGCCAATTTTAACTGTTTAGGATGATGCTCTCCTCCATCTGTTGGAAGCCAAACATGCCTGCGACAGTAATTTTTCCTGCCTTTTTCCGTCTGTACGAATGCTGCCAAAATATGTGTCCAGTCTTCTTGTTCCCCGCCTAATGGGCAGATCCCTCTGCCAACATCGTAAACAATCCACCCTCCCAACCTAACGTAAGCATGCAATTAACGTACTCTATTTATATCTTCAAAATATTTGTTTCCTTACCCCACTTAGTTTTTATTTCATTCGCTGGTTCCATTGATGATCTTACTTTGCATTCAGGTTGTATTTCCTGTCTGTTTATCACATAGTTGTAATTGGACTTTTTCACCGTGCTGTATCTGTTTTCATTACTCGTTTGTCTAATATCGTTTAAGCTGCGTAGATTAGTGATGAAAAGTGTATCATCACTCTCTGAAAACATCGAGCTTTGCCTAGCTTTGACAGAGATAATGCTAGCCATTTTATTGATTAATTGTGTACGTCATTAGAATCGTTGAACGTAGGATAACAACGTTGGCTTGCTTGCAGTTCTCACTGTCCCTCCAAACTGTGTTTGGTCTAGTTCAACTTTCACGGTGACTTTAATCAGTTCACACTGTCATTTCACTTATGTAATTTAGTTCAATTTTTCCTGGGATTTTACTACACTTCAAGTCATTCTGGGTCATGCCATTGAACTAAATAAATTCAACTGTTGGGTATAATACTTCAGTTGTAAGTCTTTATTCTCTATGTTAAAATTAAATTGTATTCTTTGCTTAAAATCTTAATACTCTATTGCATGAATTAATACGCTATTGCTAAAAGTGTCAAAAAATAACCTGAATTACTTTTTCGCATTTTAATGCGCCTATATTTGAGATTGGTGTTGTCAGTACTGAAGAGGTGTGATCTTGAGTGACGTAATACCATTCGTCTCATTCGCCCCGCGGTACGCAGATGGAAGGTAAGCAGATGGAAGGAAGCAGGGAAAGCGTACGGCTCCAGAGGCGGTTCGAGTCGAGTGGGGAAGCTTATTCCCCCACCCGAAGTGTCTTTACCGCAGTACCTAGCCGTTATACGGCTTTACCTGCGCGATAGTATGGTGTTTTGGTCTACAGGGATTTAATCTCTGGGAATGTTTGGGATCAGGGATATTTTAGGGACAAGATGGATGATGGTAGGGATTGGTCCATGAACGGGCACTGCCCATACATGCTGATTGGCTGGTTAGTCAATCAGGTGACGCGCTAATCTCCTCCTGGTTCGGGCCGTCAGTCACTCACTGAGAGGTGATCTGAGTTAGGCGTTTTACTCTGTTTTAAGTACAGATATTCATTTTGCCTTTCCCATCTTCGAAAATTAAACCGTTGGACTTAAGATGTCCTTCGGCAATTTTTTAGATGGTAGTCGGCGAGGCTCTCTCTGGTCATATTGTCCCAGAGTATTCACCAGTGGATTAGGGTGGTTCTGGAGTTTGTTGTACATTGTTCGAGCGCGAGTTTTAATCACGTCGACAATGTACGGGATGCCGGAATGTTCGTGAAGGATGCGGGCAGGAAATCTCCTACCGGTGTCGTAGATCATCCTTAATGCCCGATTCTGCAACGTCTGGATTCTGATGAAGGTGGACTTTGCCACCACTCCCCAGATCTCGCATCCGTACAGGACCAGAGGCGGGATGATCGCACGATACAGCTGAAGTTTCAGGCGAATGGGCATGGTTTTGGAGCTGAGGATGGGATACAACTGCCGTAGGGCCGCATGACCTTGTAGTACTTTGCCCCTGACGTGATGTCTATACGTTAGCCGCCGGTCCAACGTGACCCCGAGATACTTCGCCGTAGTGACCCAGGGGATCCGACGGCGCCGAAGCACGAGGTCCTGCGGGAGCCGGTTTGCCAGCGTGTTGGCCAGGAGAATCGCAGAGCTTTTCTCCGGGTTGATAGACATGCGCCAGTTCTCGCACCATCTACTGATGGCACAGAGGTGGGTTTGTACTTGACGGTAGCTGTAGCGCGGGTTCTTGTTTGCTGCGAAGATCATGAGATCGTCCGCATACTGACAGATGTGAGTGTTGGGGTGCGTGGGGAGATCGGCCATGTAAGCATTAAAGAGTGCCGGTGACAGTACACTGCCCTCGGGAACTCCTGCGCCAATGGGCCTTTCTCGGGAAAATGAACCCTCCACCTTCACTCGGAAGCTACGTTCCTGTAGGAAACTAGCCACCAAGTAAATATATGGAGGGGGGGTTTCGTGCTGTATGAGTTTGTAGATAAGCCCTTCGTGCCAGGTGGTAGAGAACGCCTTTTCCACGTCAAGCAACACTGCCACCGTTTTGGCCCTTTCCTGGTAAGCCAGGGAGGCCTTTTCGGCTACTCGCAGTAGTTGCTCGGTTGTGGAATGGTCAGAACGAAAACCAAACTGATGTTCCGGTAGGAGGCCTTTTTCCTCTAAAAGAGGTCGAAGGCGGGTCAGGAACAGCAATTTGATTGCATTCTTCTTGGCGAAACTCCATCACAAACATACGAAATATTGCAGCAAGCCATGGGGAAATCACAAGTTTTTGAGTGGCATAAACAATTTAGGGAAGGTAAACATGACCTTGCGTATTCTACACGCCCTGGAAGGCCCTAAACTAGGAAGATCGAAGCCAATGTCAACATAATTGATGCCATGTTGCCGGAAGACCGTCGTTTATCGTTAAAATAGTTTGCAGAGATTATGAATATATCCTATGGATCAGCTGAAGACGTACTAGGGTATAGAAAACTTGCAGCAAAGTGGGTGCCTCGTGTGAACACTGACAACGGAAGTCTAACCGTGTGATTGCGTGTCACCGCGCCAACAACACTCAAGAAACAATCACTGAATTAGGCAGTGAGGTGAGACCACATCTACTTGTTCACCGGACTTCCACGTATTTCCTACAGTGAAAAAAGAGCTTCGGGTCGTTATTTTCAGAGTGATCAGAGCTAAACAATAACATTTCGGCGGGTATACTCAACAGACTATCTAAAAAGAGCTTCAACGAGTGTTTTGAACATTGGACTGAATACTGGAATCATTGTATTGTGTCCGAGGGAGGTTGCTTTGAAGATCTGTAATGGAATTTGAATAAAGGTGAGCAGTATTTTCCAGTAAAAAAATTGTTCCGGATATTTTTTGACGCCCTCATATCCCTATCACAGGTACCTCAAAGGAAGTAATTCGAATAGGCATGATTGTTAAAGGCCACACGAAATGGATTGACCAACCATTCAAGGACGAACATCGTGAGTTTAATTCCAGCGACTTTAGTGAAATGTGGCTGTAGTAAAGGATGTGAAGGGCCCACGTAAAATAAATATTGACATGATACACATGACGGGGTTATATTAGACTATAATTACGTGGATTTGGAATTTTGAAAAAGAAAAAGTTGAAAATAAACTAAAGTAATACTAAAATAAATAGATACATTTATGATACAAATAGCTGCCAATACTTTTCTTTTGTTGTTAAATGAACGTAACAAAAACGCTGTTACAATATTCTAAAACCTTGACTAAACATATTTGTTGCCAAATGGTAACACTATGCATTAGAGGGTTAACGGGTAGTATACCTTTTTCTCTATTAATGAAATTTGATTGAAATTCGTTTAAAACTTTAAGAGAAAATGTTCAGTTTTTTAAAATCTCTCATACCAAAAATATTCTAATCCAGTGCGTTGAATATATGAGTATTAGTTTTCATAAGTATGGAACGTTTCGGCTATGTACATTTTAGTTCCTAAGGAAAGGACACATATTTAAAATGAAGCAGTTTGTGAAATAAACTAAAAATGTTGTCACCTTTATCTCCCGATTGAAAACCGAAAGGTTATAGCTTTGAGACTGGCAGGAATAAAGTTTCCTAAATTGCACAATAAGCAATAATAGTCCCAATAAGAACTGCGGTCGAGTACTCGAGTGGTCAGCTTCTCAACCCAGAGATCTTGGATTTGATTCCCGACTGAGGCGGGGAATTTTTCCTTAACCAGAATAATTCCTTATCCTCAAGAGTCTGGAAGGTTCAATGTAGAAGTGAACATGAGTATGTTTAATGCTAAAAATTATCAAAATCAACTTTAAGAAACTCTATAAATCAGCGGGTAGTAATACCGTCAAGTCAAAGCCCCCATTATGACAGAATTAGTTACAGGGGGCTATGCGGTATTCGCAATCAGGGGCCACTACTTTTTAATCAAGTAGCTCCTCAATTGGAGTGCACCCTGGCCAGGTCTCCCAGTGAGATACAATCCTCACGCCGGTACCGGAAGTTGAATCCTGGTTCCCCTTGATTAGCTACCACGTGCCAAGTAGACGACCAACATTATCAACTTCCATGAACACTAAAAGGCGTTTAATCCAATAATTTCTCACTTTCCAGTTCGTTGACATGGCTTTCTATTTTATGTTCAATATTCAATTTTCTTCAGCCTTTATTTCAATGTTGTAAATGGCATTGCCACATTAACAAATCATTAAAATGCAACAGCTACACTCAAACAATAAAACGTATGTACAACCAGCCCATTTTTTTTTACTTTTCTTTTAAGCAAATTAAGAATCAGAGTTTAATATCCTCAGGTAACTTATATACAGTAAAGGTACTTGTCCCAAACTGGTTTTGTTAAATTGAGCCTTGCAAAAGGTACAACCAAGGATTTTTAGCACTTATGGTAACGTAATCACGCGTTTCCTCAACGAACTGATATGTCAAATGATATACGAGTTTGTTGTCGTCGTCGCTGTTGCTATTGTTGTTGTTGTTGTTGTTGACGTTGCCGTTCTCATCATCATCATCATCATCATTGTTGTTGTTGTTGTTCGTATTATTATCATCATTATAAATTCGAATGTATATAAACTGTATGCAGTTAATGTTCCTTAACAAAGAGCATACAAATGGAACTTACCAATCTAAACTAACCTGTTTGACAATAAGGGATATTATTAAAATGTGTAAGGCTACCATAAAATGCAAACCCATAATCAAAAACACTCTGAAATAAGGCAAAATATACTTTCCCTAAGTAAAACATATAAACGTAATATACTAAACAATTAAATAGATATATTACTCTGGATAATATTTTATAAATGAAATTAATATGATCCTTCCAATTCGATTTAGTGTCAATGTAAATTCCATAATAGTTTAACCCATCCATTTTTGGACTAATAGCATTATTTTGGCTTTTCTCCTCGTTAATTTTAACATAATTTACATTAAACTGCTTCTTGATGTTATAGATTTAACTGGTTATGTTTTTTCACATACATGTTTCTAAGTTTGCTTTTGTAGATTTACCTATAGCACGCCAAACATATTTTGGTGAATTTCAATATCAATACTTCGACTGAATTAAGTATCTATATACTTCCTCTACCTAGCCTTAGGGAAACTAAAATGCCTGCAAGTGTCTACATTTAACTTATCATTTTGGTAACCCTTTAAGCCTGTCCTTGAAAAATATCATTTTCTAAAGAGAAGTTCTTCGTTGGAGTAGAAGAGGCACATATCACTTGCAGCAGAAATCCCTTTTCTGTGTCAAAGTGCTCTTGAGAGGCAAATAGTAGTACCATCTGGTGGCGGTTTTCTTCAACCCTAACGTGACGATGGAGATAAATCGTCTTCAGAACAGACCATTAATGTCGCGGCCTATTTGGGAAGTAAGGCGTGGCGGCGATAATGTCTTCATCACTAGGTTCTCCTTTGTGCCACGTCTTTCACACACAGCGACCCTTCTCGAGGACTCTTGACACACTGCTTTAGACATTAAAAGCTAAGCCAAAAGAAAGTTACAAGCAACCAACTTCACTTTACTGAAGGAATTAAAGTCTTCATCCGTATGCACACGCTACAAAAAATCGAATGTTACATTTACACGTCTTTCTTTGCCCACTCTTCTACAAAATATTCTTACAAAACTCCATTATTTTATCCACTTCTTGTTAATATGTATGAGCGTTTTTAAAAATTATTTCATTGCACATTTAGTTTTAGATACAGGGATATACAGAGTGGAAGTGGAATGATCCGCCAGACTTTAACAGCGAATTTCTCATGTTGCGAATAACAAGAAGGCCTAATACCAAAATGTTGAAAAGTGTATAGTTTTTTAGAAAAAAATGTTTTTATCAAAAAAATTTATCATCACCTGGCTGAAAAATTATTCATTGAAGGTTCTTGATCTATGGCTATATTCATAGAAAATTGAATAAACAGCAACTTTTTCCTTTGGCGTATTTCAATAGATTCAACGGTTTTGGTGTAAATTAAATTTAGAAAACCCACAATTTATTGCAACAAAAAGGCAACAAATTGTGGATTCTTATAAATTTAATTTACACAAAAACCGTTGAATCTATTGAAATACGCCAAAGAAAAAAGTTGTTTATTCAATTTTCTATGAATATAGCCATAAATCAAGAACCTTCAATGAATAATTTTTCAGCCAGGTGATGATAAATTTTTTTGATAAAAATATTTTTCTAGAAAACTATAAACTTTTCAACATTTTGGTATTAGACTTTCTTGTTATTCACAACATGAGAAATTTGCTGTTAAAGTTTGGCGGATCATTTCACTTCCATCCTGTATAAGACACAGGTTTAAGGACTCAATCGTGTTTACTGATTGAAATTCCATTCTTGCATAACCACCAGAAACAAAGGATGATTTCAATAGTTCAAAAACTTATGAAAGTATTTCAAAATTTAAGTCTATAACAAAGAACATCTCGGAAATGATTAGCGTCATGAACTTATTAAATCATAAATCGCGTGATTTAGCGATGTCTACAAGCTGTAAGCAGTACGTCTTAGTGTATTGTATATTATATATACAAAAGTATGCAAAATCATTCAGTATTAAGAGGACTTCAAAGGTTAGTCGCAGAAAGTTCAAGATAGATATGCATTTTGATACACAAATATCTTAAAACATATGAAAGTTTAATCAAAATAGCTAGAGGCTGGGATGGGATTTTCTCCAAGAGCTTCATATCACGTCCTTGAAAAATACCGGTATTCATGCTATGTTTGTTAGTTTTGCTGTTCACATACACAGACTCGCATTCAGACGTTCTCCTGTTTGTTATTCTGAGGGCCTCGTACATCCGTTTCCAGAGCCCAAATGTACCTAGTTGTCGACGGGCCCTTAAACACCACTCACTCACTGACTCATTCACTCATTCACTCACTCACTCCGTTTCCAGTGAAATCTCGATATCGAACTTTTCAATGGGATGCAGTACTACCTCACATAGCTAGGTGCTAGAAAAAGTAAAAATAACTGGTCGGTACACAAATTTTGAACTAGTATAGTTGTTGCAAAATCCTCATTGAAGTCTTGAAGTAAAGCTACAGTAGTTTAAGTACCTTCTCAGTAATTTTATTGGCTTGAAGAATGTGTTCACATAAGCATGCAATGACGTTTAATTGTAAGCAATATCGTCACATTTATTATTAGTGAAAATTTAAGTTTGAGCCGCCTGAGCAAAACCTATTGCATGCAAACTGCAGACATCTTTCGGTCTAGACAGACAGACCAGACAGACGAATGGAGAAATGTAGGGAGGGAAAGATGGAGCTATGGATGGATAGATTACGTAACAGAGAGCCCACCTAGCACCTCGATCACAAGGGATTTTTTGTGTATACACCCCCGGGAGGAAAGAATAAGACGAAGGAACCGCTGGAGACGTACGAGTATAGGCTGCTCAACCGGTCAACGCAGACGACTGACAATGAGACGCGCTAAAATTCCCTTACAGTTACAGGCTTGACCACCAGCTGGAAGGGGGAGGGGGAGGGGGGTGTGGGGCACTAGGCGGCAACCTTACTGGAACCGGGGAAAGCTCGACTCATCAATGGAGACTCTTCTGACGGAACCGAGAAGTTCCAAATCGCAAGCCTCTGCTCCATCTGCCCATCGTCGACCGACACAGAGCGTAGGAGTCAACCCGTAGGTAGCATGCAAGCGGGAGATGAAATGAGAGAGAAGAGGTCCATTTTAGAAGATACCACTCCAGCATTTGCCTTGCCGACAAGGAAAGCCCACGGCAAAACACAGGATCAGAGTAAGTGACCACCAGGAATCGAATCCTGGAGCTCCAGAATGAGAGCCCTACCCGTTACCGCCGAGCCATCTCACTTGGTTTCTCGGTCTAAATAAAATAGTGGCAAAAGTATGACAAACGTTAGACTCTATTGTAAAATTTAATTCTGAAAATCAGATGGATATTCCTTGTGCACAACCTTAGATTCAGGACAACGCTATAAGGAGGTAGGCAGAAACTAAACAAACATTTCATGACCTAAAACAGCGTTCCAACTGCAAATGCTTATTCTAGAAAGACATATCCTTTCACTCCTTTCCCTATAAATTAATTTAATAGTTTCACGAAGTGATCAGGCAGTACATCACTAGAAATCTCAGCGCCGAGGTTTTAAAAATATATCAAAGAAGTTCTTTTATCAATTTTTATGTGACTTAAGTTCTCTTTCCTGGAAGGCGCTAGAGCCCATTGCCTTTAGCTCGATACTTGTGTAGCATTTTCGTTTTCTTAGATTGCAACGCCTTTTGCTGACCGTAAAGGTCGTCCACGCGATCAATGCAATGAATTAATGATGCCTGGGATCCTCAGGCCTTTGCAAAAAGAACAAATCTTGTGTAGAAGGGAGTAACTCATGCATAAACTAGAACCGAATAAATAGTTTCTGCGAGAGACTTGCTCCTAAACTAAGACTTTTGCGAAAACTCTGACTCGGCACACTCACATCACTTTCTCTACTATTCACAAGTCAGAGTAACCATAGTAAGTTATTACATCAGCGATATCTCACCTTGTTTCTTTGGCGACGCTTACGTAATTAGCTGCTGTTCTCCACCTCCTCTCGCAGTCGGAGGGTGAATCAGCTCAAAACCAGTCAGTATCCAGTGACGGACACAAACAGGTGATTTCATGGCATTTTCTAAGTCATAAGTTGAATTTTATGGAAATGTTCTCGGAAGACCTCTTAATTCTGAATAATGTTTACACAAATGGTACACAGTAAAAGACAGAAAAAGTTTGCTAAATAGAACATGTGGATATCGTTAAAACGCACAATTTATTTCAAATACTTCTTTTCTCTTTAGAGTGAACCATTTCCAAGATATTCTTTATTTTTTTTTAATTTGCCAGCTCTTATACTTTTCTCAAATAGGAATAGGTTATTTGTTTTCCATCTCTTGGCCTTGCAAAGAGAACGAAATTTGAAACGTTTCGCATTGCAGCCAGCTCTTAAAACTTTTCACTATCGCCTGCACCTTGTACACCTGCAAGAAAATTAGCAGTAAGATAGTTTCTGAAAATGCTTAATTCGATTAAAATGTAGTAGATAGAGAAATAAGCGTTCGCAAAAATAGTTTGTACAAGAGTGAGTACCTATAGCTCTACATATGTTGGCTAAAATAGCTTCTCCAAATTGAACTATACTAAAAGTCTGATAGGTTATGACGATCACTTTGTGTATCTTCTGAGGCTATGCTCTTCGACTTTGTCGCCAAATTTTATACACTTCTTAAACGCAAGCAATTCCAAAGAGATTACTATTGAATAAATGTTTATCGCATAATATTTGAAAGTTTTTTCGTAAATCAAACGTAACGTACATATAACCAAACCGTCGCTGTAACACAATAGACATCTGGATATTAAAAGAGTGGCACAGTCCACATAAAGTAAAATGAGGTAAATCCAACCTCCCCTCTTTCGCAAACGTTGGACATCGCTGATCTACATTTTTGAATCGTAACTACGTGTCATATCAAACAGGAGAAAACAATGTTAGGTGAAAGCTCGGATCATGTGGGTAAAGGATATTCGGCAAGCCTACCACATGTGAAAATGCCCCCCTATGTTGATTACTCTGGAATAACTTTAGCTAGTTTCATTCAAACAAAATAAAAGATATATTCACAAATGTGAAAAGCCACACTGACAATATTGACAATATTAATTTAAACAAACAGAAGTGTTTTTTTTTTTTTTTTTTTTTTTTTTTTAGTGGCCAACGTGGTTTCCCATGTCACCTTTACAAATGGATATTCTCCGTTGCCCAAATCGACCGGTATATTAGCCCCAAACCATAACAGAAAACACAAATGTTAAACCCGCCCGCATACGTTCAATGTTGACAATATATAATCTAAAATTCCAGTAACAACATGAAATTCTACGCATGATAACTGAATCTCCCAAAACAGTAAAAATGATACAAACCTTAAAGATGAAGAAATGGAATACGGCGCACCCAACCGACCGCTATTGTGAACTATTTTTGTATGGCAAACCAGCTTAAAATAAAACATGGCAATCTTGCCCAAGTTGTGCAATTTTTGGCTCTAATGGCTTAGAAAATAACTTAAATTAACTCTCAACATGATCGAGCACGCCCACAGAGGGGTGAGGAAAGATACCGAATAATTTAGGCAGGTAACGAAGTTACCTCTCTCCGCTAGTGCTTTGCAGGCCAATGATTATATCAAGCAGGAAGTTAAACGTGTCTTACGCCCCAGAAGGAAGCCGCTGTCTACACCGAAACCAATTGACCCTAAAGAGAAGAATAAAGTACATCTGTCATACATCAAAGGTATTACTCATCGCATTGGGAAGGTTCCCAGAAAACACGACATCCACGCCGTCTACAAATTCACACGCAAATACAGAACATATTACATTCAGCAAAATATCCAAAAGAACCCCTTTCTTCTGCGAGTGTTTACAAAATTGCATGCTCTATATAGGCACCACTCAACGTACGGTAAATACACGCATTACAGAACACAAAAGGTTGGGACAAACAGGAAAGTCTGCAGTCGTTGAACACACATTACTAGCGCCAGGGAAACACAATATACAGTATTCAGACACAGGTATCCTCTCTTCCACGGTTCATTATTATGCCCGTTTAAGTCGCGGAGCCACAGAGATTTTCAAACATAAAGATAACTTCAATAGGAAGGAAGAAACAAAGCACATAAATAAAGCTTGGCATTAAGCATTATACAAAGCATGAGGAAAAAAAAAAACCCTTAGCGGAGACAAATTCAAGATCATACGCCATCAACAGTCCCAGCTACAGTAAATGACAGCTTATCGACAACACTCATAGACAATGGAAGCAACTCCTATTTTAGCCCAGCTCAGGCAGCAGGTGAACTAACAAGCAAAGACCGGACCAACTGTCAAACACCCACAGATGCTAATCGTATAAAACCTGTGAAACCAAACGGCTCCGTATCAGTCGCCGAGACTAGCGGAGTATTACGGTCACACCACTGAGGATGTTCCACGTAGCTTTGAACGAAACGTCTGGAAGGAGTATTTCCACTAGACCACGGCTCACAAACCCGGATAATCATTTTCTATTTTGTGACACCGGCCGTGAAAGCTTACGCAATTTGAACAAAACTTCTATAAAAAAAAAAAAAAAAAAAAAAAAAAAAAAAAAAAATAATAATAATAATAATAATAATAATAATAATAATAATAATAATAATAATAATAATAATAATAATAATAATAATAATAATAATAATAATAATAATAATAATAATAATAATAATAATAATAATAATAATAATAATAATAATAATAATTAAAAAAACAAAATAAGTAAGTAAATAATATAATATATAATGCCCTTCAAACTGCTAATTGAGCACAACTCTCACAAATAGCTGTATTATCACAGCTTAACTGACTCACAGCTAACTTGTTGATCCGTGTCGACTGCTTATATAGTCCATACCAGCAAACCTTCTGCAATCGAAGTTTCTCGGCTCCTGCCGCAAACAAACCCCAGTACTTTGAAAGCTTCTAGAAGTGCGTGAGACTGTTGCCAGACAGTGCAGACATTATATGTTTCGTGATGTCTAGTTATCTCCTTTATCTTTCACGAATATTCGTGAATTTGATATGGGACTTTTTCATTCATCATATTTGAATCACGCGAAGTATGTGCAGCCATACCTCTAACATCCTATATATGAGAGCAAGGTATAATTAATAGACAAAAAGATAGTTTTGGATCACGTTTACCTGAATGGAATTTTTTATACAATTAAAAATAAAAGTGTAATAAAAACTAATTTTAAATCTAATGATCATCTCTATGGAACAGTATGCACTGGTTGTGAAAAAAACTGACATATATCCGACATAATAATGACATTATAACAAAGTAATAACGCACTTAGTAACAAAACATAGTAATAAGTCGCTGTGTAGACGACTTCAAAGAGATTAGATCTAAATGTAAACTCTGCCTTACAAGGAACGTGCTCACACAATGCAACCTCTCCCCAAACCCTGATTTAAGTCAGCTTGACCCGGTTAGCTACTTGCCAGCCCGAAAATGCCCCGAAGGGTAGCCATTTTCTTCTCCGCACATAACGAAAAATTCCAGAGCACTGCCGGTAATAGAATCCCGGACCTTTTATCATCACTTCCTTGTTCTACCACAAGATTACAGAGTTTAAAACCAGAACTAGAAGTAATAAAAGCAAATAAGTTTAATACACGTGTAGTTTGCTGAAAAAGGCCTCATAATTTAAAACCAATACTGTGAGAAAACCCGTGAGGTCCAACGGAAAATGAGATTACTCCAGTCACATTTTCTATGTAATTATACGATATGCGAGAGCGGAATGGTATTTTGCAGAACTGCGGGAAAAGGTTACTTAAGGAGCAAGGGTTGCTTGAAGTTTCTAATATTCTGTAATATATTCTGTGCAGCATTTTGTGAATATATGTACAGTGTGTTAGAGGTGTGTGTGCGCAGACTTCCCGTGATGGTAGATTCAAATATGACGAATAAAAAAGTCCAGTAACAAATTCATCTATCGTAAAAGGTAAGGCAATAATCAAACTTCACCGTCTCACAAAAAAAAAAAAAATAAATAAAATAAAATAAGTAAGTAGGTAAGTAGGTAAGTAGGTAAGTAGGTAAGTAGGTAAGTAGGTAAGTAGGTAAGTAGGTAAGTAGGTAAGTAGGTAAGTAGGTAAGTAGGTAAGTAGGTAAGTAGGTAAGTAGGTAAGTAGGTAAGTAGGTAAGTAGGTAAGTAGGTAAGTAGGTAAGTAGGTAAGTAGGTAAGTAGGTAAGTAGGTAAGTAGGTAGGTAGGTAGGTAGGTAGGTAGGTAGGTAGGTAGGTAGGTAGGTAGGTAGGTAGGTAGGTAGGTAGGTAGGTAGGTAGGTAGGTAGGTAGGTAGGTAGGTAGGTAGGTAGGTAGGTAGGTAGGTAGGTAGGTAGGTAGGTAGGTAGGTAGGTAGGTAGGTAGGTAGGTAGGTAGGTAGGTAGGTAGGTAGGTAGGTAGGTAGGTAGGTAGGTAGGTAGGTAGGTAGGTAGGTAGGTAGGTAGGTAGGTAGGTAGGTAGGTAGGTAGGTAGGTAGGTAGGTAGGTAGGTAGGTAGGTAGGTAGGTAGGTAGGTAGGTAGGTAGGTAGGTAGGTAGGTAGGTAGGTAGGTAGGTAGGTAGGTAGGTAGGTAGGTAGGTAGGTAGGTAGGTAGGTAGGTAGGTAGGTAGGTAGGTAGGTAGGTAGGTAGGTAGGTAGGTAGGTAGGTAGGTAGGTAGGTAGGTAGGTAGGTAGGTAGGTAGGTAGGTAGGTAGGTAGGTAGGTAGGTAGGTAGGTAGGTAGGTAGGTAGGTAGGTAGGTAGGTAGGTAGGTAGGTA
This sequence comes from Tenodera sinensis, assembly GCA_030765045.1. NCBI lineage: Eukaryota > Metazoa > Arthropoda > Insecta > Mantodea > Mantidae > Tenodera > Tenodera sinensis. The sequence goes on from CM060966.1 coordinate 147,153,097, forward strand.
GGTAGGTAGGTAGGTAGGTAGGTAGGTAGGTAGGTAGGTAGGTAGGTAGGTAGGTAGGTAGGTAGGTAGGTAGGTAGGTAGGTAGGTAGGTAGGTAGGTAGGTAGGTAGGTAGGTAGGTAGGTAGGTAGGTAGGTAGGTAGGTAGGTAGGTAGGTAGGTAGGTAGGTAGGTAGGTAGGTAGGTAGGTAGGTAGGTAGGTAGGTAGGTAGGTAGGTAGGTAGGTAGGTAGGTAGGTAGGTAGGTAGGTAGGTAGGTAGGTAGGTAGGTAGGTAGGTAGGTAGGTAGGTAGGTAGGTAGGTAGGTAGGTAGGTAGGTAGGTAGGTAGGTAGGTAGGTAGGTAGGTAGGTAGGTAGGTAGGTAGGTAGGTAGGTAGGTAGGTAGGTAGGTAGGTAGGTAGGTAGGTAGGTAGGTAGGTAGGTAGGTAGGTAGGTAGGTAGGTAGGTAGTAAGTAACTAAGTAAGTAAGTAACTAAGTAACTAAGTAAGTAACTAAGTAAGTAAGTAACTAAGTAACTAAGTAAGTAACTAAGTAAGTAAGTAAGTAACTAAGTAACTAAGTAAGTAACTAAGTAAGTAAGTAACTAAGTAACTAAGTAAGTAACTAAGTAACTAAGTGAGTAAGTGAGTAAGTGAGTAAGTGAGTAAGTAAGTAAGTAAGTAAATTAATAAATAAAAATTTAAAAAAATAAAAAAATAATAAAAATAAATAAATAAACAGGCCAGAAGGGACGAATGTTTTGTTTGCTAATGCATCTTCCGCTTTAATGGATACGTTCACATCTACAACGAAACTCCGACATAGGCGAGGGCACGGTAAGTTGAGTAACGCGGTAGATGTCATGCGAGTTTTCTCTGTGGCACACGCTCTCCGTGACGTCATGCGGTGTATGTGTAGCCGTAGGTAGTCACAACCGTAGTCATCGTTATCACCAGGGAGCGGGGTTTTAGTAGATAAACATAGGAATGATATTAATAGCACGGAGTATAGAGCCGGCAACTAGCGTGAGAGTTGTGGAAACGACACGCCCACCCCTACACAATAGACGGTTTCTTGCGACTTTCGTATGTGAAAAGAGATGATTTGTGATGAGAGCAAAATGTCCGCAGGAATAGAACCACCTCTCAGCTTGATGAATGGCGAGCGATCTAACCACAGCGCAGCAGAATATAACATAATATAATTTTGCTTCATTTGCGGACGTATAATATTAATTACCAAAGTAGTATGTTTCTAGGTTGGTTAGTACCTCCTGTAGGTGTGGCACAGAAGGCTTGACACAGAGTGGGCGTTACGCGGTAACAAATGCTGTATCGGGACTGAGTTCGAATGCTTTTTGCAAGGCCAATGACCTCACATTATCTAGGCAGTGGGTAGCGCATTGAGGTGTGGAGTAAAATGGATAGACTTATCTCTCAGGCGTTGTTCATTTTGTGGCACAGCTACGACCACACCGATATACATTAAGGTACCAATTATCTAATTTTCTACAATTATACCCCTAAAATTCTGTTTATATACAAGGCTTCAGGGGTATAAGTGCACAGTAGGGTGCTCATATGTGAACTTTTACTTTCTCTGCTACGTAAAGTAGAGGAAATATGGTATTCCACCCAAAAATTTAATGTCGAGATTTCACCAGAAATATGTTTTGAGGCCCCCTGAATACAAAAAGAAACGCACATTTTTGGAAAAAGGTCCATGTGTATGTGTGTGTGTGTGTGTGTGTGTGTGTGTGTGTGTGTGTGTGTGTGTGTGTGTGTGTGTGTGTGTGTCAGTCTGTGGACAGCAAAACTCAAAAACGAAAAGTTGGTTAAAAATCAAAGTTGGTATTTAAGTTTAATGTCTTTCAAGGATGCGACACGAGGATTTTGAAGAAAATTCCTCCACCTTAAACTACCCTTTACATGGAAAATTTTTAGAAATTGTTTTCTCTTCAAAATAGCTCTAACGGTTTTTATTAAAATGCCATATGTTTTATATATTGTTGTGGCAAGTGAAATTTATATCTTTAATTTTCTGGTTATAGCCCATGTGGTCCTATTTACTCTGGATGACATTTGCATAATTGGTAAACTGTAAGAGATAGACCAAATCTTACTGTACAAAAAATGTAGATCTTGCTAAAATACACAATATATGTCTAAATAAATTTGTTTGTGAAGTGGGCCATTTCGGAGATATTCCTTGTTATTTGTGTGGGTTTTGGAGGACACTTCTGTGAAATGGAAATCATTATTCATTTTTATATGTTAACTGCAAAGAGAACGGAATTTGAAAGCTTTAAAAGAGTTGACTATCGCTCAAAGCCTTGTGTATTTCCATATTATTCTTATACGTACAAGAAGATTAATAATAAGATAATTTCTGCAAATGTTTATCTCAACTAACACGAAGAAGATATAGGAATAAGGCTTTGTAAGAATGGTTAGTACAAAGTAGAGAAAGTCATGTGAGTGCAATACATCACATTTTTTTCTTGAATTTTTATAATGGCACATCATAAATCTGTTCCATTACGCTGGAAAGCAACCTACACCAAGTCTGGTGAAGGTTAATTAGTTTTAACCTGAGCCTCAACCCACAGTAAGTTAAGCATTTTCAGTAGAAATAAAAATAGTCTCACCCAACATCATAATAGGATGGCTATGTAGTAATATGTTTTATGTACTTTTTTGGCACGAGTGATACTTGATCTTAGTATGTTTTATAAATAGGATATGACATATCTTTTTTAATGTATTGTTATATCAAATACAAGACTTGAATGTTTTTTTTTTTTTTTTTTTTTTTCTTAATTTTAAATTATGTTAGTCGATGCAAATGTTGAGTTCAAATACATATACGTGTTATGGGAAATAGAGATGTTACAGAACTGCACAGAATTAAACTGATTGTGTCAGTGTTCCCCTTTTGCAGCCAGGAAAGTGCTTTTGATAGTCGCTCACAACTTGCAACATACTGTTTTTGTTCTTCATTTTTTTTGTCAAAACACTATTAATGCCAATCATTAACTTAATACACCTTTCTACTGAATCACTGACCAGACTACTTTTAAACATATAACAATCTCACATCCCTGCAAGTAAAATTAATTATTTTCCCAGTGTTGGGAATCTAAGGACAGGAAATTTGTGGAAATGTTAAATGTGGGAAGTTTCATTTAAAAACCGTTAGTACAGCATTCTCGGGTGTAAGACACCAAAGATGGAAGCATAACTATTTTAAAGTTACTTGACAAATCATGTGATCAAACTTCTCATAAGACAGTAGACCCTGTAAGAACTTTAAGTCTTTGTTTAGAGAGTCTACTGCCATGTCGGAGCAAAACCAGACCATAGTACAGGGGAAGACAGGTATCGCTGCTGTGACGTCAGCTCACTCAGCTCACATGCTCCCACCGAAAGCCAGTTGAACGTGTGACGTCACAGCGGGGAAGAGGAAACGGCGTGTGGGACTGCTGGTGACTGTTTCAATTACGGAATAGTCACAGATTATAAATAATTACATTTCGGCTTTATGCCATATATATATAAATTCTAGTTAATGTGAACAGTCATGTTATAACTCAAATAGAACAGAAATTGTAACTATTTTGCCTGAGGTAGAGGAGAGCTATACAGAACAATTACTGGACCTTTTCCGACATTTGCCGTTTCGCTTTTCTTTAACTAGTTTGTCAATGTTAGAGCGTAATGTACGGCACATTTGTAACCGAAGACTGCATGTTAGATTGTGATCTGACAATATGCTTTGGGATTTTGACTTAGAAAGGTTCATAACAGAAAAGAATTGTTCGCACACATACGCAGAACCAAACATACATAATATCCGTGGAACAAGGGCATACAACCTCAGAAATCTGGTTTGAGGAACATTCTTATAAGAATCAGCCAAGTCTTCCTTGTGTTTATATTTTCCTTCAGCAAATCGTCGCACTCGAAATTTATCAATTCAATTTCCTACGTGCTAGAAACATTGTTAATATCCAATGAATACGGGGTCGCAAAGTTCTGAAACGTAGTTGACAATGTTTCTACATCTTGAAGCCTGGTCTCAAACTGGTGTGAAGCACGGAGAACTGAACACAAACACAAAACCACTACACATAACACTAAACAACGTCAACAAAAACACAAAATTCGCACTAACGCCATTGAGATTCCTCACACAACAAATAAAAACCCTCAGAACTAGGCTGAAGAGGGTTCTCCCTAAACATCCCAAATATCATTTTTCATATTCATTCAGTTTCGTGCAAGTAGCGCCGTTGATCTAGGCAGCATAGCAATACACCGCTCTCGCCTGACGTCAGACGAACGTACAAGCTGGCTCTTCGTTTAAATACGTCACACGGCCCAAAGTTGTCTTCCCCTGCCTTAGTATAAACACATAGAAGAAATACACATACTGCTGATATAGGTACCCGAAAGTTCCCCTTCACTGTGGAATAAGAATATTTTAAGGCCATAGATTGCTTTCAACATCCATCGTGCATGATGCATTGCTCCTGGAGCTCTGAAGAATATTCCACGAGTCGGAGCATTACCTAGAAATATCACAAGCTCTAAGAATTCTTTATGGTCTTCTCTTGATTGTTGGCTACGTAAAGCCTCCTTAGCGAATGAAAGGATATCTTCTGATGAATCTTTCAACTCTTCACTTACTTGCAGATCCTCCAACCCAGGTCGGAAATGTCAAATATTGAGAGTTACCGTCATTTTTTCCAAACATCTTGAAATGTGATACATCAGGCCCAAGTATCACCCATCTTTGTTTCACACACACTTATTAATACTATTTTATGTATATGATGACTGCAGAGAAGAGATAATAAATCTCCTCCAAGTTGCCGTTCCAGTAATGCGCATGCTTTATATGAACTAGCTGTATTTGATGGTGTATCACATGTGGTCCGAACTTGGTCTGTAAGACCCCATTCTTCTAAGCATCACAACTTCACATTGTGCCTTTCCTGATCCACTTGGTAGCTATGGATAATTTCACTTTATCTTACCTCGTGGAGCAAGAAGTTAAAAGCATTACACAACGTGTGGCTAAATAGCTGATGTATTCGAAACTGTTACGCTACGCGGGTGGTCTAACACACATTTCACGATTTCCACAATACTGATGGTCATTGGGACACGTGTAAATGTTCACCGATTTGTCAATTTTTTTCTGGATTGCTTTTATCCTCAGTAGAATGTAACTAAGAGGTGCCACATGTAAATTTCTAAAATTTAAAATTAAAGGCCACCCTATGCACAGATTTTAACAGCAATTCCTTGACTCTAAGCTGAAACATAACTTTCTGTAACATTTTTCTACATAGTGTATGGTGTACAAATAAAAAATAAAAGTGGTTGAATGTACGATTGTAACCACTCCTACATCGATTACTTCTGCAATTAGCATAGAGAGGTAGAGCTTTAGAAGATGATTTATTCGTGTCGTTTCCATTTGTCGCTAAAATAAGTCGTTAGCCACAATGTGATAGTAAAAAATTGGATTCTAGCGTATCTATTGGAATAAATTTGTGGAAGCACGTTCGGCAAGCGCGCAAAACGGAATCAGGAATGTTGACACTGTAAGTCTTATAAATACTGCAGGGAAAGTTTGAACAAATATCACTCTTCCCCTCGTTACTTGCAGTAGCTGATAAACACACAAACACGTACTGAAACTGGTTTCTGAGCCCTGGCCTCGTTTGGACTTTCTCTCGTCGTAGGTGTGAACGTATAGTTGATAGAAGAGTCGTATTGTAAACAAAATATTCGCTTCTTTAGACCTACTCTGTTACCAGACTGTGTATATAAGGTATTCAATATCTCCTTTACCTTTCACGATAGATGAATTTTGTGCTTCATATTGCATATATCAGGCGAAATCTGCGCAGTCATACCCCTAACACCGTGTTTGAAAACAAATCTGCTTAAGCGTTAATTTGTTTACAAAGCGGTATGCATGTATAAAGTAATGCTGAATTCCTAGTCTAGAAGCAAGTAAAACACAGTGGTACGTCTTCGTTTGCACAGCCCGTCACAAGAAGATAACACTTAAAGGGATTAGTGCCCCGCCACTTAACACGTCTCTACGCTGCTTTCTTACCGAACCTCTCTCGCAGGAATTTCATTCTTCCGCTTTCTGAAAGGAACAACACAGAAGGTGCTTTGCAAGCCCTCCTGTGGCTTTTGTAAATTTAAAGAATTTACCAAGAGACTAACGATGAAAAAGGCTTCTAATTTATTTTTATTTTAGTCTTGCTTCTAGTCGCTTTAACATAAAGTCATATCGCGACTTTACAATTATGTGTACATTTAACATAGGAATTAGAACATAACATTATATATTGTTATATATAGATACCTTTGAAGAACCGAATTAACTTGAGACAATCAATTGAGGTCTAAGTGTTGATTCAAGTTCACTGGATATCATGAGCGTCGGCAGACTTTTTTTCAGGGAGGGGCCGCATGTTGGAAGTTTGCAATTAATTCATTATTCTGTAGCTAAAAACTGCAAAAATTGAGTTGTAGTATTTGTTACGGATAAGCATGTTAATGTATGCTAAATAAAAAGTGTACTTTACCTCAAAATTAAAGCAATAGTCTAACAGTAATTCATTGAACAATACATTTATTATTTTCCATATTGCCTCCCCCCCCCCCCCCCTTCGCAACGCCCATGCTGGATATTTTGTAGTGTCGTCGCCATTGCTTGAAGAGCTGGGCACTCGGTGATGATGTGATTGAGGGTCAGTTCTACTTTACACTGTTGGCAGATTGGCGGTTGGTTCTGTTGTAGAAGGCTTCTTGGGTAATTATGGAGTGCCCTGTCTTAATCGGGATATTAGAACTTCAAAACGTGTTGACAGATTTTTCACAGGCAGTTGCTTTACAGAACTCGACATTATGTTTCGCAGTTTGCTTTGCGAGGTGTCAAACCATCTCGTCTTCCACTCTTGAAGTATATTTTAACATGTGACAATGTCACTGCACGGTATAGGAATTGATGGGTTCTTAAGGAGACTTTTGAAGCTTCTTTTGCTGCACAGTCGGCCAATCCATTACTTCTTTCCCTGATAATCCACCCCCTAGGACTTACAAGCCAGCCTAGGGTCAGACGCCTGTCGGGGAGCAGAGGGACATCTAGACCAGAGTGAAGACCTGGAAGCAGGTGGTCAGCCAAGCACCAGGTATAATAGTGAGGAAGAGGACGATATGAAATGCACGCGAAATGGATGATTGGAAGGGTGATAATGGAGCAATTGGTGGAATGAATGGCGGGGGGAGCCGGAGAAAACCCGCCCAGACGCCGTTCGTCCACCACGAATACCACATGCCGGTCCCGCCTAGGCCTTAGGCGAGCGGTCTAAGTACTCAGCCACGGCGCCGCCATTATGCGTCCAGACTCAGGGAAGGATGAGAAATAATCCTGGCTGGAGAAAAATTCCTACCCCCTGCCGGGAATCGAACCCGGGACCTCTTGCACAACAGGCAGGTGCTCTACCAATCCAATCCATTACCCACATCTAAATTATAGCGAACAGAAGAGGAAGAGTTACTGAGTGTTATATGAGGCGTTTATATTGTGGTGCAAGTGGTGATCTGTTTTGATATATGTTTCAATTGATGAATTCTGTTTCGACATTTAGTCAATATGTCGGTTATATGTGAATTCCCCGTGTGCCTGAAGTTAAGTTTCACTAAAATATATTTTACTGTGGCCGATTTCAATATGGGGGTCGATACTAAATTTACGGGTGAGTTTATATATGATATTTGACTAAAAATCGATAAGTAAATTTCACCAAAAAGACACGTTGCACGCTACATTGAATCCAAAGTACGTTAGTAAAGCACTGCGTATGCGCGCGTGCCTATATCTGTACATCCGACCGTCTTTCTGTCATCGAGCTGAATGGCTCAGAGATCTGGGATTCGATGTTATTTGGGCCGGCCATCCTAACATGGTTTTTGTTTCTTTCTTAGTGGTTTTTCCAGGTCGGTTGACGCAAGCAGATATAGATTATAATACAACAGGCCTGGATGACTCGCGGGATACCTTGAGCGACCTTCATTTTTCACCTGTTAAACATAGTTACCAGTGCAAGGTTGTGATAGGCTGCGCTCAGTGGGCGCCAGTTGCCCAGCCCTGTAATACAACCAGAAATGTAATACCTCGTATCCTTTTATATGTTTCACTTCAGCTTTCAGGACAACAAAATTACGAGGGTTGTCGCAGAAGCACCCGTCCTGACGTATAGATACCCGTTGTTGTTTCAAATAAACGACTATGTAGAAAGTACCAACCCTATAAAACTTAGGTTTGAAGTTTGACGATACTACGTTTTTTAGTATGTTTGGCAACCATCAATAGTAAATGCTATCAGCGAATATGTAAACTTGGATAAAACGGTCACCGTTATGTTATACAATACTTTCATTTGGAAGGTCTAGTCCAACTAATATTAAAGCTGAGCTAGATTCCACTATGGGAAATCTGCTCCTTCGTTTACAGTAGTAAAGTATTGAGTGGCAGATTTTAAGCGAGACCCTATGAGCGGCCACGATGAACATCGCAGTGGTCGACTAAATGAGGTGAGGTCAATTGCTTCCTCTTGCACCCTATTCGGTAGATTTAGCTGCCTCTGATTATTTTCTGTTACCAAGCTTGCAAAACTGGCTTGGTGGTAAAAGGTTAGCCAACAATGGAGAGGTGGAATCTGCGGCTGATGGTTCCGGCACACCGGCGACGCTGGTGTGATCCTAGCAATTGATAGCGTCGTTAAACATTTTTTTTTTTTTTTTTTTTTTTTTTTTTTGCAGCTGATGACCATTATTTAGAGCTCGACGGTTGTCAGCAGAGATAGAAACTACTGAGCATCGCTGGGAAAATTGCATCGAGCTGAAAGGAGGCTATGTAGAGATGTAAATGTTTTTTCTCAAAATTCGTGTGATTTCTTTGTCAGGTCGGATAACTCCAGGACAACCCTCGTAATAGTGGTGACAGCGGTGCATGTACTTTTAGGAGAGCGCCTGCTGTTATCAGATCTAGTAGCCATTCGTTCTCTCTCACCTCATCCCTTCCTCCTGGGGCTTTAGTAGGTACAATAATAAACATGTTCAAGGTGCTGAAATCTTAAAACTCTTCTAATGCATATCCCTTGGGTAGAGAAAGTAATCTAACTGTTCACATTAGGTTTTATTATTTTACTTAACGATATGCATGACTAAAACTTCACAAAATCTACAGAAATGCAACTTTATGTTAATCCTGTAAAATAATTAAGGTATTTGTGAAAATGTATAATTTGTCTCCGGACAAATTCCCAACTACATGTGGATGTCAATGTGAGCTATACATACAAATCTTTTCTCGCTGTTTTCCGACTATTCATATTTTCAGTGTTTTTGTTTTTGTAAAATGTTCATTACGGTACTGTTTTATATTACACTAATGAAGTTTGCTAGACATGTTCACAGAAATATAACAAGTAAAAATAGCCTTATGTTTTATTGTTAAATTTGTTCAAGCATATATACCTATTTTACGGCCACCCCGTAGCCGAGTGGTTAGACCATTCGCTTCTCACAAAACCGGCCCGGGTTCGATCCCAGGCAACCGCATGTGGGATTCTTGGTGGACGAAGCGGTGCTGGGGTGCGTTTCCTCCGTGTTCTCCGATTTCCCCTGCCATCTCACTCCATCTTCATTCCATGTCACCAGTGTCACCGTATGCGGTGCCGTATGTAGTAAAAGTGGGCGTTAAAAACTACAAGAAATATACCTATTTTAATTTTAAACATAAATTTATAACTTCTAAAAAACACATTGCAAGTTTAAAAACTTTTGGAGCCTGATCTGAAGAGGAAACGGAAACCTAAGGAAATTTTAAAAAGTATATGTATTTTAAATCTAGGCTTAAAACATTAGAGCAAAATTTAAAAAAGAAAATTTTCGCAAGGGCATTTTGGTGATGTAAAAAATAAACAAATGTGATCATAATTTAAAAACTATTTGTGCAAAGAGATGAAATTTAGGCTTGCAACATGTGTGTTACATTACACCAATGTATAATTTTTTTTAAAAAAATATCAATATTATTAGTTCAGAATTTCCAATTTAAATCATACATATCCTTAGGTGTTCAAGTATAACGTTATTCTTGATTTAGCTAACGAGTGTAACTTACCATAAAATCCTATCAATAATATTCACGGAGATAAAAAGCAAAGAAAATTGCCATAGCCACTTAAACTATGTACGTGTTTCATTTATGAAAGTGTCAAGGGAAAGCAACGTTTAAATCTATTTCTTTTTCCAGATGTGACCAATGAATTCCCACATCGTATTCAGCATCCCGATACGGGAAATGAGACATGCCTCCCAGGGGAATTTTTCGGACAAGAAATTGAGCAGTCTATCATATAAGTGGTCCCAAAATCCCACTGGTCGCAGTCAGATAGGATGATATTACAAACTTCTGCCGGCAAATGGGAACAGATCTTCACGAGTACTGCACAGGATCTCCGGAGTAACGCCGTTTTATAAAATGGAATTAAAAGCTTCATTAAGAAGGAAAGAGTGTGATGTAAAGAAAATGGGTCATTAATTACTCGAAAAAAAGGTTTCCCCTGCCGTTTGTTAAACACAGTGTCGATTCCACAATGTGTAAAATCGGAAGTTTATTTTGTTCTGTTCTTCCTTTTTTTCTCCTTTTTCTCTTTTTAATCTCGTTTCTTCACATGAGCCGTTTGAAACAACCAACCGAAATAGACAAGGTTGTAATGTCTGTGGCTCCATTCGGGTATCCTGGGTTCAAATCAAGTGTACTGACCAATATGATTGGGGGTTATTCTCCAGTTACCCTCATATCCAGGTAAATGCCGGATTAGATATTAGTACCACAACTCAAAGCTCTAACTGCATAGATAAAAGAAATGGAAATAAAAAGTGTTACATGTCACGTATCGTTTACTTTACATAACTTCTATAATCCCCATCGATTGCACTCCCTGACTTGGATTTTTCGTGGTTTCCACTAGGATGCTTAGTTTCATAGCACGATTTCTTTTCCACCATTTCCGTCAGTCCATTTCTTTATTTTCTTTCACGTGTGCTATCAGGCTCGTGATATATGGTAGTACCGAACAGATGGCGCGGATGCTTGTGCATTGTAAATGTTATTCTCGGTGCAGAGTGATATTGTGTTCTCGCTGTGCTCTTAGGCTGGGGACGTTTGTCGACACCGAACCCGGAGTGGTGTGGCTGTAGGCGGAGCCCGATGCCGAAATGAACATTTCTCAGCGCTTGTTAGGGTCTTCTACGAGTCCCTGTCGCCCGTCTGCAACCCTATTGCCTCCTGCAGTTCCCTCAATTAATCCCTTCGTGGGGGGTGTTACCGCAATAGATCTATGTGGAGGTTGTGAGTCGTGAGGTGCCCCCCTCCAACGTCTACCCTTCACACTTTTTATCTTTCTATCCACTTCATGTTGAGATAAACGCTTTGATAACTTGTTTCATTCGAAAACCAATATTCTTTACACGACATTGAGCGAAACAGCTTAATGGTAGCAGGCACCTCAAAAATGAAGTATTGAACATTTCAAAACACTAACAACGAATATATCGGAAATGAGTGTTAGCACGTGAATTTATTTGAAATAAATTTCTTATTTTAAGGAGATTTGCATTCTTGATGTAGAATGTTTTTGCCTACTTCTTGTGGTTTACGGTTACACTAAATTCATTTCGAATGAAGAAAATTCAAAGTGCACACTTCATAATTCATATAGATATCTTGATCATACAGCGGCTATTTATAACTATTAATGTATTTTTTATTAAATCATAAATAAAGAAAATCTTTCTTCAGAGCATTTCTTTTAAATATTCGTGCCGAACCCTTAGAAGTTGCTAAATATACACACGAAGTTTGGTATTTATTCTATTTTTTATTTATGCTCAAAACGAACACGCATTTTCCTTCTACACATTGTTTATATTCAGGGAGCTTCAAAATATATATTTTCAGCAAACTCTCTATTTCGAATTTTTGACAGGAATGCAATCCTCCCTCTACTACAATACTAGGTGCTGGAGAAAATAATAAAACACTTAATGATACAGGGAACGCCTATGCAACAAAAGGCATCTATCAACACGTTCCCTAAGCCGAAGGTGCTTGGAGGCAACTATACAACATCGCAATATATCTGTATATTCAAAGAACAGCCAGCACTTCCACATTCCCAAACTCCAAACACTATCAAAAACCCAATAGCAGCTGAGGCCATCTGTCGGGTATACAGTGAACTCAGATGAACCAATAACTCTGCAGTTATTATCGCATTATGATGATACAATGGTGAGGATGATGATGATGATGATGATGGTGATGATAATAATAATGAAATAATAACAATAACAGTAATGACAATAATAACAACTATAACAATAATAATAATAATAATAATAATAATAATAATAATAATAATAATAATAATAATAATAATAATAATAATAATAATAATAATAATAATAATAATAATAATAATAATGACGATAATAACAAATATGTATGCGCGAATGTAGGCTTGCAATATTTTAATTTTATGAAATTAAGTATAATTCTAGAGCAAGCAACCAACCAATAATTCACCAATATTGAGCCATGTGTGTAAATTATTTGTGATTACGGTTTCTACCCGAGTAGGATATTTGTTAAAATGCATTTTAACACATTAAGGGTGTTTCAAGTGCATTAATTATCCTTTTAAATTAAACTTTGGATTTCAAAACGAGCTAGTTACGCAGAAAATGAGCACCTCCTTGTACAACATGCTGCAAAATGTCGAAAACAAATGCATCAAGATTGTCTCTGCTGTAAGATGGGAAGTTTTCAGTAGCTAGGATTATTCTGGAGCGAGTCTGGAAGTGTAAGAGTACAAATGTGTGTGAATGTGAATTTAATTTTCATAAAAAAAAAATCCCAATGTAAAAAAATAGTTATAAACCTAAATGGAACAAAAACGGAAAAAATTCAGACAAATCAGGGAGCTAGAATAGGATGCGGCCTATCTCCAGCACTCTTCAGTATTTATTTACGAGTAGATGATCCGATTAATAAGTTGAAACCAGAAATTAACTCAGGGATAAAACTAGGGAAAAATAAATGTATAAATGTCTTACCATGTGCTGTTAATGTCGTGGATATACAGAATAGGGAAGAAAATCTACAAAGAACGCTGTTTAAATTGTATGCAATAAGTAGGAAGTGCAGTATAAGAATATCAAAAGAAAAACTAAAATAATGGCACACCTGGGGAAATATCCTGTCCGTTCTAAGATTAGTACAGAAGGAAAATCTTTGGAACAGGTCCTCCAGTTCAGATATTTAAGTTGTGACATAATTGTAGATAGAGATGGTGTAGAACAGAAAAGCAGTAAGTTTCAACAAATTTGTGGAACAATAAATAAAACTCTGAAGGATAAGACCGAAAGGAAACAAAATTTAAATTGTGTAAGACAATGGCAGTACCAGTTTTATGAGGTGAATCATGGATTTTAAAACAGAAGGACAGAAGTAACATACAGAGTGCCGAAATGAGATTTCTGTGCAGTGTTCAAGGCTGTACAAGAAGAGATCTAATAAGAAATGTAGATATTATACCTGAAGAACTAAAGATGTTTTATTTAAATGGCCAAATTGAAGAAAATAAGAATAGTTGGAAGGAACATAATAGAAAGAATGAACGAGGATAGAATGCCCAGGATCGTGTATGGTTATAAACCTCAAGGTAAAAGAGATGTTGGACGCCCAAGGAAGAGGTGGGAATAATTGAGTAAGGTCGGAACATATGTAGCGTAAACATGTTAATGCTACAAGTTATTCAATACCTTGTGGAATTAACTAAGCTTTAGTCTTATGTTTCTCCTTTTTGTAAAATGGCAGATGGCCCACTATGGTTCTCAGCCCTTCAATTGTTCCAAAGGAAAAGTCGCCGATGCATATAAAATGCATATAAATGGAGCAAAAAAAAAATTATTCATGCAATGCATATACATGCCACGCAAGCAGAATGGCCCTACCCATTCATACCCCAAACGACACGTGTATTCACTTAATGGTATCAACATCAATAAATTTCTGCGTATAAATGCTTACTCGCTTAAAAAGTTAGAAAGCATGGTTGCAATTATTTACCTTATTGCCGGATAGCGTGACCCAAATTTCTTTTCACGGCATAAAATTTGTGACATATTGTAGTCATGTGATCCAAAATCGTTTCGCAAATGTTCAGATATGGGAAGAGAAGGGAAACGTAGGCTTTTGCCTTACAACCACGCAGATACAGAATACAACATTTGGATTTGAAATATAAATGTAAATAGGAACTGAAATAGTGGCACACTACGGGAAATATCCTGTCCGCTCAAAGATAAAACATAGAAGAAAAAACTCTGGCAGAGGTTTCCCATTATAAGTATTTGGGCTGTGACGTAAATGTAGACAGAGATAATGATGCAGAATATAAAATTAATAACTTCCAATAAAACTGTGAAACAATAAACAAAACTCTGAAAGGTAAGTTTTATTATATGGAAGTGAATCCTAGATCCTAAAGCAGAGAGATAAAAGTAAGATACAAAGTGTGAAATGTTCTACAAGAAGAGACCTAATAAAAATGTAGATACGCGTGAAGGATTAAACATATTTGATTTAAATAAAAAGTTCGAAGAAAATAAAATATAATGGAAAGGAACACAGGGAAAGAATGAAAGAGGACAAAATATCCAAGATTGTGTGTAGTTACAAACCTCAAGGAAAAGGAGATATGGATGATGGAGTGAGGGTGGAACAGGCTATGCACCTAATCCCTGGACTGCAGAAGAAGAACGTGGCTGGAGAACACCACTGCGGCTAACGCTAGGCCTGTTGCGCCTATTTAATCTCTGAGAGGAACACAAAGTGAGAGAGGGGGAGGGCAGCTGTATTTTATAGCGGCAGGCGCAGAACAGGCCCTAACGTTTCCAGATTAAACATTCCCTGGCTCCTCTGTTCGATGACTTAATAGATAGGTTCGTGCAGAAACTTCCATGCCAGGAAAGGGATAGTTCTCTCCGCAAACCACCGTCTACCGCGCCCAACCATGCAATCCTTCCAAGATGAAAAGGTAAGGAAACCAGCGAGAGAAAAGATAGGATTAAAGCCATTTCAACGTCGCATATTATAAAGACTATTCCACTCATACGTGACTCGGTTGAAATCAACCAACATGTGCATAACGATTTCAAATTTCAAGACAACCTTCATTTGCGAAAAATTTATCAAATTTCATTATTGCCTCCTCTGAATGTTAATTATCGTCTCCTCTGCTTTTCTTATGTTAGAGAATCTAGCTGTCCTATAGATGCGCAACAGCTTACGTAATTTGACCCAACGGAGCCGCTAGGTTTAAAGTAAAAAATGGCTAACTCTCGCCTTGATGAAGCATTTAATGCTGAAACAGACGAAATAATTCGAAGAAGGAAGCCGCAGAACATAGGATACAACAGAAAATACGTTTGGAATCAGTTTGACAAAACTGCGTGTCCAAGCAGGAAAACAGGTCAGTGGTATTCAATCTTGTAAGTCGTGCAATGGACGCTGATGTATATCCTATAAATTGTTAGTAATTACAATACAGTACTGAAACAACTTTTCATAGTCTATATCCTTTAATTCGTGAAATAGTCTTAATAAATGCAAGTTGTGATAGTCAAATTCTCTAGATAAACTGACAATCACTTGTGGCACTACTTATGATAACAGGAGTTTAAAAAATCGTACAGCGAAAGTTAATCACCAGCAAATAGAAACATAACAATAATCAAACTACTTCAAGAAACTGGCAATATCAATCGTCTGGGCCCTACCTTATCAATTGCCCACAGACCTGGAAGGAAAAACAAAACGTTAACAAGCTCAACCTCTTTGTAACCCGGGAAATGAACTCGGAACCTCTCGAATGTGAGTCGTAAATGCTACGCCCGAGCAATCATTCCTTCGCCTGTTTCCCTTGCCTCACTTAACGAACACTTAAACAGTTTCTAGTTGAGAGCTAGGAGCAAGAAGAGAGTTGCTTGATGACTCACAAACTATTTCACTGACATAGTTCCAGAAACTGCAGGTTTGTATTTCAAAGCTAAATGAGCATGGGTTCTCCTACAAACTACATTAATATTACAAAACTTGTACCTACAGTTGTTAACCACGATCTTCAATTGCAAACATTCATAGTTAATTAATCTTGCTTGTGCTTTCACAAATTTTGGACCTTAGTTGCTTCATCTCACTGTTTCCATCACTTAAGGAAAGTCCGCGTATTAATTCTGAGAACAACTTCTTGCCGATCCTGGGAAGTTCGGCGCCACATCTACAAATCTTTTTTCTTACCAAGAGAAATAGGAGAATTGTAACACAACTTTCAGCCTACTTTCTATTTCCGTTATTTTATTTCCTTATCCCAGTTTCCTTCTCGAGAAATGTAGCTTTTTGTGGATTTATACACATTTGTGTACCTGAATAATAGTTAATGATCATCGTAGTGTAGATCAAGTCTGCTATATATTATTTTGCTATATCAAACAAGGTATAAACAACCATTTTAAATTCACTTATTATGCTTTCCATTCTGTTAATACATTCAAATGTTTAATTACATTTTAGTAGGCCGATCCTTTTGGGAAACCCTACCTAGGGCGGCTATCATCATGATTATCTCTCTCTCTAAATAAACCACTCACACTGTGAGATTTAATTACATTCGTACTTCCTGTCCTCGGCACTGTGTGCTTAAAATCTAGTTCACATACTACCTCATGATATTTTCTCTTTTAATGTATATTATTTTGTTCAGTATAATGGCTTACAAACATACCCAGCTTGCATCTTCGATTTGTAAGTTCCCCAATTATATCGACCCTGAGTATATAATCTTAACTTCCCAATATGGGGGACTAAAGTATCCCTTCAGTTGGAAGAAAATATAAACATCCTGCTCTCACAAGCTACATGAGCCCACAAAATAAAAAAATGGGGAACTACTCCACTGCCATGTACTTGATTAAGCATTTTTTTCGCTCCGTAGCCTGCTAGTCTATACGAGCGCTCTGATACCTGCAGATGGCTATTAAACTGTATAGTCAATTAGTCATAGTAAATCCGCAAACTTATACAATCTTCTAGTTCTGTTATGGTGTTGGGAAGTAATATATCAACAGTTTTGCATTCACAATGGGTGAAACAAGCTCAGTGTGAAAAGCAATGCAAGTTACAGTGTGCCACAACACGTTGCGGAATTTAAGGGTATTGTCAGTTGTATTGTCCTGTATTGTAAGTGGTAACAAACATACCATGTCAATTCTTCATGAAATCATCAATCTTTCGGGATGGAAAATTTAAGGGAGCATGTGGTCGTATACTGTAACTCAGTACTTGGTAATCGCCTCCACGAAAAATGTCTGGTGAGTACCCCATACATTTATATTAACTCAGCCATTCAGACATTAAAAAAAAAAAATATTTTTACACATATTTTTGAAATTGTCAGCACATAAAAGATATTTCCAAGCTTTTAGCACCTAAAAATCCGAGCTCTATCCATGACTATCAGTATAATTGTGTAGCATTTTCCATGATGCTAATGATCATATGTTCCAAAATGGTACTCGGATAAAAATACCTTTCGCATGTGTATTACAAAGCTTAGTAACGTCATGAAACCTGCTTGGCCGGGAGATTTCGGGTGAGTGTTGTAATTTGGCGCTTAGGAAGCAGGGACGGTTAGGAAGCCACTCAATACCTGCTTACTTACAGTTGTATTATTACGCAACCATTCAGAGCATTCCTTTTGGAACTGATTATAAAAATACACCAGGAGCCTATTATTGTAACCTTTGAGGATTTGTTTTTGAACTGCATAAAAGGACTTATAGTTATTTTGTGGGACAACTGCATTATCGTAATCGATCCAAAGCATCATTCCTATCTTAAATAAATACCCACATTATGGTTTTACCTACTTGCGACATCTAGGCCAAATATTCTAGACTTGCACAGCGGTATCAAAACACGGAATAAGCTGCCTTATTTCTCTGTGTTTGTCTTGTATAGAAACATCCTAGCGCGTCCTTTGCAAACACTGTTGCATTTGTTTCTCCCGTGTGCTTTGTCTGTTTTTCTAACCCATTCCCTCCAGGGTTCTGCGATGCCTTTTTATACTTTTTTCGTTCTGCTTTTGTTCTTTGTTCAGATCGAAGTGGCAGTTGTAGAGAGGATCTGCAACTCGTCATATATACCAACTTGACGGACGCTGTAAGGATACTGATATTCCAGAGGCAATGGATCAGCCAGCCGTTTCAAATCACTTTCTTTTACGCTACATGAGACTACGGGCTTATGCCTAAGAAATTACGATTCTTCAAAATAATGACAAGCGTCTCATAGCATTTCTCTTTCCATTATAAATCCACAGTGGTGATGGCTCGATATAAACAAAACCATATCGCCTTATCCTTTTCAGCACCTAGGTTTAATATCAAACAGTTGTGTTGAGATACCTTACATTAATGTTTCAAGTGCAGTGATGGAATGGTCATTTAGAATTTTAGATATTGGTGTCGAATGAATCATTGAAGCCTATTCGTTTAAAACAAAGCAGAAATAACTACAAAAGTACTTCATTTAATAAGGCTTATACTCGATTGTCATAATGTAGCCCTTATATGCCGCTGTAATGAATCTCGTTGTATTCACCTCTTTATAACGATACTGCTATCCACCAATCAAAGGTGCACCTGTTTATAACGATAGTGCACAAATCAAAATATAGTATGTAGCAATCAATATTTTGCCATCTGCGCAGTTTCCCATGCCACAGAAAGCGAAACTACGAATCTCGTATGTTCAGTCGAATAAACAACTTGTGTATGACATAAAACTACTGTGTTTATCTAATAATAATTATTATTTTTTAAAAAATTATTTTGCTGTTTAACAACGCTGTCAATTGCCTTGATCACATCAGCGTCACCGGTGTGCTGGAATTTTGTCCCGCAGGAGTTCTTTTACATACCAGTAAGTCTACTGACATGGAGCTGTCGTTTTTAAGCACACTTAAAAACCATCTGTCTGGGCCGGATTTGAACCAGCGACCTTGGGATCAGTAGGCCAGCGTCTAACAATCTGAGCCACCCAGACCGGCAATAATTAGTGTTAATATTGTAGATAACATTCTAATAAATTCCTTCCTTTTTGAAAGTCTACTTTCTTAAAGGTTATACGAGGCTCACTCCAAAAGAAATAGTGTGCATTACTTTTGGAGTGAGCCTCGTAGCATTATAGTCTTATCATTGTGTCAAGGCCAACAAAAAGTTGAAGGCGCAAGTATCAATTCTCGTTTATACATTCGAATAACAAATACTTGCTGCATGATTCAAATGTTGGACACCAGTGACAATTACATGCAGACTAGAATATTAAACAAATCTTACAAATGTTTTAAACTAAGTTGTGGTCGAGCATAAATAGTGGTATAAAATTTGAGTGTAATGGCAATTAAGATGCTCGTATGAATATCATGAAAATCACATCGCAATTGCTGCTATTATTCTCTCCTTTCATTATATACTAACATAGAATTAGCCGATTCTTAGATTATGCGTGCTGTCTAAAAATGTATGAATGTTCTAAAAATATCAAATATTTAGATAAAAAAATACATTAAATACTTAACATTGTAATAAAACAGTCACGAAGCTTAAAATATGCCGTATTTTTACAGTAAATATATGTGCATCTGATTATCACTTAAAAAGCGTTACAGCGTGTTAATTTCAAGCACGGAAAATTACTCACGAGTATGTTGCTTTCAATGTGTATAATAAGAAAAAGAAAGTTATTCAAAGCAGTGTAACCAGCATGCATTACTGATACAATATAACAATATAACATTATCTTAGATAGAAAAATGCATTTCGAATGCAAAAGTCCAGGGTCCCATTCCTGTCCATCTTGTACTTCATTCGGACATAGAAGAACCAAGTCGGTCTGGGTGGCTCAGTTGGTTACACTATGGCCTACTGATCACAAGGTCGCGGGTTCAAATCCGGCCCAGTGTGCTTAAAAACGACAGCTCCATGTTAGTGGATTTACTGGCATGTAAAAGAACTCCTGCGGGATGACATTCCGGCACACCGGCGACGCTGAGGTGATCCTGGCAATTGACAGCGTCGTTAAATAACACAATAATTTAATTTAATTTCGAAGAACTAAATCTAACTTGTTGACAACTGAATAAGCAAGTGAATCAACCTCACACCCTTCAGCAGCCGGTCACCTCTCATGTGTTTACACCCTGTTATCGCTGACGCTGTGCACCTCATATACTAAGAACTAGGCTCGCGGTGCAACAGTCCCTTCCTGGTCAAGCCTACCGCCCGACCGCTGTCTTCCACATCTGCCGACCGCAGGCGTCATCGGTGGGTTGCAGTACTAGAAGGTGGCACGGTCAGCGCTCCAGTATGTGGTGTATGTGGCCTCGCCAGGGATCGCTACTTCTCTATCAAGTAGTTCGTCAGTTGACTCCTCAAGGACCTAACGAGTTTAAGTGCAGCGGGAGAATATCCCTACATCGGTACCGGGAATCGAACCTGGGTCTCCCGCTTGAGCAGCAGCGCTACTCCTTACTAATGAGATACCTTGTATACTATGCGAATATAAAAGGTTATTATTTCGTACATGTTACATTAATTGTGACAACGGTTTTCTAAAAATGATTGTGAACTAAGTAACAAACTTAATTATATGCAACGTGCGAAAATAGTACTCAGCTGCATGCATCACAAGTCGTTTTGGGTTTCAACGAATTCAGGCAACTATGTTGCTCATCTCTGTTGTGTGAGAGTAGCCTCACATTTAAGAGGTCCAGCATTTGAATCTTGGTTGGGGTGAATCACTTGAATAATATGCTTTCTGAGTTTTTCCCTTATCCTTTCATTCATTCATTCATTGTCCGACGTGACCTAATTGATTAAAGGAGTTTAACTTTAAAAACTCATGCATTTCATGTCTTGTGAATAATAACCAAAGTCTTCTCTATACAATATCGTTTTTCCCTTATGTATCCTACAAGATACTACTATTCACACAAAAACTTGTTTTTGTATACAACTTCTAAACTTGATAAATGTTCACATAAATGATTACAATACATTTTTAGCGGTATAAAGGAGCATATGTGAGGCTGACATGACAGTCAGTCGTTTTATGTACCTAGATCACCTCGATATTAGAATTATTTATTCCAATTCTTCCTATACCTATTATGCGTAGCGGTAGAGATTATGTATACGCTTTTAATATTTATTAATTTACCTAAAGGAAAAAATACTGTTGTACGAGGTGCATTCAAGTTATAACCCGTCCGATTTTTTTCTCATTGGCTAATCCCACGAAGACTATGACGCTTGTGTCACTTCTCGACATAATCTCCCTGCAGCAGTACGTACACATTTTCACAATGTCGACGCCATGATTCCATGGCAGCTGTGCACGCTTCTATAGGAGTCTGTTTTGACACTTTGGTGGCGGTGAATCTCAGTGTTTCCATTAAACAAACTGACGCTTCGTTTCAGAATTGAAAAACGGCATCCATGTTTCATCCATTGTTACAAACGATAAAAAGAAAGTCTCATTCATGCCGTCATCACGATTTAATATTGCCTGGCAACTTGCTAAGCACGCAGTCTTGTAGTTTAAATTAAATTATTTTGTTGTTTAAGGACGCTATCAATTGCCAAAATCACATCATCGACGCCGGTGTGCTAAAATTTTATCCCGCAGGAGTTTTTTTTTTTTTTTTACATGCCAGTAAATCTACTGAAATGGAGCTGTCGTTTTTAAGCACACCTAAAAACCATTGGTTTAGGCTGGATTTGATCCCGCAACCTTGGAATCAATAGACCAGCGTCTAACCGCAGCCTTGTGGTCGTCCATTAGCATACGGGAACCCATCTGGAGGACACTTTTCGCATTTTCAGGTTTCTTGCAGGAGTGTGTACACATATCCCATGGAAATGCAAACTTTGGAGGTGGTGTGTTCTCTACTCATTCTGGATCCTCCAAAACAATTTCCTGCATTCGCTCGATCATGTTGAAAGACCAGCTTGTGCGAGGCCGAGATTTCCTTGGTTTGTTGTCACATGACGATCTGCCTTCACTGAACTGTCACACCCCGAACGCACATCAGCAACACCATCAAATGTCTCATTCAACTGATGATGAATTTCAATCGCCGTTATATCACGCAAATGAAGAAAAATTATTACAAGGTGTTGCAATTCTGTGTGCTGCATAGTGTTACCGTCTCTCATACGTTGACCGCATGGTTTTATGTCTTCAGTCCCAAGAAAAAAGGAACTGCTATCACTTGAATGCACGTCGTATAAATTTATATCCTGCATGCTAAGATATTTGCGTGATGGAAATGTATAACCTCTGCAATTGCGACAAAGGTAAGCTACAGTTTTAGTATGCCACAAGCACTTTTAATTGCACACAAAAACCTGTCTTTTATTGCACCTGGTTGAAATCAATGCAACCTAAGCTTTATTCCTTAACCTGAACGATGAAAATGGAGCTCAAAACTTGAGAAACACGCACTAATATGAGTACTAATTTCCTGAATTTACACACACACGCGCGCGCGCGCACGCACGCACACGCACATTTTTCTAAAGCTGCTTTTTTGGATTATGGGAGCCTCAGAACATATATTTCCGGTGAAATCTCGACATCGAATTTTTGGGTCGAATACAATACTTGCCCTACTTACTATATATAGTCGGTCTGGGTGGCTCAGTTGGTTAGACGCTGGCCTACGGATCCCAAGGTCGCGGGTTCAAACCCGGCCCAGGCCGATGGTTTTTAAGTGTGCTTAAAAACGACAGCTACATGTCAGTAGATTTACTGGCATGTAAAAGAACTCCTGCGGGACAAAATTCCGGCACACCGGCGACGCTGATGTGATCCTCGCAATTGACAGCGTCGTTAAATTACAAAATAATTTAATTTAAAAACCTACTTACTATACGTAGTAGAGAAAGTAAAAATTGCAATTTCTGAGAAGTTTTACTTATGTCTACCCCAAAAGTAAACCATATATCCTTAGAAATTGAAATGGCATCGCTCCAATGCTTGTTAACTGCGCTAGTTAATTTAGATATAGAATTTAAAATGCTCCATATACCACTAAAGTAAGTCATAAGGGACAAAAGGACAGAAGGACACTTCTGGTCTGGAGTTCTAGACGCCATACTTAACACCCACCTCTCTGCTCAAGTTACAATTCTCTTTCTTCCCGCACAACTTTTCCTTCTTTACAAGTTGAACGTTAGGAAAATGTACTTGGCGTCGAAACTTTAGCTTAATGTTGTTGGCGTGACAACCTTTTTGTACTGATATGTGCGTCAAGTTTAACGTATCTAGTATCAGTTCTCGTGTGTAGCTAGACTTGGACTACATGCAACGAGAAAACCTCTATAGAAAACCTGGTCACCTTCACGCTAATTAAAAACGTGACCTGGTTAATGCCACAATTAGCGATCCTCTTACGTTAAAGGTTCAGAACTTACCCATTCTGCCTCATTCATACGCTTCCTCCAAATGACGTAGGCGCGGTTTCTTTTTCAAAAGAGGTCACAAATAGAAAACATGGTCTGTGTTCTCCGTCACTATAACAGCTGTAATGAATACTCAAGCATATGTATCCCTCTTCGTGTTGATTGGTTTGATACCGAGGCAGCGTTGTCGCTCGATAGTTCCTATTCAGACCCAGACGGTAACAAATGTCACACTTTAAAGAGTTGTGCTTGCAACATTATAGCAGACATAAAATTTAATGGCGTCTGATAACTGACCACTTTATGATCAGATTATTCGCTTTCCAGTTACACAAATAAATTTTATGGTAGCAAATGGTATTTATATCATCGGCTTTACAGCGTGATTTCACAGCCTGTTTAACTATACAACACAGCAAGGCATGGCAAGGCTGTGATGGTATGTTATGTTTACCAGCTCCTTCTGCCACCCGCCATTAAAGTTGGTGTCTGCTGTAGTGCGAATTCAAGCATTTTTGGAGTGAAGAAACAATCAATATACATGAAACGAGACAAAAGGGCAAAGCTCATAATATGGTAACCCAGTAAAGTAAACATGAGGAAGTTACTATCGAGTTTATGTTCAAATGGTAGCCTAAGGCCTAAGCGATGGTCAAGAACACCTTTCTATTCTTTCAATTATACAGATTTCTACCACCAGCCTTGATGCACACAAGTCCCGCTCCCTCTAAACGCCAGTTCTCTTGTGACATGTTAATAACCTTACTCTTACTCGCAGTGTGTGTGTGTGTGTTTGTGTGTGTGTGTGTGTGTGTGTGTGTGTGTGTGTGTGTGTGAGAGAGAGAGAGAGAGAGAGAGAGAACAATAACTCCAGAAAGTATTCCTTGCCGCTTTAAAAATTAATTATAGTAGTCAAATTAACACAGAAAAAATCCAACGTTTAATAAATAAAAATTTAAAACTGTATTACACATTAAGTGTTCCGGTGTTTTTCCGTATTTTCCATTTTATTACCCTTATAATAATTGAAAAATATTCGGGTATTTCAACTTTTTACTGTGTAATATTGACACTTTTTATTCATTTAGCGAGGGAATTTTATACATAATAGCTAGCAATATCATCTTTATATGTTTTAAACTAAGAGAGGAATGCATTCTGAAATCGCAGCAATTAGATATTAATGAATTTCGGCAAAAACGTTGACACTGTGACAGCATTTTCTCATCTGATCAAGAATAAAATCTTAATTTCAGGTATTATATTAAAAGAAATTGCTCTAATAAATGCACATCAGATAATGTTAACTATGCTGTGCGCAGAAACTGCAATCACTACCACCACGAAGGTTTACAGTTTACATCATCTCCAAAATGTACGTCAGACAGCTAGAGGGTTTCATCCTTTCTCTCCTCTTCCCGAGGTTTGAGTGACAGCAGCGGGCTATCATTGAATCCAAATTTTTCTTTCTTGATTGAGATCACGAACTGCAAAGCTTTATTTTACGTTATCCATAAACGTTCTCAGTAAAGGAATGTTCATTACTACAGAAGCTTTCATTTCACTGAGTACTAAACTTGTTATTGTGACGCCAAACGCCCGGGGTACAACAAAGGACGGCCAGGGTCGAGCTACCTCACACCACATATCAAGCCGGCGGGCAAACAAAGGCGCTCAAGGTCAAGCTCACGGCGAGGAAACACTGACAACAATCAAAGCAGCAAAACAAGAAGGGGATTTTCTAGATTGTTCCTGAATCTTCGGCTGCCGACAAGTTCCAGGAAGGCAAAATTCCAGAAAAATTTGACCAGGTATGTCATCGCCGGTATAAAAGCTTGCGAGACGCAAGTCAATTTTTTAGTTTTGAGTGTCTCAACTGATTGAGAGACAGAGAAAGTAAAGAAAAACAGTTGTGAGCTGGAATATCACGAAAGACTGTAGACTGTCTTAACGTCAGTAAGAGAGAACTGTATTTCTGTGCATTCCGTTTTAGAAAAAAATAAAGTGAAAAAATATGATGTGTTGCACTCACATAACTTCCTTCACTCTTGTACTAGCCATTCTAACAAACACCTATTACTTTATCTTCTTCGTGTTAGTTGAAATAAAACGTTTTAGAAATTATGTACGTTATTGTTTATTTTCTTGTAGGTACAAGAGGAATATGAGAACACAGTAGGCTTTGAGCGATAGCCAAATATTTTAAAGCTTTGATATTCCGTTCTCTTTACACGGCTTAGATATAAAAATGGATAACGATCTTGCATTTGACGAAAGTTTTAAGTTTTCCAAAACTCATACATAAAAGGAGTATCTCCGAAATGGTTCACTCTGCAAAAAGTTTATTTGGACATAAATTGTGTGTTTTGGCAAGATGCACATTTTTTGCACACTAAGATTTGATCTATCTCTTAAGGTTTACCAGTTATGAAAAAGTTAACCATAGTATACAGGACTATATAGGCTATAGCCTGAAAATTCAAAATATGCATTTCATTTGCCATAAAAATATCACAATATACGGCATTTTAATAAAAATTGAAATAAAACGTTTTAGAAATTATGTACGTTATTGTTTATTTTCTTGTAGGTACAAGAGGAATATGAGAACACAGTAGGCTTTGAGCGATAGCCAAATATTTTAAAGCTTTGATATTCCGTTCTCTTTACACGGCTTAGATATAAAAATGGATAACGATCTTGCATTTGACGAAAGTTTTAAGTTTTCCAAAACTCATACATAAAAGGAGTATCTCCGAAATGGTTCACTCTGCAAAAAGTTTATTTGGACATAAATTGTGTGTTTTGGCAAGATGCACATTTTTTGCACACTAAGATTTGATCTATCTCTTAAGGTTTACCAGTTATGAAAAAGTTAACCATAGTATACAGGACTATATAGGCTATAGCCTGAAAATTCAAAATATGCATTTCATTTGCCATAAAAATATCACAATATACGGCATTTTAATAAAAATTGTTCGAGTATTTTCGAGAAAATCAAAATTTTCTAAAAATGTTCCATGTAAAGGGTAGTTTAGGGTAAAGGAATTTTCTTCAAAATCTTCGTGTCGCATCCTTAAAAGACATTAAACTTAAATACCAAATTTGGTTTTTAACCGACTTTTCGTTTTTGAGTTACGCACAGACTGACAGACACACAGAGTGATACACAAGCACGCACGAGCGCACACACAAACGTGTGTGTGCCTTCATCGTCTCCGACCAGGCCACAAGGGGTTCAATACCGGCCCCCGCAGCAAGGCAGATGACCTCAAACCACCCATATACCGAGAACAGCAGTTACAGTGCACAAAGTCCTCCTAAGGGAGCGCCGCCAACGCCCATCGCCAAAACTGCAATCCTGAAAAGACCGAATGGAATGAAGGATGGTAATGGAGGAACGGGAAATTCTGGTGGATGTATTTTTCCAGCAATTGCCTGAGACCCCGGAAAAAGCCGAAAAAAAGCCCATGCGAGTCGCACACGTTAATGCGGTACCATGTACTCTATTGTCATCCAAGAAATCGAAATTGTGAATTCACAGGAAATGCCTATCTTGAAATCCCCTGAACCCAAAAATGCAATTTTAGGAAACGGTTAGTAGTTTGATACTTTGCCTAGGTAAGTATCAAACTTGGTATTTACGTTCAGCACCAAATATTTGGACCAAAATATATAACAAAATACCCCATTCCAAGCTATCCTTTACGTACAAAAATATTTCTATGGTTTTATTTTCTTAAAAATGGTTCTAACAATCTTTTTTAAAGTACCCTATGTTTACAATAGTTATTCAGCTCATACAATTTAAACATTGAATTTTCTGCTGCTTGTCTTTGAAGCCCTCCTCCTCTTCCTCCTCCTGCATAAATGCTCACTACACAGAAAAGTAGGTCAGTTTAAGGCACACAATGTATCAAGTTAATTGTTTCCAGTGTGTTAAATCACTGTAATTCTGTGTTCTGGAATAATATACACCCCACAGTTTACAGATTTCAGTATCGGTTCTCTATCACCCACCTCCTTGCATCTACAACGAAATAGGTAATTAAATCATTTCTGCAAATGTTACTCTCTATTATGTAGCATGAATGTAGCATGGATTATATAGAACAAGAAGCTTTCACACAAGTAGTTCCTTGAATATAGTTAAAAATAAAATATTGTGGGAACAGAAAGAGATGTGAATGTATTAATGTAACGCTATATTTTCATGTCGTGTTCCGGTTAAATTATTCTTTTACCTTTAACCTTCGTATTAATTTATTATCTAAACATTAATTATTCTAGTAACCTAAACGAAAATGTAGAAAATAGATTAACCAAATTAACACAAAATTTCTTTTCAAAATTAGCAAGTTTAAAGGCAATCAATGTAACCATTGGTCTCCTCGCAAAAAAGAAGCCGTAGATAAAGCACTTTTTTAAATTTTTCCGTTGCTTCCCCGCTTTATTTTACTGAATTTTCCTGTTGTGCGTTTTTTCACACATACACAATAGATACAAACGCACATGCTAAAGGCGGGAGTCGAACCCGCGATCTCCTGCAAGGCAGAGGTCCAAAGATGCGCTCCGGCGACCACGGCTAGAGGCCCGGCTTATAGTGGCATTTAAAATATCATAAGACGTAATTTATACAACGAGAGACAGGAGGAAGGAGGAAGAGAGAGAGAGAGAGTGAAAGACGATGAAGAGACGAAAAGAGGTAGTGAGAAGCGTGACAGATGAGGAAAAAAGAGTCTGAAGAAAGAGAAATTGAGGGTGAGAGACGGGGAGGGAAGCAGGAAGGGAAAGAAAAGGCTTACACAGCCAATGCAACAACGCGAGTAAAGCTGATTCTGTCACTTAAAAAATGTAATAAAGAAATAAAAACCTACAACACTATTTTTTCTGTTTTCCCCATTGTTCCCATAAAATCTAAATTACTTTCTGAAAAGAATAAACGATGTCAAAACTAAAGCATAGAGAGTACTGTGTGCCCAAGACAAGAAGGCAAGTCTTAGGAATGTGTAGCGTAATCATTTTGTGCTTCCCGCACGGTGTTTATGCCTAGTTTCCGAGTATGACAAGGATGCTAGGTTCGTTTAAAATACACAATGTTGTCACATAACACACCGATAGCTAGAAATATGCACTCTCATACACTCATTTCCTAGTAAACAGGTCTGCTATCGGAGTAGATACACAGTTCAAGCCCCCTCTGCCCTTCATTCCCCTCTAGCCTTCTTGTCGTGGGCATACAGTATGTATATCTTTCAACTAATTTAAAATGTATGAGTATATAAAATGAAAAAAAAAAGAAAAAGAAAGAAACAATAGACGATCACAAACACTTGCTTGATTTATTTTGTATTTTCTTTTATTTTTTTATTTTTATTATCTTTTTTCATATTATTTTATTTAATATTATACTATTTTATATTATGTTATTTTATAATATTTAGTATGATTTTATATTATTTTGATTATTTTGTATTATTTTATATTATTTAATTTTATTCAATTTTAATCTGTTTACTCTATTTTATTTTTATGGAACCAAGGACTAAGCTTTAAATGCTAAGCATGTAATTCTTAATCAATGATAAGACACTCCACTGACAGGGATAAATGATTGTATTCGTAACATAATTTTACACACTGCATTTGTGATAGGGAGCCAGGAGTCACTTCAGCGAGGTAAAATAATTAAGTAGCGGGCAATAAAAAAGAAAATGAAAAAGGCAAAGAAAATATAGATCATAAAATGTGAAGGAGAGGCCATAAGGGGAAAAATAAATTATGAACAGCTATAAGAACGGACGGTTATAGCACTGTCTTCCATTTTGTTTCATGGTCTGGGGCAACAAGTGACAGTCTACAACCACGTCATGGTTGCGTGGAAACCAACAAGTGCTGCTCGTGATGTTATCGCTGGTGAGCTTAGCCCCCCAGGGGCGACCACTTGGTTATCGACCCAGGCACTTGACGTAGTTCACAGTGCCTTACTCCATCTTACCACGGGCTTCAAATTGCTAACAGCATGTGCATTCTTTGGTGCAAATTGTTCAATGTTTATCTACACTTCGTGTCCTGAATATTTAGCAAACTGTTCTGCACCAGACTGGCCATGCTTTTTAGCAATGGTGACATATTTATTTTTTAAACACAGCTGTTCATGCTAAAGACGTATAATTCAAATAAAATTTAAACTAAACGTAATTTAGATCACGCACTAGTGTTCTGAAAAGAACTTAACAAATTATGCAAAAGAAAGTTGATTCTGAGATAACTGCAACATTAAAGTTCTTACCTAATCCAGGAAACATGCATATAAAAAAAACTGAAAGCAGTAATTATGCCAAAGACCAACTGTATGAGTCCGTGTTGCTAAACCTTATAATTAGTCTTAATTATACACATGAACAAACACGCATTATTTGGCAAAAGAAAACTGTGTACACTTATTTATTTATGCCAACAAACTTACTGTTGGTGTTTTTAAACACACAAGCTGTGTGTGGGCAAAGTTTAAGAGGTAGAACTGGAACTTAAAAATTCAATGCCACAACTGGGATTTGAACCACAGACCTTTCGCTTACCAGGCGGCTGCTCTAACCATTGAGCTATTGTGACAAACTGCCATAATGGCATTAAATTCTCAAACCAGTTCGTATTTCTCCTGGTAAACCACAAAGACAGTCTCACATCAGAGACAAATTACCCCAATGGTGACTTACTATTGTAAGTACTTTATGTCCCAGGATTAAATAACCTTCAGATGGTAATTATTATTTATTTATGCCAACAAACTTACTGTTGGTGTTTTTAAAACACGCCGTGTGTGTGAGACTGTGTGTTTACTTTTCACGCATGCAGTGACGTCCTAGTTTACGTACACATTTCTACATTATTCCTATATGAATGTAACTGAGCAGTGCCCTTAAACGCCAAATTGGCTTCCCACATACCCACAATTATTCCTTCCCGAAGCACCTCCACAATATTTGCATAGATCGCGTCAGCTTTTTTTTTTTTTAAACTTCCTCTACTTCTCTAGCAAGTAGGGTAAGTATTGTACAGGCACCCAAAATTCGATTTCAAGATTTCATATGCTTTGAGGTCACCTGAATCCAAGAAAGCATTTTTAGAAAAGGTCCGTGTATGTGTGTGTGTGTGTGTGTGTGTGTGTGTGTGTGTGTGTGTGTGTGTGTGTGTCTATCTGTCTGTCTGTGAACACCATAACTCAAAAACGAAAAGTCAGTTAAAAACCAAAGTTTGTATCTTATTTTCTCAAAAACGGCTCTAATGATTTTGAATAAAATACCATATGTTTAACATATATTTATATAAAAATCATTTCAAACACTCCTTGTTATTTTTGTGACTTTTGGAACACTTATACTTTTCTGAAATAAAAGGTCGTTATTTACTTTTTTATCTCTTAGCCACTCAAAGAGAACGGAATTTCAAAGCCTTCATATAGAGACCAACTTTAAAAGATTTGACTATTACTTAAAGCTTATGTTCCCTTGTACCTAGAATAAAAATCACTATCCAGCGACCTAACTGGTTCTTTAATGATCTCAGGATCTTATGCAGGTGAAGGCTATTTATGAGAGTGAATACTTTCACCAAATTGTATTTGAGACGGGAACTTCCATGTATCTATAACTATAATTATGAGACCGGAACGTAATATAAGACACATAGGTCTAAGTATAATTTTTGTATGATGAAACTTGTAAAGTTAAGTTGCCTCTTGAACATAGATGAATTTGGGTGCATTTCTGAATGGTACAATCGACAGAGGACCAACATCTTTTGTCATTTTTCGCTAAGGGACGGCTTGACATTAAAAGTCCGAGGACTTAGCCGGGTAAAATATACCCTCCCATAACGGGAGCGAGAGAAAGCAGCGTGAGTGAAACAGTATAAATACTCTAAATTCAGTAGGGCCGGAGTCTGTCGTGTTGTTGCTACCAAGGGTGAATCGTGACCAAGTTTCGCGCCAAAAACATCGCAGTGTCGAAAGTGACCGAGATTAGCGTAAGGATGATGTAAATAACTGGGGTGATACGATATGGTTCAAACACAATAACAGAAACTCGCCCAGGTCTGTTCTTCGAGGCATTTATTTGATGGAAAATAAATCAGGAAACGTCAGATTTTGTTATCTAACCTCGCGCCTGAGAAGACTTAAGTATCCGACTCATGCCTACTTAAATCCCAGTACCTAACCCCATATAAAATCAACGAAGCCGTCAGCAGCAGATGCTGTAATCTGGGAGTACCGGCAGCGATTCCAGGCAGCGATGTACAGCGCAGAGGTGGCTACTGCACCTGCTGAGCTACCGAGGCATCGATGGGGAGAATCCGGCACAAAACTGACGAATCCTAGTGCCGCGTTAAAAAATTTGGCGCCCAACTTGAGGCGTTACATATTTTATTCCCGAAATCAATAAATAAAACTAAGGAAACAGCTAGCAACTTCATTTGCCTTTCTATTACAATTGTTGAACTAAATCACTATATATCCCCGCTGTCTGTAGAAGTGATTGGACCTAACTCATTTCACTCGCGGTTGCTCCCGGGACGACTTACATTTTCACGAGCGCCAAGCTTGAGTTTGACGCGAAATAACTAGACTCTTCTAGTGGCGCTAACTTTCGCCCTAGATGCCCAATCTTCACGATGATTGGGTTTTTAAGTAGCGTTGTATCAAAACAAAATTGTTAATATTTCTATCAGTGACGCTTCTGCTGACATTTTGGGGAAAACAACTGTCCCTATGTCCTATTTCTATGACCGCTGGACTCTATCCTCATTATGTAAACTGGCATACCCCATTCCCTTCTTGTTAATGGACTCAAGGTTGTGTGGTTGTGGTCGTTGCTAACTCCTTCGTCTACTAATGATTACATGATTGCATCTGTTTTGCTATATTTTCTGTACAAGTTATCCACAGTCTTTTCACATATTGTTATTTACTGCCATACCTATTTCTTACGATATTTTCTTATATTTATGCAGTATATTTTACGTGTCCTATATATGTCCCTCACAGAGTGCTGGTCAGTGTTCTGTTCTTGTTCTTCTTAATCGATGCTCTATGGTCGGTAAGAACTAACCTGGCACTTGACAGCTAGCTGATTTACTCAGCTGCGAATGAGGCTAGCCTATCTCGTCCAATCGACTAATCCTTACGCGATATGTTTGTAACACGATTGGGCGAGACAGAGCTAGCTTCGTTCGCCGTAAGTGGATCACGTAACTGTCAAGTGCCAGGTTAGCTCTCGCCAACTGTAGTTTTCAAATATTCAGCAGGTTTCTGCGGCTTTAAATCCTTAAGATCTTGCACAACCATCAACTCCAGCCAAGAGACTCATTTGTTGGCAGTTCATGCGTTATATCTTGTACGTCTTCACCATTTGGGTGTCCAAGTAAATAATGAAGAATCAGCATGCTATATTAAGTTCACTGTTCCGGCTTGACGTTTATAGGCTTAAAAATATTCTGAATGCAGAATACTTTATACCACATTAGTTTTCAGGCACCCTTCCACACACGTAATTAGTGTTTTAAAAATCCTCTCGTATTCTCTGAAAGAAAAAACTTCAACAGACTTCTTAACGCAATAATGATCAATTAAGCAATCAATTTCGTCTTCTATATCTTCACAATCTTCTAACAGCCACAATAACCATAGCATTTTTCTGTTATAATGCGCAACTCGTGTTTTAATCCATTTACAACTGGAGAGTTACTGCGAGAAGCCACGTTTTATCCCTTTGTACGAAAACACAATACGCAGCGCATTATGTGATGCGTTCAAAGTCGACGATTTAAGTTACACGAGAATATGTTTTGGATACCATGACTGCAAATAGTTTGGCACGTTGACAAGGCTTTGTTAGGTGGTTTCAAGTTGATCAGAGTATAAGAACACCTCTACATGTAAAACCAAACAGGAATATTATGAATTTAAAAGAGTATGTATTAGAATTCGAAATATTGCATGTGATTTGTGCGTAAGTGACATTAATGGCGCCAGCATTTCTGAGCTGCAAGAGGGGTGTATGTCTAATGTGCATTCATGATGCATTTCTAGATATGCAACACGCATGACGTTTACACGCCGTCGCAGGTAAAGAATACAATCGCTCCTTTTAAACTTGTAAGGTAAGATTTATGTTTCCATATCTTACCAGAAACAATGGACAGAGTTAAAAATTAAATCTGCGCCACTACAGGCCTTGTTGGCATTGACTTACAAAGCAGAGGTGGACGATGATTCAGCCTTACGGGGAGGTGATGTAGTCGGCACCATGCTACCTTCAACCGGGAAATGAACAGAAAAAATAGTACTTGAAATTTTATGCTGAGTACTTAACCCTTTTCCTAAAACATCTATAAGAGGCATATTTTCTTTTAGAGTAATAGTTTTCCTTTTCTCTGTAGGTATCGGAAGCTATGCTGGTACAGCAAATGTTGGCATTCAACGGGTAAGCAGTTCCAAACCAAAAGATATGACGGCAGCCGCACGCCTCAGAGGACGCTCAAGGTCAAGCTACCTCACACCACTACGTTGCGGCCGGTGAACAAGGACAACAAAAGTCAAGCCGGAACAAAGACCGATTCTAGATCGACTACCGGCTTGTTTGGAGAAGTTTCTAGAAAAATGTGTATTTTCAGAGAAGTCTAATTCTCGGCTATATTAGCGAGTTGCACGAACAGAGAAGCCAGTTTCAAAGTGTGTGTTGGGCCAGTGTTGAGAAAGTTTGAGTTTGCGTACTATCAGAGAAGGTTAATCGTCAGTTGTTTGAGTACAGTGAGCAGCATTCCTTACGATAAAACAGAACAGCTGTGCGCTTCAAGGTCACGACAAATTGTTAATTATGTTAACGATAAAACAGAGAACTATACGTTGTGATAAAATAACAAAAGTCCAGTACAATTATTTTTTCCTTCTCTCTTTAGGTTCCTTCTAGCTGAATGCACAAGATCTTCTAGTGAGGTTCACACAGTTTACAGTATTTCGTAATATTACAACTTAAAACTGTTTTCTTCTCACAACCTTAACTCACTCATTCCTGCCTTTCTTCGGACTTGGACGATACAATCACTGAACATCCATTAACTCCTTCGCTATCTTCCTTCACGACGCGCCGATACGCACGCAGATAGCACGCACGCACACACACACACACACACACACACACACACACACACACACACTAGCGCGCGCACACACGCACACGCACACACACATACCGAAACTAAAAGCTGAACTGACTCACTCCCGCCACCTCGCTTCCTTATATGGCGGCCACCGAACACTTCTGGAATGATTTAGAGAAACCCTTTTGGTTCTCCCACTCCGTTTGTTGTCACGTGTTCATGACAGTCGCACAAGTCAGCCTGACCTTGAGTGCCTTTAATACGCGTCGCGCCTGGTATGTGTTTTGAGGTAGCTTGGCCCCACTCTCCTTTGTTGTGCGCCGCCGCCAGCGTCACAATATTGTGATTCATTTTGAGAAGAGAAATAAAATGACAGAAAATGCAGCTGGACTTGTCATTTGTCGCAATATGTAGAAGCAATACTTCCTAGTTACAACCCGATATGGTACATTATCCCTCTGCATTTCATTATTATGTGCGCGTGAATATGAGGTTAAAAATTCCATGAACAGTGACCAACAGCTATTGAGAAAATGTAAAAAATGGGACATTAAGTTTCTAACTTTAACAATGATAAGATAAGGCATTCTGCACCACCTTAGAAGGTGGTATTGAATGCTAATATGACACAAACACTATCAATGTGAAAACTTCAAAGGCTATTAAAACGATACATTTTTAAACATATTTTATTTTAATAAAAATCATTAGAGTGGCTTCTGGAAAATTAAAAGTAATAAATATTTACTACAAAAAGAGTAGCTTTAGGTGAAAGAATGTCCTCACCTGGTATGCTTCGTCTGATTCAAAAGTTTCTGTTTATCTTTTCTTTTGTTTTCTTTCTTTTTTGAGGTTTGCTATTCAGAGAGATTAGCACACGCGCTTTTTGGAGTGTTAGGTGGGGTTCAAAAGGTAGATTTTCAGTTAAATTTTGGGCGGAATGTAATAAGTACTTCCTCTATCTATTCTACGTAGATAGCAGAGAGAAAAAAAAACTGTCAAGAATGGCCAAGTGTGTGTGCGTGCGTGCGTGTGTGTGTGTGTGTGTGTGTGCCGATCTCTAGTAACTATCTTTCCTTAACTCCGTCTCCCAGCATCTCATAGATGTCCACCTCCGCATAACGGAAATTATAAATTGCTTAGAAAATGGATGAAACTGCCTTCCTAAAGGAATGGTTCAATAAATGACTGCTCCACTAAATGCTTAACTTTTTGTTTTACACCAACAAGCAGTATTTCCTTATGAACTTGTATTCTCGGAGGTTTTAAGTGTGTTCTGAATTTTTAATGCCATACTTTCTACACAGATTTACAGACAATATATTTCACAAAACCTTAGCACCACAGGAAACTTTTCGAAGGGAAGTCATAAAGAAAAGTGGCTTTTAGCATATCTGTGATCAACTTTTGTAACGGTTGCTTTAATAACAGCCAGAAAAGTTTAAAAATGTAATTACTTGTGTACGAAAAATCCTCCCAATGGCAACTTTCTCAGCATCAAAGTGGGTAATGCACCATAAGGAACAAATGAAACGAATCTCCGAAAACACGAAAGAGAACAAGAGGGCGCAAAATGCAATAAGATGAGTGTTGCTCAGCACAGACGCGATTACCTTCTTTTCGTCCTTTTCTATCTTATTATTTCCTTCCCACCAGAAACTTAGAAAAGCGTTTTCTTTGCAGGCAACGACGCGAATGAAACAAGCGCGAGAAGAAAAGGTTACAAACTTAAGCACAAACGGAAATTGTGTAAAATGATAGTGAGATAAAAGAAAAATTAAAAGATGAAGGGAAAGAAGAAATAATAGGATAAAAATATAAAGGCAATGCTGTTCATCAATTGCTTCAGAGAAAACGGAACCAGAGTGCGCTTGCAAAAGCGTTAGTCCCGATTTGAGATGCAAATACACAAATAATCGCGTTACTTTCTCTAAGAAGTACTTATAGTAGATAAAATACGATGCTCCAACCAAAAATTCAATACCGAGATTCCACTAAGGATCACGAGTTTCCTAGATGACACTTAAACACTTCACTCCTCCGCTTTTTGTTTTGGCTTCCTATATTCCCTTTCCCTATTCTGGGTTCCCACATAGCCACTGCATGCGTCCACTTTATAGGATTCATTCGGAGCACGCGCCCCCCTCCCCCATTTCCATTCTGAACACATTGCTGATGTTGCTGCGTCTTTCAGACCCGTTATCCTGCGGACGTCCTCGCTCTTCATACGGTCTCTTCTTATGATGTTGAGTAGTTTTCGCTCCATTTTCCTCTGGCAAATTTCTAACATGGCTGTTCCTTTTTTAGTCAATAACCATACGTACACTGGTAATATACACATATCCATGACCTCCTTTTTGTTTTCATACTGATGTATTTGTCTAGTAAGATGAAGTTTGGAGTCCAGAACTGCTTACAGTCTTGTGTAATTCTTCTTTCGATTTCGCTCGAAATGTGGTTGGCAAGCGATACAGCTTGGCCTAAATAAACCTATTGATGGGGTTAGTCGATTTTGTGGTCTCCGATCTGGATTTGCTACTTCGTACTATTTGCCATTATCTTTGTTTTTGCAACATTTATTTGAAGTCCTTATTGCTAGCTAAAATTGCAGAGTTCGCTTAAGATTTCTTCTGCTTCCTCATACGAATCTGTTTTGAGTGCAACATCGTCTGCAAAGTGAAGGTTGAAATTAGCATGTAAATAACTCTTTACTCCGCATGTAGTCTTCAAACTGAGGAAACCAATGTTTTACAGAACTAGTTTTAAACTCAGAAAATACAACAACGGCAGCAATGGCCAGCATGATGAAGTTAACCGGGGTTTTTGCGGCAATTAATTTTTCCAAAATCTGCCTTCGGACAAAGTCAGAAAATTAAAAATTAGGACCCATGTGCCTTCCTCATTACGCGTTGGAAATTCTCTGCTCTGATAACAGCATATGACAAACTAATTAGTCTCCACACTGCCAGATGAATTATTTAAATTACGATTTTCCTATTCATATTATTTTTTACTTCTCCCTAATTCCCTTTTACACGTGTTGACAACAAATGGCCAGTAAATTTATTTATAATCCTAATCATGCTCCTATTCACGAATTAGCGCATAAATAAATTAACACACCTCTAATTAATTTTAATATATAGAAAGAAAAAAATAGTGTATGAATTTACATGCCCTGCCGTTTTTCAGTATTGTTCATTTTATTAGTTTCATATACTCCGATTTTCAAGCTGTTCGTATGTGGCGTTTATAAAGTTATTTTACATGCATTTAGTAAAGAATGTTTTTGGTGCAGTGTCTGAATTTTTGGTGAAGATGGACTTATATTTCACTGAGAGTAAAAGGTGTCTAAATCAGGAGTTATCCTCTTTTACATTAACTTCCATATTTATACCCCAGTTCTTATATCTTCACAAGTGTAATACTACTTCAGTTTAAATCACAGATCACTGACAATCTCAGGTATGAAAAGTTGAAAAGCTGTTACATTTAAAACTAATAAAATGAAAAATCTGGGAAAAGTCCAGAAACTGAAATATCGCTTTGTTACTTCTGCATATTAAAAACTAGTATTTTCAGTCCATTTGTTTTGCTCCTAGTATCCGTTTAAATTGGAGACGAATGCATTCTGGAGTTAGAACCCGCTGTAGACACCACAGCGAAGAGGAAACGCAAGCTCATGTTCTTGGCTATTGTCCATACGGTGAGCTTCTTCACAACAATCGCCATCATGAAGTTAGAACTGCAATAGCAGCTGCTTTGTCTGCAACAGACTACGAGGAATTCGAAGAGGTCCATTGCATTGCTACTGATGGGAGTACCAGAAGATCCGATATCATTACTATTGATAGAACCGAACAAGCAGGGTACATTGTTGACCCCACAGTACGATTCGAAGTGGATTTGAAACAACTAGCCTCAGTAGATCCTCGAGAAGAAAAAATATATATCCTTACCATACTATATCTCAAAGATAGTGTCGTGAGCATAATGATTGGCAATCGTGGAACAATCCCAGAACAGCTTCTGGATTTCTACCAGCAATTTTCTATCCACAAGCAGCTGCATATGGAAATTGGCTTCATGGCATTAAAAAGCTCAATACAAATTTTGAA
The DNA here is from genome assembly GCA_030765045.1 of Tenodera sinensis. Classification (NCBI taxonomy): domain Eukaryota; kingdom Metazoa; phylum Arthropoda; class Insecta; order Mantodea; family Mantidae; genus Tenodera; species Tenodera sinensis. The sequence continues at coordinate 147,192,044 of CM060966.1, forward strand.
GAATAATTTGTACGTCACCTGTTAAAGTGAATTCTATTCTTATTGTTAAAAATATTTATTTTCAATTATTAGTTTTTTACCCTGTTGTTTAACCATTTTACTTTCTCTACTGGAAAGTAGAGGAAGTATTGTATACCACCTTAAAATTCGAAGTCGAGATTTCACCAGAAATATATGCTTTGAGACACCCTCAATCAAAGAGTTGTGTGTGTGTGTGTGTGTGTGTGTGTGTGTGTGTGTGTGTGTGCGTGAGTGCGTGAGTGCGTGAGTGCGTGAGTGCGTGAGTGCGTGTGTGCGTGTGCGTGTGCGTGTGTGTGTGTCTGTCAGTCTGTACGTCAGTCTGTGGACAGCATAACTCAAAAACCAAAATTCGGTTAAAAACCGAAATTGGTATTTAAGTTTAATGTCTTTCAAGGATGCGACACGAAGATTTTGAAGAAAATTCCTCCGTCCTAAACTACCCTTTACATGGAAAATGTTTCGAAAATGTTGACCTTCTAGAAAATGGCTCTAACGATTTTGACTAAAATGCCATATCTTTGAGATATTTTTATGACAAATGAAATGTATATTCTTAATTTTCTAGCTATAGCCCATGTAGTCCTGTTTACTCTGGATGACTTTTGAATAACTTGTAAACCGTAAGAGATAGACAAAATCTTACTCTACAAAAAATGTAGATCTCGCTAAAACACACAATTTATGTCTGAATAAACTTTTTTGTAAAGTGAAGCATTTCGGAGATATTGTTTGTTACTTGTGTCTATTTCGGAAACAAAACTTTCGTGAAATGGAACATCGTTGTTCATTTTTTTATATATTAAACGAGCAAAGAGAACGGGATCTCAATGCTTTAAAAGAGTTGACTATCGCTCAAAGTCCACTGTTTTCCCATATTCCCCTTGCTCCTACAAGGAAATAAGCAATAATATAATTTGAACAAATGTTTATCTCAACTAACACGAAGAAGATATAGGATAAGAGTTTGTAAGAATGGTTAGTACAAGAGTAGAGAAAGTCATATGAGTGCAACACCTCAGATTTTTGTATGTGTATTCGACAACTTAATCCAAGTTAGTATTCTCTGTCATTATTTAGCAAACTACACTTGCAGAAAGATTTGTTAATTAATAAACACTTCAACTTCAACATGAATGAACAGTCTTTCATAAGCTATAAATTTCTTCAAATTTCCAATATGTCATTTTAGTAATTTCTTATGAAAAATGAAACGTGAAGTAAACGGTTATTCGGCCTTGAAAAATGTATTAAGAAACCTTGAATGATATGAACTTAAATTTGGAGTTTGGTACTTGCCAAACTTACCGAGTGCTACGATTACAAACAAGCATTCATATTTCTAAAAAATGTTTTTTTTTTTTTTGGTTTTTTTTTTCTGGCCAATAAATCTCAAAGCCAGGGAAATTTCAATATCAATATTTAAGGTGGCACACACCACTTCCTCGATCAAAAGTAAAAAACACGAAAAGTAAAATGCACCATTTAACTCAAAAGCAATTAGTAAAACAAGTGAACTTTTCAACTGATGCTAAATCCGGTATAACATTTTTCATATTTTCCGCGCGCGCGTGTGGGTGCTCTTGTGTGTGTGCGAGTGTTTAATCTCCGAAGTCCGTCTCCGACGATACGTTCCCGTTCATTTGTTAATTAAAAATTTCAGTGTGCAATATTAATCTAACACGTATGCACTACAACTAATATACCGATGGTCTCTGTCCCGCTTTAGTCAATTAATTATTGCTTTCTCTTTTTAATCGCACAGTTTGTTCTCTGTCATTTCGGAACGAATCAACAAACCGTTTCATTACTTATTCTGATTCCTTTTACATCATTTAATCACAAAACTCTAGAGCTCGTTTTATTTATTTTTTTAATTTTTTACAGTCATGTTGAAGTATAGTTCGAATTATAGAACTCTTTACATCTTCTCTGCTATGAAATATACTCTCAGGATAAAGCAGAGAAGCAGTTAATTATACGAAGCCACCACCAGCGTAACTAGCACTGGAAAACTGTTGGTAGCCAATAAAATAAGTATCCCATTGGAAGGGCAACAATGAAGATGTTTAGAATGCCATGTTTCTAAAAATAAACAGCTAGTTTCCAATCTTTTGAGAGTTGATTGCTATGTAGTTTGTTCGATTTACTTTAACAGTTGGTTAATTATCATCATTTGAAGATTTTGTGTTCACGCAAAAAATGAAGGAGTAGAGAACATCTCCGGGCTATGACTTTAGGAATTTAAGTCGTCGTTACGCCTAAACAATGTGAATACCAGCTTAAAATGAACTTTTCCAAGGAGACCCACCTAGCACAACAATCTATGTTTAGTACAGCGAATTCAAAAGAGATGGGCTTTTTGTTAGTGACAAATTTTATGAAGGACTACCCAAAAACTGTTGATATTGTTACGAACAATGCTTGACGGACATCTTATGAATTCATTCGGGTGCCATTGTGTATTGGTATGACTCAAATCCAAAACATTTTACATCAAGACTTAGACGTGAGACAACTTTTTAGTTTCCCTACTACGTATATTAAGTAGAGGAAGTATTGTATTCCACCCAAAGATTTCACCAGAAATATACCTTTTGAGACCCCCTGAATAAAAAAAAATGTGGGTGACAGACTATGAACAGCATAACTCAAAAACGAATAGTCGGTTAAAAAACAAAGTTGGTATTTAAGTTTAATACTTCTAAGGATACGACACAAAGATTTTGAAGAAAATTCCTCCATCCTAAACTACTCTTTACATGGAAAATCTTAGGGAAAATGTTTATTTTCTCGTAAATGGCTAACGATGTTGATTAAAATGCTACATGTTTGAGATATATTTATGACAAATGAAACGTATATTTGGAATATTTTGGCTACAGCCTATGTATTCTTGTTTACCATTGATGACTTTTGCATAACTCGTAAACCGTAAGAGACAGACCAAATCTCTGTGTACAAAAAATGTGAATCCCGTCAAAACACACAGGTTATGTCTATATGCATTTTTCGTGGAGTAAACCATTTCGGCGATATTCTTTGTTATTTTGTGAGTTTTATAACACTTGAAATCTTCTTCAAATGGAATATCGTTATTCATTTTTTATATCTTAGCCGTGCAAAGAGAACGGAATCTCAAAGCTTTAAAAGATTTGACTGTCGCTCGAAGTCTACTGTATTCGTATGTTATCCATAGACCTACAAGGAAATAAGCAATAAGATAATGTCTGCAAATGTGTATCTCAACTAACACGAAGAAAATATAGGTAAGAATGGTTAGTGCAAGAGTAGAGAAAGTCATGTGAATGCAACGCATCAGATTTTTTTTTCGAAGTTTCCACATAAACTAACTCTCGGTCAAAAGCAACAACGCATTAATTGGTACAGAATAAATCTGTAAAATTCCAAGGCAAAACTTCAAATTTGGTTTGGAATATTAGTAACGATATTACAAATCTTAAATATTGATCTATAAAAGTTCGGCGAATTCCTAGTGCTGGTAAGCATATGGCTGCTTTCGAAAACGGGTCATATTACTGCTATAGCACTAGAAGATAGACTACCGTTACTGCCATTTGTTCACAAATGTCTATTTACAGCAAATTGTTTAAAACGTTCGTGAAAAACGCTCAAAAGGAAATATAACTTTACATCATGACAAATGATCGCCCGATAACAGCAAAACAAGGAACCGAGTATCTGGATGCCTTAAAGGTCAGCACCACGAACATTCTGCCAACAGTTTGACCTAGCACCTTTTTAACTTCTACTTATTTCCAAAAGCTAAAGATACAATGTCTGAAATTACCTTTTCGTCACCAATGAAGATGCGAAACATTATAAAAATCGGTAGTGCCATTTACGAGAAAACAAAAAAAGAATTTTGAAAAATATCCCATGTAAAGTATAGATGGGAAGATACTCTTTAAAAGATACGTTTCACATCTTTTCTTCTTATTTATCTTATTACCATCCCCGTATGCAGGACTTACACCCCTTAGGACTTACACCCCTTAGGACTTACAAGCCTATGCCTAGGGTCAGACGCCCGTTGGGGAGCAGATGAACCTATGGGCCGGACAGAGTGAAGACCTGGAAATGGGTGTCAGCCCAGCACCAGGTATGAGAGTGAAGAAGAGGATGATATGAAATGCAGGCGAAATGTATAAATGGAAAGGTGGTGATGGAGCAATTGGTGGAATGAGTGGCGGGGTAAATTGTTTGGGATTATGTTATACTAATCTGTGTGTTATACTAAGCGTTGCTGTCAGACGAGTGCAATACGTAAGCGTAAATAAATGGCTGTTAATTGTTACCCATTTATTAAGACTGTTCTGTGTTTCTAAAAACCATATAGCTTTATTAGGTACCTATCTGAGTAAATTTTATGATTTTCCAAAGTCATTATTTCCTTTGGTGAAATTTACTTGGTATTTTGCGGTTTCTGTAAATACACTATCCAAAAGTGAGTATAAAGAACGCGAATATGCTTTCTTTCTTTGCATGGGAAGCTGACAGAGGATCATTTAGAAAGAAGCAAAGTGGATATGCTGATACATCTGTCACAAAAAAATGGACAACAACAAAGGACAGTTGGGGCCAAGCTACTTCATACCACGCTCCCAGGGTCAAGCTTTCCCATACCACTCACGCGAGCAAACAGATGGCAATTGAAGTGGCAGAACCAAAAAGGTTTTTTTTTTTTTTTTCAGATGATTTGAGAAGTGTCCGGTGGCAGGCTTGTTTGAAAAAGTCCGAGGAAGATCTGGCTACATCACTGGTATAAAAGCTTGCGGAGCGCATGGGAGCAGGCAGTTTTTGAGTCGGTCAGTGTGTCAGTGGGTGTGAGATAGCTGTGAAAGATACGTCGCGTCGAAATGAAGTTTTAATGAGTGTTGAGTGATTGTACCGTCGAAGTTAGTGTTTGAGAGACAAAGAAAGTGAAGAGAGACAGTGAAAGGAGTGAGTCAAGGCTACAAGAAGAAAATAATTGTGCGTTGTAGTATCACGAAAGACTGTAGATTGTATTAACGTCACTGTAAGAGAACTGTGTTTTTATCCCAAAGTTTGGAAGAAAAATAAAGGGAGGAAAAAAGTAATTGGACTGATTTTGTCGATTTGTCACGATAGAGGAAGTGCCGTACTCTGTAAAAACTTTTGATACCGAGATTTTACCGGAAATACCTATTTTCAAATTCTCTAAATACAGAAGAGGTATTATATAAAAAGGCCTATGTTTATGTGTGTATACCGTGTGTATGTATGTGTGTATGTGTGTGCCAGCATAAATCAAAAGTTAAATGTCAACCAAATGCTAAACTTGATATTTAAGGCTCAACACCTTCCAAGGATGCATACAGAATTTCCATAAAATGCTCCCAGCCCAGATTACCTTCTACATAGAAAAATGCTGTATTTTACTCCTAACAGTCAAATCCTTCATCTCTATCTCTCTTACGTCTCGTATGGTGTTTTCTAGCATCCATTAACATATATTCTGAATCCAAATTAAGATTTTCTTTCACTCTCAAAATGTTATGTTCCTTCAAAATGTTCAATATATTATTCCAAGTTCAATACCTAACTGCCCTAGTACCTTCAGGCGATCCATATTTCTTTCATTGAAAGCTGATACAGCATCACCTTGGACAGCAGGCAGAATGAAGAACAAAATAGAAAGATTGGTTAAACCTCAAACAAGAAAGGAACTAGAATATGCTATATATTACACAGTGTGTACAGAAGAAAAAAAAAAAAAAAAAAAACCCACCGAAAACTAGGTATGTTGGATGGGATATTGAAGTGAACATTTTTCAAGAGGGAAGCCATGACCGGAAATACATACTTTCGACGCTGGTTTTGAAATTTTATTCTATGCGTGAACTCACGAGAAATGACTGATGAGTTGTCACTTAAATTCATACAGCATTAGGAAGCTCAAATCAATAACTACTGAATATTTCCGGGATGGCTAATTCCACAAGAAAAACGTCCTGACATAACTCTTGTATAAAAATTACACATGTATATGGTATAAATGCTTGCACAAAAATAAATTGCGAGAAAACCTAAATTTAGATTTGTAAATTACCTTAGAGCAAGCTGTTTCCATACACGGGTACCAACAGTCAAGTCCTTAATCTACATCTTCCTTATGACTGTAGTGTTTACTAGCCTCCTTTAATATTTATTCTGAATCCAAATGAGCCCTTTTCATTCTCAAAATGTTGCGTTCCTTAAAACTATTCAACGTGTTCTTCCAGGTTGAATTTCTAACTGCACTATACCTTCACATGGCGCACATTTTCTTCATCGAAAGTTAATACAGCATCACTAGAACGACAGACAAAATGAAGAACAAAATAGCAAGACGGATTACACCTCAAACAAGAAAGGAAGATATAATAAAAAAAATGGGTTTCATGCCATCGAAGTTAGAGAGTATGAAAACCTGCGTGTCCGTATTTGTTACTGGGTATCTAAATTTATTTTGAAAGTACCTACATCTCCTATGTCTTCATTGTGTAAACAGTAGATTATTATAACAATAGGTTTAAACTTGCAAAAAAAATTAATACATAAAAAAATAAAAATAATAATTTTTACTATAAACAGCTTACAACCTTCCATTTAGAATTCTTATGTCTGCTGATAATCCAGAAGAGGTAAAAATTACCATGCAAAAACCTTTTAGATGTTATTAAAATGTTCGTGGCATTGTGCATTTCGAAGACATTAATTGAAGCTGATTTGAATGTCCAATAATCTGACATTGAAGTGATAAGATGTGATTTTTATGATGTGATGCAAAGAGTATGAAATTTCAAGGCCACCGTTCGCTTATTGACTCACTTCTTAAATATATTAATGTTGCTTCGGTCTGCTTGTACCTTGCGTAATGAAACCATTTCTGCAAACGTTTATATTAATTATATGAAGTACATCGAAAAAGAATGTTTTGTTGGAATACTCTGTAGAATAAATATAAAATAAACGATAGTAGGTAGAGAAAGTCATGTAAATGTAACACATGTATATAGATGCCACATAGATGAGTTCTTTTCTTCGTCTAGCACATTTGTTTTTCTCGTTAAGCGAGCATTTTGGTCCCTCCCTCTTTGCGATGCTATGCTAATGCATTCAAGCTGATGTGCACTCCAACCTTAATGCACGCCAAAGATGGCACTAGACGGTTATGACTTTGAAAGAACGTCATACGAGAGGGAGCAAACTTTCCACTTTGCCCTTAATGCTGTGAAAATCTCGGTTTATCATAAGGAAAGAGAAAGAAAACACGTGGTATAAAGTGCAGGCCCAGAAAATTTATGATCAGATTCTTAACAGAACAGAAAATACACAAAGCTGTGCTTTCAGTTTGGTTAAACTTACAGAAAGCTGCTTATTATAAGGCAAGCAAGGTTCGATTACCTATCTTTGCTTTTGCTGTTTTCTGCTTTCTCAGCTAATAATCAATTTTCCATCTGTGTATGAGGCGGCATGTTTTTACTTGCTCTATTACGTATACTCCCTGGCAAAGCCATGAAGCGTATCGGAAATAATGTGAAACTGCCCAGATGTTTACGCGAGGTTATCGCACAAACATGGCTAGGCGGTGTGCATACACTCTGCTCAGATGCAATCATATCTTCAGGACAGCAACGTCTCATATATCGGCAGGCGCGAGAGATCATTTATTTGCGTTTTATCACCGACTATACGCCACGTTACAATTACTTCGCTCTTCTAGTAAACAAGATAAGCGGTCGTAGCGCTCGACAGCCAAGGTCAATATGCCTCAACGCTTTGCCAATATCGTGTGTGTGTGTGTGTGTGTGTGTGTGTGTGTGTGTGTGTGTGCGCGCGTGTGTGTGTGTGTCTGCATGCCTGTGAACAGCATAACTCAAAAACGGAAAGTTGGTTAATAAACCAAAGTTAGTTTTTAAGTTTAATGTCTTTCAAGGATGTAACATGACGATTTTGAAGAAAATGCATCCACCCTAAGCTATATGGAATATTTTGATTTGCTCCATAATGGCTAACGATTTTCATTAAAATGTCATATACTTAAGATATTTGTATGGCAAATAAAATGTATATTTTGAATGTTCTGGCTATAGTCCATGCAGTATTGTTTACTCTTGATGACTTGAATAACTGATAAAACGTAAGACAGACCAAATCTACTAAAACGCACAAGTTATGTAGAAATTTTTTTAAGTGAAATTCCTTATTATTTGTGTGAGTTTTGAAATACTTATACCTTCCTCAAATGAAAGGTCGTTTTTCAGTTGTTTTTAAATCTCTTGTTTGTGCAAAGGGAACAGAATTTCAGTCATCATCCTACAAGAAAATTAGCAATAAGGTAATTTCTGCAAATGTTTATCTCGACTAACATAAAGAAAATAGAGGAATAGGACTTTGTAAGAATAGTTAGTACTACAAGAGTAGAGATAGCCCTGTGAGGGCAACATCAGATCTTTTAAGGGAGACTACGTATGCAACGGCCGTGGATATTCACACGCTACGATTTCTCTGTTCCTCCAATCTTTCCTTTCCGCAATCAATGAACAATTTTTGCAATACAAAAAGGACAATAGTTTTGTGAACAAACTGAGTGACTCCGCTTACTGATATTTGTGTTGTCCACCATTCATTTTGGTACTTGGTGAAATGCAACCCAATGTAACACAGGTTTGCTATTAAAACATGTCTTTATGATTGCTGAATTTTAGTGTCTGTTTTCCGGCTGGTACCTCTTAACTCTTAACAAGACTACCTTTAACCCCTTTTGATCCTCATGCTTCCAGTTAGTCTCTTTTCTAACAGCAGATACTATAAATGAATGCACCGCTTAGTAGAGAAAGAGTAGGTGATGCACTTCGATAGCAGAGTGCAATTCGTTGAGTTGAGTGATTTGGGTTAATTTGTGGGTTTTTATTGGGTTGCACCATTATGACTGCTACGGTGGATATGGCATGTTTGCGTAAGCTGAAACATAAGCTTGAATTATATACACGTGGCGGAGATTATCTTGCATCAACTGACGCGTTCCTTCAGGTATGGCACAATCTCCTTGTTCAGTTATCGAGCATCCATTAATTGTGGATTCACCACCTACATGCCAAAGAACCTTGGCCGGATTCACGGAATTGTTGTCCACTTGTGAGACTAAGAGTGGCTTATCCAAACATTAAGTTTGGAGGTTAACAGCCGAGTAAACCATTATGTGCATTGACTATATTCAGAGATACTTTCCCATCTTAATTTTGGTTTTCCGTTACCGAAGTTGCGTGCTGAATTTGCCATTCTGTTAGGTTGCCACCTTACTGTCCGACAATAATTCTTCTCTTCCAGAAAGATTTCAGCACCAATTGCAGCAGTATGTAGAATTGCTGTCGGTTTTCGAAGTTGTCGATGTTCATTCGGCGCTCAAGTTTTTAAAATTTTTAAACTTTTTAATATATATATAATATATAATATATTTATTTATATATCTCTCTGAATAAAATTATTAGACAATGGAGAGAATTACCTCATGGGTATATACAACTAAATAGACATTTACAACATTCATTACTTTTTGCACACGATTTAGCTCTGCTGGCATCTTCAGAAGATGAATTACAGCGTTCAGTATTTAATTTTAACAAAATTAAAATAAAATATGACATTAAAATCAGTAAAAAAAAGTTAAAAGTGTGGCCTTCTGTGTAAAATACCCTGTTCCTAGTAAAATATGTTTAAATTAAGAATTATTAGAAAGAGTAAATTATTTTACGTATCTCGGGTACACATTATCCTTTTTTGATGAAATAGACATGTCCTAGAAAACTACTTACTGAGCACAACAAAACAATGGGAATAATTATAACATTATGAAACCTTCTCTAGCACAAAGACATAATAGAATTCGCCTGTATAAGACCTTGGCAAGACCTTTACTTTGTTACGGAAGTGAAACATGGACACCGAGGAAGAAAGATGAAAGCAGAATATAGTCTAATGAAATGAAGTTGATGAGTTATACAGCAGGATATACAAAATGGGACGGTAAACACAATGAAGATGTACTAGAAGAATTACAAATATAGCGCGTAATTAACTATATAAGGAATTATCAAAAGAACTGGCTAAATTATTTACATTGTATGTATAGAAACAGAATCCTAAAAGTCATGCTTCACCATCGTCCAAATGGAAAGAGATCTTGTCCAAAGGAACGCTGGGCTGAAAATTCAAATACGAGGTCGTAATAGGTCTTAGAGCCTAATGCTTGGAAGGAAGAAGAAATAAAGTGGAAGACTACGCTATAAGCTGTATCTGAGACAATGCTTTTGAAGATCATTGCCATGAATTCAAAGGGAGTAATAATGAATTTGTAGTTACGGGTCAAGTACGCTTCGCACCCGATATTGCGTTGCACCAAGGCATATTTTACTGTTTTATCCCACGTCATGCATTAGTAATCCCTGCACGAGATAATTATTTTAAGCCTCAGGCCTTTCAAACAGACATCTACTGATTGCATGCTTAGTGTGAAATTGTTTGCGCGATTATTACGGTTATCGGACGATGAAAAACAGATGCCTATGTAGCGCAATCTTGTCCACTTTGACACCTGAAGTGCATCCAGCCTTGGTTTTCTTCATCTAAACCTACTACATTTGTAGAATTAAACATGTGTTTGCCCCTTTTTGGCATAACAGGCCGTAGCGGATGATAAGAGGGGGGGGGGGGTTGAAGTTTCTCGCCCTACGAGACGTATGAAACGAGAAACGTACGAAAAGTACACTATTCTATAAAATACTTGCAAGATAGACCTTTAGATCTTGCACATTTTAAGTATATGAGGATTATGTGAGCGTTTCAGTTATGCTTACAAGAAGGTTTTGTGACGCAGTACACGTTGGGTATGGATGGTACAGTCGCGTCGCCCAACAAATAGGTTAGTTATTAGAGCTAGTTCTGAGAAAATAACTTGCAGAAATTTTCCATGTAAAGGGTAGTTTGGGGTAGAAGAATTTCCTTGCAAATATTCCTGCCACATCTTAGGGAGACACTGGACTTAAATAACCAAGTTTGATATTTATCGAACATTTCGTTTTTGAGTTATGCTGTTCAGATACACACAAACAGCGAGAGAGAGAGAGAGAGAGAGAGAGAGAGAGAGAGAGAGCGACGAAAATACAAGGGCCTTTTTTTTTTCTAAAAATGGTTTTTATTTATTTGACTCAGGGAGTTTTCAAAGACTTATTGTCACTGATGAAACTTCAATAGCGAATTTTTTGGGTGAAATGAAAAAAACTTTTCTCTTCCTACTACAGGATGATTGGTTGATAGATGTACTCGTATTAGTTTATTTATTGATCTACTGATCAATTCATATTGGAGGGGAATCCACACTTTTCACACTGATTCGAATTTTGTACGTCAGGCGCTGGGCGGAAGAGTTGAGATAATTACTATCCAATGGGCGGTTGGAGAGCCACAAGGAGACACCGAGGGCGGGTCCCTCGGTTCTTCATCTCAACGTGATGTTCAAGCAAGGAACCTGTTATCCATGTTTTGACTAATGGCCCCGCTAGAATAGACGACCGCAACGCCACCTCGCACCAAGAACCCCATTTACTGAGCGCAGTTATTTGCCCACGGAGAGTCGCCATCCTCACAACGCGGCCAAGACACAACCCTGAAAAGCCCGATGGAAATGACATGAAATTAAATGAAAGGGAAAGAATTTCAGGGAATGTAATTATCTTTCCCAGCATTTTCTGATAATCCAGGAAAACTCCCGGAGAAGCCCGTGGGTCAGGAAGGTCGGTCACGGGAATCGAACCATGACCTCCCGAATGCGAACCTCACTCGTCTTCCAAGGGTATTTGGTCGTGTTAAATAAATTCCTATCGATTTTCTGCATCGCGTCGCTTCATCGGCACTGATGAGAATGGAGCTCAATGCTACATTCCAGAGATAGAACGAAACAGTGGGTGAAATCCGCTTACCCAGCTTCTAGGAGAGCAATTCCATTAAGTTTGCTGGCAAATTTACGGCCGAAGTCTGGGTAGATGGTAGATCGTCTTCCCAAAAAATGAAAAAATATAAATGCTGAACGTTATATTCACTTCTGGGACAACGACATCAGAATATGCAACTAAAGAAGTCAGATTTATCCCCCAAGAAAATAATTTTCCATCATGATTATGCACGTTCATACACTGCAATGTTTATTATTTCCTTCTACAACCATTTTAATCACTCAATTTAGTTTCCTCAATATCTGTTTATTTCTTAAGCTCAAAACGTTCTTTGGAGGAAGGAAATTTTCAACTGTGGAGGTAATCAAAGCTACTGTGAACTTAATTTTCAGACCTTCCATAATGGAATTAAGGCTTTGTTAGGCAAAACTAATTTCACTCTCTAGAAACTATGTTAAAAACACAATCACTTCGAAAACAACAACAAAATATCTATTATTAGGCTAGTTAAATATCATCCCGCCTCCCTGTAAGGTTCCAATCCTTTTATTTTTATATGCATTTTGTATGAAGCAACAGCTGCTTCTTACTCAACGGCATTCTCAGGAAAAAGTTAAAACTTCTTCACAAGCGTGTTCTTTTAGACTCCATGATATTCAGTCTTTACTGCGGTCTTGTGAAGGTTTCTTAGAAATTAAAATCAAAAGGTGACTCGTATGTCCTTTGGGAATAATGGTGCTCGTCAAAATAGGTTCAGTGTTTACCAAATTATCCCCGCATGACTTCATGCCACTTGTTGTAATTAATAGTAAGCTAAAACACTTCTGATGGAAGATTGTACATTTTATTCAAAACTCTTTACGTATACATTTGATATAGTAAAAATTACAAATACTCCTTAACAAACATAAACGGAATCGAAAGTGCGCATTCAGCATACCCAAGGTGAGTTCTATTATTTATGTTAGTTTCCTCTGGGAGTAACCCAAATGTTAGGTAACACTACACACTCCCCCATTCCTATTGACAGCAGTAGTCTCCAAGAAACGCGCCGGGAACTGAACCTTGAATCCTGATCTGAAGAACATCTGATGGAAAATTGTACATTTTACTTATTTCATTTAAAATAGTTTGCGTGTACATTTGATACAAGAAAAAGGCAGAGTCTTTGACAACAATAAACGGAACCGGAAGTTTGTATTCAGTACACTCTGGGTGGGTTCTATTATTCATGTTAGTTTCTTTTGGGAATAGCCCAAATGTTAGGAGATTGAGCTTTATTTATAGATGTTCTTTAACTCCTTTGGTCCCAGCGTCCCATTCTAAATTAGGCGTGAAATACGGCTTAATTTTGCTCAGAGATGTCTTTGTCAGGTTTGAGGTTCTTCTATATGCCGTAAATCTATGACACGGGACCAGTAAAGGAAGCCATACCTAGGACTTTTGCACCTGAAAAAAAAAATCCATCCCCCTACGCCGGGTTTGAACACGCTACCTTGAGAATCAGAGGCTAGCATGTTACCCCTGGATCATGGAGGACGACCCAAATTTTGTTACACATAGGTATCAATAAACCGTAAACCGTAAGAGATGGACGAAATCATACTTAACAAAAACTGAAGATATCACCAAAATTCGTGACTTATGTCAAATAAATGTTTGCAGTAATAACCATATAGGACGCAGTTATTGGTTTGAATTTTCAATTAATGCTTTTTGACATGCTATGAGTACTGTAACAAAATGACAAATCCAGTTATTTTGCTATCGCTTTATTTTTCTTCTAAACTTTAGCACAGAAACACAGTTCTCTTCTACTGACGTTAACACAGTCTACAGTCTTTCGTGATATTACAACTCCCAACTGTTTTCTTCTCGTAGCCTTGACTCAGTCCTTTCACTATTTTTCTTCATTTTCTCTGTCTCTCAAACACTAACTCTGACGATACATTCAGTCAGCACTCATTAAGACTTCTTTACTCCGACACGACATACCTTTCATGACGACAGTCCCACACACACGGCTGTCTCACACTCACTGACACACTTACCGTCTCATGTCTGTTTCTCCTCCTGTTCTCTCACCTCCTTATATAACAGAGGTGACGTCACACGGTCCTTTCTGGAACTTCTTCAAACACGTCGGCTGTCGGATGCCTTTCGTAGGTTCCAGTAATCCTTTGTGAAGCGCCGCACTCATGGTTGTTAGTCATATATACACAGTCGCGCGAGGCAGCCTGAACTTGAGCGCCTTTGTTTTCTCGCCGGCCTGGTATGTCGCATGAAGTAGTTTAACCCCGACCGTCCTTTGTTGTACGCCGCGCCCGGTGTCACAGCATGTATGTGGAGAGTGCAGAATGCTCGACGGCACTCGCACCTCGACGTAAAGATCTTTTGTGCTACCTGTATCTCCTACTGGAAGTCCAGTGCACTGAAGATTAGAAGAATATGTGAGATCGAACGAAGGAACATTCCGTGGCCAAGAACTAGAGCTACCGCGCTCTAGCTCACTGCCATACGGCAGGGACTTTTGACGTGCTAAGCTGCCACTCGTTTGTTTCTCGTGATCATCCAAATAATGGAAATGCTAAGCCGCCATATAGCGAGAAACGTTTAATTATTTGACTATTGCTTTAGCCTGTTTGTGTCTTCCTTACATAAGGTATATATGGTTGCATTACATATCGGCAAATGTTTATCTCGATTAAATAAAGTGCACAGAGTAGCGTAATTCTTTTTCGGAACCCCATTGTATGTCTGCTGTGAAGTATCCATTTTCGAATTTAAAGCCTAATGTGACCACAAGTTTTTGTCGCAGAGCGCTCTAGAGTATTACGATAATACCTTTCAAAGGAAGAAAAAATAGGAGCAGAGCTCTGTAGTGGGGTAAAAATTGCAAAGAAGTATTTCCCTGAACTAAAAGTGAAAATAAAGAAAAAAAAAATAGTGTAGCAACTGCACTATTAGTTATTTCCATAAATAGCTTGCCTATGACTAATACCACGTGACGGATACGTCACACCGCCTGCCCTGCCCACGGACAGGGGTTTGCTTCTGCACAGTTTGCGCCCCAAACCGCACCTCTCATGAAATTAAACGAGTTTCCAGGATCCTGCTCTTGATAATTACTTTGTCCTACCCCTGTGTTTACTCTTGCCTTTCACTTTCATCGCTAATTAAAATCGAAAACTGGATTGTGCAGCAACTGTTTGAAACAGCGATATTCCCTTGGCTACACTTTCCTGTGTATGTGAAACCATTTTGAAGTGTATGAAAGAACACAGAGTACTTCTTCTGTAGGTGTGTGACTCGCATTTGAATCTCCACGGCCGGCCTTTCTGACCTTTTTAGAGATTTCCTCGAGTCGCTAGGTGAATGCTGGGGAAGTTCCTTTCATTCCTCGAATTTCATCTCTCTCCGTTTTACCTCACTTCTCGTTTCAATTCGCCCTTCATCCTCTTGGTTGTTTCAGAGTCGGAATGTGTCGGACAGGTGTCTCGGTGCTGTGTAGCAGGGAAAAAGGATGCTCTATGACAGTTTGTCCCTCTGTGGGGCGTCTCCGGTTCCTAAGCCCTCCAGTGGGATGTGGAATTTTAGATAGAAGGTGGCCTTGAAATTCCATAAGTTTTGCCTGATATTGTCACGTATGTGATTGAGAAGTAGCTATTTTATATTAAGTTATAACATTTTATTAAGCTTATAAATTTGTGATAAATCTCATTTTATAATTCTTTTAAATTGTTACACATGTCTTAAGATGTATACGTGACCGGACATAAATGGTTTACCACTTCCTATGGTAGTCCCTATGGACTTTACTATGTCACCCTTCCGCATAGCAACTGGTGGAAGCATGTTGCCTCGTGCAACATGAGAGATGTCACGTGTCTTAAGAATTTTCTAGAACATCCTGTTCACCAAGGCGTTGGCATACCAAGTATGGTAAAAGCCACCATTACAATTGCAAGACCCCCATAGGGGATAGGAGCCGATATAACCGGGCGCTAAGCGCTCGCTCGGGGGGAGTCTTGTCCAGGAATTGGTGTGCTCTGCTCCAGACCGCTTAGGTGGCAATGTCACGAGAACCAAAGGAACGATGACTTAGTATTTCAAAATTGTTAGAAAGTTCAAACTTAAGAGCAATAAACCTCAGCAATGAATAGTAATACCACAAAAAATATTTGACCTAAATTACCTACTTTAACTAGATCCACATTTATTTCGGTTCATTAAGCTTTGTCTATGTATTATTGTCTACCAGTTCTATAAAATTATACAAAAGTCATTCAACATGAAATAATTTCACGGAATATTCATAGTCAACTGAAGATGTGCTTTTAATAATACTTCAAATATTGAACATATGCTATTTTAGTTGAAATCGTCAGAGGTATTTTTTGAGAAAATAAAAAATAGGAAACTTGTCCATGTAAAGTATAGTTTAGGATGAGCAATTTTCTTGAAAATCGTGTTCAATACTGGAAGATGCTGAACTTAAAGTTTGGTATAAGTGCAACGTATATTTTTTTAGCTTTACTGTCCACAGACAACACACGCACGTACTGATTCAGGCAACTGTCAGAACAAGGACGACAATGAGCGGCAGAATAAAAGGTTTCTAAACTGTTGGCGAAACTTTCGACTGCTGGATTGTTCATTACAAATATCGAGATAAGTTGTATCTTCCAGAGAATTCGCCGACAGTTGGCCTGACATAAAAATGAGTGCGTGGGTATGTGTGAGTATGTGTGTGTACAGTGAGTGTGTACAGAGGGAGTTTAAGTATCGTCAAAGACAGTTGAAGACATTTAATCATCACGTCTGAGTTATTTGCTGTGTGAAGAGCTTTTGAATAAGTATGAGTGTATCATTGGAGGCAGTATATGAGGGAGAGAGAGGGGGGAGAGCAGAACTGGGAGACAGTACATGAGACAGAGAATGTAGAACTGAGAAACAGTGAACTATGTGTCAAGCTTGCAATCGGACAGAACAGCTGTGAGTTGCAAGGTCACGAGGAATTGTGTTAACTGTAAAATAGAGAAGTATGTTTTGTGATTCAATTTTAAGAGAAATAAATGGACTTGTCATTTGTCACACTGGTGAAAAATAACTGGTGGGATTTGTCACATTGTCATTTGCCACAATATAAAATTGAGTGGAATACAATACTTCCTTTAAATATTCTAAGTAGGTGGTGAAAAAAGGAATAAATGAAGCTGAAATATTGTGTCCTTCATAACGTTGCATTGTAATTAAAATGTATAACTGCAAAGTTATCCCCTCTGGGAGGTCTGGAACGGGGTGCACTCAGCCTCCTTAGGTCCCGGTGGGACCAATTGAGGAGCTACTTGGTGGAGAAGTAGCGGCCCCAGGTCAAGAAGACCGCATAGCTGGTCGGGAGGGCTCGGGGCGCTGACCACGTCCCACCCTCCAGTACTACACCTCACCAATGACACCTGTAGTGGGCAGAGGTGGGGGACGCAGTGGTTGGGCGGTAGGCCTTGGCCCTCCATGGGCTGTCGCGCCGGGATTTAATTTTTAACTGCAAAGTAGCTCAAACAATCAAACCATGTACAGTTTATGTCTTTCGGAAACTATAGTGTTTTTCAAATGGGAAGCGTTCTGATCAGCAGCCAATGAGATACGTTTACATGCACAGCGTTGCAACCTCAATACCCCCACTCTTCATATTTCTTCTCGCGTGTCAAGCCCCACTTAAGGGGAAAGTAATATGACAACACAGCAGGACTCCGATTGGTCACCAACCTGGAGACGCTCAAGAACAAACTCCTTCCCATTTGAAAAGCACAGTAGGTAGTTCTACGCGTATTCACATCGTAATACTAGAAATCCCTCTCCGAGATAAATAGTTAAGCCCTTGAAAACAGCACTCTGTTTCTGAAATTTCATTCCAGCGAAATACGAATGGTATATGAAGCTAGAACAGAATGACAATCAATCTGCACCACAGGCTTAGGAATGTGACGAGTCTGTAATTAACTACAATGTGTTTGCCAACTTCTCTGCTTTAAACTCCCCTGCACTTCTGCAGAAATCCTATCTGTAGATTTATAGTATGGAATATAACATCGCCGTGACACCTCGGTGAATTCTCTGACAACTAAGCGGGAACCTTGAATACCTGCAGGTTCTAAACCCTGATGATTAATTACTCCTTGTTTCACTAACGTCAATTCACCTGTCTGAATGATTTTAAGTACACAGGCGTGTGCGTAACCGCAAAAGTGCGTTCCAATTTACAATAAGTATAGGGCATTCTCGAACGACAATAACCACCTTATACTTAGAATCTAAGATTATTTTATTACTATGATACAGAATGATAGCCATAGACAGAGAAAGCTGAATATTACTAAAGTAACGCTTTAGAGTTGTCTGAATTTTCGAAATTTCACTTTTTCAAAATATTCATAGGAAAAATACTCAAACCTTGTAGAATTTGAACCAAATTGCGATTTTACCCTTCTACGTGTTAAGTACTCAAATATTAGCTTAGTGGTTCTTTTTAGCTTATATTTTTGATAATTTCAAATATTTCTCTTTATACATTTTTTTCGGTCCATTTGAAATTTTTAGTGGACGTTCTTTGAGAATGCATGAAGAGATCTGAAGCGCCTAATTTATGGATATCAAGGAAGTTTTGGGCTTACAGTTTTAATAACTTAATAAAGTGATGTAAAGGGATTGAAGCAAGAACTATCAGGAAAAGAAGAAAGAGAAGATCGAGGTTGGAATGGAAGAGTCGTATTAGAGATGTGGCAGAAGGAAGAGGAAAAGGAATGGTTGAATTAAGGAGAAATGACACAAGATCGACAGGAGTATAAGAAATGGATAGAAAGCCCAACGCCGTGAGGCACAAAGGAAAGCTGAAGAAGAAGAAGAAGAAGAAGAAGAAGAAGAAGAAGACCAACAACAACAACAAGATTAAAAAGAATCTATAATCGTTCCACTCTTAGGTCCCAACTTGATGTAAACACAAGCCGACAACAGCTAATCCGCGATATGCGTGACACCAAAGCACACCACAAATATAGTACCTTAAATATTGGGATTATCTGTGAGTTTTCAAGATATAGGATTGATAACCCTGTTAAAGACTACTTGAATGTAACGCGATAGCAGCACTATCCCTAAAATTCCCGAGTACATATCTTTCTGTTGCATCATAAATATGAGGCATGAGTCCACGTGGCGTTTGTGTTAGTCGCAACTGATACGAAAACCAAGTTATCGCGGAGGGATACAAGGGTTGGATCTAAGGCTGGATGGATATAATATATTAGTACATACTTGATTAGTTTTTACAGGAAAATCTTCAAGCTACAGAAAAAGTAACGTCTGATCGAAAAGCATTCGAGTAAATAATATATTGTGACGACGACCACCGCCGTACATCGGTGGGAGCCGAAGTCGACTGGGCGGCTGTGCACTATAGAAAGAGAGTCAAGATCAAGCTACCTTACACCACTGCGACAAATGCGACTATGAGCGCAGCAGAATAAAGCGTTTCCAGATTGTTCTAGAACCTTTCGACTGTCTACTTATTTCTAAGAGGTTCGAGTAAAGGCAGATTTCGTGAAAAATCCGTGCTACATCATTACCGTCTTTGGTGAGAGGAGAGATTTGCTTCTTGTGATGGAGTCGTGAGTGCTGAACGAGACAGTTGTTGTAGTGCGCGCATGTGTGCAGTCGTCAAGATAAATTCGAGACACAGTTTGGACCATTCAATAATCACGCCGAAGTTGTTGTGGGAATCAGTTTTAGTATGATCGTCTCTCTGTTACAGAAGTAACTGAAAAACGGGAAAAGCATGTGTCAATGTTATGAGAGGGCTGAACAACTTGCTGTGAATTGCAAGACCTCGAAGAACTGTAGACTGTGTTAACGATAGAATAGAAGTGGGTTTTTTGTGCGTCAGTTTTAGAAAGGAAAATAAAGTGACAGAAAAAGTAACTGGAATTGTCATTTGTTACAATATAAAATGTAAAAGCTTAAACTTTTCAAATGTTTATCATATAAGATAGATGTCATTTTTATAGTTATTTGCTTTGAATCATGGGTACATTGGCCTGCAAAATCCCTTTTCTCCATTGTAATTATGTTGAACAAATCGATCGATGGTGAAAAGTTCAACTACATTAGTAAAATGTATATAACTGCAATGTTGGTACCGGTCACCTAGTATTCGGCGGCGCCGTGGCCGAGCGGTTAGCGCGCTTGCCTACCACCTAGGCGGCCCGGGTTCGATCCCAGGGACCCACATGTGGTATTCGTGGTGGACGAAGCGGCGTCAGGGCGGGTTTTCTCCGGGTACTCCGGTTTCCCCCGCCATCTCATTCCACCGGTGCTCCATCTTCATGTATCATCAGTGTCACCGCCTGCGGTGCCGTAGTAGTAAAAGCGGGCGTTAAACACTACAACAACAACAACACCTAGTATTCTTAAGAATTCCAAAAATAAAATTCGGTACAACATTGAACCTTTTCTGTTCATTGTAAACGTCCATTTATTCCTTCTATATTCTGTTATTCATACAAAAAATGAATATATTTATAATCATACTAGCTGAAATATCCGGCGTTGTCAGTCATTTAACAACTATCCCTCTATAACTTTTAGACTTAAGCTGCATTTGCCCAATAGGCTTGTGTGTTTCTGAAGACATTTAACAAAATATTATTTAATATACTCAAAGAGTTGAGCTATAGCAATAAATAAAGGAGTCAGACAAGGATGTACATTATCACCCACTTTATTTATATATACAGGTGTTAATGAACTACACCGAATATTTTCAGAGGATATGAAGATGTCTTAAACAAGTAATTTGAGATAGACATGGTGTGTTCGTTCAAATTTCGAAGCTACGGCTACAAATTTCTAAAGTGCCAGTACGCCACTGACCAATATCAACCATTCGAGAGCACAACACACGAAAAGGAAAGCATATTTTAGGAAATTTAGGATGTGCCTCTCTGGCGCAGTAATTATAACGTTAGCGTTTGAGCATAAGGTGGTCATCGTTTACGAGTTCGACTCTCGTTCGCTTCCGTAGATACGGTGCTGCGGTTCGTCGCTGAAATTGGATTCACCAAACAAGTATAGCTTGAGTTTTTAGTATTAGGCTTTTAATTTTAGAATTTACAAATCTGCAATCAGATTTGTCTTGCTTTTTTATTCAGTTTTGATACCTTGACTACTTTACCATTCAATTTTTAACGTTTTAACTGTTTTAAAATTAACGATTTGGTCTTCTGTTTTAGCGTTTTAGCTTAGTTTTTAACCAGAGGTCTGTGAGTGTTTAACCTACTAATTTGACTTGGGGCCCAAATGACCTAGTTGTTGTCGGACCCTTAAACGCCACTCACTCGTTCGCTTCTTTCCTTTTTTCCCTTTTCTTTTGCTTCTTTTCTTTATCTTGAGTAGAGCGTATTAATGTTCTTTTGATCTACACTTTAAATTATGTTTCAATCTATGGAGTTTTATTTCAACACATCAGTACAATTAATTACAATTCGTCCTAACAAAAAGTTAACCTACTTAATACATACATATGCTGCACTTCAGAATGGAAAACAGTTTAAAGGGTCAAAGAAAGAGTAAGAGTATAAATACCTCTAAGGATTTACTCAGTTTTAAAGGAATTGCTGGAAATCACCTGAATTTTCATGGCAAAATTGACAGCTGCGAAGGAGCGACTGTCGTAACTTATCCAAGAGTTCTGGTGTGAGCCGAATCAAGCAAATGATAGTAGTGTTAATGCTCTTCATACGGAATAAAAACAGAAAGTAAAAATAGTAACTGGATGGTAGGAAACGAACCCACCACCTTTGGGTCTACAACCTTTGACGTTACGAATTAAACCACAATAGCAGCCAAGCAAACGTCTGTAGAGTAGGCTTCACAACGCAAGAAGGCAGTCGTTCAGCGTCGCACTGTCAGGTGATTAGTCCGAGATTTGAAAGATTTTTGTGGCATTAAATCTTAGAACGCTGATAACGAGCCGCTGAAAATAGATATTTCCATGCTAGGTCAGCAGCTTTAAAGACGTTCTAAACCAATTGTTCACCAGGCTTTGCTTTGACACCGACTTAACAGCGTCTGATATTAATATGTTTAATACCATATAACTGCGCTATGTTTAGTCGCAGACCATACATTGCCTATCTCAAATTACTTATATAAGTCACATCTACAATTCCTCAAGTTATTTCGTTATATTTCATTAACACTCTGTATATTAATGACATTCTCCTAAAATGGAAGCAGATTTGTAAGAAAGGACTTAGATTAAATAATCATACCGAGATAAAGGCTTTATTATATGCGGACAATGTATTAATACAGGAAAGCAAAGATGCTTTACAATGTGCTATATATGATTAAACTTAATATGTAAGGAGTATAATTTTAACATTTTTAAACAAAAAACAAGGATAATGACTTTTTGGAGAAAACAACAAATAAGATCTAAAATTATTTTAGATAATCAATCTTTAGAACAAGTCATTAAGTTTCAGGTACCTTGGAAGTGAAATAGGCTCACAGAAAGAAAAGGATTAAACCTAAAATTATCAAAATTTCAAGCGATATGTGGAACATTGCACAACACTGTAAGAAATAAAACCAAAAAGGATACAAGAACTAAATTTTATAACGCAATGGCAAAGTCAATGCTTTTATGTGGAAGTGAAGCCTGGATTGTAACAAAGAAGGAAAGTAAGATACAAGGATCTGAAATGAATTGCTTGAGAAGAACTAAAGGAACAAACCTATACCACAAAATAACTAATGATTTAATAAAAACAGAGCTGAAAGTGAAATCTATAAATGAAGAAATAAAATGCTATAGAAATAATTAGCTGTTACACGTGGAGAGAACGGATTATGGTCGACTTCCGAAAATAGCTCTAAATTATAAACCAGCAGGTAGAAGAGACGTGGGCAGATCGCAGAAGAGATGGGAGAGACTTACTGTGAAAGACGGAACAGACCATGTTTCTAACCCATGGAGTGTTGAGGAAGAAGAAGAAGAAGAAGAAGAAGAAGAAGAAGATGATGATGATGATGATGATGATGATGAAAGAGTTGATTAAAACTCTCAGAATATTATAAAAACAAAATAAAACACCGGGAAGACACTATGCAAACGCACTGGAAAACCACAAATACTACAATAAGAAAATGGAGTAGAGAAAACCTTGATCCAGGTCGAGTTTTTTTCATGTCTCTCCGACACCTTTGGGATCTAGAGGCATTTGGGATCAAGGAACATCAACCGCGAACACTGACAGCTAAGGAAGACACCTTGTTCCAAGAATTTCACGACTCGTGTCGTGTCGAGGATGGAAGAAGGGTTGTTTCATTTCCAAAGAAAGATATTGGGTTTTCAAGTAACTGCAATACGGCCGCACAAGCTTCAGCTCCCCAGAGAAGAAACTGGAGAAGACTATTGACATCCGGGGTATTTACTACGACGCTATGCTAGACTACATCCAAAAGGACCACGTCCAAGTTGATCCCACGGATGAGGAGTATTACGCGTGCTACCTGCCGCACCATGTGGTGAAGAAACTCAATGGTAGCCGTGTAATTTCTGCAAATGTTTATCTCGACTAACATAAAGAAGATGGAATTGTATTTGTAAGAATAGTTAGTACAGGAGTACAAAGAGAGTCATGTGAGTGCAACACATCAGATTTTTCATTACTTCCGACATAAGTACGATTTTACAACTGAAACTGAGACACATTAGCAGGGAGTAAACATAGTGCGAATAACATTAAAGATAAGTTGGCAACGTAACAGCATAGTTTGCGCGGAAAGTTATAAAACTCGGGTTACATTGCGTGGAATGTCTCTCCTATCCCCTTCATTCTCCTTTGACCAAGAGCCGGTGAACAGTCAATACTATAGTCACGTAACAGCTAACCTGTACCATCAGATAGCATTGTTGCTGCCAGGTGATAATGCGTATGGGAAGTAGACAAACCTAGAATAACAATAACGAAAGAAAACCAGGCATTTCAGGACTGAAGGATAGAGAAGGGCTAGAAAAGAAATAAAGTCGCAGAAGATATACAAGCTAACCCATCAATAGCACAGGAAGCCAAGAGCCACAAAAGACTTCTACTTTCTTGAACCAAGTGAAGGTCCCGCTCAACATTGTATTTGTATTCATAGCCCGGCTTCTTGACAAGACCAAAATTAGAAAAGGTTACAAGGAGAGAGAAACCCCACGAGACATCCATTCGCAAAATCGAACTCACAAATGCAGTTGGCGAATTACACAGCCAGTCATTAATGTAATTCTCCTTAGCGACAGACGCAGTAGGAATTCTTTAACCAGCAATATTATGTACCGGGTGGAAGGGAACTTACTACATTTCTTCTAATACGTGCTTCATAGAAGCATTACAAACAAAAAAGTATAATGGCATTTTGTCCTTCGATCAGCCGATTTCGAAAAAATAAATGTTTTTTGTTTCAAATCGGATGCGTAATTCCACAAGAATGTACCAATAGTTTGTTGCTTGTAAGATATGTAGAGTAATGTGTTTATGGCATAGTTTCGATAGTAATTATAGGACATCACACAGGGTTTCAAAATAATTAATCCCTTAAAAGAATTAAAGAAATATTCCGAGCAGCTTTTTCAGACCTGAAGTAACTAGGCAACGTTACGTTGAGGTTGATCAGGGATCCTAACCGGCTTCTGAATGTAAACAGGTTGGTCACTTGCAAACACGATGCAGGTGACTACTGCTTTGGGAGGTAACAATTCTGATTGGTCTACATTCGCGCAGTAAAAATGCAAGGACACGGCATGGCATTTGTTTATGCTCACGCGCCGCTGCCGTGTTTATGTACTGACCTAATGATAGTGACACCCAAACAATCTGCAGCGTTGCCAGCTTGTTTCAAAAAAAGGGAAAATATCTCCGTAGGAAATGATCAGAGACAAAAACGTAAGATACAAAATGTGTTCCAAATACCAAGATCTATCACTGGTTTAAATTAATATAATGACTTCCCTTCCAACCGGTATTTACCTAGTTTGACGTTTACCATTGCATGTTCCGTTGTCATAGTAGGCCAACCTATTTAACACTAACTTATCTATGTGGCTTAGTATGAGCGCATTTATAAAACTTCGCGTGATATTATTACATTCATGAACGCGTTTATAGCCTTTAAGGCTATATTTAGTTGAAGAGTAATATTTGTATAAATTGTTAAAAGAATGAAGTTCCTGAATATAGGACTTTCCACCAATTCAACAATCTTACAGTATTATGCAACAGTCTCAAATGCCATAGAGAGCATAATGACAGTAATTAAGGTGCGAGTATATTTTATGAGGCGACGCCGTGGCCGAGTCGATAGACCGTTCACCTACCACCCGGGCCGGGTTCGATCCCAGGGACCCGCATGTGGTATTCACGGTGGACGAAGCGGCGTCTGGGCGGGTTTTCTTCGGGTTCTCCGGTTTCCCCCGCCACTCATTCCACCAATATTGCTCCATCAACTCCTTTCCAATCATCCATTTCGCCTGCATTTTATATCATCATATTCCTCACTCTCACGCCTGATGGTGAGCTGATCACCCGCTTCCAAGTCTTCACTCTGTCCGGTCCATAGGTTCCTCTGCTCCCCGACAGGCACAGTAAGTCATAGTCCTACATAAGGGGAGGATAGTAGTGTCGTTATGAACAGGTGCATCTTTGATTGGTGGATAGCAGTATCGTTATGAACAGGTGGATATAATGAGGTCCATTACAGTGGCGTATAAGCGATACATTATGTTTGGGCATATACAATTTTGTAATAGTGCAGGAAATTGAATACTTTCTATATAATAGGCTGGCCTTAAAGTAGATATCCAGCACAGATCAGAGCTACTTATTCTCCTTTTACTTGCTCTACCACGGACATAATAGGTCTCTGCTCCCTACAAAATAGGTAGAAAAGGTGTTGCGCTTCATTCAAGAACTCTATACCGGAATTTTCCTGGACATACTCGTTTTGAGGTCCCCTGAAAAAGCTCCGTGTGTATTGTGTATGCCTGTGTGTTTCTGTTTGTCTGTGAACACCACAACTCAAAAAACGAGGAGTCCGTCAAATACCAAACTTGGTCTTTAAGTTCGCCATCTTCCAAGGATTCAAGAAAGTAACCCCACCTCAAACTTCCTTTACATGGAACGTTTAAAATTTTGATTTTCTCAAAAATGGCTCTAACGATTTTGACTAAAATACCACACATTGAAGATATTTTCACAAATTAAATGTGTATTTTGAATTTTCAGGAAATGGCTTCTGAAGAACTCTTGATTCTAGCTCACTTTTGAACAACTGGTGAATCGTAAGAGATAGATAAAATTGGGCTATATAAAAATTCTAGATCTCGTTAAAGCACATAATTTAATTTATGACAAATAAATGGTTTTTGGAGTTAATCATTTTGAAATATTTCTTGTCATTGTTTCAAATTTTCCAATACCTACACTTTTCTCAAACAAGAAGTCATTATTTGTTACCTTCTCTAGTGCGTATAGCAATTAGGGGAAGTGAATTCCACCAAAAAATTCGAAGTTGAGATTTAATAGGAAGTACACTTTTTGAGATCCCCGAATCCAAAAAAAAAAAAAAAAAAAAAAAAAAAAAAAAAAAAAAAAAAAGTTTTGTGTGGTGTACGTGGGCGTTTGTGGGATGGGAAAATAAAACAATATTTTGTTTGTTAATAACGTTGTCAATTACCAGGATCATATCAGCGCCACCGATGTGCCGGAATTCGTCTCGCAGGAGTTCTTTTACGTGCCATAAATCTACTGACATGGGGCTGCCCCTGTTAAGCATACTTGAAAACCATCGATTTGGGCAAAAATTGGACCTTGGAATCAGTCGACCAGCACCTAACCAACTGAGCTACCCAGATCGGCCTGTGTGTATGTGTGTGTTATGTGTGTGTTTTTCGAAAAACACGAAAAAATAAGTGAGCTATGTCATTTTTTTTAAACTTCATGTGTCATTACAAGCTTCCCTTTGGGAAAAGTAGTTTAGTTCCCTACAGTCCGATTATCTGAGTAAGATTTAAACTGTTGAATATCACCCACTCACACACACACACACACACACACACACACACACACACACACACACACACACACACACACACACAGAGAGAGAGAGAGAGAGAGAGAGATAATGCATAGGTATACAAAACTATGTTAATTTATAACTTCTTTCTTTTCTTCTTTCTTGTCTACATTGCTATCCACAATATATTTCTAGAAAACTTTTATTTCCAGCTTTAGATGGATGTATAGATAACATGGACAAAACTAGCTTTCAGAGGGTTTTTATTGGATATATCCTTTTCGTGCACCAAATACTAAAGAAGTATTCATGTCAAAACACTGAAAAGTGTTTTTTCATGGTTAACCTTTTGTTCATCTATTCCTAGTACAAAATATACAGTATATAGTAGTATGCGTTTTCTTACGAAAATACATTTGAAGGGGACTTCTCACCCGGTGTTGAACCACTAAAGTTCTTCACCAAGTCAACTTGACCGTCACCTGTCAGCGACGCAGCTAATTGCATTTCACCCGTTTTCACTGCGCACCGAGCCAACAACAAAAAGCAATTAATTGCTCACTGAAAGCTATATATGCAGCACGCCATTTACCCTATATTTCATCCAGCAGAGATGTAGTATACAAGTGAATTTACTACCAACAATGGTGTCAGGACAAGAGTACGAAAACCACAATCACAAAATTTTCTCCATCGTTTCATAATAATTCCACTTAGTATTTCCATAAACCGTTGTTTCTCTCTCAACTTCATTTATATAAAGTTAAATACCACTTCAATTTCCTGAAGAGGGTACTTACAGTTTCGAAATGTATTCTATCTCGCTTAGTGTACGAGCTTGCAAAGGAAAACATTTTTCCTGGAGGATCTAGGATGTGAGATTTTATCTTATAGATCCAACAATAATAAGACCTTTTCCGAACTAAGAAAAAAGAAAAACAAGATGTGGGAAGACAACTGTCAATATAGAGATAAATTAAGGAGTGTGACAGGGATGTTCTTTGGCACCCGTCCTGTTTAATTTATATATTGACAATGCCATGAGGAAATGACAGTATATTTTATTAGAAAATTTTGAGAGTTCATAGTAGAAAATTACATACAGCTCTTTTTGCAGATGATCAGGTAGTGATAGCAACTGACGAGAACAGCTTACAAAGAGCCATTTTCAATTAGAAAACGTTGGTACTGAATGTAACCTACAAATACCACCAAGTAAAACTAAAGTAATGGTTTAAGAGGTAGAACTGGAACTTAAAAATTCAATGCCACAACTGGGATTTGAACCACAGACCTTCCGCTTGCCGGGCGGACGCTCTAACCACTGAGCTATTGTGACAAACTGCCAGAATGGCATTAAATTCTCAAGTTAGTTCTTAAACTTTGCCCACACACGGCTTGTGTGTTTAAAAACACCAACAGTAAGTTTGTTGGCATAAATAAATAATAAAGTAATGGTGTTCCATGAGAAGAATCCAGCAAGAGCCTAAATACTAGTGTATAATGTTTTAATAGTTCAAGTAATTGATCTTAACTATTTGGGGGTTTTCTTAGGAAATGATAGGACAAGAGATTTTAACAAATAATTAAATGTTTCAACACATTTGTGGTACAATTAAAAGACCACTAGGAAAGAAAACCCGTAGAGTACCTCTACTCAAGTTTGATAAAGGTTTAGCTACACTTGTTTTGATGTATGGCTCAGAATTTTGGACTCTTAATAAAGGCATGTTAAGAAGAGTAGAAGCAGCAGAAATTAAATTTCTTCAACATGTGGCAGGATATACTCTCTTAGATAACAAAACGAATGAAGATATCCGCAAAGAACTACAGATACTTAGCATAGTATCAAAAATAGAAGACTATAAATAAATGGTCTGAACTCGTCATCAGAATGAGTGAAGAGAGGCTACCTCGTATGGTCCTAAATTATAATCCTCAAGGTCATAGAAGTCGAGGACTACCAACTAAAAGTTGCATTAAGCAATTATACTCTGGAGTCGGAATCTGTCATGAACCATAAAAGGAGATGACGGAACGTATTGTGACTTTGGGTTCGGCGAGCAGCAATGGAGGGTCACGGGGGCGGTCCGGGTGTTTCTGGAGTTGGGCTATGAAAGAGATAGGATGCAAGGCATTGGAGGTGTGAATTTACCCTCCCTCTCGACCCCACTACGCTCTTTCAACAGCTAGGTAGAGTCAGCTAAACCGGTTGTTTCTGGCTATAGTTGCGTGTCAGTGTAAACAGAACAGTGGTGGCTGCACATACTGCATGAGTGAACGACGAAGTTTTCATTGGGACTGGGAGAACAAGTATTTTTTTGTTCATTTCCCCTTCCATAGACGAAACCACTGATATTAAAGATCCATTTACATATGAACTTTTGGTGGCCCAAGATGAACTGCAAGTGAAATTAATTAACCTTCAAAGTAACACATTGCGCAGCTCAGGAAAATTTGATTTGGATTTGTACACATCACTGCCGAAAACATTTCCCAAGCTACGCCTTTTTTCAAGTAAATTAGTGTCATGTTTGGTACCACTTATCAATGTAAACAACTGTTTAGCATATTGACAATCAACAAGATCCTGCTACAGATAAACGTCTGCAATGTGCTCTTCGTTTAAGATCATCTTGTTTGCAGCCAGACATTGAAAGCCTTTTAAAAAGAAACCAGCAAGGAGTGAGTGAGTAATGGTGTTTAAGGGCCCGTCGACAACTAGGTCATTAGGGCCCCACCAACAAGGATACCAACCGTGTAAATTAGGGGAGTATGGTCATGACTGCGTCACTATCCAATAAAATGTACAATGTAAACAATTTTAATGCACCTTTCATATAAATTATAACGTTTATTTTTGAGAATACAGTATAGAAACTTTTAAATGTCTAGCAGTATAAGGGAACTGTATAACAGCTATTGTATAACAAAACAAAGGTAATAAACATGTTAATTCTATATAACTGATTTTGTCAACTTAAGGTTTGGCTAGAGCTACCACATCAGTAATGTGGTGAGAGAGCGGTTTCTCACACAATAACCAATATGAGCTGACTACGTCCTTCACTCATATTCTCTAGTGCTTTCCTAGCTAACTTTTGAGTTCAAAAGCATGCATCTGACTACGTCGCAAAGGACGTTTCACCCGCCACTGTCGCACACGTCCCCTATTTGTTTCCCTGTCAGACGGAAGGAAACAGGGAGAGGTGATTGTAGGGGTAAAGCATTTCAAACTTACAGTCCAGGAGTTCAGGAGTCCAGGAGTCCAGGAGTGAGTACTAGTCGCCTGGGTTAACCCAGGCGGATGGTAAGGTGGCCACGGTACCTATCCGTTTAATTAGGTACCAGGCGGATGGTAAGGTGGCCACGGTACCTATCCGTTTAATTAGTGCTCGTCTTGCCGGGCGTGGCTGAGACGTGTGGAAGGGGAGGCTGGCTGACCCACCCCGCTGGCGGCGCACAAATCAGAAGCGCGCATGTTTAAGTTCCCACACCACTCACGCGAGCAATCACGTAATGGTAACAATAGCGCGCGCAGTACAAAACAATGGGACTTTGTTTTTAACACCTTCCAGAGGCTTCGGGAAAGATCTACTACCTACGTCATTTCCGGTGCATGTGTGTGCGGAGTCTCGAAAGATCGGTGTGACGTCAGCGACAGTATAAAAAGGACCCGGACCAACAAGAATGGGTCAGCCGGGCCCCTCTGTACCGGCAGCAGGCAAATTTTTCCTGATTAAAATAAGTTGAAGTTGAAAAGTTGAATGGGACACCTACCCATCATAACACCGCAGGAAGTTCACAAGCTCATTAGGAAATTACCTAATGGGAAAGCTGCCGGCCCAGACAAAGTGACTAATGAGGAACTTAAGCATCTCCCGAGAAAAGCCCTGGTGCAACTGACTAAAATATTTAACGTCTGTCTGCAGCAAGGCTATTTCCCCTCTACCTGGAAACGAGCCAAGGTAATTATGCTCCCAAAGCAAGGGAAAAGCATCAGGCAACCGCAAAACTACCGCCCCATTAGTCTTTTGTCTAGTATTGGTAAATTGCTCGAAAAACTTATTACTTTTTCGACTTCAAAAACAAGTTTCGGAATCTCATGAACTTTCAAATTCACAGTTTGGTTTTCGAAAAGGACATTCTACTGATTTACAGCTTCTCAGACTAACTGATGACGTAACAGAGCAATTTAACAATGGGGCTTCAACGTTGGCGCTATTTTTGGACGTAGAAGCCGCATTCGACCGGTGCTGGCACAATGGCCTTATTTACAAACTGCACCACAATTTCCCGGCTCTTCAAAATTATCTGTATTTGCTGCACAATTTTTTAGAAAAACGGAAGTTTTACGTCCAAGTGGGCTGCTCCTCCTCACGGGAGAGAGTGATGCGGGCGGGCGTCCCACAAGGGGCAATCATGTCACCCTTTTTGTACATATTATTCACCAACGATTTCCCAGTGGACGCCAGATGTAAGGTAGCCATGTACGCCGACGACACTGCAATATACAACCACCATAGAAATCCCCGTTTCGGAATTGCAGAAATGCAACGTTATGTTAACAACTTCCTTTCATGGCAACATGACTGGAAAATAAAAATTAATCCCAACAAATGCCAGCTGATTCATTTCTCTAAGCGGCATCACACTTTGGCAATGGACCTAACGGTCGGTGGTCAGGTATTGCATTGCCGTCGGCAAGTTAAATACTTAGGGGTTACCTTGGACCGCACAATGTGCTGGTCCACCCACATAAAAAATAGCGCCAACAAAGGCAGACAGCGGCTAAAGTTATGCGCCCCCATCTTCCGCAGCAAACAGCTGCAATTGAAATCCAAACTCGTCCTGTATAAGGCTTTCATCCTGTCAGTGGTTCTTTACGCGTGTGTGGCCTGGGCAAACGCCTCAAAAACCGCCCTGAAGACTATCCAAACCCTCCAAAACCTCTCCCTCCGGAAAATCCTCTCTGCTCCCATCCTAACCACTAACCGAACCCTTCACCAGGAAACCCAGATCCCTTCCATACCCGAGGCAATAACAAAAAGAGCCACTGTCGCGTGGGCGCGCATCAGGAATCACCAAAATGACGTGATTGCCAATATTGGCAAGGGCGAGCCAAAGCATCGTAAGCATACTAGAATTAAAATGTTTTAAACATTGCATGGCTCGCCGACTGATGCGCACCCATGCAACCCAGGCCCTGGGCCACGCACTCCGGAAGAGGTCTGTGCCTCGGAAACGCCTCAGGAGCTGCAACCTGGCCGCACAGGAAAACTGCGGAAAAACTGTAAATAGTGAAGTGTAAATATGTATATACGAGCGTGTGTGTGTGTGTGGGTGTGATGGGACATATGTGTGGTATGCCCTGGAGTGAGTGTGTGTATGTATCCGTGTATATAAATTAAAAAAAAAAAAAACTATCAAAAACGGACAAACATAAGACCGAGTATACGCCCAAAAACTGTTCTCGGTGGGCTAAAGTTGCCCACTGTATGGGTTTTTGAACATATAAAAGCAAACATGAACATGTAAATACTGTAAACTATAATTAATGTTAATTTTAGCCTGTAAGCCGGGCCCTTCTGTACCGGCACCGGGCAAATGTTTTCTATAATAAAATAAGTTGAAGTTGAAGTTGAATGGGTCAGTGTTAAGTCAGTCTTCAGTTAATCTTTAGTGAGTGTAGTTTTTAGTTACGGGAATGAGTCGGTTAGCCTGTCAGTGAGTGCGTGTATGTCGTCGAGTGATTGTATCGTCGTAGTTAAGATATAAAAGACAATGAAAGTGAAGAAAGATATTGAAACACTAAGAAAGGTTATCCGAATAACATTTGTGAATTATGATAGCAGAAAAGACTTTAAACTGTATTAACTACGAGAAGAAAACTGCGAACTTGTAGTAAAGTTTTAGAGGACTATAAAGTGATAGAAAAGTAAC
The DNA here is from genome assembly GCA_030765045.1 of Tenodera sinensis. Lineage (NCBI taxonomy): Eukaryota > Metazoa > Arthropoda > Insecta > Mantodea > Mantidae > Tenodera > Tenodera sinensis. The sequence continues at coordinate 147,225,100 of CM060966.1, forward strand.
CGAACTTGGACTTTTGCAGTTTTGTTACAGTATTTTGCCACGCAGATACCATGATCTACAGAAACGGACAAGCTCAGGATTCGCCCTGAGGCATTCGCTCACCAGATTTGCGGTGCATTGTTTCCATTTCAAATGCTGCAAAACAGAAGTTTCACGAGCCAAATCGAACTGCATATGCTTGTGATGTGGAGAACATTGTGCAACTTATATACGTACATTTAACTTGACGGTTTAGCCCTATAACATTTAGCCTCTGGTTACACTTGCCTAATAGCCTGGGCTTTTTTGGAGGCATTTACAAAATTTAAAACAAGACACTTAGAGTTAATTAAAACTCTCAGGACACTATAAAGACAAAAAATAAATAATATAAATACCGAGAAAATACACACTCTATAAACACACTGTTGAACAACCACAAAAACTACAGTTTGTAATGATGATTTGTCGTTAATGCAGCTGAGTTACTTCCACATTGTCATATTCGGGCTATCTGGGCGTTATTTATAGAGAACACATCATTGAGAAGAAATGAAAGCAGTTTAAGAAACGTCAACTTAATCTTCTTTATTCCCAGTAACCTACATGCACAAAACTATAGAAAACACAAGCAAGTCAAAACAGAAGACCAAACTTGACAATGTTATGTTCCATGATATATTTCAGAGAGAACAGCAACGAATAAAATAAAAATATTAAATTAACATGCTGTTCCTTTAGTATTTTGTGAGGTAGCGAAAATGTAATTAAATAATTATTCTTATGTTGGGCACGCTCAAGCTACTGCAATTAATAGTTGACAAAGATGCAAATTGACTTGCGAACTTTGTAAAATTAAATGATTAATTGTGTGAAATGGAGCGGACTTTCGGATAGCTAGACAGTAGTTTTTGGACAGCGAGATTTTACTACGAATAAACATTTTGATGTCCCCTAAATCAAAACAATATAAAAAATCACGTCCGTATGTCTGTGTAAGTGTCCGTCTATGAATAGAATAACTCAAAAACGAAAAGTCGGTTAAATACCAAACCTGGGATTCAAGTTAAGCATCTTTCAAGCATGCGGCACGAAGATTTTCAGATAATTCTCCCACCCCAGACTACCGTTTACATGGAACATTTATCAAAATTTTTGATATTCTCGAAATGGCTCTGAATGTTTTATTAAAATACCATGTGTTTAAGATATTTTGATGACAAATTAAATGTATATGCTGTATTTTGTGGGAATGTCCTCGGGAGCACTCTTCATTTTGGATGACCTATGCATAACTTCTAAACCGTAAAATATAGACAAAACTTTACTAAAAATTGTAGATCTCGTTAACACGCCAATCTTTTGAGAAGTGACCCATAATCGAAGCGTTCCTTGTTATTTGTTTGAATTATCCAACACTAATAATTTTCTCAAATAGGAGTACATTATTCTTGTTTCTCTTTTAACCATGCAAAGAGAACGGAATTTCAAAGTCCTCACATAGCGACCACCTCATAAAGGATTTGATTATCGTTTAAAACCTACTGCACTCCCACATTCTCCTTGCACCTAGAAAAAGTTAGCAACCAGGTAATCTCTGCAAATGTTTATCTTGATTAACATGAAGTAGATCGAGGAATAAACGTTTGTAAAAATAGTGAGTACAAGAGTAGAGAAAGTCACATGACTGTAAACATGTAACAGTTTTGCTATTTGGCAACTAGCTATATGATGTACAATAAAGCGTGCAACCGCAAAGGTAAAGTAATTCACGATTGAACAAAGCGTGTCGCACGCTCATTCTTTGTCTAGAAAACGATAAAAGCGTACAAACTACTGCCCTTTTATACCTAAAGTTTAACACAATTAGGTCAGTGAAGCCAAGTCACTTTATCACAGCATAGATTTACATACTTACGTGATTATGTTCATATAGAATTGCAAGAACACCATCTTTGATAAAGAAGCACATATAAGCGGTAATCTCTAGTCCAACGTTTACGAGGGTATACATTAATAGAAACCTGGCTAGTTGCAGAATTCCTGGAATTGCACTTCATTCTCTTCTCTTTAGTTAGCGCTCTAGCTGTGCGCAACTTGAAATTTTATTGGTTTCGTTAACGTAATAAGCGACTATTCCCTAACCCACTCCTTCAGTCGCAGAGTGAATCAGCGCTTGACTGTGGGGTGTAGAACTCGTAACCAAACAGTCGGTATCCAGTGAAGGACACAAACAGCGATTCCATGGCAGTTTCTAAGTCATACATTTAAATTTCTGGGAATGTCCTCAGAAGACCTCTTCATTCTGGGTGATTTTTGTATAAATGGTAAACAGTAAGAGACAGACAAAAGCTTACTAAATACAAAATGTGGATCTCGTTAAAATACATATTTGTGCTTCCTTTTCAGTGAAACATTTCCGAGATATTCTTTACTATTTGTTTGAATTTATCAATACTTATACTTTTCTTAATTAGGAATATGTTGTTCGTTTCTTATCTCTTGGCCTTGCAAAAATAACGATTTGAAAGGCATATCATAGCAATCACCTCTTAAAACATTTGACTATTGGTTAAAGCCTACTGTATTGCTATATTCCCCAAGAAAATTAGTAATAAAATACTTTCTGAAAATGCTTATGTCGATTAAAATAAAGTAGATAGAGAAATAAATATTTGCAAGAATAGTGTGTATAAGAGAGAGTATAGCTATAAGTATATTTGTAACCAGAGTTTTTACAAATTGAACTATACTAAAAGTCTATATCTTCATAGGTTACGCGACGATCACTTGGTGTATCTTCTAAGGCCATGCTCTTCGACTTTGAGGCCAAATATTGATAGATTTCTTAAACGCAAGGAGTACCAAAGAAGTCACTAATGAACAACTGTTTATCGCATAAAATTTAGAAGTGATTTCGTAAATCAAATGCAACGTGCATGTAACCAACCCACCATTGCAACAGAATGCACGCCAGAGTGACAAAGTCCGCGTATAGTAGAAGGAGGTAAATTCAATCTCCCCTCTTTCGCAAACGTTGGACATCGCTGCTCTATAGTATATCGGTCTCTTTCTGCAGTTTACCTTGCTGGCCCTACATTTCTCTAGCTTGAGCAAGACAATATTACTGTTCCCGCAACAGGGGAACTGAGTGGAGTGTAGGAACGCTAGCAAAACGGGGAAAAATGGTCATGAATGGACTGGCAAAAATGAATACCTACATTATAGTTATCCATGCTTTATATTATCATTTAACTCGAGAATGAGTGTTATTTGCACATCTATAAAACAAATTGGCAAAGTTTGTCTGGGGCAACAAATATTCGCAAAGCTAGTGCAATCTCTTAAATGAAATCCACACACAATCTTTAAAAGAACATATTACCACACATGTAAACGTAATAGATTTGCATGCTCTTCTCTTTGTTACAGTTTAGTATGCTGAAGACTAGTGAACCATTTCGGTAAGCAATGGATAAATAATCACTTCCTGTTACAGGCAAACTAAATACCATTTTTATTAACGTCTAACATGTGGTTGCGAAACAGTAATAGGTGAAGCACTTGTGTAAGTGAGCAGAGGGTGGCTCTATAATTATCCAGAGTAATTAAGCAGTGGTTTAAGCTCAAAATGTTGCCACGATGAATGAATCCACTCAGCCCACCCAACCTCCCTTCCGCTGACTCAACCTTACAGGGCACTAACAAGTTCCCCGACTTCCTCTGGGGCGTTAACGCGTTGGCGGAAGTCTTTCGTGGCTTCTTTCTTGCCGACCAGTTGCTCGCCAATCATCGCCGACATCTTTATTCTCATCATGGTCATCTCGTTTTTCATCTCAGCGATTCCGTAAATCATTTCGATCACACCTGCTAACAGGTATTTCAGAATTTCTTCCATCTTGATTTCAAGGCTTTCATCCCACTTCTGACAGCAAATGTTGCAAAATTATTTTCAGTTATCTTGTACTTGCTCTTTATTTCCTATATTTAACACGGTGCTCAGACCAGGTTTTCTCACAACGATGGGCTGGTAGGAGAGGTCACATAGAATGGCCAGCAAGATCGAAGATGCTTTTTTGTTGGGCCGCTTTATGTCAGTAGTAGATAAATCGCGACAGATCCAACTTAGAAGATTTGGAGCATCCAATAATGGAAGCGATCGATAAAAGATCATCATCATGTCTGTTAGCAGGCTCAGAGCCAGCCCGAGGTGTGTCATATGTGTACTTGTCCTTCTAGGGCTTAATCACTTTCATGACGGATTGGGGGTTTTGCAGGGTGGCGGGTGAGAATGAGGTTGGGGGTTGAAGGGAGGTAGCAATTGTCGTTCAATTCTTGTAACGTTGCGGGTTTAATGCATACGCTTTATTCTTAAAGTTCCCTATAAATAAAAATCGCATGGTGACAGATCAGGGGAAAGGGGGCCAGAATCCTCGACTAATTCTGTCACCATATCCACTCCACACAATTCATGTCGCGCGATATTTCTTGACGAATGACCTTGAGCAGAAATCCAGTCAGCTGGCCTACCCTTAATAAACAGGTCAGCAAATGTTTATGCTGCGATAACAGACACCTCTGTTTTCCTCTGTCGCGTTTGTGTATACAGTCGACTGCAAAAGTTTTGTGCGATACAGATGTGTGCATGCAAGTGTGTTAACGAATGCTAGTTAGTTGCGTAGTTACGTGTTAGTTACCAATGCGACAATACCTCCTACAATGTCAAAAATAAAAGGAAAAACTCTGCATAGTCAAAGTCGCGAGGTCATTGTCAATGTTTATTAGTAGTGGAGGAAGAAGCCAAACATAAATATCGATGTTCTCCAATGTATTTTAAAGAAATTCAAAAAGTGCAAGAAAGAGTTGCTGCAGCCACCAGCAGTGCAGTTCACAGAATTGTGGGAGACTTTCATAAAGAAATGAACACTGAAAACTATATCAAGTCTCTTCGTATAATGTTAATTCCAAATTTACCTCCTAACTCTGTTTTAGTAATTGACAATGCGTCCTACCATTATGCACAGTTAGACAAACCTCTAACATCAAATTCTTTAAAAAAAAAAAAAAAAACATGCAGTCCAGGCTGCAAAATCACATTGCTCATCAAATGAACGATTACGGAAGGCGGTTAACTCCAGCAATTAGAAAATCCAGTTACTAAGTTTCCATACAGAATTGAATTCTATTTGAGTCCATTCGCATTTCCACGTTTCCATGTTGAATTCAATCCGAAAATGAGATCGAACAACATTCATGCAACGAGATTTCGATCCGATCCCACTAAAGCGGATCGGACCCAGTGGTTGAGCTTCGTTTGAATCCGCGTTTCCATGCAGTATTCAATCCGGAAAAAGAACTCAAATGAACTTGAATTCGCTGTGGAAGCGTAGTATTAACATAACCTTTGTACGTAGAACATAAGACGAGTTGAATATGACATATAAGGGGAACAAATACCTACAGTTCGTAAATTTGCTGAATTAACCGCTTGACCATTCCACCTTCTGTTTATCGAATGGATATAATTGCTTGAAGGCAGAATTTCTAGGTTTTATTCTTTCTTTTAAACGTCTCTCTAGACTAAACTTGAAATACATTATAGTAATAGCTATAATTTACAGAAATAGAAATATTTAAAACCAATACTCACCGAAACAGTGCAGTTCCTTAAAGTTTATTCGCATTTTTAAACACCTCAAATTAAACTCCAAAACGTTCTGCGTGAAATGACGCACTGACAAAATGCGAACGTCCAAACATCAGATTACCTGCTTTTACTTACTCTCTGGGCTACAGCGCATTTGATCGTCGAGTGTTAACCAATAAGAGAAGAGCGCTACAGGTGTTTTTCATAAAGCACGCTACATACAGTAAAATTGCATTAAACTGTGTACCTATTTTAATCCCCCTATCTTTAAGGACCTATTGGAGTATCCCTTGTTTAATGAGGCACAATCATGCAACGGTACCTTATATGAATGACGAACCGCACAGTTGTATGAAATAGAATTGCTGTAGGGATCCCCGCCTTGTTGTTTTCTCGGTTTTTAAACCCCAACATTTCACATTTGTTAGACAAACGCATTTCAAGGCTTAGATCCTTAAAAACAACCTTTGCTTTATAATGTTTTCACCCCCTTCTTGTTTTAATCAACTGTTTTAGAAGAATAAAAGTCATGACTACCTCTGTGCACGCTAGCTTCCAAATCCAGAGGTCCCGGGTTTGATTCCCGGCTGGAGGGTGGGTCTTTTCGCAGGATTATTCCCCATCCTCCCTAGAGTCTGCAACTGTAAGTGAAAGTGTAAATGTGTACGTGAATTTGATGTTTGCAAAGACAACTCAATATAAACAAACCCAAAGATATGCAAATAGTTAAGCGAGTGAACGTCAGCACCGATGGGTAACTATTCCAAAAGAAAAAGAAAAGCTGCCGATATGAACTAATGTTAAAGTGGCATATACAGCGGAGCCAAACAAAAGAAGGTTCATGTCTAAACCTACCTTGAAATTCCTGAAACAATGCGTGTTGAGATCATAACCAAACCATCTGATGTATAACACAACTTTCTCTGCTTATTACCAGTTCATATGTAGTATCCCTTATATATGATGCCTGCTATTGGTATAAAAACGTAATATTTTATCCGCGTTACGTTAATCACGATAAATGTCCACCTAGAAATGTTTCAAATCAAGCTGCTCTTAGTGCTAAAGAAAACGGACAATCATCGATTCTTCTTGTAATACGAAGGAAAAACAAAAGAACATTCCCATTTAAAGAAGTTGCAGGGCGCTAAACCTTCGGAACGGTAAAACGTACAAACACGAAAAACAATTGTTTCACACAAATTCCATAGTTTAATGAGCTTTTTTGTTCTTTGCTCTTCCTACTCCCCAACCCCCACTCTCGATCTTTTGAGAAAAGCCTTATATATTTTGGGAGGATCCAGATGGTCTTAAAACTTTATTTCCGGTGAAAAATCAATATCGACTTTTTGAATGGACAGCTTATATTGCAGCCAACGCGCAGGGGGTCGCGGGATCCAGTCCCGCCTCGGGCGTGCATGCCCGTATGGACAGCATAAATAAATAAACAAATAAATAAAAAGTTGGTTATATACCAAACCCCATATTAAAGTTCAATATTTTCCAAAGATGTGACACAGATTCTTAAAGTACATGAAACATTTTTCGAAATCTTTTATTTTCCTAAAAATAGCTCAATGAATTTGATTAAAATACTATATGTTTGAGATGTTTTCATGCCAAATGAAATGTACATTTCTGGGAATCGCCTCCGAAGTCCTTTTCATCCTGCACAACTTTTGCATAAGAGGTAGAATTGGAAGTGGAACATTCTCAAACATTGCCCACACATAGCTTGTGTGTTTAAAAACACCAACAGTAAGTTTGTTGGCATAAATAAATAATCATTTTTGCATAACTGATAAACTGTAAGAAGTACACAAAATCTTAGTACATAAAAATATGAATCTTGTTAAAGTACACAATGACACAAACTTTGTTGTGAAGTTACCATTTCCGAGATATTCTTTGTTATTGGTTTGAATTTTCAAACACTTAAACTTTTCTCAAGAGGAAAATTTCTATTCTTTGTTTGGGAATGGCGGTCCCTTGTCCATACAAAGAGAGGAGAATTTCAAAGCCATCACATAATGTACCACTCTTAAAAGATTTGCCTATAACCTAAAAAAAAGCCTGCTTTATTCTCCTAATCCCTTGGATTACAAGTAAGTGTGCAATACATTTTGCAAATGTTTATTACAATTAACATTAAGGGTAGAATAAACTTGTGTATCAATAGTTTGTTGAATTGGTAAAGAAAATCACGTGACACATTAGATTCTTTTAAAATGCAGTGCTCCACTCTTTGAAGGATTATTTGTTCCTGCTTTCTCTTTTCCATTCTAACTTTGCCTCTGGACTACCACAGCACATGCTCAACTAACAAACACTATAGAGCAGGCCTATTGAACACTACTCTGAAGGTGTGAAGAGGAGTTCCCCAACCCACCCCCTTCTTATCTTTAGTAGCACGGGTTAAGTAGAATCAGTTTTTGGTTTGTTTTCCCCAGTTTTCCACTTTGAAGTAGGAGAATATCTTCTCACCTGGTGAGTAGGTTTGTCAGGCCTGATATACAGAGTTGCATAGAGGAATGCATGCGGCTCTGCAGGAATTCCATTTGACATGCTGGATTCATTGTATTTTAAAAGCCAATCTGCTATCTAAGCACAAAGTCAATCAACATTTGTACTTTTTATTACCTTACTGTCCAAAGGCATTTGTTTCCGCATGGATACAACTTCCAATTAAATTCAAAGTTGCAAGTAAACTGGTGTACATACTGAAAAGTGCAGTCTATAAGCGCTGTACTAATTTCTCACTGTTAACCCTACTGTATCACAGATGTGTAAAACAAAATGAGAGAAGAGAAAATTCAGCTGCCAGTTGGATATGCCTACTTGAAGTCGAGCAGAGATATTTCACTGTTAAACATGTTAAATGTTGAAACAAAAAAGCAGTTAGCAAATAAACGGTCATGAGTAAGCCTAGCAGGTGAGCTAACAAAGAATGAAGTTCTGCACCTTTATCTGTACAGCAGATGGACAGAGCTGGTTCCCCATACTGTGCCGTCACATGCACTGTGAACACACATAACTTGAGTCCTCGTTAATGCAGCTGGACTACTGAGCTTAGTCATGAGAAACATTGCAAAATATGTGCAGTTCACAATGGAGCGACATTAACAGTGCAACATACTGCACAATTTCATACTCAAAATTTAGTGTTCACAGTTAGGTGACAATTTTACATTGTTGCACGATGCTCGGGGGCAGCAGACCCCGTTTTGTTGCATTTTTGTATGCATTTTAACTCAATTCTTATCATTAAAGATGAAACAATTCCTTCAATGGACGTGATGTTGGCTACACATAAACCATACACTATAGCTGACTCTGAACTTTGTACCTGGTCAGAGGTCATCAAGGAGGTGAACAAGACAATACAGGAACCCCCTCCCAATGATGTAATGTTTATATGGTGCACGTTGACATTACACTGGTATCTTGGTTATGAAGGAATTGTTTTACTATTACTTATAATTCTGGTTAATTTAATATTTCTTCTGAAAAAGAATGCATTTATGCAGATGTTGATACCATTTTAACATATGTAATTTTGTGCTGCCAGCATGCTGCATGGTAAAAGTTAACTCCAATTCAACTTTCATTGTATGGATGTGTTGCACCCATACCTATTGGTAAATCATCTTGTCACTCCATTGTGAACCAGAAATAAGCAATCAGAGAATTTTTGGCACCCACATATGACTGATTTATATGAAAGAAAATCCAAGAATATGGAGAAACAAACCTGTCAGTATCACATACAGATATATATCATTACTGTTTTGACCACATAATTGTCTGCTTGTGTTTCAGTTAGATGGTCAAGGAAGTGATTGCAACTAATAAGAGAAAGCCTGTGCGCTTCACAACAGTTACATATACCAAAAGTACAGAATAACATTACACGGTGGGTCTGTGTGAAAGAAAGCCCCAAGGAATGTGGCGGTAAATTAACAAGAGCAAGATATTTCAAGAATATCAGAGCATCAGTGAGAAACACCCAATGAAGCTTATTTAATGAAGGAAAGCACACATCAGGCAAAGAAGAGAGTTTGCAAGAATTCTTGAGTATCTCAGTTATATAGATAAGAAATGGGAAAATCACAGAATAAAGGATACCTATGACTTTGTTGTACAAATGCCAAACCAACTGTCAATGAAAAGGATTGTGTATCATCAGAGAAGTGTTGTTGTTGCTACTGCTCTTCTAACTGGATTTTCTCCATTTTTCTACGGGCTTCCCAATATTTACATAGTTGAACTGGAACACTGGTATTGGAGTAGATGGTCTCTGAGGATGTATTCGATGGAGATCTATTCTCATCTCTTTCCAATCTAAAAATGTCTAAATTCTTTATTTTGTGAAAAGTTGGCTGGAGAATGAACAGCTGTGGAACAGACACATCCCATGATGACATGGCCCATGCAACTGAGGGGTAGTATAATAAAATCAGCAGTATACTTTGAAGAATAAACCTGTAGAAGAAATTGTAAGCCTAGTACATTTAATTTGGAATAGCGGGAATATCATGCTGATATTTCTTATGTTTATGTCCACCAAAAAAGTGTCAATTTTCTGTTTTATGGATATTATATTTTATTTTTGTATATTCAGTTCAGTGATATGAAGCATGATCAATATTGATTATAACTGTAAATTGAGAGAAAAACAATTGCTAGGCCCTGTAACAAAGGCAAATAAATACTGAATCTTAAACATAAGACTTGTGTTTTTGGCGTCAGAGAATACATGAAATTTTGTGCAAATAGTGGCGAGTGCATGTCATAATAAATGGAAAAAGCATTAGTAATCCAAAATTATAAGAAGGAATACCAAACAACTCAACAGTGATCATACGGAGAAGAAATATTGCATAATAAATATCCAAGGATATAAATACAAGTTAGTGAAAGAAAAACCTAAGCTTGTAAAAGTGACACTTTTGAGCTTTTCAAAAGAAAAGTGATGTATGAATACATGTTAAATTAACTCAAACAAAGTTAATATGGTGAAATCTGGATTTTAATTGAAAAAACATTAGCCCTTGTGCCATGCTGTTCTTATCTGTTACCCACCACATACAAAGATCTCATTCACTCCTTTCATAAAAAAACTGCCACAAACCTTAGATTCAAGCATGTGGTGATATGCCTCAAGAAAGAAGCTGAACACATTAGCTGCGTGTGTACGAGGATGAAGCTGAATCTGGATGGAAAGAAAAAGACATATACATAAAATTAGACAGAAGTTTGGAAAAAATACCTGGTGTTACATTCACATGATTTTCCCTATCCATTATTGTTTAGTTTGTATACGTAGCTTCTACACAGGTACTATTTTTACAAATGTTTATTTTTCCATCTCTTTACATTAATTGAGATAAACTTATGCAGAAACGGTTAAATTACATATTTTATTGTAGGTATAAGGGGGATAGAGGAAACTGAACTGACAAGTCAGCTAGTACACTAAGTGACTTATGACAAACATCTGAACAGCAGCAACACTTTAAAAAATTATAAAAGTATTGACAAATTCAAATCAATAATAATGGTTACCTCGGAAATGGCTTATACACAGAAACGTTAGTTTAAATGAATTGTGCACTTGAGCCCTGCACATTTGTCTATCTCTTCAGTTCACCACTTACAAAATTTGAAAAGGGCTTCACTCCCTATTGCAGAAAATTCAAGATTTAAAACACATTTATTATATCCAAATTATATTATATCCAAATAAACTTTTGTGTGAAGTGAATCATTTCGGAGATATTCCTTGTTATTTGTGTGAGTTTTGCAATACTTATACTTTTGTCAAATGGAAGGTCATTATTCTCATTTTTATCTCTCGACCATGCAAAGAGAAGAACAGAATTTTAAAGTTTTAGAAGATTTGACTATGGCTCAAAGCCTACTGCATTCCCATGTCCCCCTTGCACCTACAAGAAAATATGCAATAAGATCATTTTTACAAATGTTTATCTCAACTGATATAAAAAGTTAAAGGAATAAGAGTTTGTAAGAATAGTTAGTACAAGAGTAGAGAAAGTCAAGTGAGTGCAACACATCAGATTTTTCATAGACAGGTTTTACGCAACATGCCACCCTACTCTAGAAGGTTGACACATTTTTGAAAAGCCTGTAATTTCCAGCAACTGCTCTTCTTTTTTATTTTTGCAATACATGAAATGGTCGATATTATGAGGAAAAAACTTTGATACAACTGCATAGTTTAAAGAACCATATTTTTCAGTTGCAAATTTTTGTGTAGCTCTAATGGTCTACAAGGGTGGATCGGAAAGTAACGCACAATAATTTTTTTTAAAAAGTTTAATAGGTAAAAGAACAAAAAGTGCACAAATGAACTGATATCTTTTAGCTATTTTTCTATGTAGTGGCCATCTTTCTCAACACATTTCTCCCTTCATGATACCAGTTTCATTGTGCACTGTTCATAGAAGTCAGTTCAATTGTAGTATAGCCATCTGTGGACTGCTGATTGCAGTTTGTCAGTAGTTGCAAAGCGTTAACTGTTGAATTTCTTCATGGAACCAAACAGATGAAAGTTTCATTATGCAAGGTCTGGTTTGTATGGTGGATGCTGGAGCACCTCCCAACCAACGTAACTTAATAAATGATCCAAGCTTGTCATTAATCGCTGGTCCTTGTGGTCGTCCATCAGGTTCTTAGGCACCTGGTGAGCACTACCTTTACAAAATTTCAATGTGTCTTGCACATTATCATACATCACACCGTATTAAATGTTGAACTGCTGAAATAAGGTTCACAGATGGATCTGCCAGATGTTTAAAATTGCCACCTCAATGGCTGTGACATTCTGCAGGGTTACTAGCCATTTGAAACATGGTGAATCACAATGGTGGTCACGCCTGGTTTAGATGAATGCACACAACCTGGAAACATTGCCACTTTCCATACAGTCATCCCCATACACACAATGCATCTCCCTGTGAATGTCAATCTATTATGCCTTTTAGCTCACAAAATATGCACACTTCACTGCTATTTGCAAGTTGATGTCAGTAACATGTGCACCTTCTTTAGACTAGATCAAAAAGCACTCTGTAAATTTGCTTTAACCAGGAAAGCCATTGAACATAAAGTTTTTCACAGTGGTACAGTCATGGAAAAAATGATTGAGCACATTAGGAGAGATTTACAGTCTCTATTCCATATGTTTAGTCTATTAGACACAGCCTATTTGAGTGTCCATTATATGATAATGTATGGAACAGAGACTATCAATAAACACAGCTGCATGTTGGAATATCAAGTTGTGTAAACTGCAGTGACACACAATGTAGAACTTAAAAACATTCTATTCTCCTTGTAAGCTCAATAATTTTTTTCATGGCTGTACACATATATGTATGTTTACATGCTATGAAAATACAAAATTAAATTTACATTATTTTATCTAAAGTAAAAACAAATTAGACACTAACAACGCTGTCTATTGCTAGGTTACATCAATATAACAAGTTCAAATGCTAACATGTGTAAGTTAGAATAACATCGTAGACACATAATCACATCATTCAGCTTATGAGGCCTGTACGTCACCACACACTACATATTTCACTTGCTCCATAAAGCATATGTACATCTTTATTTGCATTCACATGGTCAGTTATATAGTTCACACTTCTCTCATTAGAGCTTCACACGAAAAACAAATAGCATCTATAGTGAAAACTTCAAGCTATACCTTGGGGTATTTCAACATCCCAGCTGCAATACCAATGCAGAAAAAAAAATGTGCATTACTTTTGATCCACCCTCACAGTTATATAAAATTTGATGAGAATGAAGAAGACTTCACAGACTACTCGCATGAAATCCAAAATAACACAGAATGATTCCAAACAACAGCAATAGGTTTAGTATGCTTTGCATATCCCCTTTACAAAAGTGTGAAGGGAACATGTTCCAAAAGCAAGATTTGAGCACTAAGGGGGCAAAATGCAGAAGTGCAGAGTTCATCATACAAGGTCAAATGCTTGTGCTTGTGCCTGCAGTATTTCAGTTGGGAAAATGGGGTTGGTGTAGCCGTCAGTGAGAGAAGTAAGGGAGCAATTCCTAAGAAGGCAGGTGATAGAATATGGATGAAACTGTAGATCTGGTTTAGGATATTTATTATATATCTGCAGGTTTGGAGGGTTGTCCAAAGGGAAAAGAGATAAGTAAACAGAAAAGGCATGCAGGAAATGATGTGTCGCGATGGGAAACAAGGCTTATTAAATGGTTAAAAAGAAAGGAGTTGGAGAAAGGAGGGAAAGGGAAAGATTAGAATTACAAAAGAATATTAAAAGAGTAAATGAAGTAGGGAAAAAAGTGAATCAAGTTTGTGAACAAAACTGTTAAGAAGGTAGTTCTAAATTAGGAAGAGAAAGTGAGTGGGTTTGTAGTGTTTAAGGGCCTGTTGACAACTACATCATTAGGGCCCACTGAAGGGAAAGTGAGCAAGGAAGGAAAAGAGATGGAAAAAGTCAAAATTGGAATAGTGACTGTAAGCAAACACTGAACATGGCAGAGAAATAGTGAGAAAACGCAATAATACTTGTCTACCAAGTTTCTTAATGTTAAAAGCAGTAATAAGATTGCCCAATGATGATAAGGGCTGGGATCCTCGTTCATGGGTAGCCAAAAGTATGTATACATATTGCTCAATAAACCAATTCATTCATTCATTTGTTTGTTCATTAATTCATATTTCAATCATTGAGTAACTCTAATACTGCCTCATACTTTGTACCATTTCTGTATTGGAGTACTGAGGCACAAGTGGCATCTACCACAAACAAAGGCAGTAGTTTACAATCCATGCACTGTGACTTAAAATCTTTCAAGTGCAGGAACAATCAGTGCTTTCCCCCTTGTGCTGACAGCTTAGAACTGTGTAACTAATCTAAAACAATCTGAACAAATTTGGAGGTCTCATACTTACAAAATATTGTACCTATATTTCTGAACGTTGGTTCCCCAATTTAAAAAAAGGGTTTCTTGTTCCCCATGACACATTGTCACAATTTCATGTTTTATTCATGATGAAAATACCCAAATATCTGAAATATATATTTTAATTACAATTATTAAGAGCGAGCCCTGGAAAAATAAAAATAAGGACCATTTTTCCTTCTAAAGAGTAGTTTGGATGGAAGGGGGCAGAATTCACAGAACTTCAAAATATTATTTCCAAGAAAACCATGACTGTAAAATTGTTAGCTGGAATACAGTACAGTCCATCTGTATTTTTTTCGGCCAAGTCTTGAAGGAGGGGGAAGGAATTAGGCTACCCTGACCCTCCTACCACACCAGGTGGTCATATGCCAGGCATAAACAGTTGAAATATCGGCGTTGCAATATCGTCCTTACTATGCAACATGATCACGAACTCTGTTTACAGTATGTATTTGGCTGAAAATTTCTTGAACGTGATTGTAAATGAAAAACCTGCAAACATGAAGAATAAATAAAACAGTAAAATATACACAGTATGAGAGGTAGAATCAGCCACAGCCAGGATTTGAACCCCAGTTCCTCCACTTACCAGGTGGGTGCTCTAACCATTAAGCTATTGTTACAAGCTGCCAGAATGACATTGAATTCTCCAACCAATTCGTATTTTTCTCTCAAACATTGCACACACACGGCTTGTGTGTTTAAAAACATCAACAGTATGTTTCTTGGCATAAATAAATAATAATATACACAGTATTTTACTGTACTAGCTACACCATGAAATTAATTTAACATTAATGGTCACCCTCTGAAAATATATTGTCGTCTTATAGTTCAATCACCAGGGTTTGGGTGTTTTCCATTAGACTTTCAAAGGAATGGTATTTGTTTTATAGTCCAACTGGCATACATAGTTAGGCCAGTGATGCTTGTTTTCAATGTTCTTTAGTATTTTGTACTCAGCCTTGAATTTCAGTAATTTATTTTTTTCCGAAGACATTATTGGCTGCAATGTTTCCTTTTAGCTCTGACCATATATATTCTATGAGATTCAAAGTACAAAGAAAATGGGGCTGTCTATAATCTTCGCAAAAGTTAAAGGCATATGGAGGCGGACCGCACTGCAGACTCCAGCAAATCGGAAGCTTGCCCCTCCTACCAGCGCTGCCGAATGTGGTACATGTGATCTTATGTACAGAACCTCTGTCGGTACACACACTACGCTTGGCAACAGCACTCTGCCTGAGCAATGGCCAGCGTTCACATGCCTTTAACTTTTGCGAGTGGTATAACAACTACATGGCTGTGCTTAGCAGCTAATTCATCAACAGTGTGCATTTTGTGTTTATTGTGCCTTTCTTTTATAAGGTTTGGAGCTGTGATACTATCATTGGTGATGGCCTCTTTCATTCACTTATTACAGAGAGTAGAACGTTCAACATCGCCTACACTGTTTACATAGTACTGTGAGCCACCATGTGCAACTTGCTGCACAGATCTGTCCCTCCCTTCCCTTCCCCACCTGGTGGGCGAAAAGAATGTAATAGACTGTACGTCCTCTATGCACTGCAGGATGAAGTACCCTTTGCTTAGTTTCACTGTTATAAAAGGTAACTCTAGTGGCCCCATTGTTTGTAAACCCTTTCATATTTTTCTCACACCAATATGTGTGTGTGTGTATGTTATTAATGACTGTTCATGGAGGAAAAAAGCAGGTTGCAGTTATTAATTTATGCCAGCAAACTAACTGTTGGTGTTTTTAAACACACAAGCTGTGTGTGGGCAATGCTTGAGAGGTAGAATTGGAACTGAAAAATTTAATGCCAGTTTTTTTAATTTTTCAGTTCCAATTCTACCTCTCAAACATTGCCCACACATGACTTGTGTATTTAAAAACACCAACAGTAAGTTTGATGACATAAATAAATAATAAATATCTTCTGAAGGTTATTTAATCCCAGGACATAAAGTACTTACGTGTCTCTGATGTGAGGCTGCCTTTGTGGCTTACTGGGAGAAATACAAATTGGTTGGAGAATTCAATGTCATTCTGGGAGGTTCTCCCAGTAGCTTAATGCTCAGAGCACCCATCTGGTAAGTGGAGGGTCTGTGGTTCAAATCCCAGCTGTGGCTTGGATTTTTCAGTTCCAATTATTCTACCTCTCAAAGGTTGCGGTTATTCTCTATCATAAACTGTATATACTAACAAAACAGTATTTTATTGTTATAATCATTTCATATTCATAAAAGAAACATATTTACAAAGTTATAGTCTTTAGAGCGGAGCTGGTGTAGGAACACTCATGAGAGGAGAGTCCAAATGGTCCATACTAGTTGGAACCTGAGGTACATCTTGCTGGCTGCCTATTCGTTCCTGAAGAGATTCATATAACCTGTGCACTGCATCATTATGCTGCAACAATTGATACAAATGTGATTATTTTATTAATCTGGTTGACAGAAACCATGTAAAATCTACTCTTGCATTCCACTAACAGCTAAATACAAATTAGACCATCAGCACAACAAACTCAACCAATATACACCTCCTCGGTTAGACTAGTCATCTGAAAATCATAATGAATACAGTCAAAATACATTAAGCATGGTTATTTGAAAATTATAATGAGTATGGTTAAAATACATTAAGCATGTCATTTGAATATCTTCCTTTCATAGAAGTTTGAAAACAGTGTTGTTGTAATTAATTTAATTTAAAGGGTGAGTTAATTAATAACACTGAACAACACTTACAAAATATTTTTCCGGGACGCGTTTCGAAGGTTATTGTCCGGTTGATAATGGAGGAAAGTTAATCTTCGAAACGCGTCCCGGAAAAATATTTTGAAGTGTTGTTCAGTGTTATTAATTAACTCAGCTTTTAAATTAAAATGTCATTTGAAATTTATGAGTATGGTCAATTATATTGAGCAAATAAAACTATTATGTTTAACCACGCCACAGTTTTTATCCAGTTTTATTATGAATCTCATTTACCAGTCCTCATGGATTACAGATACAGAAGAGCCCTTCATTTATCTCTCCCGAATTACTTTTATCATCAATTACGTAATTTTGTGTTTCCCTTCCCCTTGTTTGTAGTAGGTTTTAAATCTTACAGTTACACATTGGACTTCCTGTGCTTTGTGTCATTTTGGAGCATCTGAGATGATTTGTAGGCCATAAACAGTCTTATCTTTATCTGTCATAAATTGGTAACATTAGTTTCTCATCCATCTTCATAAAGAAACTTGGATCCTTCTGATATGTGACAAATGACAAGTCCGATAGTTTTTATTTCATTTTATTTCTTCTAAAGCAAGTGGAGCCAAGTTTATGTTGTATTAAATTGAAAAATATGTTGATATTTAGAAACACATTTTACTCCAACTTACTTGTCCTCTCTATCATTCAGCTGTTCAGTCGACTGATTCAACATCTGATAACTGCCTCCCCTTCCCTCGTTGTTTGGGCTGCTGTTCTTCCTATTGGCTAGTCATATGATTCTTCTTCTTCTTAATAGGCACTACAACTTCATTGACTGAATGTTTTGACCTTCTCTACAATTTTCTTCAATGCAATGCAATCTTTTGCCAGGTTTACCCGATTTATCTTCATATTTTTTAAATCTTGGTGTATGTCATCACTCCATCTGTTTTTAGGTCTGCCCCTTTTTCTAGATTCAAGAGGCTTCCATGTGTATATTTTTTTAACTGTTCTCTCATTTGACATTCTATACAAATGTCCGACCATCTCTGTGCTGTAATGAAATTAGTAATTGTTCGTTTTTTTATTTGACTCTTAATTTCTCAGAGTCCTCCATTGTTCTCCGTCTTTAATTGGTTCAAAAATTCTTCTTAACATCTTTCTTTCAAATATTGATAACTTTTGCTTTTGTGATTCTTTTAATACCCATGTTTCAGAGCCATATGTGACTACAGGTTTTATGAATGTGTTATAAATTCTTAATTTTGAATAAATTATTATACATGAAATATGCTTTATTACCGTGAATCACTCTCTCTTTCGCCTCTTCCTCTATAGAGTAATCATTATTTATTACAGACCTGATGTATTTAAATGATTTTACAGCTTTTATTACATTGTTGTTTATTATTAAATCTTCCAACTTATTTGGTCCTTTATAACATTTTAGAAATTTCATTTTTTCCATGTTTATCAAGAGTCTGAACTGGGCAGACTCTTCCTGTAACCTTTGAAATGTTTCTACTGCTGCCTGTTTTGTTCTAGCAATAATAAGAATATCATCTGCAAAAGCTATACGTTGTCTTAACCTGTATACAATGTTATCTCTCAAATCTAGTTTATTCAAAACTGAATCCATTACATTATTAAATAGTGTGGCAGACAAAGGATTTCCTTGTTTCACACCTGTTACAACATTGAATTGTTCACTTAGGTGATTATTTTCACTCTTGCAACATTATTAGCTAAAGTTATTGCAATTAATCTTATTAGCTTTCCAGGCATGTTATAAATTTTTAAATAATCTAATACTTTAAATCTGTTAACCTTGTCAAAAGCTTGTGTATAATCTACAAATATGTTAAATATGGTGATGTTATACTCATTACATTTTTCAATTATTTGTCTCACCATAAATATATTATCAATTGTTGACTGACCTGGTCTAAAACGAGCCTGACAGTCATTTAATTTGTTTTCAACAATTTCTGTTAATCTGTTATTCAATATAATTGCAAAGATTTTATATCCTATGTTTAATAGAGTAATAGGTCTATAGTTAGAACACACTAATCTATCACCTTTTTTGTATAGTGGATAAATTATTCCTTCACTCCACTTACTTGGTATTTGTTCGTTTTTCCATATTTTTACCAATAGTTTGTGTAAACTCTTTTTAAAGTTTCTGCCCCCATATTGTATTAGCTCAGGGGGTATATTATCTGAACCAGCTGCTTTGTATGCTTTTAAGTTATTAATTATGTATGTTATTTCATTTAGATCTGGAGGTTGTAGCTCTTCATTGTCATATACACAAGTTATTTCATTGGTAAGTTCTGTTATTCCCGTTCCCTTAAACATATCACTAAAATATTTTTCCCATCTATATAGAACAGCATTTTGTTGCATAAGCATGTTTCCTTCTTTGTTCCCACACATGCTAGGAAGTATTGACATCTTATTAAAAGTTCTTAGTTTATTAAAAAATGTCCTAATTTCATTTTTCTTAAAATTATTTTCCATTTGGTTTATTTTTTGGTTCAACCATTCTTTCTTTTTGTTCCTACAGACTTAGTTTACTTCTTTATTTGTCTGTAGATTTCATAATGCACTCTAGTTACTTTCTCTACTGGTAAGTAGGGGAAGTATTGTATTCCACCCAAAAATTCGAAGTCGAGATTTCACCGGAAATACATGTTTTGAGGCCCCCTGAATCCAAAAAAGCATTTTTAGGAAAAGGTCCGTGTGCGTGTCTGTGTATCTGTCAGTCTGTCAGTCTGTGGACAGCATAGCTCAAAAACGAAAAGTCGGTTAAAAACCAAAGTTGGTATTTAAGTTTAATGTCGTTCAAGGATGTGACACGAAGATTTTGAAGAAAATAGCCCCACCCTAAACTACCCTTTACATGGAAAATTTTTCCAAAATTTTGATTTTCTTGAAAATGGCTCTAACGATTTTGATTAAAATGTCATATGTTTGAGATATTTTTATGACAAATGAAATGTATATCTTGAATTTTCTGGCTATAGCCCCTGTAGTCGTATTTACTCTGGACGACTTTTGCATAACTGGTAAACCGTTAGAGATAGACCAAATTATACTATAAAAAAAATGTAGATCTTGCTAAAATACACAATTTATGTCTCAATAAATTTTCTTGTAGGGTGAACCATTTCGGAGATATACCTTGTTATGTGTGTGAGTTTCGGAAAACTTGGAACTTTCGTGAAATGGGTCATCGTTGTTCATTTTTTTATATGTTACGTGTACAAAGAGAACGGAATCTCAAAGCTTTAAAAGATTTGACTATCGCATAAAGCCTACTGTATTCCAATATTCCCCTTGCACCTACAAGGAAATAAGCAATAAGATAATTTGTGCAAATGTTTATTTTAACTAACACGAAGAAGATATAGGAATAAGAGTTTGTAAGAATGGTTAGTACAAGAGTAGAGAAAGTCATGTGAGTGCAACACATCAGATTTTTTTTTATTTGAAGTGCTTGCTTTCTTGCTTCATTCTTTTTCTTAATTATGTTTCTACATCCTTCATCCCACCATTCATTTCTGAGAGTTTTCTCCTGTTTGCCGATGGTTTCTGTTGCCGCATCAGTTATTGCCTCTTCAATGTTTATCAATCTTGATTGACATTATCACTTTCAGTCATATCTATTAACTTTTTGCTCAATGCTTCTTTGTATTCCTTAACTTTTTGAGGATTTTCTAAATTTATTGTACTCCATTTAATGCACTGAGTCTTTCTTTTCTTATAAATTTTTGGTAGTACTTACTGTAGGTGGGTTTTTACCAAAAAATGATCTGAATCAATATTAGGTCCTCTCATTGTTCTAACATCAGTTATTAACTCTTTTTTGCTTTGTGAACAAATACGTGGTCTATTTGATTTACCGTTAATCTATCAGGGGAGATCCATGTACCTTTGTGGATGTCTTTATATTGGAACTGCCTGCTCACAATAAACTGTTGGCTATTGCAAATTGGCATAATAATTCACCATTCTTATTAGACACTTCATGTAGAGTGTTTTCCTGCTATGGTTTCATAGATTTCTTCATTGCCAACCTTAGCATTCAAATCTCCTAATAGTATTACCATATCGTCTATGATTGGTATGTTGAAATACATTAGCCGATCTCTATCCTTAATAATATAAATCTTTTTCCACACTGTTAACTCCCAATAATTTTTTGCTGGTTTTTAAATCTTGATATCTAGGCTGATATTATGATTGCATGATCAAAAGTGGTGAGCTATGACTGATTTATCCGTCTCTCTGTATCTGATATTTCTGACGTGTTCCTTCATTCTGGTTTCCAAATTTTTGTTTTATCAGTATATATCTTATGGGAAAATATAATTAAGGATAGAAATCAGCTAATGAATTTCAGCATACCAATAATAGACTATGTCTTACGATTAGCCAATAGGAAGAATAGCAGACCAGACAATGAGAGAAGGGGGATGTTGAATTAGTCGACCAAACAGCTGAATGATGGAGAGGACCCTCTCCAAAACTAATTCTGTCATTACAAGTTACAGCAAAATGTGTTTCTAAATACTGACATAATTTTCAATTTATTAATATGCTCCGCTGTTAAAAACTTCATTATCATCAGTTTTATATTATATTGTATTTCCTGAAACTCTAATTTACTCTGGGATGATTCTGAATTCTGCAAATTGTTGGCATGGTTCTTGTGCTTTTTTGTTTCTGAAATTTTGCAATCATGTTAAGTAGTATTATGTTAGATATGAAGTATTAGTATTATGTTGTGCTATAGAAAAGATGTGGTTGTATTCTTGTTGATATTCTTCTTTGCTAAGAGGTAAGTTTACTAATCTGTGGGCAAGACTATTAAAATGGCATGTTGGTGGGGTTTCAGGGGAACAGCTATTACTCTTGATGTAATTGTATGTGTAAGTGCATTTGTGATGGATGTCAAAAGTGAGAGTGCCCTGTTTCCTGGTGATTTTCTGGTCAAAATATGGAAGGAACCCAAAATGCCCCAACTCAACTGGATTTTTCTATAGATTTAGCAGTTTGAAGGTGTCATCAAGTATGAGTTATGTAAATATTTAAAATTTAAACAGAATATCAAAGGTATAAAACACATACAACCCATACATAGTCATCATTCAACTTGATTCATGAAGTACCATAGAGAAATATAGTCAAGTATTTTTTAAACCAAAATGGTGAGATGATTAATAACATTATACAACACTTATAATTTCCCAGAACATGCTTTGGAGGCTGACTTTTGTATATTATCAAGTGTACATTGACTGGTTCTCCCTGGTGTGGATGGCGATGTTTCCTCTGAGGTCTCCTCTGGTGGTGGTTGAAGGAACTTGCTGAAGATATCCTTCTCAGGGATGTCGAAATTGAATACTCTGTTTCTATTTTTCAAAATGAAGATTTGTTCCCATGTGGACAGCTCTGTTTTCCCATTATGCGTTTGAAGAGTTTCGCTTCTGGCTTTATGTTGTGGTTTTTAGTCCAAAAGTGAGAGGCAACTGGTAATTTTTCCAACTATTTGTTTTTTATGTTTCTAAAGTGTTCCTAGGATGGATGGATGTTTCTAAAGTGTTCCACAACTGAAACTCCTCAAACACGTAATGGGAAAACCAGAGCTGTCCAGGTGGGAGCAATCATTTTGAAAAATAGAAACAGAGTTTACAATTTCAACATCCCCGAATAGGATATCTTCAGCAAGTTCCTTGAACCACCACCAGAGGAGACCTCACCATCTACACCTGAGAGAACCAGTCGATGTCCAGTTGATAATGGAGGAAAGTCAGCCTCTGAAACATTCTTCAGTAAATTATTAATAAGTGTTGTGTAGTGTTATTAATTGATTCACCTTTTTGGTTTAAATTGATTATTATAACACCCTAAAGTAAAAACAAATTAGAAACTAAAAGCTTCACTTATCTTAGTAAACTTGTTAACACCAAAGAACTTGCAATATTACTAAGATAAGTGAAGCTTTTAGTTTCTAATTTGTTTTTACTTTAGATTCTTGTTGCTTCACTGTTAATGGCTTCATTATTCCTTATTATTACAACCGTTTTCAAACTTCCAAGAAAGAAGATAGTCAAGTGTATTTGTTATCCAGCCTAATGACTTCATTGTCAACTGTCGGGTATTAAAAACAACATGTTTGCTACCTGTCACCATACTGATGGTAAGTATAAGGTAAAAGGTTACACAGTTTTTAAATTCCAGCCTCAATCAAGTCATGACACATTAATGACTTCTCCCATACAATAAATTATAAAACAATTCCGGATACATCAAATGATTTAAATTATAATTGCGGGTGGTGAGCATTTGTATATTAATCAAATAATCATTGAAAATAATTTATATTTTGAGGAAATTGAAATGCCTTTAAAAACAAATTATTAATTTAAAAATCCTTGCCTTTGAAAACCGCACAATCCTAGAGATACAGGAGTTCAGTGCATTAAAAACAGAACTGCCACACATTGAAGAAATCATAGTCTTCTAGGTTCATTCTAATATCTTTCAGTTTTTCTACTACAATGTAAGTTTTTGAGGCTTCTATTTTCAAATGTGAAAAAGAACTAAATTTGCGAACCAGCCATTTTGACGAACTGTATAAGGGAGAGTCTATACAATTCATACTCATGCCATAACCAGATTTGTGGATGTTGAAGAGCGCATACAATCTTGGTAGAATTTGACTATCCAGTTTTCTATCTTAACTACCCACTCATTAAACAGAATTGTTGGAAAATCAATAGCAAAGGAATTAACTAATGCTACCAACTAACAATTAAATTACTCAAAAATAAAAGTACAAGGTTATGATACCTGGCTTGTTGGCTGCAAAGCTTTCACTAAAGTTTGCAGTCTATTTGCAGGAAGTTTTGGATAGATGTACCACAGTAGCTTTAGTAAGTGTTTTGGCACATTATCTCGGCCCAGGCCCGCAAAGAAAAACTCATCAAAGATGACAGTACAAAAATCCTCTGCAGAAAATTCATCACTCATGTGGATTAAAAGTGACACCTGAGAAAGAGAACAAATGGTAAAATAAAAACAAATTTAGAGACTGAAAGCTTCAATTAAGCTGCAATTTCTTGAAATATTACACATTTATGCTTTATTTATGCTTTTACAGAAGGCCTGCATGTAGTATTTCTAGTGGACGAAGCAGCATCTAGGCAGGTTTTCTCCGGGTTCTCCGGTTTCCCCCATCACTCATTTCACCAATTGCTCCATCATCACATTTCCAAATATCCATTTTGCCTGCATTTTAATCATTTTCTTCTTCACTATCATACCTGGTGCTTGACTGACCACCTGCTCCCAGGTCTCCACTCTGTCTGGTCCATAGGTTCCTCTGTTTCTCAACAGGCACCTGACTCCAGGCACAGGCTTGTAAGTCCTAGGGGTATAGGCCCTACATAAGGGGATGGTAATCGGATAAAGAAGAAGATGAATTTCAAGGAAAGATGCCAGATACCACAACTTTCCAAAGAACTCATAATGTAAGCAGAAGGTCTTTGTTTTTATAAATTCCAATATAGTGTGTGACGGGAATTGTATGTCAAGAGAATTAAGAAAAAGATTTACACCAGCATTTAATATGCCAAGTTGTTTACATATAATACCTGTAAATCTCATATATGTAATATAATTACCAAAATTATATTTCCAAACTTATATTTCAAAGTTATTCAAATCGAATGCAATATGTAACTAATGAGCCGCAGTTGCTATTCCGATAACTACGAGAAATAAACAATTACCCCAATAGGGTACTAATGAATCATTACTAATGACACGTGTCAATGTAGACGGATGCATATTTGTGCTGCAGAAAGTAAAAAGATTTTGTCGGCAATCCAACAACATTGGATTATATCACCAAAGGGCATCAAATTAAATATCATGTGTAGGTATTCATGACATGAAATTATCTCATGAATATTCCAAGATAACCAAAACAAGAGAAGATTTAACTTATACAAAATCATGAAGGTCTTCAAAAGAATAGCTTCAGGACCTAAAAGTATAAATTTTGTAAAAGTGTAAAAATAATTTGTTATACTGTTACAAGTTTGTCGCAATAAAGTTGAAATAGCAGAAAATTTGAATATTTGATGGAAGTATAATAATTATCACCCTTATTTATCCGCTCGACCCACAAACACCCTAAAGATAAGACTCAATCGTTATAGCAGCAACTTTTTAATCACAAAAAACCGCCACATTTGACTACCTAATCACAGGACACGGAAAAGCAGATAACAGGAAGAAAGACTTAAAAAAGATTTCAAAACAGAAAGGACGAGATATGGATCGTCATCTGTGGAGATATCCTCCCAAGGATATCTGGACTGGATCTCATCCCGAAAACAACCAAAGTTGAAGACCTTATCCTCAGGACTGGATCTTCAACACGCCTCAAGGAATACAGCCAAGTATCGAACCCGAGGACCCCAGGAACATCGCAACAGAGGAAACGCAACAAAAGAAAACACCAGAAAGTAGGACAAAACCTTTTTATTTACTATCATGCTTTTTTAATGAAACTATGGGATGAAAAAGAAATTAATCCATCAACTACAAGCAAAGAAAATGTAGAAAGAATGGAAGCAGGTGTAGTGGGAGAATTTGTTAAGGTACAGCAAGCAGTATAAAGGGAAGTAGCGATAGTGGGGGAAAATCAGACAATGATGATGATGCTGGAAAAGATGAGTAAATGCAATTAGGTATTAAACAAGATATAGATATTATATTTTCATTTCCTTTTATTCTGCTAGCTTTGGCTTTGGAGTTATCAACTTCCAGTGAAGATTCCGCTTTCCTTGTTTTCTTTGGCCTATTCTTTTTAAGGATGTAATCTGTTTCTCTAAGTAATTCTTTATCTGTATGATACTCCTCTTTTTCAACAATAACATTATTTGCCTTACTCAATTCATCTCTGACATCGGCAAAAACTCTTTTAAACAGCCAGATGGTAACTCGTAGATCTGTGCTTCAAATCTCGGCCATGGCGTTGAATTTTTCAGCCTTGCAATACACTTTCCAATCCTGTCCTACACATGGCTATTGTGTGGAAGAATATTAATTACATAGATTGAACGTATAATTGGTTAAAGTAGAAGCCCGGAACTTAAGTACTTACAATACTGTAAGTCGCCATTAAGATATGTTATCTAATGTGAACTGAGATCTCCTTGTGTGCTTTACCAGGAAGGATGTGAGTGGGTTGGAGAGCTTAGTGCCATGTATATTGGAATAGCCACGATAGCCTAGTGGTAGAGCAGCCAGACAGTAACTGGTATATCTGTGGTTCAAATCCCGATCATGCCATTGAATTTTTCAGTCTCGCTCTACATTTCCAATCCTATCTTACACACAGCTATTGTGTGGAAGAACATTAGTTACAAAACTTTACATTCCCCTCAGGGGTCCCATGGATGAAGACCATAAGGTATCCAAGCTGGTGTTTTGCTCCTCACTGTAGCTTTTCTATCTCACCTTATAACCTTCCCTTAGTCATCTCTTGTTCTCTTCCGATTCGAATGCTAATAGCTCCCAAGGGCTAGGGAGTCTTTATTTTTCCAATCTTTCCATTTCTCTAATTTCTCTATCAACTCTTTACCCCTAACATGCTGATCTATCACATCTAACACATGAGTAAGAATATTTTTTACTAATAAGCTAAATGTACATGTGTAACATGTTAGAATGTATTACTTAGCTATAAATTTGGACTGCTTTTTCATACAAGTAAAAATGTAAACATTGAAGCAATGACACAGTCTGTAAAAGCCAAGTAACATGATTTTGTACATGTATAATAACTATGTAAGTGTCAATGCACTAGAAGTATTATCTTCATCTCGTACTTTAACAGCAAAACTTGAAACCTGTACATGTTTTGCATGTTTTTTATGCATTTAATTGTAAATGCTTTTGACATGTTCTATGTTCAAGGTCTGCCTGGCCATCATTGAACCTACAGAACGCAATCTAATCTAATCTAATCTATCATGGTATGCAATGGTAATCAGGATATGGTCGGTGAATTTATTGTGATAACTCTCCCGGTCAGGTCGGTGAGACCTGTAAACCAGCGACAGCACCTCTAGACATTCTGCGGGTTGTGAGAGAGTGATGTGCTCTCTAAAAAGCGGTTACTATTACTGCTATTGTTCTCTTCAGTATCAATATTATGAAATAAGACTTGAGGGGTAAAATGTTCTGGAGTTAAAATAGTCCCCCATTCGGATCTCCAGGCGGGGACTACTTCTCGAGAACTAAAACATTAAATTAATAGAAGATCTAACATCAGAATTCTTCAATGGAACGTACGTGGTCTCACCAAAAAAAAAAAAAAAAAACAATAGAGCTCAATAAAATTGCATTTGACTATAACATATATTTTTCATACAAGAAGCAAATCTAGCAAATGATCAACTTAAATGCTTCTATTTTACTGGCTTTTCACTAAATCTACTACCCAAAAATAGACAGAAAGTAGTGGATTATTAATTGGAGTCAAAAAGGATATTAAATCCTCCTTGCATATTGTTAAGGAAATGGGTAACACAGATAAAGCTGAATTAATAAAGCTAAATTTTTGTGATAACAAAACACATTTTCATTTATACAGTATTTACAACCCTCCCAGGAATGAACCACACTTCTCACTTATTGGCCAATTAAATAAAACAATCATAATTGGGGATTTCAATGCCCATTCCAAAAGATGGGGTTATGAAAAAGTGGATTCTACAAGGAAGATAGTGGAAGAATTTTTGAATACCACAACCTTTGAACTGATTTATGATAAAGAAGATCCCACAACCTTCATACATTACTTTGGAGCAGGCAGTAACCCGAAACTCTTGCTAGCTACAACAGCCATTGCTTCAAAAATTAAAAACCAAGTTATAGAATACCCAAGTTCTGGTCACAGAGCAGTAATTGCTGATATAAAACTAGATAATACAAATGTCAGTCAACATCACATGAATCTGTATTGGAACTTCAAAAAAGCAGATTGGAACAAATATAAAACTGAACTGGAACATAAATTTAAAGAACAAACGAACTCACAGTGGCATGACCAACCAGATCATATGAACAAAAATTTCTGTACTCATCCTACAAATCGCAAAAAAAGCATATTCCTCATGGAAGAATAAAAAATTTGAAACTCTTTTGGAAGTCCCAGTTAAAAGGACTGAAAAACCAAAGGGATATAGCTAGAAATACAGCTGGACAAAACAACATAGTGCACTGGCCATGCACTCAAAGCCTGAGGTCGTGAGTTCGAGTCTCAGCAACCGCAGTCAAATGTGCCTGTGGTAAAGGACGGGGAGGGCCCACGTAAAATAATTGGTGTGATGGCATGCATGGATGATGACGGGGTATCATTTGACTGCAGTTGCGTGGATTTTGCTTCTTTTCTTTAAAAAAAAACCACTACAATGTAAATTGTAAAAAATGAATAATTTTGTACAATTCAGAACATGTTTTTACATAGATTTAATTGGTGACGAACAGTATAACAAGAATATAGGAGAAAAAACTGTTAAAAGTATTACAAGTAGGCAAAAAATGTCAATGTCCATTATAATGGACACCGGAACTGAAAGGGTTAAAGAACAAACGAACTCACAGCAGCATGACCAACCAGACCATATGAACAAACATTTCTGTACTCATCCTACAAATCACAAAAAAAGTATATTCCTCATGGAAGAATAAAAAATTTGAAACTCTTTTGGAAGTCCCAGTTAAAAGGACTGAAAAAGCAAATGGTAATAGCTAGAAATACAGCTGGACAAAACATATCTGATATACAAATATGGTGAAAGAAATGTGCCTAACTAAAAAAGGAAATTAATACAGCTAAAAAGAATCACTTTAATGATTTCTTAGAAAAATGGATTATAGGACAGATGGTAACAAAGCCCATAAGTTCATAAAAATGGCAACGACAGGGAAGGAAACAACAGCACACCCATCATACAAAACAATTAAATATTAACAAACGATGCAGTCATAGCCAAATATTCAATAAATATTATGCTAATTCCAGGGCGGCAATTATAGCAATTACTTCCAAGTTGTCACCAAAAACCAAACAGTTATAGAATGCTGGAAAATCCTTACCCATCTAACAGCACTTCAAAAACACCTAGTCTTCCAATGGATACCAGCTCACTGTGGACTGAGTGGTAATGACAAAGCTAATTTTCTTGCAAAGGGGGCTGCCAGCAGTGTACAAAAATCTATAGTTAATCTACCATTTTATTCAGCTAAAAGATTAGTCAACTCTGAATTCAAAAAAATTATTGCAAAATATTACTATGAAAAATCAAAAAATAAAAGATGGGAACTACCAAATATTCAAAAAGTAATTCCTGAGTATCCTCAAAAAACAGCAATTGCAACCTTCAGGTTGATTACAGCACATAACTGTCTGGCAAAACATTTAAACAGAATTGGGATATATTCTTCACCACTCTGCCCTCTATGTGATCTGCAAGAGGAAATGGACCAAGACCACCTTCAAATATGCCCGGCTACTTATAGCACCCTATCTTCAGTGAAAAATATTGGAGAGCAAGAGGATTAATGACTTCATTGTTAGAAATCCAGCATTAGCTAACAACAAAATTTTCTTCATTGAGTTCTGTTATTTGGCTGGCCCCATAGTGCAGCTGGTAGAGCACCTGCCTGCTGTGCAAGGGGTTCCAGGTTCGATTCCTGGCAGCAGGGTAGGAATTTTTCTCCAGCCAGGATTATTCCTCATCCTTTGCTGAGTCTGGAAGTATAATGGCGGTGCCACGGCTGAGTGGTTAGACCGCTCACCTACCACCTAGATGGGACCCGCATGTGGTATTCGTGGTGCACGAAGCGGCATCTGGGCGGGTTTTCTCCAGGTTCTCCAGTTTCCCCCGCCATTCATTCCATAACTGAGCCTGCATTTCATATCATCCTCTTCCTCACTATCATACCTGGTGCTTGGCTGACTACCTGTTTCCAAGTGTTCACTCTGTCTGGTCCAGAGGTCCCTCTGCTCCCTAACAGGTGTCTGACCCTAGGCACTGGCTTGTAAGTCCTACATAAGGGGAGGGTAATCAGGGAAAGAAGAAGAAGAGTTCTGTTATTTCGTTTTTTAACTCTCTACGGGTTTAAAATAGAGCACATACTTCATTTAATTTTATTCTAAGTTTGTCGTTTTCTTCCTCAAGAGTGGCACTGTTTACCATTAAATGACAGCAGTTAGATTTTCCACTTGAGGAAAGAGAAGGAAGAGATAACTGTTAGTCATCACGTTGCTAATGATACACAAATGTCTCCAAAAAGATTTAAAGATTTCAGCAACTGACTTTAAGTATGTGAATTCACTCATTTAGTAAGTCATTACACTAATACTTCCATACATAAATATCAATATACACAAAAAAAATGTTAGAAAAACAAAAGTGCAAATATCAAATTCTAATACCAGTAGCTAATCAAGACCTAAACTAATTTGAACTAAAATTACAGGACTTATTAAAATTCATACCAAGGAATGTAGAAAAGGATCTTCAAATGCCCGATCGTTCTTACAGTTTGCTAATGTTCCCAAAACACGCATGAGACCCACCCTGTCCTTCTGTTTGGCAGTGTGTAGGGTATAATACATGGCAAGAATGCTTGCAACACTGCTCTCTTGAACATAAGCCTGACAGGCATCCGGTGGAGGCCCTGAAACATAGAATTTACAAACAACATTAACTAAAAACTCTTCCAATACTAACTTCTGATGAATTACAAACAAACTACTTTCTCCAAACATTATCATTTCTTTTCATAGCTACTCTAAAATTGTTCACTAAAGAGTTTATCTATTACAATCTTTTTGGATTAAGGGGACTTCTAAAAGTTTATTTCCAGTGAAATCCTGATATGAGAAGGTTTGGGCAAAATACACTATTTTCTCTTCCTAATCTATGCAATAATCATTTGCCTACTTAATGTCAGGCAGTCTACTTTTTTCCACCAGCTCTTTCAATATCAAGGTCTCACAGGCTTTATGGTTCACTCTGAGTTGTAAGTAAAAGAGAGAGTGGGAGAAAGGAAGAGTCAGAAAGAGAACGTTCTAGCATAACAGAGGAAGATTTACAAGAAAATTTCCATATTTCAAAATGCCATCATATACAAAAATGTCTACTCTTTTTATCATCTCAAAATGTTACTAATGTGATTAAAATAGCAAATGTTTAAGATGCATACATCACTAATTTAACACATACAACAAATATCGCAAGTTTTCTATGAACAGCCTATAAAACCTCTCCATATTGTTGAATTTTGTAACATTTTGAATAACAACATTTATAAATTGAAAAATATGTTGATATTTATAAACACACTCTGTCCCAACTTACTTGTACTACCTGGCAAAGCCATGAAGTGTTTGAGAAAGAATGTGAAACTGCCCAGATGTTTATGCAAGGTTATGGCACAAACATGGCTAGACACTGTGCATACACTCTGTTTCAGATGCAATCATATTTTCAGGACAGCAACGTCTCATATATTGGCAGGTGCAAGAGACAATCTATTTGTGTTCTATCACTGACTATATGCCAAGTTACTATTATTTCGCTCTTCTAATAAACAAGATAATAAGCCATGTGGTGCTCGACAGCCAAAGCCAATGTGCCTAAACGCTTTGCCAAGCAGTAATTATGTTAATCACAGGACTAGTTTCGGAGAAGGTCCTCTCCATCATTTAACTGTTGACCAATTGGTTCAACATCAGATAACTGCCTCCCCTTTCTCCTGTTGCCTGGTCTGCTGTTCTTCCTATTGGCTAGTCGTAAGACATTGTCTATGATTAGTATGTCAATATTTATCAGCTAATCTCGATCCTTAACAATGTAAATGTTTTCCCACACCATTAGCTCCCAATAATTTTTTGCTGCTTTTAAAAGGTGGATATTTAGATGGATATTATGATTGCAAGACCACTAATGGTGAGCTAAGGCTGATTTATCTGTTTCTTTATATTTGATATTTCTGATGTGCTCATTCTGGTTTCCAAATTTCTATCTTCCTTTCATAGAAGTTTGAAAACAGTGTCGTAATTAATTTCTTCCAATTCCAAACAAAGTATTTCCGTCAAACTTCAGGTTTAGCAATGGGCAACCCTCTCTCGCCATTCTTAGCAGATATTTACATGAGTTCATTGGAAATAAGGATCACAAACGGTTTCCCGTGGATGTTCAAACTCTGGCAACGATACGTAGATGACATATTTGCAATAGTTCCAAAAAGACACATCAGTTACGCATTAAAACTTCTGAACATACAGGACAAAAGTATAAATTTCACAGTGGAAGTAGAAAAAGATAATAAATTACCATTTTTAGATCTAAAATTAATGGGTAGTAAGGGGTAGTTATGCGCCTCCTATAGCCTCTCCTACCCAATTCCCATCCTCATCCTGCCCGTGGTGCACCCTGCTTTTAACAGATGAGGTTCTGGGGACCGAATCACAGCAGTATAACTGTTTCATCTAAAATGGAGGAAATGTCATTTACATATGTGCTGGCCTATCCCAGCACAACAGCGTCCCTCAGAGGTACATGAGGGGAAGGTCGGTGGATCTAAATACCACCTATTTAGTCCTCCCGGCTAGATCCGATGGACCCGTTGACCAACAATGGGTGTGGTCCCCCTTGCAAAATGGGGGTTTAAGTCGGGTGATGTAACTGCCACATTGTAAAACTGGTGCCCATTAAGAAAACAGTTACATGAAAGCCACATACATGAATATGAGTCCTAAAGATAAACATTCCGGAGTTAAAACTGTCCCCCAATCGGATCTCCAGGTGGGGACATCTTTAGGCAAATTTGATCACAATTCCAATACTTTAAGAATTCTACAATGGAATGCAGGAGGCATGTCCCAGCCTAAAAAATAAGAGCTAATGAAAATATTAAAAGACCAAGATATAGATGTCTTCACAGTACAAGAAGCAGATTGGAACAAATATAAAACTGAATTGGAACATAAATTTAAAGAACAAACAAACTCACAGCTGCATGACCAACCAGATCATATGAACAAAGAATTCTGTGAAGCCATTCTAGAAACTGCAAAAAAACATATTCCTCGTGGAAGAATTAAAAATTTCAAACCCTTTTGGAGCCCCCAGTTAGAAGAACTGAAAAAGCAAAGGGATATAGCTAGAAATACAGCTGAACAAACAAAAAACATATAAGATACACAAATATGGCGGAAGAAATGTGCCTCACTAAAAAAAGAAATTAATACTGCTAAAAGGAATCACTTTAATAATTTCTTAGAAAAAATGGATTATAGGACAGATGGTAACAAAGCTCATAAGTTCATAAAAAATGTCAAGGACAGGAAAGAAAACAACAGCACACCTATCATACACAACAATAAAATGTTAGTAAATGATGCAGTCATAGCTGAAACATTCAATAACTATTATGCTAATTCACGCGAAGTAACAAGAAATAATAAAAAGGAACGTAAAGAATTTAAGAAAGATTTGAAACAAGAAAGAGAATGTAAATCTAACACTCAGTGCAATATCTTTTTTCAAAATTTTAATATGCAAGAATTGAACATTGCAATAAATCTAAAAAACAAAAAGTCTCCTGGACCAGATCACATACATCCAGAGTTCATAAAAAACCTTGGAAAAACAGCAAAACAACAACTGAAACTCTACAATCTATCCTGGAAAACCACTGTACCTGCTGAATGGCGAAAAGCAATAATTGTCCCACTCTTGAAGAAAGACAAAACAGCATCAGAAATAAAAAAGTATAGACCAATAGCTCTTACCAGCATAATAGCAAAAGTGATGGAAAGAATGGTGTCAAACATGTTAAATTGGTTCCTAGAATCACAAAATTTAATATCCCCATGTCAAGCTGGATTCTGTCCTGTATGTGATCTGCAAGAGGAAATGGATCGAGACCACCTTCAAATATGCCCGGCCACTTCTAGTGCCCCATCCATCAGTGAAAAATATTGGAGAGCAAGAGGATTAATGTCTTCATTGTCAGAAATCCAGCATTAGCTAACAACAACAACAGTACAAGAAGTCAATATATCAGAAGAACAGGAAATATACTTTGAAATGGATCAGTACACTACAGATATACCTCCAAAGGCTCGTCAAATAGCAAGTGGTATTCTTACAGGAATTAAAAGAAATATGAAAGCTACTATTCAAATCCAAAAAACAATGGAAGAACAAGATAAATCAGAAATAGTTAAAATTGAAGTATGGAAAAGTAACTACCACTATAGAATTCACAGTATCTACAATCCTCCAGACAATACACTAGATCTAAATTCTATTCCCATAGAACCCAAAAGTATTTTAATAGGTGATTTTAATGCACACTCCCCTAGGTGGGGCTACAGAGATATAAATTCAGCAGGAAGAGTCATAGAAGACCTATTAAACTCATCAACAATGGAATTAATATTTAATCCAAATAATCCACCCACTTACCTTCATTATAATGGTTCGATACCGGCGAAATATCATTTTCACTGGTTTGTCACACCAGTGAAATGAAATGAATTACAAATAGCGACACCACTTTTACCCTCATGGCCTGTCTCCACCCCTCTAAGGCAACCATTTCATACCCAACTAATCCTTCTACCCTTTATCCTCTTATTGCCAGTGTGCCCAGATCTGGTAATCTCAATGAAGAAGGCACTGTTCAGAAAATTGATGATCAATGGAGAAAATTCGCTATACGTGATATTCATGTGAAATAAAGAACATGCCTGAACCTGACAGTTTCTGGAGTGCTCTTAAACACATATGTCACCTTGGTGGAAATACTGATTTCAAAGAACTAGTATCAAATATAACTCCCAAATACTTTGCTTCCTTTGTTTCTGGTAATTGTTGACCCCCAAATTTTAGTTTTATTTTTAGTGGTTTTTTTCTTAGTGAAAAGATTTGGTAGTTTGATTTTGTGGTATTAACAGTCGTTAAATTTTCTTTGGTCCACTTTTGTAGGTTGGTTAAGGTTTGTTGCACGGTTTTTTATAGTTCTGTACTTTTGTTTTTTGGCTTTGAAGGGTTTGCATTGCTATTTTAGCATCACACAGTACTTTTGTTTGTCCTCCTTTTCGTCTACTTTCCTTTCATATGAACAACATAACGTGACCACGTTTGATTACACAAACTCGTTCTTACCTCCGTAAGTGAAAGCTATCACAGCCAGTCATAAATGACTTATTCTTTGCATAATGGACATATTGTTTGTTTCTATTTAAGAAAAAGTATGAAAAATGTGTCAATTATGCAATGAATTACAGCAGGTAAAAATATATAGTGTATAATGTAACATGGAAAGGAGAATCACTTTTTATACCTATACTATATGGTGTATATATGTGAATACATAATGGATGTATGTGAATTTGTTATTCTTATAGTAAATTGTGCTCACATCAGAATTTTTTACCTATTTATGTTCAAAACCATAGCAATGGTGAATATCGAGCTGATTTATTTGGTTGTTTCTTTCAGCAGAATTTTCTACTTACTAAAATATGAAATGAAGAATATAAATACTTGACAAAATGTGAGTAATATTATCTAGGTTATGGTATTTAGGTACCCCTCATTCATATTTAAAAGGTTAATGCTCTACACTTGTCGATTTTCTGCAACATTTTATTTTCCATAAGGATGATACCACCTCCTACAATTTTAGTACAAGAACTCTCTGTTCATTTGAGAATATAGTTCTTTCCCCAGTTCGTTTCTTCTTCACACTAGATTTAGTGTTTCTGAAGACACCTAAATATACTTTGTCTATACACTAGCTTTAACAGTTTGTTTTCCAAACCAAAAAGTTCTTTGTTGGCATCTGCATAATCAATAACCAAATTTTAATTTGAGTTAACATCATCATATACACCATGCATTTCATCAAAAGATTTGAATATTTGCATATAACATTTACATTTTTCACAAACAGCAACTCTAAAACAATGCAATTTTAAAAACATCCGTTCCCCATTTCTGAATGGCAGGGTAACAATTTGGATAATGCAATCTAAAATCAAACCCTTATTAAGAACTAAAGTCCAGACTAAACTACTGACACTTGCGTAAAATTCAGAACTTTAAAGAACTTACCAATACAAATGAACAAAATTTAAAGAATACGGCATGGCTATCTCACTCTTGCATACCTGTTGCTCTCATCACCCTATGGAAGTCGAGGCTGCTCCGATACTCTCTTTCTCTGACTCTCTGTCACAATGCATGGAACGCAGCACCAATCACTGATGAATAGCTGGCATGCTGATACATCAAGATGTATAAAATGTTTGTTTGGCCATGAGCCCACGACCTATGCCATGCCTTGGCAAGTGGAATTCCTGATTAGGGATGCTGGGGTTCACAAGACAAGATGTGAACCTTAAGGCTCATATCATTTCATAGGATTACTATAATCACAAGTTACCTGAATGCTCGATGATAGTGATGGCTGATTCCCTTTCATCTGGGGGTAGTTTGCTGTTCAGTTGACGCACTTGATCATCAACCATTAAGGACATGA
The DNA here is from genome assembly GCA_030765045.1 of Tenodera sinensis. Lineage (NCBI taxonomy): Eukaryota > Metazoa > Arthropoda > Insecta > Mantodea > Mantidae > Tenodera > Tenodera sinensis. The sequence goes on from CM060966.1 coordinate 147,262,073, forward strand.
GTGCTGGGAGAAACTTGGTCACTATCTGGCTGTCCAATTTAGGCTCTCTGAATTCCTAGGCACATAACAGTATATGACTAAGCTTGTTTGTCCACATTGTTGTTCACATTCTCGAGAATAGTAAAACCCACCTGTGAGTCAATCATCACCCAAGCACTCAGACCAAGAGCAAGCATCCTTAACAACAAGATTAGGACTGTGTTATCCCTTGGAAGAGCCTCATTGTTGATAAGGTGCTGTAAGATCTTGGTTGCTGAAGTGGCTAAGAAATTGATGGCATAAGGATCACATAGTGTCATTGAGAGGTCACCAAGCACCTGTTCTTGTCCTCTTTTGATACTGTCTAGAAAACCCTGAAAGTAGAAGTATTTCTCTGTTTACATAACATAATACTGGTAGCTCAACACAGCTTTAAATGCAACACGGAATGCTTAATGGAAATTTAAAAGTTTTTCAAAGTTTCTATTATCCTTGTCTGCTTTACGTCGTGTCCCACGTTTGGTTAGCCATTTTTAGTAGTTCTTTTATGACGATTCTGCTGTAGCTATGAGTCTTATCTACAGGGTATTATGGGTGTAAGCGGACAAATAAGGGCAATAATTATTATACTTCCAGTAAGTGTTCAATTTTCCATCAATTCAACTTTATTCTTATAAACTTATGACAACATAATAAATTATCTTCACTCTTTTACAAATATCAGCGCTATTAGGTCCTGAAACTATTCTATTCAAGACCTTTGTGGTTTTGTATAATTTAAATTCACACTTCTTTCGTAAATATCTTGGAATACTTACAAGATAATCATGCGTGATGAATATCTACACACGGTGTTCAATTAAACATCCTTTGGCAATACAATCCAATGTTGTTGGATTGCCGACAAAATCTCTGCATCCAACAGCATGAATATGAGTCCATCTACATCGACGCATATATCATTAGTAATTAATCATTCATTACCTCGCTATAGGGGTAATGGTTTATTTCCATAGTTATGGGCATAGCAACTGAGATTGATTTGCTATTTATCATTGGTTCGATCACAATATGTCGATCATGCGGCTATGATCAACCTTGAACACATTTCCCTTTGATACGCATAGTTTCCGGACATTGACTAAAAAGAGAAAAAACACAATTCTGACAATCAAACACAGTATACTGATGTGAGACTGCCTTTGTGGATTACCATGAGAAATACGAACTGGTTTGAGAATCCAATGCCATTCGGGCAGATTGTAGCTCAATAATTAGAGCAGCCACCTGGTAAGCGGAAGGTCTGTGGTTCAAGTCCCAGGTGTGGCATTGAATTTTTAAGTTCCAGTTCTACCTCTCAAACATTGCCCACACACGGCTTGTGTGTTTAAAAACACCAACAGTAAGTTTGTTGGCATAAATAAATGATAATTACCATCTGAAGGTTATTTAATCCTGGGACATAAAGTACTTACAATAGTAAGTCACCATTGGGGTAATTGTCTCTGATGTGAGACTGCCTTTGTGGTTTACCAGGAGAAATACGAACTGGTTTGAGAATTCAATGCCATTCTGGCAGATTGTCACAGTAGCTCAATAGTTAGAGCACCCGCCTGGTAAGCGGAAGGTCTGTGGTTCAAGACCCAGCTGTGGCATTGAATTTTTAAGTTCCAGTTCTACCTCTCAAACAGTATACAATATTCACATTTGCCGTGTCCAAACAACCTGGCATATTCCCTGGTGCACTTTTAACACATCCCAATTTCAGTTATACATTAACATATTTACAAGATACATAAAAGGGCTAATTATTCATAGCTTCTGAATATTTTCCAAAGCAGATTAAAGTGAGCAATATTTCTCTCAGAAAATCATTATACAATATGTTGTTGTTGTTGTTAGCTAATGCTGGATTTCTGACAATGAAGTCATTAATCCTCTTGCTCTCCAATATTTTTCACTGATGGATGGGGCACTAGAAGTGGCCGGGCATATTTGAAGGTGGTCTCGATCCATTTCCTCTTGCAGATCACATAGAGGACAGAGTGGTGAAGAATATATCCCAATTCTGTTTAAATGTTTAGCCAGACAATCATGTCCTGTAATCAACCTGAAGATTGCAACTGCTGTTTTTCGAGGATACTCAGGAATCACTGTTTGAATGTTTGGTAGTTCCCATCTTTTATTTTTTGATTTTTCATAGTAATATTTTGCAATAATTTTTTTGAATTCAGAGTTGACTAATCTTTTAGCTGCATAAAATGGTAAATTAACTATAGATTTTTGTACACCGCTGGTACCCTTTTTTGCAAGAAAATCAGCTTTCTCATTACCACTCAGTCCACAGTGAGCCGGTATCCATTGGAAGACTAGGTGTTTTTGAAGTGCTGTTAGATGGCTAAGCATCTTCCAACATTCTATAATAGTTTGGTTTTTTGGTGACAACTTGGAAGTAATTGCTATAATTGCTGCCCTGGAATCTGAGAGAATAACTGCCTGCTGAAAATGTGAAATTCTATACAAAAGATTTTGTAGGGCCATTCGAATTGCTTCAATTTCTCCATCAAAGTTAGTAGTTCCATAACTTAAAGATTTGTAATAGGAAAAGAGGTGACATGTGACTCCAGCACCTGCTCCATCTTGGTTTGATATAAATGATCCATCAGTATAAATATGGAGCCACTCATGTTCTGGAAACCTAGTATGGATTGTTTCTAATGCCAATAATTTTAGAACACTAGTTGGAGTATCACTTTTTTTAACTTCTTCTGTCAGGTGTAAATAATATGTGATGTCTAATGTATGTGTTGGATTGACTTTAGATACGAAGTTTTCCTTTGAATTTGGAAGGTGTACATCCTTCTTGATATCTTGAATTTTGGAAAGAAAGCTCTCCTGAGTCTTTAGTGTATGTGTAAAATTTCTCTTGTGCCATGTATTGAATGGGAGTCTGATCAACTTTTCATGTTGAATAAGAGCCGCTTTTTCTATTTCATATTCAATGGGATATTGGTTGGTTAGTATTTCCATAGCTGCTATTGGTGTGGTTTTGATAGCACCTGTAATTAATCTCAGACTTTGGTTTTGAAAGATTTGAATTTTTTTTGTGTTTGCTGTTACAAGAACTTCGCTGCAGTAAGTAAACAACGGTTTTATATATATATTATATGTTGTGTTAAGCGTTGCTCTGGAACATCCCCACTTCATTCCTGTTAAACGTTTTAACAGTGAAAGGCGCCTCTCTGCTCTTTGTATTACATTTTCTATTTGTTTGGTCCATGTAAGTTTGGTATCAAATGTAACTCCTAAATACTTTGCTTCCTTTGTTTCTGGTAATTGTTGACCCTCAAAATTTAGTTTTATTTTTAGTGGTTTTTTTCTTAGTGAAAAGATTTGGTAGTTTGATTTTGTTGTATTCACAGTCATTAAATTTTCTTTGGTCCACCTCTGTAAGTTGGTTAAGGATTGTTGCATGGCTTTTTCCAGTTCTGTACTTTTGCTTTTTGGTTTTGAAGTCCACATTACCAAGTCATCAGCAAATAGTGCACACTTCACGCCTGATTTTTGTATTTGTTGTGGTAGATCATTAATAAATATATTAAAAAGTGTAGTGCTGAGCACTGCACCTTGTGGCAAGCCACGGTGTATTTGTTTATATTTAGATATATTTCTTCCATATCTGGTTGCAATAAAGCGTTGTGTTAGGAAATGACATAGCCATGAAAACATTGGACCTTGTATCCCTATTTTTTTTACTTTCTTTAGTAGTTTTGTTCTGCATATAGAATCATATGCGCTTTGAAAATCAATAAAAACTGATAAATTATCTTCTTTTCTATTGAAGGAGTCTTTGATTTCTTGACTGAGAAGTAAGACTTGTTCATTTGTAGAGTGGAACTCTCTGAATCCAGCTTGACATGGGGATATTAAATTTTGTGATTCTAGAAACCAATTTAACCTGTTTGACACCATTCTTTCCATCACTTTTGCTATTATGCTGGTAAGAGCTATTGGTCTATAATTTTTTATTTCTGATGCTGTTTTGTCTTTCTTCAAGAGTGGGACAATTATTGCTTTTCGCCATTCAGCAGGTACAGTGGTTTTCCAGGATAGATTGTAGAGTTTCAGTAGTTGTTGTTTTGCTGTTTTTCCAAGGTTTTTTATGAACTCTGGATGTATGTGATCTGGTCCAGGAGACTTTTTGTTTTTTAGATTATTTATTGCAATGTTCAATTCTTGCATATTAAAATTTTGAAAAAAGATATTGCACTGAGTGTTAGGATTACATTCTCTTTCTTGTTTCGAATCTTTCTTAAATTCTTTACGTTCCTTTTTATTATTTCTTGTTACTTTGTGTGCATTAGCATAATATTTATTGAATGTTTCGGCTATGACTGCATCATTTACTAACATTTTATTGTTGTGTATGATAGGTGTGCTGTTGTTTTCTTTCCTGTCCTTGACATTTTTTATGAACTTATGAGCTTTGTTACCATCTGTCCTATAATCCATTTTTTCTAAGAAATTATTAAAGTGATTCCTTTTAGCAGTATTGATTTCTTTTTTTAATGAGGCACATTTCTTCCTCCATATTTGTGTATCTGATATGTTTTTTGTTTGTTCAGCTGTATTTCTAGCTATATCCCTTTGCTTTTTCAGTTCTTCTAACTGGGGGTTCCAAAAGGGTTTGAAATTTTTAATTCTTCCACGAGGAATATGTTTTTTTGCAGTTTCTAGGATGACTTTACAGAATTCTTTGTTCATATGATCTGGTTGGTCATGCAGCTGTGAGTTTGTTTGTTCTTTAAATTTATGTTCTAATTCAGTTTTATATTTGTTCCAATCTGCTTTTTTGAAGTTCCAATACAGATTCGTAGGACCTTGACTGTTATTTGTATTCTCTAGTTTTATCTCAGCAATTACCGCTCTGTGACCAGAACTTGGATCTTCTATAACTTGTTTTTTAATTTTTGAAACAATATCTGTTGTAGCTAACAAGAGGTCTGGGTTACTGCCCGCTCCAGAATAATGTATGAAGGTTGTGGGATCTTCTTTACTATAAATCAGTTCAAAAGTTGTGGTATTCAAAAATTCTTCCACTATCTTCCCTGTAGAATCCACTTTTTCATAACCCCATCTTTTGGAATGGGCATTGAAATCCCCAATTACGATTGTTTTATTTAATTGGTCAATAAGTGAGAGATCCGGTACATTCCTGGGAGGATTGTAAATACTGTATAAATGTAGATGTGTTTTGTTATCCCAAAAATTTAGCTTTATTAATTCACTTTTATCTGTGTTATCCATTTCTTTAACAATTTCAAAGGAGGTTTTAATATCCTTTTTGACTCCAACTAATATTCCACTACTTATCTGTCTATTTTTGGGTAGTAAGTGCAGTAAAAATCCAGTAAAATTGAAGTATTTAAGTTGGTCATTTGTTAGATTTGCTTCTTGTATTACAAATATGTCAATGTTAAAATCAAATACAATTTTATTCAGTTCTACTTTTTTTGTTTGTGTGAGACCACCCGCATTCCATTGTAGAAGTCTGATGTTAGATCTTCTATTAGTATAATGTTTTGGTTCTCGAGAAGTAGTCCCCGCCCGGAGATCCGAATGGGGGACTATTTTAACTCCGGAACATTTTACCCCTCGAGTCATATTTCATAAAAAAAGAGAGCAATAGCAGTAATAGTAACCGTTTTTTAGAGAGCACCATATTTTTATGTTTTGGCGGTCACATCGCTCTCTCACAACCCCCAGAATGTCTGGGGGACCACACCTGTCGTTGGTTTACGGGTCTCACCGACCTGACCGGGAGAATTATCAAAATAAATTCACCGACCATATCCTCTGATTACCAATCAGAGGACGTATTACATGCCATGACAGGTCAGCATGTTAGGGGTTAAGATTTTATAGAAAAATTAGAGAAATGGAGAGGTTGGAAAAATAAGGACTCCCTAGCCCTCAGGAACCCTAATAGCATCGGGGTCGGAAGAGAACAAGAGATGACCAAGGTAAGGTCAGATAGGAAAGTTACAGTGAGGAGCAAAACACCAGTAAGTGGAAGTAATGTTCTGCTCAGCTTGGGTACCTTGTGGTTGCCATTCACATATCCCCTAGACGGAGACCCCTGAGGGAAATATGTAGAAACATGCAAAATATGTAAAATAAAAATTTGTGAGGGAATCCCAAATGATGTAATTTGCCAACATTTTTACTTCTCATTGAAATATTATGCAGGATTTAAAATATGTAATTACATAAAAATCCGGGCTTTAACTATTAGCAATGATTCAAAATGTGGTACTAACATGCTACAGGCAATTGCTGTGCACTTTGTACGATCCCCTGCTCCTTTTACTGCCAGAAAAGCAAGATTCACAGAAGTCATACAAGTGGTCTATGGTAAGAAACTAACAACTGTTCCGCAATAAAAAGTGCCAAGTACCCTTCCAACTCACATGAATGCAAGGTCGTCGCAAAGACAGTATGAGTCTAGCGCCGTTAAGACAGCTTGACTATCAGAGGGGATGAATAGGTGTTCATCTTAGTATACCTTTTCTACTCATCTTTCTGCACAAGCAAGGATTGCATAAATATCTGCTTGAAAGACAGTACTGTATCTACCAAGACTGAAACTAAGTTCCGTCTAGGGGATGTACCAAAACTTCCAGCTCCAGAGTGTTTCCCATTTCTTGAGCCATCTGCAAATCACTTTCTGGAATTTGCTTGCTAGACCATTCTTCCCAATTTCCTACACGGACTTCGAATAAGTGGTCAAAGCAATAATCAGTTATCATCAGATCAGATCTCATTGCCAAATCTGAGTTAGTTTCTACATTTTCCTGGATTAGGGTATGTACGAACCCATGACTAGCCCTTCTCCAGTTGTCTGTATTAATTAACCTATAGCCAGCTAGAATTGCCTCTGCAGTTATGTAAAGATCTAATGGTGGAAACTCCAAAAGGGTTTCCAATGCAGCTGTTGGATACTTTTAAAGGCACCTGTTATAATTAAACAAGTAAGTCTTTGAAAACTTGCCAGTTTAGTTGCCACCGTTGATTCTTGTGCCTTATACCACCAGACCAGGGAGCCATAGGTTACCCTTGGTCTAATGAGTTCTCATTCATCCAGTGGCAAATTTGTGGCCTCAAACCCCACAAAGATCTGACAGAGCATCTACAGGCTATCAATGAACCTTTAGCTTCGCAGATAATATTATCAATATGGGGATTTCACATTAACCTTCTATCCAGTGTTATGCCTAGGTACTTGATTGAACTAGAAAGCCCTACATAAGAATTACCAATCTTTAGTCCTCTAAGGGATTCAACATTCCTTTTTCTTGTGAAAGGAACTGTGAATGTTTTTGAGGGATTAATTGTCAGACCTTCCCTCTGACTCCATTCATTGATCAGTTTTAAGCCCACATCATAATGTCTCTGTCTTACCTCTAAGTCATTTGCATAACTCTGTAGGCAGTATTTGGGTTCAAAGCTTAAAATTTCTTATTACCAAACATTCTAATGAGGCAGAATATATGGTTAGTCCCCAAAAAGAAAATATTTATATAAAAAATATTGTAAATTTAGCTTATTTTTCATGTTGGTAATGATTTGGCTAGTGTTAAATGTGTTACATCATTGTTTCATTGTTGAGAATATTATTTGTTTACTAGCATCATTAATGTTAAGTATTATGTTCCAATTTAATATATAAAATTATAAGAATTATTTTAAATGTAATATTAAAAGTGTTGGGAGGATAGATTGAGATCACTTCCTCAATATTTTGAGAACTACATAATATACATATATGCAAGATAACGTCATAGCGCATGTCGTGAAATATGCATATATGCATATTTATAATAATGCATAGTTAAAGAATGCGGCAGATTCAATCTCTCTTAGCATCCAATGCCAAAAGGAGCAACACGTGTTTTTAATGTGTGTGGGATAGGATGCTATAAGTGAAATTTCCATTGACAAGATACAACGAAAATGTTAAGGTCGATCTGCGTGCATACAATGTCTATTATTGTGACACATGTGTAATTTACAGTAGAAAAAAAAAAAAAGTGTGAATAAAACATTGTAAAAGACTTCATTCCTGCCTACATTATTCACCCTGTACCTCGGCCCGAGATAACTACAGAGTCAAAAGTTCTTCACCTACAATGTCATTTTTATTTGAAAAACCGCACCTCTAATCTAAGTCTCCAAACTATAATTTCTATATGCTTTATGATTTTTCCAATTAATTTAGCTTCAGAATTTTGTACAAGGAATGTTCCTTATATGATTGCTGAATTTAATAACAACATCTGCAATTAGCTTGTTTTTTATGCTTATCTCCATTAAATTTGTTTTGTCATAATTCAATGAACGTTAAATTGTGTCAAATCAGATATTCAGCTCTTTGAATACATTAGCTAAGTGTAACAGCTATTCATGAGATCAACCAAACATAAAGACATGTCACTAGCTAAACAAAAAATATTGGACTACATAATAAGACTAACATACAATTACAGAATGTCCATAAAAATAGGTCCTACTATTTATTTATGCCAACAAACTTACTGTTGGTGTTTTTTAAACACACAAGCCATGTGTGGACAAAGTTTAAGAGGTAGAACTGGAACTTAAAAATTCAATGCCACAACTGGGATTTGAACCACAGACCTTCCGCTTGCCGGGCGGACGCTCTAACCACTGAGCTATTGTGGTTGAGAATTTAATGCCATTCTGGCAGTTTGTCACATGAACATTTGTATGCCATTTTTCAACATGGGGCGACCTGTCACACTTCACACCAATCACCCTAATTCATGAAAGATTCACAGAAGAATCTTTAATCTATAATCCTTCAGTAAAGGATTATAGTCTCTGCGTTTACCAGACCTAATCACTTGAGACTTTTATCTGTGGAGCAACTAAAGGGAATTGTGTACACAAACAATCCAAGACTTGAAGGACAACATTCAGAGTGAAATTTTGAGAACTGATGTTGCAGAGTTGTACAAAGTGTATAGTCATATGTTCAAAAAATGGCAGTATTGAAAGTTATAAACCAATAATTACAGATATCTGGGAAATGGTTGATGTCACAGAAAAGTTATTGGAAATAAATTGTGTTTTATAGGGAGAGCACATGCAAAAGTGCATTGCAATAGAAGGAGGTCATTTCCAGCACCTAATGTAAAAGACATTAAATACAGTAAGAACATTTCAGTAAATATAAACCTTTGCTCTTTATATGTATATTTATATATGCTTGTGGCAGGCTGGGCCAGTTTTTCATGCACCACCCTGTAGTATAACAGTATTTTTATGGACACACTATAATACAAGAGGTAAAGGACACAATACAGTCTATAAGAGATCTTTAATTTATTTTGAAATGATTTACAATATTAACTGACCTGAAGTTCTCTTGATCTCTTTATATCCACATTCTTCTCTCTTATGCATGCATCTAGGCACCATGTGAACTTATGGCAAGGGTCCACTGAAATTATATCCTGAAAACATAAATAAAATAATAGAAACATTGCATCACATTTGAGTGAGTGAGTTGGGTTTAAGGGCCCGTCGACAACTAGGTCATTAGGGCCCGGCATCACATTTGAAAGAGTCCTATACGAAAGCTTTAGACAGGAGAGTTAGGAGAGCTTACCTGAACTTCAAGATCATGAAGAGCCATCAGAAGCTCTGCTCTTAGTGTGCAATAGTGAATGTTCCTTGTTCGAAGGAACAGTGTTCTCAGGAACTGCAGAACCATATCATAGAGTTTAACACTAGTTCCAATCATGTGAGCCAATTTCTGCACCACTTCTCCCTGCCGACGAACCTGTTTAATACCAAGTTTTTGTTTTTACGTACGCTCAATAAAAATTACATACTTATTTCTGGCACTTGAAACTACAGCTGCAAGATTGACAATGTATCAGACATAGGTACCTCGTTTTAAACTTACTGAATGTAAAAAGTTGTACAAAGATGCCATACTCCATTATTGACATGAGAAAGACACTTTGACAATGTGTGAATCATTAATTCTGTACATAACCCACTTCAGTTTTCAATATAACACAATATATTGTAACATTGTCAGCAGGCCTGACTTACAAGTTGTGGTGACCATTTGCATGTCTTAATTAAATACATCTGAACAATAATATAGTATGTGCACCTTCATTACAAACTAGAAAAATACTACACTCTAACAAAATCTTGTTCTTCTAGTTATTTTGAGCAGTGTATAATCATTCAATGTTATTACTTTAAATCACAATTTTTCTAGGGCCCCATTCCATCAGTGAAAAATATTGGAGAGCAAGAGAATTAATGACTTCATTGTCAGAAATCCAGCATTAGCTAACAACAACAACTTTAAATCACAAAGGCCACCTTCAAATATCTCCAGCCACTTCTAGCGCCCCATCCATCAGTGAAAAATATTGAAGAGCAAGACGATTAATGACTTCATTGTCAGAAATCCAGCATTAGCTAACAACAACAACTTTAAATCACAAAGGCCACCTTCAAATATCTCCAGCCACTTCTAGCGCCCCATCCATCAGTGAAAAATATTGAAGAGCAAGACGATTAATGACTTCATTGTCAGAAATCCAGCATTAGCCAACAACAACTTTAAATCACAAACATAAAAAACGCAACATGCACTAATGCCCTTTCAAGTATCAATGAAATTTTACCTTGGGTGAGGGTGAGAAAAATAAATTGGTGACATTCAGGTGATCAAAGAGAATGTGCTCCTTTTCCTTTATATACTGGCTCAGAAGTGGAGATACTTCATCTCCAAAAAGAGATTGATTATCCTTCCAAATCTGTCTCTTTACTTCTGTATCAGTGTCATTATATAGCTCCCGATCTCGTACCTGTGGAAAATAAGTACACTTATATACATATTTGGTTAAATGTGTGCTGCATGTGATGACCACAGATAGTACATTAACCTTGCAAATAATCATACATATCACATTGCATTTATTTTCGTATGCAACAATGTAGTCCACATTCTACCCAAATTCTATATGAAACAATACAAAACACAATTTTAGAAAAGTAACAAAAGTTTAGAAACTTTTCTGCTTTTGAGTCTCCATGGCAAGATTCTTGGTATTAAGTTGTCTAAAATTAATGCATCTAATTCATGCATCCCAGTAAACCTTCACAACAATGTAAAACATGGCGAGATATTGTATCTTAAACAGAATTTACAATGTCCAAAGTATTTTAACTTCCTGGCTTTATAGTTTAAACATTATTTTGGTTAATTCATGGCTTTGAATTTTTTCAAGTCTGATTCAACTCTCCTGGAGACAGTCACTGTGATGAAGCAATTATCAAAAGAACAACTTATTTTTCTTGTTAAGCCTTTACCTGACTCTATAGTAGTGAAACTAAAAAGTGTTAGAAGTGCTCATAATTATCTTTAGCTCAAAAACATAGGTTATGATATTGTTGCTCCAATTTTTTAACATGTTGGTAATGTCAGAAGTTGCTGTTAATTTATCATTTCATTCAATAAAAAATTTGTCAACCTGATTCCAAGCATATTCCCTGTTGTATTCTGAGTTCTTAAGTTTTCCTCTTCAAAGTATTTCATCACTGAAGCACATCTGTAGCACAGTGCAGCTAGATTCTCTAACCTGATCACACCATAAGAAAAGCAGAGGATGTGATAATGAAATGTGATAAATCTTTCGTGAATGAAGACTCTCATTGATAGAAACTTTAAATTGTTATGCACATGATTGGCTGATTTCAGTCAAGTCACGTATAAGTGGAATAGTCAGCATTATCCTTTGCCTAGCCATAGTGCTTTTAGTACAGAGACACCAATTCTCTGGAACAGGGACAAAAGGGTATCAGCTATTAGTTTAAAATTTGGAATGTTTGAGTGTCAATGTAACCAAAAGTGGTAATTTTCAATTTGTTTCATAATTTTCTGCATGACTGCCATTTTTAGCATAAAAATTCCCTAAAATACAAACTTGATAAAGTAATAATTTACACTATATTTTTTTTTTAATGCAATTCAAGTTTCCAATCTTAAGCCTACACCTTCCTCTACCCATTATAAAAGAAAAATATAAACTGAGCCTAATAGCAAAGTTAATTACTAAATTACGAAATTACAGATAATCATCTCACAGTACATCAGAACATCATCTCGGAGGTTTAAGGCTGGTTCACAAGAAGTCAAAGCAGGAATGAAAACCAGAATAACAAGTATAGCAAATGACTTCCATGACTTTGAGCCAACTAACCAAGGAATAGGAACACAAATGGAAATGCTTGTTGAAGAAAATGCACATGTGGGAAGTAAATTATGCCTATTGGGATGCTGTTTGTTTATAACCAACTAATGATATTTCAGTTGCAGTTTAACCAACTATGAATCTCAGCACAGCAAGGATTATCTAAAATTATTCCTTAACTGTTAGTAATCTTTTTCCTCTTATGAAAGCATAATCTTAATGTGTTTATAATAAATGGCACACAGATAAAAGTTTGAACATAAGAAAATAATTAGTGGCTCTGGAAATCGAACCAAGAACAGAATTCTGCCAAAGAGCAATTACCAAGACCAGCACATTTGGAGCCTGAACAGTCTAAAACAATTGATAACTTATTATTGTTACTGTTAGCATATACATTCACCTATCAGCTGTGACTGCTATCTGCACTTGCATAGGAGGGCTAGAGTCAAAATGGGGATAATGCATCTGTCCTTGATACACCTGATGGAAGTGAAAAAACTATAACATTTGAGAAAAAAAACTGAAAATAGAAATTACTGACAAGCAGGAAGAAATAATAAATACTGGAAGTTGATGACAGTGTTGCTGGAATCACATTAAAATAGGATTTGAGGCAATAACACTAAACAACACTCACTTTTTAAAATTTCCTGGAACATGTTTCAGAGGCTAGCTTTCCTCCATTATCAACCGGACAACGACTGAACTTGTAGAGGCTGGTTTCTCAAGCTTTTAAAATCACAGCCAGAGCAGTCTACATTCTCTTTGCTCGGTTAACATATTAAAAAAGACTAAGCTTTAAAAATTTGACTATCACTCAAAGCCTACTGTATTCCCCTATTCCCCTTGCACATGCAAGAAAACAAGCAGTAAGATAATTTCTGCAAATGTTTGTCTCAACTAACACAAAGAAGATAGAAGAATAAGAGTTTGTAAGAATGGTTAGTACAAGAGTAGACAGTCATGTGAGTGCAACACATCAGATCGTTTTATTCAACATATATACATTTTCCTTTTGTAAGTTCTATCTTGTTTGCCACATTAACTATAGAACAAAAGCCTTCTTATTTTATAATTCTGATTTTCTGTATAAAGTACACAGCATTACTAACCGTGAATAACTTAAGGCTTAAAATGGTTAGCACTATCTAATATGCATCTAAATACAACACTGGTTTGAACCCTCAGTGAGATATTATTTTAACTAAATATGGTTTCTTCATGCTCCTATGGAACAGAGTAAATTGTCAGCTTTTCATGTGGCTGAAAATAAACTTAAGACAATAGGTAATAAAAAATGTTTACCAGAACTTTTAGATATTTCTCATCAATGTGTGGAGTGTTTCTCAGAATGCACATGACGACTGGCCTCAATGCTTTAACTCGGACTACAGGAAAACTTTTAGCTAACAGATCCTTCAGCTTCCTGTCACGCTCTCTTCCTTCTTTCTGACCAATTTCATTTATGTGCTGCACAAGTTTATCCCTGAGTTCCTCCAGCACAGAAGTATGGAAATCCAGTCTTCGCACCCCATGGAGGTCTAGCAGTGGCAACATTGGCCTAAGTGATGGTAGCAGGATCCCATTCTCCAACTGCAGAAAAAAGGTTTCTCTTAGAGGCATGTAAGAAAAGGAAAAGGTATAGGTGCTAAACTTTATAAAAGTAGAGGGAGAAAACTTTTAAATTCTTTGCTTAACGCATAATATAAAAGTGATTTTAAATGCATTTTGTGAACTATTGTCACTTTAGAGCTTTATACTGTAACGATTGAGAGGAAGAACTGGAATTTAAAAATTCAATGCCACAGCTGGGATTTGAACCACAGGCCCTCCGCTTACCAGCCGGGTGCTCTAACCATTAAGCTACTGTGACAACCTGCCAGAATGACATTGAATTCTCAAACCAGTTTGTATTTTTCCTGGTAAACCACAAAGGCAGACTCACATCAGAGACAATTACCCCAATGGTGACTTACTATTGCAAGTACTTTATGTCACCATTGGGGTAATTGTCTCTGATGTGAGACTGCCTTTGTGGTTTACCAGGAAAAATACGAACTGGTTTGAGAATTCAATGTCATTCTGGCAGGTTGTCACAGTAGCTTAATGGTTAGAGCACCCGTTTGGTAAGCGGAGGATCTGTGGTTCAAATCCCAGCTGTGGCATTGAATTTTTAAGTTCCAGTTCCACCTCTCAAACATTCCCACACACAGTTTGTGTGTGAGAGAAGTGTTCAAGATTGTAATTTAATAAAAAGGGCACTGAGTAAGAGTTTAAACATGAATAATATGTAAAAATAACCATGCAAAATGCACTATAAGCTGTAGCAAACTGCAGAGAAACCTTTGTACCTTACAGAATTCTTTAAGCCTAGGTTAGTGTGCATACATGGATCTATGTGTATGTTCAAAATGCTGCCACTGTAACAAATTAAATGTTTTCTATTACTTAGAGAACTGTGTTAGTCTTGGTGGATATATTTTCTATTTCTTTCTTCCTTATAAATATAGAGGGAAACTATAGGTTTAATGGTGATGGGTATCCTGCTAGTCATGCTGAAGGTTCCAATTATATGACATGTTCAATGTCACTGGACTCTGCTCACAGGGGGACCAAATGAACAAACATCCTTGTAAATCACATATATAGAAGCATGTTTAACGCTTTATTGTACTATAAGGAATATTCAACAATCTTCTTTACTTGACCATAGAAAAAGGTGTACTGCTATTTTGCTGTTTCTGCCATTAAACTGCTCACAATGGCATAGCTGCTCACATGAGACTGCACACTACCATCCTACACGAACAATTGATATAGAGCTCTAAGCTGCAAAGAGTAGTTGGGACAGTTTTTTATAAGTAGAGGAGTGAAGCACATAGTCATAGGAAATGTGAAGCTAAACCCCAATGATACAGGAGGGGAAGAGGAAGGCAAAATTAAATAATGGGTAATATACATTAAACTGTATCACAACCACCTGCATTATTTATCACTATCATAAATAAAATGTTTTGTTATCATTTTTGTTACATGAAAAAAACTTAAAATCTCTTCAAACTAGCAGATTTCACTCCCTCCCTTGGGCTGTTACTCTCATTCCATGTGCAATATCGTCAACATGGCATGGTGTGTTGTCTTCACGTCATGATTCTGCTATAAATAAAGTGGATGACTGACTGGGTTTGTTGGTTAGTTTACAGGTTTCCTAAATGGTAACATCTAACATTCCTATACATATTTTTCATTCCATTGATCATATACATTACTAGAGCAATGTTAAGAGTACATACACAATACAACGCTATATAACTAAAACAAAATCTATCAATTCCTAACGTAATCTATTAATATCACTCACTTATTAAACTTCATTTTCTCCGGCCACGCAAGGAACATTATGCGGGATTTTGTGTAGTGTGTAGCGTTTATCAAAAACATAAATTTTTCACATAAATTCACGATTATGTGCATAAGTTATTTAAAGGTCCTGGACGCAGCTAACCTTAATATCAGTAAGTGGTAGTTACAGAAATACACAGGTGTACTATGTGAAATGATTTTCTTGAAGGTTTCTCATACCTGAAATTCCTCAATCGCTTTCAAGGGATCTGTGCAACTCGTCAACGCGTCTCTCAGGAAACTTTGTCCGGGGACACCGACTTCTTCCAACCCCGTACCGGGCATTTTGCCTGCACTCATGTTGTACCAAATGTTCAGCTGGACCTTCACATATTCTTCAGTATCTTTATGAGAACCCGATCACTAAGAGCCTATAATTATAATACACAACTTTTACAATAACCATAATTCCAAATCCTTTAAATCATACTGCTTTACAACACTACCGTTTGTTTGTTTTCTTTCCAACAGCGGATTTAAGAACACCAACTTTGAAAAGAAAAACACACGATTTGTATGTACTTGTTATAAAAAATATTGGTGTATAATCCCCAGGACCAATTACGTTAAAATGTTAAAACAATGTTAAGGATTTCGTTTGTGTATTCAATAATTACACAACCTCCTGGATGACGATGATGTATGAAATAGATAATCGGATTGTTACCTACACTGCCTTGCGCATTCTGTGATTGACATTGCAATGCATTATGCACTGTGCATCACAGAACACCTATCTGTGCATGGCCGGGTAGGAAGTAAACAAAGTTTGTACACTTTGTACCACTTATACATATTCTGTGCCAGTCTCGTATTACTTCTTACTTTGTAGTGGTGATATAAATTTGGAGGTTGTGCCCCTTTTTCCTGAAACGACAGCAAGTGGCTATTAACGGCTCCACAGGTAACATCTAGTATAAATTAAGTTGATGTATTTAATTGGTAAAACGTAGATGTCAGCTATTGTTGGGAGACTTTGGTTTTTGGGAATAACGATGAAGTAGTTAAATATTTTTTATGATTGTAAATGTTAAATTTTGAAGTATTTACTCAGTCGCCAACAAATTTCCATGGCCTCCTGAGTTTAGTTAGCAACCACTAGATATACTCGAGCGTGTATTCATAATATGGTTATGTTTGAATCCCTCATGAAGAAGGAATCAAAACATCGCCAACTCAGGAATTTCGTTTCTCATTTAGGTTGGCAGCCACCATACTCAGTATATACTGGTACATACTAAAGCAGTGGCAAAATAGTGTCATGTTTGTTCTTATGCCGTTACTTCCCTAAAAAACAAAATTTATTTAAAAGGATAGGTGGGTTCCAGGCTACACAACAGACAACGCTGACTCCAAGCAACACTTCCAATTATATTTGCATCATTAAGGGGCTACAGGTGGTAAAGTATAGTTATATAATTAATTAGCAGTATTAATCGCATGTTATTAATTTAAAAATCCACTCCAAGCGTTATGTTATTCTTTAAGATTAGCAAGAAGTAAAGTTCATCTCGTTCTTGATCCATTGTAAGCAATGCACTGCACTATCAATTGTTTTACAGTTTACCTGAATCCAAAAGGCCTTATGCTTTACTATTTATGGTCTTTTAACCAATGTTTTCATATGTGCATTTTTCAGAAATATATGACTAAACTGCTTCACAAAGGAGGCAGGTACCCTAGAATATAAAAATCATCATCCCACATTCTTTCTGCCAATTTTCTCAATAATACTAAACGAGCCAGTAAAAAATAATACCTATTATTAGTATTACTATTAACAGTATACCTATTAAACAATTGTCAGCTTGGTTTCTGAAAAAATGTATCAGCGAAATGTGTGTTAACTACTATGGAAACAAATAGTACAAAAAGCAGATGAAAATACAGCAACAGCAGCAGTTCTACATAGTATTTCTAAAGCTTTCAATTTTATACATCACAAAACCTTGTGAAAAAATTAAAATATAATTTTGTAAAAACTGCCCTTGACTGGTTTCAGTCATAGCTTTTGAATCAAAACGTGAGAACTGATGCTACCTCAGGGACATTTAAATCAACATGGAAAACAAATAGGAATGCAGTCCCACAAGAATGTGTGTTCTCTATACTAATGATATGCATTGTATTGTTCTATATTGTATTATTGTATGCAGATGATACTTAAGTGATACCTCAAAACACAAACTTGCAGTCTGATATAAATGATACACCAAGTTAGATAGTTTGAGTGTAATGGAGTGTACTTGAACAAGCAAGACAAGCATAGTACTCTTTAAAACCACTTAAAACAGCTTAGAAAAGAACAAATTCGACATGCTGAGCATGTCAAACAACAATGAACCTGCAGACAACAAAATAACTTTATAACACCTATTTTCATTCAATAATGGCAAGTGGAGTAATTCTGTAGAGTAGGAGTTGGCAAATTGGTCATCATGATTGTACGAATGGGGACGTCATGGAATACAACCTGGCATGCACATGATACAAGGTTCGGATAATGTATGGCGTTAACCAAAACCCAATTTTCATCATAAATACATTAGGGAATCTTAGGTGTCTTGATAACTAACATCTGTACATTATTATAACTGTCTCCTGAAACTCTTAAAAGCATGCAAATAACCTTTTTTCAAACCTTGTTAGAAAGCAGACAGCCTATAGCGATAGCATGTAGAAGAGGCATTAGCGAGGTAGGGGAAGGCAGGGAAAGTGACACTGCCAACAGGAACTGCAGGAACTATGTCAGCAACAAATGAAGGAAATGGCATTTGTGCTTCTGTGTCGAATGCCATTCTTGGCAACATCTGGACAGGAGAGGGAAGGAATCCAGCAGAGAGTAAAGCTCCCATGATGCCTTGGGTGGAGTGTGTGTAGATAATTTTAGCACCTTGCCTCAATAAAGTGCAGTTTACACAAATTTACATGAATAAATTACATATTGTGTGTGTGTCAGTTATTCCTAATGGTGTATTCTTAACACTCGAGTAATAAAACAGTGCAATATAGTGCTAAAAGTTCAGAAACATGTATTTGAAGTATTCTGGTTAATATTGTACATTGCTCTGTGGTTCAAAGGAGGGAGTTTTGGAAGCCACAGTGGCGGTGTATGAACTTCCCTAAAGCATGTTTGATGTTTATATATGCTTAATGAATATCTACAAGCTGAGAGGACTGTAACCTGTTTTTCTGATTTTTTACTTCATCTGAAGCATTACAGTTTCATATATGTACATCTGTTAATTCACAAGTATTGACGTACAGCAGACTGTCTGAATTTTTATCTGTCAACTGCAATTTGCTTTTATATTTTACAATTTTCAGTTTAGAAGGAAAAAAAATTGCTCACACATAATGTCCTGAGTGAGGCAAATAAATGGAGAGACGGAAATGCTGCCATATCAAGCTCTCTAAATAAATCTTAACCATCATTACTTTGTAATTGTGGTTTTAAAATTATATTTGTTTGTATATTCACAACCTCACTTTCCGAAAAGGTGAAAATCTTTTTCTTTAAACCTTTAGTCTTTGAAATCCTTTTTTAACTTTCCTTTTGTGGTTTTGAAAGAGCCATGTCTTATTGGTGTGTACAGCAGTGCTTGTTTATGTTTGAATGCGTGTTGGTTGAGGGACAGAGGGTTCAAACTGTGTGACTTATTGCCTTGCCCCTGACGGTGGTATTATGTCATATCTTCAGCCGGTGCAGATCTGCTGTAGAGAAATGCACCGGGATGAGACACAATTTTCAGCCCCCCCAAAAAAGATAGTTCAGATTCTGACAGACCATTTCCAGCAATCATGTAAGCCATTATTCAAAAATGAAAAGGACTGCTTTACCATCAATGTACATTTTGGAACCAATTAAATATGTTTCCAAAATTATACTCATTGTTACTTACAAATGAATGTTATTATTCAATGAAAGAATATTTAGGAGATAACTTGAGTAATGCACTATGAATTCTATGGATGGACTAGTCATAAGCAACATAATAAATATGCTGAATGTGTGTGAACCTTAGAACAAGATTTTCTAATTTATTTAATTAACGTCCACCAATGTAGTGTCATATCAGATGGTGAATGAAATGGGTGAAACAATGCTCAAAAAGCCCGAGGTTCACAGAGCTTTAAGTTATCTGACATTCGTCTTTTTAGGATTGGGGAAAAACTCTGTAAAAACCTTATCCGGATAACTCACCCTAAGGAGATTTGAATGTGAGACAGGCACACTGCCACCACGCTGTGGAAGCGGGCTTAGAATAAGATAAATTAGTAAGTTTAAAATACATAAATCTAAAAATTGTTCTTGAATATGATACTTGGGATGTATTATTATTATTATTATTATTATTATTATTATTATTATTATTATTATTATTATTGATGTTGTACAAATTCAGTGTACACTTATTAAAATAATAGAACTAGATGCCACTTGTACTTTCGGTAAAAATGGTTTTCAAAGGAAGTACATCATAGCCTATAACTGTGATGGGTTTGCAAAGTTAACTATCTGTTTTGAAGGCAATGCTAGAAAGAACATTTTTGTGAAAATCGTTTATTAATGGTAGTGAAGTAGAAGTGAATTTAAGCATTAGTGATTTAGGAAAAATATAATTTAAAACTTTGTTACGTTAACTTAACTCTTTGATATCCCAACATTAGCATTTGAAATATGTGTAGTATATTTACCAGATCATATAATTAATATATACCTACTTGTTTTCAGATTTATGGATCCTGAAATCTTGTCTCGGCTGATACCTCAGGGAAAGGAGTCTGTTCGCCCTGCATGCAAGAAATGTGGCTATGCAGGACACCTGACATTTCAGTGTAGAAATTTCATCAAAGTGGACCCCAATAAGGAGATTGTATTAGATGTGAGCAGCACCAGCAGTGAAAGTGATAATGATTATCTTACTCCACTTACAGAATTGCGTGAAAAAGAACTTAAAAAGAAGCTTAAAAAGGCAAAAAAGAAAGGGAAGAAGAAACATAAAAAGGAAAGAAAAAGATCCAGGTCTTCTGATCGTGACCGTTCAAGATCACATTCACATACCAATTCCTCTGATAGTGATGAAGATGACAGTAATAAACAAAAACATAAAAGACATCACAGTAAAAGTAAAAAGAAAAAACGAAAACATTTGAAGCATAAGAAACATAAAAGATCAGACTCAGAAAGTTCAAGTGGCTCAGATTCTGAGTCTTGAAATTAAATACACAGATTTGTGCTTTTGTATACTCTTCATGAATTCATCTGATTCTAAGCAAAATGTTTATAAATAAATTCATTATTTCAATTATTTGTATTTCTGTTGCTCCTCTTGCCTGAAAATATCTGTTAAACTATGTACAAAAGAATTGCTTCTAAGACCACAGTGTAATACTGTCATTTCATGCATAAGCAGAATAGGGACAAGCTTACTTTAATATTACAATTAATCCAAATGCCAAATATTTCTTCTGCATAAGCATGAGTTTCAGCATATGCTGTAATTTTCACATGTTAACAGACATCTTATAATTATTATTTATTTATGCCAACAAACTTATTGTTGGTGTTTTTAAACACACAAGCCGTGTGTGGAGAAATACGAACTGGTTTGAGAATTTAATGCCATTCTGGCAGTTTGTCACAATAGCTCAGTGGTTAGAGCGTCCGCCCGGTAAGCGGAAGGTCTGTGGTTCAAATCCCAGTTGTGGCATTGAATTTTTAAGTTCCAGTTCTACCTCTCAGACATCTTATATTTTGTTGTTGTTTTCTAGTGCCCTGCATCTGGCAATGAAGCCATTAGCATTCGTGCTTTTCAAAATGATCTTTCATCATTCTAAGCATAACAAGCAGTGATTTGCTAGGATTATAGTTCAATGCCAGATAATGGGTGGGTTATAGAGTAGGCAGTGCTTCACCTTTTAGTTATTATGGAGTCGTCGATTTTTGACACTAGATATAAGGAAAACTAGTTTCTGAAGCTATTCACTCCCATCCTCAGTTCCTAGTCGACTGCCTATTATCAATAGTTGACTCAGTAACATCTAAATGATAGTGCACATCAGTCATGAAGTCCAACAACATAGTGGTAATTGGTGCTTCACTGTCTAAAATATATGCATATCCTAACTTCTGTATCAGGGCTGACGAACGTTACTTTGCAGGCATGAAGAGAGGAGTCCCCCTCCATAACTACAGTAGCAGGCTTTACCTAGAACAAGTTTTCACTTTGTTTTCCCCGATTTTGTGGTCAGGAAGGGAGGGGAATGTGTTCACATCAGCTGAGTAGCGTTCGTCAGCCCTGATCTATATGAACTGTGATGCTGCACAGTTAAGTTAGTACTTAAAGAAATATGGCTTATAGTTCAACATTGTGTTGCAAGAGAGTGGAAATCACCCTGTTGTTCCTTCTAGGTGGCACTTATAGCACTATGGATATTGTTGTTGGCCAGATCTTCAATTATCCCAGTCGGCATCAAAACTAATACGCAGTGTTCATTTTTATTTGTGCTTCCAATTCACGTCACACTTTGAAGCAAGTCTAGTTACCTAGAAATGCATTTCTGCTTTGCGCCACCTAACAATGTATAGTTGTGGTAGTTCTATCAGCCTCAGCAGCTCAATCAGTGGCTGGTATTAGATGTGATTTGTAGTGTATTTTTCACTTAGAGCTGCACCCCAGCAACTGTTTACAGAATTTCCATGAGTATTCCACGAGTGTCCTTTGAACCTGTCCACATGATATGGAGCTTTAAGTACAATGCAGCCTATTGTTGCTAGTAAAGGGTAATATGAAGCTGACAATACACCATCGTGTCTACATGTTGGAATGCTATTTTTGAACCAGATTGCTGAATGAAAGGGGACATTGGTACAATAGGAACTGATGATTTTCTTGACAAATATGAGGAATTCCAAGAGACACCTTGTACAATTCTAAAATAAACGGTAACCATGATTATTTTACGATACGTTATTATGATATGGCATGCATAAATCACACACAGATTAAACAGGTATATTGTATATTTGAGATGCCTAACCACAAATAAGTTAATTTGTTAGTTTCAAAATGTGTCTTAGTGTGGAAGATCAAAGCCTTAATTAAAAATATCCACAAGAATGCTCAAGTTTTTAATATTTTTTTCATGTATGGTTCTGTTTTACCTAAGGATATCTAATGCATTAAGTTTTCAGTGTAATGTATGTTCATTGGAATGTCTTCACAGTTTATCCACTAAATATTTTCAAAACTTTACTGACAACCAAGTCACTGTCCTAATATGTACACACATGTCCTTAAGTTCTCAGTTTTTCTGTCAGAAAGTCTTACATTAAACCACCAGAAGAAACTAGTGTTGCACACTCAGGGGGAAGCTTTGTATACATCAAACAGAGGCCTCAATAGCTGAACTAGGCACCTGTGTAACATTCGGTCTGAGCACTCTTTATATGCAACCATCAATGGAACAAATAGAAATGAACACTTTGTATAGCATAGCAGTTCATATAAACAACTTCATCACTTCAAAATCATTCCTCATGTTTGGAGTTTGAAGACTTGAGTGCATGTAGGAATGTCCCATATATTCTAAGATTCGGTCCAGCCTGGTCTCAACCCAAGCCCAATCACAGGTTATACTGTAAGACATTGATATTCAACCTGGGGTACACAAAAACTTCTTAGTGGGTAGGTAAAATTTAATTTAATCCTTCTTTGTGTAGTATGAAGTAAGTTATAAATTTTATAATCTATTTTAAATATGATTGTGTAATTCAAATTAAGGATAACTAGGGCTAGTCCTAGGGGCAGAGTCTGTTTAATCAATACGTGTGCAGTTCAACAACTTCCTTTGAGGAACCCTCATAATAGCTTTGCAACACAGTCCCTTCCTCTTGGGTCCTTTCAGGCAGAGTTGCAACATCTTAACATGAACCTTTATAGCTAAAGAGAAAGAAAAGAACTGTAATTCAGAATTTTGGCAACTAAGACTCCACCTGGAGTGAATATGTAACTATCACTTCCTTAAATTCAGGGTTGCTATTGGTCTTCAAGGACAGGGATAGAGGTTTCCCTTTTCTGAAGAACGGAGATAGATTTATGGCAGTCAGTTGCAGCAACTGCACATGCATTAAGTTAACAGACCCTACAGGCTGAAATGGAAAATTGTCTTTGGGTGTACGTGGAGGTAAAAGGTTGAATATCACTGCTGTAAGAGGCCTTTATTTTGTCTTAAAAATTATTTTGCCATTATTATTATTATTGTAGTGGTAGCAGTGATGGTGGTGGTGTTAATCTAATGCCCAAGAACGTGGATGAACTCCCTTCTCGTTGTTGCTTCCTAATATAGTTGTGATGTTGAGTTTAATCCAGCTAGAGCTAGGCAACATGAAGACGTTCTGCTATCATAATGATGTTTTCATCGTTGCACAGGACACTTCGGTGATGGATATATAAATATTTTGTGCAAATGTACTGCAAAACAATATGTCCTGTTGCTGTGTGGAATGCACCTACTGCTTGTCTGGGAATCAGGAACTGTATCTTTAATATTCAGGATATCCCATGTCTTATTATTACTAGTTATTTTGTTGTGTTCCATTATTTCTTCCTTAATCTTGCTATTGATAATGATTCTTGCTGATTGATGTAGTTCATACTGTGTGAACTGCAGTATTTTAGTAGCTCATTTTGCCAGTTGGTCTGCCTTCTCATTTCCTACTAATCCACAATGAGCAGAGACCCACTGCAGTTTTCTATATTTTTTTAGTGTTAATATTCTAATTTTATTCCGTATATCTTGTGTTCACATATTAAAGGAAATGGAATCATGTGTTACTATTGATTGTATAGCTGCTGATGAGCTGATAGGTATGACTGCATCAACATCATCATTACTATTTATTATTAATTAATCATGCACTATAGAGCATTTAACTTTTGCTGGTCAATCAATATATTTTTCAACAAAAATTGATTCACTTGTAGTTTAGGGAATTCTGATACGAGAATTGGTGTATATGGGATAGCTCATTCAGTGTTTAATTATGTATGTTGGTACTTCTTCAGAACCAGCTGAGAAACTTTTCCCTTTGGAGTTAAATTCTAATTGATTCTTTATACGTCACTGATTTCAGGTATATAGTCATCATTTCTGTTCAATTTTATTAATGTTATTTTGTCATGATACATTATATGCACAGCTGAAATGATTGTTGAAAATACTGGCAACTTCAACTACATTTTTAAGTATTACATATCTGCATTCAGGATTTAACTTTACAGTAGAGCCCCCATTAACCATTATAATGGAAGGGATGGGGTAGATGGTTAACCAAAGATGATGGACAAATAATCCGTCTTACTGATAGGTCCAACAAGCAATTACACAACAAACTCTAAATACATAAGTCCTATGTCAGAGTCTGCTAAGTCAACGCATGTGCAGTTGGGTCACAAATATATGCTACCCACAACTAATGACTGCCATAAATCCATCTCCAGGCTTCAGAAAAGGCAAACCTCTATCCCTGTCCTTGAAGACCAACAGCAACCCTGATTTTAAGGAAGTGTCAGTTACATGTTGACTCTACGTGAAGTCTCAGTTGACAAAATTCTGAATTCTAGTTCTCTTCTGTTTCATTAGCTATAAACGTTCAGGTTAAGATGTTGCAACTGTGCCTAAAAGAACTCAAGAGGAAGGGGCCGTATTGTAAGACGATTATGAAGGTTCCTCAAAGGAGGGGGCCGAACTGTACACATGTTGACTAAACAGACTCCACTCTTCTTGTGTGTTCAGAAAAATGGCAATAAAAGTGATTGTTAGCCACGGGGCAGGGCTGAGCAGTGCAGTGATAGGTAATAGATTATTGTTCCATAAAACCAATAAAGTGCACACTCTTACTGGTATTACATTTTTCATGAATTTGGTAGGTGCACTCACTTTTATTTCAGCATGACACATTTTCTTTTTGTGTTGACATGCTTGCAACAGAACACCAATACATACTTGGTCAATAACACAACCTGCATGCCAAGTTGCCCGCCTCGGTAGCGTGATGGTTAGCGTGTCTGCCTCACGTTCAAGAGGTCGCGAGTTCGAATCTCGCTTAGGGTAAGTTACCAGGGTAAGGTTTTTTTCCAAGGTTTTCCCTACCCTGAGAAGACGAATGTCGGGTAACTTAAAGCTCCATGGACCTCGGGCTCATTTGAGCATCATTTTACCCATTTCATTTCATTCATTCGTCCGATATGACACAATGTTGGAGGACGTTAATTTAAAAAAAAATGCATGCCAAGTTGTAAGGTACACTACACTTAGTAAGAAGAAAACATTGTTCTACGCTTT
Organism: Tenodera sinensis; assembly: GCA_030765045.1. NCBI lineage: Eukaryota > Metazoa > Arthropoda > Insecta > Mantodea > Mantidae > Tenodera > Tenodera sinensis. The sequence goes on from CM060966.1 coordinate 147,288,109, forward strand.
TGGTTTTGAAGGGAGAAGACTACACATTATCAGTCAATGTGCGACTGGCCACCACCCCTCTATAACTAATACTGTCCAGTTTCACATAAATTAACTCTTCCTAAAGAACTATGGCGCATCTTTCGACATCTGTAAAGATATGAAAACCAATGTACAAGGTGTCCCAAAAAACACAATGCTCAATATGTTCTGTGGAATGGTAAACTGATCGGTTTTTGGGAAGGAATCCTTGATAGGAAATGAACAGTTTTGCATTGGAGTGTGTTGAAGTTTGAGAATGAACGGTTGTGACAATTTGTTAACATTCATTTTGGTATCTTAATATGGAAGGTATGCAACCCTTTAGTCATCTGTGTACTGGGATGAATGACCTGAGCCTAATAACATTCCTGCGATGTGTTACATCCCTCCATAGAGTCCTTGGTGCCCATTCTACTGTGTTACTTGTGTAGTTTCCAGTACAGTAATGTTTTAACAGCAGTGCAACACATACCAGTACACAGCTGCAGGAATGGCTGACATGAGCTCCAGCACACTTTGTTGTAAATGTATGGAATCACCTCAATGACGCATATCCAAATCAATGGATTGGTAGAGGTGGACCAGTTCCATGGCCAGCATAGTCACCAGATCTGACACCTCTCGAATGGTTTCTGTTAAGTTGTATGAAGAGGATGGTATATGGCACTCCTGTAATGTAAGCAGGGGACCTTATTGCTCGAGTCCCGGAGGTATTGAAATTTTCAGACAAATGCACATATTGATTCATGTGCACGAGACTCAGCATTGTGATATAGGCTTTGTAATCACGTTGGAGGTACACAATTCAAAGCCTGTTTGTAATGTAGACAGCTCAATGGCTACACATTGTTTTATTGATGAAATGTGAATGCACTCCCATCTTACACTTCAATGCGCAACAGCATTCAAACCATGTATTTCTGGAGAGGGGTTTCTTCTTGAAAACTGATCAATTTGCCATCACACACAACATATTGTGACTTTTTGGTGAGTGTGTAAAGTAAAGAAGACAGATGTAGTCGAGATAAAGAAACACTTTTATTTCCGTAAACAGTAACTTTGTACACTCGTTGCAACAACAAGAAAGTCTTTTCCGATTCTCCAACAGCACGGCTCCGAACTCATAACACAAAGAAGTCTTCTCCGTCGGCACGACTCCTCGACCTTCACATACGTCTGTCCTCTCCGTCGGCACGACTACTCAACCTTCACATACATCTGACTCCTCTTCTCACACTTTACCGCTATTTATATCTCCCCGGCACTATTCTGGAAGCTTCAGGAACGTTCGCTTATTGCGGTGAGATACAAAGCAGAAGATTCCAGTAGCCTCTATCCTTTTCTCTCTTTCGGCAAGCGCCCCAACAATGCGGCCATTCTCTATCTCTTTCCTTCGGCTCCTTTGCGGTAGTGCCGACAATAATGCGATGGGTGACACTGCTGCTGTCGGCAATTAGATGCGGCGGGCGCGGTGACAATATTAAGCATTGTTAATGTTTTCTTGGTGGCATCCTGTATACATATAATTGAAAAATTAGCCTTGCACAGGGCACCAGCCAGAGTTTCATTTTCACTATACTAGAAGGTTTAACCTCCAATTACAGCTTAAGTTGAGCCATGACATGTACATATTGCTGCATCTTTAGACCACATTCAATAAAAAAACAGGTGCTTTGCTGCATGCAGAGAATTTTCATTCCAGAATAGAAAAAAAAAATTATATATAAATACCCCTAGTGCAACAGCCCATGAAGGGCCAAGGCTTGCCGCCTAGCCGCTGTGTCCACCTCTGCCCACTACAGGCATCATTGGTGGGGTGCAGTACTGGAGGGTGGAACGTCGTCGGTGCCCCAAGACCTCCTGGCCAGTTATACGGCCTTCTCTACCTGGGGCCGCTATTTCTCCATCAAGAAGCTCCTCAATTGGTCCCCCTGGGACATAATGAGGCTGAGTGCACCCCATGTCAGACCTCCCAGAGAGGATAAAATCCCCACGCAGGTACCGGGGATCGAACCTGGGTCCTCTGCGCCAGAGGCCTATATATATATTGGATGGAAGTGAAATGATCCATCAGACTTTAACAGTAAATTTCTCATGTGAATAACAAGAAAATCTGATACCAAAATGTTGAAAAGTTTATAGTTTTCTAGAAAAAATATTTTTATAAAAAAAAATTGATGCAGTATTATTAGTTATGGTAGGTGTTGTGTTGGAGTGTTTTGTTTCCCATTGTTTGATTGTTTGCATTATATCGTTTGCAGTTGGCCTAGTGCGATTATCTTTTGTCTTCATTGTAAATGTTATATATATTAACGAATAAAATTGTGATAATAAATACACTAATATTATTTCAATTGTGGCCTCCAGAGCAAAGAAGACTATCTCATTAGAAAGACTAAAAGTTAATACATCGACGTAACATATAATTTTCACGGGGGTCGCGTCCCAAGGAAAATTATCAGCTGTAAATTGTGAACATACTTCATACCCGTACCACGACCGAGATAGGAGAGAAAGAGTCATCGCAGTTCATCGAAAGAGTTAGCCGGATCTTTTATACGAGAAAAGAATTCATCATACCGACCCTTCAAAGTGACGACGAGCAGAAGATTCCCTTCATACTGGTGTCGGGAGATACCAGCCGGAAGAGACTCCTTCAAAATTCATCACCTGGCTGAATTATTATTGATTTACGGCTATATTCATAGAAAATTGAATGACAACTTTTTCCTTTGGTGTATTTCAATAGATTCAATGGTTTTTGTGCAAATTAAATTTGAAAGAAACCACAATTTGTTGTCTTTTTGTTGCAATAAATTGTGAGTTTTTTAAATTTAATTTACACAAAATTAATTCAGACAGTGGTTATTATTGTAAAGTCAAGAATGTACACAGATTGACATAAGAAGATGGTTGCACAAGGCAGAGCAGCTATGGGGGGAATAAGAATTTGTAATTATTATTTATTTATGCCAACAAACTTACTGTTGGTGTTTTTAAACACACAAGCCGTGTGTGGGCAAAGTTTAAAAGGTAGAACTGGAACTTAAAAATTCAATGCCACAGCTGGGATTTGAACCACAGACCTTCCGCTTGCCGGGCGGACGCTCTAACCTCTGAGCTGTAGTTCAAATCCCAGTTGTGGCATTGAATTTTTAAGTTCCAGTTCTACCTCTTAAGAATTTGTAAATTTAAACTACCAGAAATACCAACCAAAAATAGACAGATCCATGGTTAAAATTTCAGCAGTGCCACTGAATTTTTACTTTCTCTACTGTAAGTAGGGGAAGTATTGTATTCCACCCAAAAATATGATGTCGAGATTTCACAGGAAATGCATGTTTTGAGACCCCCTGAATCCAAAAATGGCATTTTTAAAAAAAGGTCCGACTGTGGACAGCATAACTCAAAAATGAAAGGATGGTTAAAAACCAAAGTTAGTATTTAAGTTTAGTGTCTTTCAAGGATGTGACACGAAGATTTTGAAGAAAATAGCCCCTACTCTTTACATGGAAAATTTTGATTTTCTTGAAAATGGCTCTTAACGATTTTGATTAAAATGTCATATGTTTGAGATATTTTTATGACAAATGAAATGTATATCTTGAATTTTCTGGCTATAGCCCTTGCAGTCGTATTTACTCTGGACGACTTTTGCATAACTGGTAAACCATTAGAGATAGACCAAATCATACTACACAAAAAATGTAGATCTTGTTAAATACACAATTTATGTCTAAATAAATTTTCTTGTAGGGTGAGCCATTTCAGAGATATTCTTTGTTATGTGTGTGAGTTTTGGGAAACTTGAAACTTTCGTGAAATGGAACATCGTTGTTCATTTTTTTATATGAGAGAACGGAATCTCAAAGCTTTAGAAGATTTGACAATCGCACAAAGCCTACTGTATTCTAATACCCCCCTTGCACCTACAAGGAAATAATAAGATTTTGTACAAAGTAATTATTATTTATTTACGCTTGCGTCCGCCCGGCAAGCGGAAGGTCTGTGGTTCAAATCCCAGTTGTGGCATTGAATTTTTAAGTTCCAGTTCTACCTCTTAAATTTTGTACAAAGGTTTATCTCAACTAACACAAAGAAGATATAGGTATGAAAGTTTGTAAGAATGGTTAGTACAAGAATAGAGAAAGTCATGTGAGTGCAGCACATCAAATTTTTCAGTCTGACTCTGTCCTACACATGGCTAGTGTGACAGAACATTTAATTACAGATACAAATATTTTTTCCAAAAAAATGCTTTCTTATGTCAAGATCATCAAGATGAAAAGGTAATTTTAAAAATTAAAAGATCTTTTGTATCTATTTATCTCAGAATTTCAATTATGGCATTTGTAATAATATATCTTTTGTTAGTATATAAATTCCTTAAATATTTTGAGTAAATGTGTTGCAGAGGGCTGTATCCCAAGTCCAAAATGTTTAAGATTAGAAGTAAATAAATTCAAATTCATTCAAGTCAGTACTCATGAGAGATTGTAACAGGCACTATAATGATTACTAACCTTGTTATAAGCGGTGTTCAACTGCATTTAAACATTCCTGGGAGTCCTTGTCACAAGGTTGTAATTTATGAACTATGGTCACTCTGTAGGGTTTCAATTTTTAAGTATAGCATCTCTGTAAACAGAAACACTCACTTGCTGTGCAACATGTCTCAAGCACTTCTTTGGAGAGTGAATGATGTACCAATTGTTTAAACTGTTCAATAATTATCTTTTGCTTCTTAAGTGTAGCGATCTTGTTTCCTTAAGTTATTCATCAGATATCTAGCAGCTTCTGTAATTAGAGCTGGAGTACTGGAAAATTTCTCCTGAAACTGTCTATACAAATACCGAGGTTATTACGGAAAAAGTGAATTATGCATATATGTGAACTATGGACTTGCTGTAAATGAAATGCCTGGTATTATACACTTGTATTTACTGCACAGTTACTAGATTCAATTAGTACACATTATGTAATTAAATTCATTTTTTAAGCTTTATAATGTGAATGCAAGTTCTAATATGTGAATATTATGTAGTCGAATTTGGAACATGTTTGCCTCACGTACACTGTAAATTTGTAGGACTCTTCAGAAGCTCTTGCTTTCAAAACATATCCTGTTAATTTACAGTGTAAGAGAAGCAAACATGTTCCAAAACTCACCTCATAATATTCCTGTATTACATATTAAGTATAGTGCTGTTTGATGGAAATGCACAAACCATCTCCCAATGTGGTAAGTATCTTTATTCCTCAGGAGAGACTCAAGAGAGGTGTTAGTTCTTCAAGGCATCAAGAAGTTTTAGACATTCTTGGAAGCAGCATTCTTATGTCTTACACAGCTACAGGAAATTGTGTTTTTTTTCAAAAGGTTACAAGTTTGAAAGTACTGTACAGAATAAATACATTTTTCCAACTTCAGTACAATTATTTTTATTCTGCTAATTTACAAGAGTAAATTTACATTGTTCTATAGAAAGAAAGCCCTAGAAAACATACTGCTTGTCACTTTATAATAAGTTAAACACTCACACGCGCACATACTGACTGAGCATCACAACTGCACAAGGAATTTCATTATGAAATAATCCTTATATGATTACATTTACAAATAAAGGGCAAAATAGATGCTGCTCAGAGTAAATTTTTTTATATACTTTATAATAACACATATTTTTGGTTCATAAAGGTTGCTGGTATAAAACACAATTAAATACTTGAAAAAACATGCACATGGTTCATCTGTTTGGGAAAGAAAATGGCAGAAACATAACCTGATGATAAAGCTGTGGACACACAAGTAATTCCTGAAGAAATAAAAGCTCTGAACAACGGAATGAGCATTTTAACTGGTTTGCAGCAGAAACACAATATTCTAGTCCTAATGTATGTATTTATTCACATTATAAGCCAAGAGGGATGTTGTTACAACTTATCTTTAAACATAAATTTTGAGGATTCCTTTATTATAGAATAACTAAAGACATATTTCAAATAATTGTCACTATTGAAGAAAGAGAAACATTTTAAGAACAAAATGATGCCTGCAAAAGTGTTAACACATTACATTTTGTTAACTCTGGAAGAATTTGGGAATGTTTTCAATATGTTTCAATACAATGAACACTGTACCACGTGAGCAAACAGACTATTATTTAAAATTGGATTGTTGCTAAAAATATTAGGTACCATTTTTCTTGGAAAATCATCAGTTAACATCTGGGACAGTTTGAAGAGTTTCTGTTTTAAGATACACAGGCTGTGCTGATTAGTATGCTTTTCCAAAATGGCAATTCATATGACTTGCACATCACTGAAGAATATTCTCAGTTTGGCATATTTGTATATCAAAGAACAATCTTATGGAGACTGTATTGTAAAACTCAAATAAGAGGGGAAAATCTGCAAGTTAGGTGAAGCAGAGCCTTTGGACATACATACAATGAAAGTGTTACAGAGAAACAGCGTTCTTATTGTTCTGGGCTGCTTAACAATTAGGCTAGTATTTATTAATACCTACTATGTATTTATGTAGTTAATGGAGAAGATAATCTAATAAATAATTACTTACATATTTTATTTTGAAAATTCTGCATCATTCTATAAGAAAGCAAATTAATTTAAATAGGGCAGTAAAGGGGAGCATTATGCTTTTAATGGAATTACTGTAGAAAAATAATTTTCTTGAAATCAAATGATGCTACAAAAGTGATAACATCTAGAATATTGTTTTACACACAAGTATATCTTTTAAATAATAATAATTTTGCTTTTAAGAGTACCATTGAAATATGTGAGGGATTTTAAGTTTCTCAACCACCAACAAGTGAACTGTTAGGATATTATGAAAGTTGTTAAGTTATGGGTATTTGGCTCCATTTACTGTATTGTGTTCACTCAATATCCTTTTTTCTTAAATAATGTAGAATCTTCCAGTGGTAAACAAGTAATTTGGTGTTAAGGTTTCAGAAATTAAATAATCAAATAAAAACCACTAGTGTGTCCACAATCTAACACAGAATTAAGCTAAAAAGGCCTGCAAAATGTTTAAGCTTAGACAAAACTTTTGTATACCCTTTATCAAATTCAGATCTCATCAGTGCATCAATTAGTGATGTTTATAAGTGCACTGAGTTAAAGCAACACTTGCAGAAACTGGCATCTGCCTCAACAGAAAGCTGCAATACAGTCATTATGCCTTGGCTGAGACACTGTAAAGGCTTGTCCAACCAAGAGTATACAACTAGCATTGAGATGGAATTGCTTCTCATTCTAGATCAAGTTATTCAATCAACTAATGGAGGCTATTGTATTTCACTTGGTGTGTAACTTTGGAACCAGTATCATTTTCAGCCTTCTAAAATCATTGTGGACAAGATGATACAAAATATAAACAAAACAAGGTGTCTTCATTTGGAAAAAATGACCCACTATAGCTAAATCAGTGGATAAAAATGTGGATGGTATATTCAGAGCATAATGGCACCGCTCTTCACAAATGCATCTTTCATTATGCCTTATCAAATTAAGTTTTTTAACCTTTATAAATATGCAGTAATTGCCATTAATGTATATTTCAATAACAGGCATCAACAACCATAAAACTTTTATTTACTTTTATTTAACTCTCCTGAATCACTCTGCTTATACTTAAATTGTATATATATCTGGAGCTTGAAAAAATGGATACACATTACAGGAATGTCTCGAAACAAAATCAAGGTTAACCAGATGCAGCTGGCTGCTCAAGTACAGCAGATGAAGGGAAACCACCAAATATAGATTCTGCAAAATATTTGTATGCAACAATTTAAATCTAAGCATGCATGCATGCATATTGATAAAGCACTATGCAAAAGCCAAAACATTGTGTATGTGATATCACAAAAGGTATGTTTACAGCAGACTCTCGCTTCCATTCAGGGATCAGCATAAAATATGAATGCACACACTTACTCTTTTAAACTATGAAGTACACACCTACTAGGGCTTGTTAGCATTGTTATCATGACCTGAATGGCATAGGTTCTATGATCACAATGAGTGCTGAATGTGCAGTGAAGCAAGTAACACATCCAGAAGAGCAAATTTATCTGAAGTAAGAACAAATTAGAAACTAAAAAGCTTCACTTATCTTAGTAATATTGCAAGTTCTTTGGTGCTGACATGTTTTGAGTTGACTCCAACTCATTCTCAAAGAAAAAAGTATTTTAAAAGTTAATAATCCAGTTTTACCCAGATTGTATGCACTTCCTAAAATTCACAAACCAGGAAATAAAATGAGACCAATTATAAATTATAATTGTATAAATACACCTAAGTATAATTTAGCAAAATGGTTAAATAAAAAATTCAGTACCTTTGATCAGTTTGAAAGTTTAAGTATTAAAAATTCTTTTGAATTAGTAGAAAAGATTGGCAATATAGTATTGTCTGACAATGATAAAGCTCGTTTCTTTTGATGTAAATGCTTTATTTCCTAGTGTTCCTAGAAAAAAGCTTTTGATTTTTTAAAAAAATTGTTAAATTCTTTAGAATTAAACAAAGTATTAATAGATGATTTTGTAAAACTTACAAATCTTTCTTTACGTCAAAATTTCTTTAGTTTTAATGGTAATTTTTTTTTTCAACAACCTTCTGGCTTGGCAATGGGTAGTCCACTTTCGCCATTTCTTGCTAATCTTTTCATGAGCTTTTTTCTCAAATTATAAAATCATTTCCTCTAATTTTTAACATATGGTATAGATATGTGGATGACATTTTTGCTGTTGTCCCTAAAAAACAGATAAATGATGCTCTAAAACTTTTAAATTTACAGGATAAAGCAACACAATTCACTTTGGAAACAGAAAATAATGACTGCCTTCCGTTCCTAGACTTAAAAATTAAAAGACATAACAATAAATTGAATTTTGGTTAAATAAGGAAATAATGAAGCAACAATAATCTAAAGTACAAACAGATTAGAAACTAAAAGCTTCACTTTAGTAATATTGCAAGTTCTTTGGTGCTAACAAGTTTCGAGTTGACTCCAACTCATTCTCAAAGCTATACAAACAAATTAGTTACCATAGCTACTGATGCTCATTTTATTTATTTTATTTATAGAAAATCTACTCACACTGATAATTACATAAAAAAATAAAAGTTTTAATCCTTTTGCACATAAATTTGCTGTTTTCAATAGTTTAATTTATAGGTTAATAAATATGCCCCTCAATAAAGAAGAATTTGATGCAGAATATAAACACATTATTAACACTGCAGTAATTAATGGTTTTAATACAGATTTTATACATAAAAAGATAGAAAAATTTAAGTATCAAAAGGCTATTAGAGAGATTTCTACCCTCAAAAAAATAAACGATAATTGTATTTTTAAAAAGTTTATTACCATCCATGTGCCAATAAAAAATTTACAAAATTTTTAAAGAATATGGAATAAATTTGGTCTCTCAAAATAAATTTAATATACAAAATTTACTAAATTTTTCTAAAAAAGATAAAATTCCAAATTATAAAAAATCTGGCATTTATCACTTTAGCCCGTTTGGATTGTGATAAGGTTTATATTGGTAAAACTAAACGTCATTTAGAAACCAGAATAAAAGGGTATTTTAGAAATATTAAATATAAACAAACTGATAAATCAGCTGTGGCAGATCATTTTTGGTCATTTAATCATGAAATTAATCCAGAGGTTAAATTATTGAAACAATTAAGTGGACCTATAGATTGTATTTATAGGTTTTTGTTTTCAGAGATTGGTGATTAAAATGAGCATCAGTAGCTATGGTAACTAATTTGTTCATATAGCTTTGAGAATGAGTTGGAGTCAACTCGAAATGTGTCAGCACCAAAGAACTTGCAATATTACTAAGATAAGTGAAGCTTTTAGTTTCTAATTTGTTCTTACTTTAGATTCTTGTTGCTCACTGTTAATAGCTTTATTATTTCCTTATTGAGCAAATTTATGTTTATTATACTTTAGAAGTTTACTAAATGGGGAGAAGATGTTATTTAACACTGTAACTCACAGGAGTCAACTTTCATTAGCACTGTTGCTCCACAACATATGCTTTAATCAGGATATGTTGCAACCACATTCAGTCACAATTATCTGAATGAGAACAAGTGTTCTCAAAGCATATCCTGATTGAAAAACAGGTTTGTAGAGCAGTAGTGCAGTAGTCCATTCATGTGATTTAAAATTTCTAAGTAATGACATATTGTTTCCTTTTAACTTGAAAGATGTAGTCAAATGATTGCATAAATATGTTGGAAGGGTTACACATATACAAGTTTTGCTAAATTAACAGTCAGCTGACAATAATAAAGAGATTCCCCAAAATTAGTTTCAAGTTAAGCACTTGATTTAGTGGAATTTATATATCTGTGACCACTGTAAAATTTTTTGAAGACATATTGTGTTTATTCAAAACTAATTAGGCAGTGTTTTAACTGTGTCACTGCTTGTCTCTAATATTTATTGTTCAAAATAAGAACATCATACCTCTTAGACTTCTTTTTGTTCTCTCAGCCCTTCATCTGCTTCTTGACCAACAAGTCACTCCTGGTTTTAACATTAGCACTACAGGAACAGACAAAATATCTCACATGTCCAAAATGATTAACATTAGTAATTAATGATAAATTCTTGACATGACAATTCAATGACAATTCTTTTTAACAGTAAGTTGCAATCAATTTCTGTCTGTTTAGCACAATATAGTATTGTTTTAAAAAGCTAAATACAAATTATGTATTATATATGAGCAGATCTATGCTAATTATTCTATTCCAGGCTGTTCTGCCACTATGGTTGAAGATTAAATTAGTAATCCTAAATTTCCCTGGCTCCAGTGTTCAGCATCTTCTATGGCAGGTCTATAGGAAATGCTGTTTCAGAACTTATGCATTTTCATGCACATTACTTCTGTCTGGTAAAAGAGGGAAAGAGCATTTCAGATTGTGCTCATTTCTTATTTGTTTGCTAAATCTGGTTTCCATGTTTTATTTACGCCACATCCACTGACTTTATGGTATTCAGATTTTCTATTTCTTAGAAAGCTTGAAACTGAACAACTATTATTGTAAGGATATTAATATGTATGCATGGATTTCAGCCCTTAATTAATAAACCAACAATCTGATGTGAATGTTAGCATTGGAAATTAAAAAATTAAGCAAACGGATACCACAAAGTTTCTAGGGGTATAGATTGATGGTGATTTGACATGGAAGACTAACATTATTTTTATAATTAAAGAAACCATTTAAACAAAAAGTTAAAATTATTTTAACTCACTTGTTCTAGAGTGTTCATGAATTCATAATTGTTATTTTTTCCTTAACTGGATTTAAGTTTCTGTTAGATTGTTCTATTAATTATAAGTTGTGTACTAAAAAATATATGTTGTTATTTGATGAAGCCCTAGAATTGTAGTAATTCTTTTGGTTAATAAATACAAATAACACCATTAAAACAAGATGGATGGCTGCTCCAAAGCCTAACTGTGAAAAAGCATAGGCACACAGACTGTAATTACACCTACAGCCAAAATAGGCCAAAAATACAACAGAGTTAAAAACCCAAGAAAGTCATTTCATATAACTAAAATCTACAAAATATCCTGTGAGTATAAAAAAGTATACATTGACTTGACTGGAGGGTTGATTAAAAAGTATCCGAGTGAGCACCATAGGCATGTCCAGCTTATCCAATTAGAAAGCTCAGCTGATGTAGGTCATTCCTTTTGATAAAACAAACATGCTGGTAAGAGTGACAGGTTATTCTAATTTAATCAGAAGGGAAGCACATCATCTGAATAATGTAAATACAGATAATGAATATAATGTAAATAAAACTTCAAAACCAATTTAGTCAACAAACAAAACATGACTAGATATTATAGAACATTCTCTTCTGTCTCTCCTCTCTAAAATCTTAACCAAGCAAAAGTAATGTAGTTGAAAATCAATAAATTTTATGAAATCTTTCCAATGTGTGCAATTCCCATAGGCTTGTTAGCTAAGCTCCTGACTGCAGGAGTCAACAAAATATAAGGATAACAATTTAACCACCAATAATGGCATTGTAGCATAAAAGAGACTTAATTTAATGACATGGATAACAGCTGTGAAAATAACCTGAGATGCATCATGGTCAGACCTGTGCATTGTTTAATTTCACAGAAAATAACAAACCAGAAATGCATAAATAAACTAAAGACAGAAGCTTTAAACAGAAAAGCTTTTGCTACACACATACTGACTATACTAGCAACATATCTGCTATTGAGAGAACATCCTGCTGCCTAACTCTTATGTTATATGTTACCTATAACTCTAAAGAGTAATTTTAGTTATTTTTGTGCTAATAAAGTGCTAACACGATTTATAGTGCATCTAAATGCTTTATAACAACTTGTCCACCAAAATGTAAAACAGTACCTAAATCTCTTTTCTAATAATTTCATATGCATACAAACAACCACATCTGAAAACAGCCCTTGTTTTGGCATTTCTAACTAGATGTTATTGACATTTACTTAAATCATTGCTACCCTACTGGTTAGTAACTTTTTACCATTTTGGATATATAATATTTTTAACAAGATGAGAACTAAGTTCCCAATTTGTGTTATACTCAAAGAACTAATTCATTGATTCATGATTTCCCTTACAATGCATGAAAATTGAATGAGAGGAGACTAAAATGTTTACTTTTTCACTTTAAGCCTTTGGCTTCTAGCACAGGAAGCAACATGAAGTTTGGGTGCATTCATTTGATAATTCTTATAGTTACTTCCCTAATGAAAAGGATGACAACACTACTGAATGAATGTCATTACTGGTCATGGAAAACAAATGTAGCTTAAAGAGTCCTAATGTATCTAAACCACTGTTGATTCTTTTCAAACATTAAATGATCTAAATTTAATTTTAATGCTGATACTAATAAATAGCATGCTCTTTTGTTAGTAAAACTACAATTTCTTAAGAAATGAACTTTATTGCCTTCTGTAATTTTAAACACCAAGAAGCATACCTGGCCATGACTTCCTGACTGGCTTCACTTGTTGCAACAGGCCAACATTCACATCTTGTTTACTGTAATCAATAACTATGCCTGCTAAGCTTTATAACCAAATCAATATTCCATAATAGTCACTGTTCTCAGACAAGATCTTAATGTGTTTTCCACACATGCCTGCATTCTCAATCTGCAAACTCCACATGTTAAAATTAGAATCTTTCACTCTTTCCATATGGCCAATGGACTTAACACAAAAAATAATCTACCATCAGCAACAAAAGGTTGAGATCCACTCATCTAAATACTGTATTTCTATATTTCTTTTATGTTACCAGTGAGACACACTGGTACCAAAATTTTGGCCAAAATTCTGAAAAACACCAGCACTTGACATTTAATTGAACAAAATTCTGAAATACTGTACAATGCTCAGAAACAAAACAAATGCTCCCAGGTCAAATTTCTCATACATTGAAAATGTGCTTATCATATGTATAAGAACAACCTTCTGCATATTTTCTGCTCTTAATTTTAAAATTGAAAACCTATAAGTGGAAACAGGGAAACAAATTAAAAATGTATAATTGAGTTCTGCTATAAGGTTACTGAAATCTATGCAAATTATTTCTGAATGAAATCATATTCACGAAACATTCTTCAAGTGAATGCTTGCATTATGAAGTCCCTTGGTTCGTTTTCTAATTTTAGCTCTTTGGAAAACAAAAATAATGAAAATATGAATATTGTTTAATAGGTACTACTCAATCACATATAATGAAACTTTGCAGATTGCTAGAGAAGCCACTAGCAGCTAGCTGAAAAAGTCTGAGTCCTTTTGATCCACTACTTTAAACTCTTCAAGTTTCTGTTTTAATCTAAAGTAATAACAAATTAGAAACTAAAAGCTTCACTTATCTTAGTAATATTCCAAGTTGTTTGGTGCTAACACATTTCAAGTTGACTCCAACTCATTCTCAAAGCAAACAAACCAAAGCTTTTAGTTTCTAATTTGTTATTACTTTAGATTCTTGTTGCTTCACTGTTAGTAGCTTCATTATTTCCTTATTCTGTTTCAATGTCTGTTTCAATGTCTCTTACATTCATTTGATTTGGGTTAATGTGGTTTGATTAGGGTTCTTTCTTGTTTTGCAACTGTAAAATAAGATATCTTCAAGGACCTTAGTGGTAATACAGTGGTTTGTGCATTGCAGAACAAATGGTATTAACAATAACTGGGGGAATATTTCTATGACTTGTATTTTACTAATTATCATTTTTTAATATTTTAACATGATAAACACGATTCACAGCAGTCTGATGAAAATTAAATTGATTTCATTGGGCACATAAATGCATACTTTGATAAATTGAAAAGTATGTCAATGTTTCTAAACACATTCTGCTCCAACTTACTTGGAATTACATTAATCACATGACTAGTTTCAGAGAGGATCGATCAACAGCTGAATGATGAAGTCCTGTGACTGAAACAATTCCAAGTAAGTTGGAACAGAATGTGTTTGGAAACATCAACATATTTTTCAATTTATTATTATGCTCCACTGTATTAAACACTTCATTTTCATCAGTTTTATAACATATTTTGATATTTTTTAAATTATACTGCATATAATGAGGAAGCTTAATATACTGTGGCATTTTTGATAAAAAGTAATTTTAGAATTACCAGGAAAAATATATTTAGATTAAATTATATTTTATGATATTTTAAAACTGCTCATACTTTCTTGGAAAGCATTGTGCAAATTTTTTTTAACAGAGTTTTAGCATATGTTCTACATACTTCTACTTTCTTGTAATGCAGATAATAATAGAATGTATAGTTTCAAGAAGCAGGGAATTTACCCTCAATTCTCTGAAAGAAGATACGAACAAAAGCAGGCAGACTGGAAGGATTTTTTTTGCTAAATGTTCAACTCATCTTCCTCCCTTCAAATACGTAGTATATTCGTTCTTAATATATACTCAACACACCTAAAGTGAAAGGCTCAGTCAGTAAAAAAATGTGGTGTTACATTCATGAATTTGGTGACAAAATATTAAGTTCCACATGCAGTATATTTACTGCATCATTGGTGCCACTGCAAAACTAGTCTGCTTTTCTTTCAAGAACTTGCAGCAAATACTAAGACAAGTGAAGATTATGTGTGTGAGTGTGTGTGTACATCTAATGCTCAGCAGTTAATAAGTACATCATTCTCCTTCTTGGTTCCCAATATTTTGACATTAGAGTTTCAAAAGCCACAAGGGCTCCACAATTTTTTAAATATTCCACAACCAGTTCTTCTTCTTTGGAGCACAATAAACAATTTGGAGATGACACTATTCCAATTCTGAAAAGATGTGCATTCAAGCAATCATGTCGTGTGATCAGTCGAAATGCAGTAACAGAGGATTTCCTTGGTAAATCAAGAACTATTGATGGATCTTCCAAAATTTTCTTTCATTTTGACTGTTGATTTCGAATAGTTATCTGTTCATTACAATTTGAAGTTATTTTTCTTTTAACAATTATTTTAATTGTTTCATAGGAGAAATTTTGTTTTACCACTAAATTGATTTTAGATCCTTTCTTTGCTAAAGTATCAGCCATTTCATTTCCAAAAACACCACAATACGCAGGAATCCACAGTAAGAGTATATTTTCAAGTAGGTTTTGTATCTGTCTGATCATATCAGGTATTTCTTTGATCTTCATCACTTTGGGCCAAGTAGTAGAACCAATAGCTTGGGAGGGCAGCTTTAGAATTGGACAGAATAACTACATTTTTGTATTTATATAACTATGGAAATAAATTTTGAAGTGATGTATATATAGCATCAATTTCACCAACATCATTGGTTGTATATTTCATTTATAAAATGAAAATAATAGACAAAATGCACCTGCTCCAGCTCCTTCTTTGTAATCCATAAGAGAGCCATCAGTAAAGATACGAATCCAGTCACTGAGAGAGTATGTTGTATGATGGTTTCAAGGGTAAAAGCTTTGGCTTGAACAGGATTAACATAACTTTTATTAAATTTTTAATTAAGATGAAGTAGGTATTCAACCACAATTTTATTAATTGGATTTTAACAAGAGGGAAATGTTTCTGTTTCAGATGGATATTCTAATAAGTTTTTCAGGTTCTAGACTGTCTGTATAAATCCAATTTGTGTTTTCATATGATGTGTAGAATTTTGAAAGTTGTACCACTTCTTAGAATCTGGTAGTCTTATTAACTTCTCGTAAAGTTTGAGGGCTTGCATTTGAAGTTCTATCCTGATGGGTTTGTTGGTTGTAACAGTTAACAAAGCTTCAACTGGAGTTGTTTTAATGGCACCAGTTATTAATCATAGTGCTTGATTTTGGATTTGTTTAAGGAATTTTCTGTTTGAAGACAAAGTTAAGCACTTCACCATAATGTTTTAATATGGGTTTAATGTACTGGTTGTAGGTTGTATTTAAAATTTTCTTAGAACAACCCCACTTTTTACCTGCAAGTCTTTTCAATATTTTGAACCTATCAGATGCTTTTACACTAATGCTTTCAATATGCTTTCTCCAAGTTAATCTGTTGTTGAAAATCACTCCCAGGAATTTAGCCTGATCAGTTCTTAACAAGTTAACATTTCTTCTTTCATAAAGAGAAAAGTTGGAAGGTACTTTTATCTGTGTTTACAGACATTAAATTGTTTGAACACCAGGATTTAAGTCTATTAATGATCTGGGTACTATTACTACTATGTTCCATTGTTTTAAATTTACTATATTTTAGAGAACACCAAATAACAGGTCATTAGCAAAAAGGGCAGTTTTTGTACCTTCATTCTCCAGCTGCTTTGGTACATCATTTATAAATATTAAATAAAGTAGTGCTTAGTATAGCACCTTGGTAAACCAAGTTTTGTCTGCTTAAATTGGGGGTTGTTGAACCATGACACATTGCACAAAATTTTTTAGTTATAAATGCTGAAATCCAACAAAGCATGCAAGATTTAATTCCAAAATTTTGAAGATTACATCGCCAAACACTGTCATAAGCTGATCTAAGATCCATACACACAGCCAAGCTATCTGCATTTTTGTTAAATCCTTCCTTAATTTCCTGACTAGACCTATTCATTTGTTGAGTGGTTTCTCCAAAATCCTGCTTTACATGGTGATAGAACATTGTTTGATTCTAGAAACCAATTTAAGCATGCAGAAATCATTCTTTCCATAATTTTTGCCAAATTACCAGTTAGTGAAATTGGTCTATAGTTATTCACATTTTCTGGAATGATAATAGCTTTCTTCCAGTTTGCCAGCACTGAAGTTTTCCAGACATGATTGTAGAGATTTAATAATGCATTTTTGGTCTTGATACCCAAGTGCTTGATAAATTCAACACAAATGTTGTCAGGACCAGGTACTTTATTCTCTGAAGATTTATTTAAAGCAGAATCAAGTTCTGATAAAGAGAAATCATGACAAAATGTTATATCTGTTGTAGAACAAGTAGGAAGTATGATTGTTTCTGTTTGTTTTGATGTCCTTTTTTTATCATTTTTTCAATCTTCTTATAATCTTTGGGAACTTTTAATGATGTAACAGTTCTATTAAAAGCAGTAGCTATCATTTTCTCTTCGGTTAATTCTCTATTTTTATATCTAAATGGTTGTTTTGCAGTATTTTTTTTTTTTGTTAACTGATGATATATATATTTGTAGTTTGTTACCATCTTTACTGATAGTAAATTTGTCTAAACTATTTTTTTTAGCATTGATTGTACATTTTTTAAAAGATACTGATCAAGTATACTTTCACTATGTTTTTGATACTAGATTTTTGTTTGGACTCTGTCATTTTTCATGCTTTCTAATTCTTTAGGTCAAAAGGGTTTATACATTTTAACTCTGGCTCTAGGTATGTATTTTTTTGCTGTTTCATGCAATAATTGACAGAGTTAATTGAAAATGTTATGACAGCCATCCATCCGTTTGATTTTCTTCCCTTTCGATTCAACATGTCTAAATTTGCAGTGATAACTCTTGCTTATATTATTTAAATAATTCAGTGTTGTTCAAATTTTAAAAGTTGTAAAGGATTGAAGAGTTTATTCTAAAATGTTTTTTAGCATTTTTGCAAGAGTAGAAAAATATTACACAAGGTGGAATTCAACCAGGAAATAGAAGTGGACAACATAATCCTAAGGCACAGTCCTCCAGAACGTCAGCCCTAGGAGGAAAATTGGCCATGAGACACCAATGAAGTGAACCTATAAATATCCACTGGGGAGGAAATACAACACCACAACTGGCAACGATGAGTCAGGTCATGCTTACGGAATTCGTTCTCCAGAAATAGAAGAAAAAAAGAGCTTTGGCACAGTACTCCAGAACACCAGCCCCAGGAGGAAGATTAGCCATGAGATACCAAAGAAGTGAGCCTATAAGTGAAGAATATAGTCCATAAGATATTTGTTATATTTGTAGAATTGTATTGCTTCAATGTTAATAGCTTCAGTTTTTTCATAAAATATTAAGTGTTGATGAGTTATCTTATTCTACAAATTATGCAAGATTAAGGCAGAGAAAGGTTCCATAATGCAACAGCATTTTATCAGCAAATATTACTTTATGCAATACTAATGTTGTTGTTAGCTAATATTGGTTATATTTTTATGCATTTTTCCATCATAAATGCATGCATATTTCCCAAGTTTTAGGTCATAGAAATTCCCCCTAATAATAACTTTTACACTAGGCACCATAGCTGGTGTGAAAGAGCTGTTTATTTGTGTGTTCTGTTCATACATTTTTATCCTCAGAAACTTAAGTTGTATTTCTGTATTAACAATGTAAATATTATGTCTTTTTTCTGATGCAAAATGTATTCAGCTGTATTTAACACCTGGAGTTGATTTCTGCATTTCATGGCTTACTGTAACTTCAAAAAAGACATTCCATTACAATTATAATGAAAACTGATTTGGATTGAATTCTCTACCAATTTCCACTCAGATTACCATTCCTCTCACAAAGATGTACTACAGATGTATACTCTATACTTCTAACTATAGAGTTAACCTGACTTTTAGAACATTTACCTTTTCTTCCTAATGACATAAATGAGTAACAAGCTAATTCTTTTGACATATGTCTACGGACAGGTTTTCAACATTAAGTAATGCAACATGTGGACAAGTTGTTATGCACTTCACAAACATGGTGTTACACAGTTACACAGAGAGCACTAAGAAACACAAAAAGGAACAAACATGTATATTCTTATGTCATGGAAAATGCCAAGGTTGAACGTTGAACA
This sequence comes from Tenodera sinensis, assembly GCA_030765045.1. Lineage (NCBI taxonomy): Eukaryota > Metazoa > Arthropoda > Insecta > Mantodea > Mantidae > Tenodera > Tenodera sinensis. Next base: position 147,307,488 of record CM060966.1, read on the forward strand.
TAGCATAATCATATGTGAAGTAGTATTAGTGTAATTATTGTGATGTAAAGAACCATCCTAAGCTGTTATATTGGCAAAACAGTAACAAAACTTCCAACTTATAAAGTTATGTACATATCTGACAAAATCAGAATTATGCACTATGCTTTTCATCTTTACCTATGCTGTTTCTAAATCTCAATCAAAAATATGCAGCTTTACATAATCTGTTTTTCCCCTCTGCATTTATTACCTTCAGTTTGCAGTTTTGTTCTGTTATTCTGCCTTTACCTTATACACCTGTTTTACTTTATTTTTGTGCATCTATTTTATATAACTTTTCTTAGTAATCATTTTGATCCATATTTTGTGCACTATTGATTTCTTTATCTTAAACATATCATGGTGGAAACAACTTAAGCTAAAATATTGTCAAATTCTCAGTTTATGCACAATATTTTAAAAATAATATTTGAGCAATGAATATCTTAAATTTTAACAATTTTTCAAAGTAATCACAAGCCTTTAAGTCGGTACATTTGCGGCTTTATCAGAGATGCATAACTTTGCTTCTTTACCATTGCTCTTTTATATTATGTGACTGACATTAATAAAATATCAAGTTTATATAAAATAAAGTTCTTTTCAGAATAAATGCAAAGGATAGTTTTGTCGAGGTCCCATGCCCTAATGCCCAAATGAGGTTTCAAAAACCATTCAAATCTTAGTGCTCTAATTTTTAAAAAGTTGTGCATGATATGTAGGTACATTATTTTACTGGATGACATCCTTCAACATTCAGTCTTACGTAGTGAGGCGTCGCTATGTTCACGCTGTTCTCGCACTTGTTTATCCAATGCATTTACAGCTCCTTGTACTTGGAACAAGCTTTCCATGAGTTTGGAGAATACATCCATCAGTTCCTGTTCTGTTCTAGTTACAACAAATACATCTGAAAAACACAGATTCATGTTAATAAGCGATTATATATAATATAATAATTATGCAAGCACTTCAACTGATTATCAAGAAGCTGGGTATTAATTTATATTCATTTTGCAGATTATTATAATGCAACCAAGCACTACCATTCTAATTAAATCTAAAAATAATCTTAAAGTATATCCGAACAACTACATTATCACTTGTTTGGTAACAGTGCTCTGTATATTCATCAGGAATATCACTTTCATACACTTAAGGCCAGTTGGAACTAGTAACACTAACTGTAAACATAGCAATTGCATGAATTTCAAGGAATAAAAGCCAAGAAGCTGGTAAACCTTGTGAAGGAGAAAAAGATCTTGGCTATTTAAAGAGACCACAAGAGATCTATTCTAGCTGCAGTGCATACATCCCTAGAGGCCAGCTGCTGTCTTTTTAAAATAATAACTGTAGACCTAACCGACCCTCAATTAATCACTTATTTTACTCCCTTGACATATTTTTGGAAACAATTAAACTAAATAAACTAAAAAAACACCTCTCTGTTCCTAGCATCTTTTCATCTATTAATCACACTCATTATCTACAAAGTTAGCAACAGGTGTACACGTGCATTAGGAGCCATTCGATTACCAAGGCAGCATTTGTGGTGTAAGAATGCAAAGGATTGGAGTCCAAAACACATTAACACTTTAACATTGGTTGTAGTGCCACTCTTGCTATTCCAGCCATGAGTCATTACCTCTGAGGATGCTCAAAGGAGAGACGGGTAAAATGTCAGATGCTTCATCACCTACTGGATCACAGCTAATCAGCCCAGAAAATTCTTTCTAGTGGATCAACGCCAACCATGAAAGCCTAAGCTTCTACATTTGTATATCAGACCAATATACACAGTTCATGTATCTTTTACTTAAAATCCATTTTGTGATTTTTATGCTGGATCCATTTTTTCAGAAATATTTAAGATACAGAACTGAAATTTTGAAGAACTATTGGGGGTGAGGTGGGGGGGGGGGGAGATATAGATTTGAAAGGGCACTCTACTACTTGGTCATCAGCACCCTTAAAAAATAGTTCATGGCAAAATGCCAGATATAAACTTTAATACAAAATAAAGTTACTATTAAAAAATGAAAAAAAAAAAAAATGCATAAATATATGCCATATAAATGACGGTGTAAATGCTGCTATGAGAGCCATAAGCGATATAAAGTCAATAGGCAAACTCTCCTTGGAAACCGCCTTACAACTGATTGAACTCAAAATTGACCCCGTTGCAACACATGGACCAGAAAACATATGGGTACATCTACAGAAGAACAGCCTGGAGAAAATAGAGAAGTTAAAGGCCTCATACTTGAAAAGAGTGTTTTATCTTTCCAAATACATGCCCTAGCCAGAAAACCTTTCTACATAGAAGACCTGCAACTGAAGCTCCTACTGCCAATGACTCCAGCCTATCAGGACCTGCTGTGTGAACTACACGAGAAGAAATGCAAAATATGGGATGATTCTATGCTACTATACCATCACAAGCTGTGAATGGACACAGGGAGGATACGAACTAAGCCATACAGTGACAAGACTTTCTGTGCATGGATTCCACCACAAGCTATGCAGCAACCAGAGAACCTGGCCCAGATTGTATCTGTATAAGATGTGACAACCAGTGTGAGAGATATCATGTGCTACACTGTAAGATAAGATCAGAGTCATTTGTGCAATTCTGTAGAGACTAAGAACAATCTTCTTTGACAATTGTGCGTGATTCATATTATTGTTGTTGTTGTTATTGTTACTACTATTACTATTATTATTACTATTATTATTATTATTATTATTATTATTATTATTATTATTATTATTATTATTATTATTATTATTATTATTATTATTATTATTATTATTATTATTATTATTATTATTATTATTATTATTATTATTATTATTATTATTATTATTATTATTATTATTATTATTATTATTATTATTATTATAAATATATAAAACTGAGAAGTAAAAGCTAGAATTAAAACAAAGTTACAAATATATCAAAAGAGTATGAAACTTCAATCTAAAGTTTTAAATTTTCAAGTTCATGTTTTTCTCTGCTAAAAACTTAAAACTTTCAACCGCTTGCTTATTGTTCGCCAAGACCTATTGGGCCTATTACACTAAACATCTGGTACTGAATTAATTAAAATACTCAAAATGTACAATAATATATCTTAACACCATTTTTATTTTATTTCCAAATATTATTGAGTTTATTATTTATTTATACTAACAAACTTACTGTTGGTGTTTTTAAACACATAAGTCGTGTGTGGGCAATGTAAGCGGAAGGTCTGTGGTTCAAATCCCAGCTGTGGCATTGAATTTTTAAGTTCCAGTTCTACCTCTCAAATTATTGAGTTTATTAATAAGTGACATAATATTTACTGGAAAGAAAATATTTTACTAGATTGAAAAGAAATAACTTCCTTCTCCCTCTCTCTTCATTTTTTGAGTTTAGTGGATCTCAAGTACTTAAGGCCAGGCTTTAAGATTTTTAATTAATAATTATTTAATTTTAGTTAAAAATCGTTAAACCTAGGTATTCGAAATGTTTAGTTCTTCCGGGCTTGTAGGCCGTGGTCTAGAAGGCATGGTAGATACCAACGTTTCGCCAAGTACTGCGCTTGGCATCATCAGGGTAACACGATGCTCTGTGTGCACTGGTCAGAGTTTGAATGTATAGGCAGAGAAGTAGTGGAAGTTTTGACCGTTAACGTCTGTTACGGTTATTTATATGGGTGGGGGTGGGCAGGGCATTGTTATGCTGGCTACGGTAGTGATTGGCCAATTGTAGGTGGGGTTTTATTATAACTGTTGTGTGCATCTGAAAGTTTATCTGGGTTAACCTGGGACTTGAGTAATGTGGTGATTTTTTTTTAGTAGATCAAACAATAAGATCTTCAGGGCGTTCATGTGAAGGCGATTATTAATATGTTTTCAATAAATATTCAGTTTTCCAGCAATTTAACTTTATTATGATGAGGTTGTAATAGCACAACAAATTATCTTCACTTTTTACAAATATTGATGTTGTGAGGTCCCGAAACAATTGGAGTCAAGATCTCTGTAATTTATGTGCAAGTAAATTCACTGTAACTTCTCTTGTAAATACTGTGTAATATCTACGATACAATTGCACATGGCAAATATCAATGTGCAATACTTTACAAAATGTCTTTCAGCAATACAATCCAGTATTACTGATTGCCGATAATATCTTGTTACAATTAGTAACACGAATATATGACCATATTACATGACATATAAATCAATAGTCCTTATCACACTACTTGTTTATTTTTCTCTTAGTTATGCACCTAGCAACAGCCGATTCTCAATTACCTGTTGTTATCAGTCATGACATATCGATCATTGGCTATGTTTTCATTAAACGTACAGCTTCAGAATTGAGGTTATGATGACATAAATTTTCTCATTATTTCATTTTGGACATACAATTTCTGCTGCAGTACTAACAACTGAGGGTCACCAATGGGTGCCTCAAATATGAGAATTGCTTATGGTCTACCAGGAAAATATAAATGAGATGGAAGTACTTAGGGATGTGCTGGCATGTTGCCATAGTAGCTCGGTTAAGAGCAGCCGCACATAGGGTGGAAGTTCCATGGTTCAAATTCTGCCCTATGGCATTGAATTTTTCATTTCTGATCCTACCTTTCAAAGTTTACCTATATATGGTTTGTGCATGTAAGAACAATAAATTATCATGGATTGGCTTGATGTATAGATGCTGCTTATGTATTTACCATTTTGATTGCTCTGCACTGACCTCCTGATAATCTTGGGCCATAGCTGCTGTCACAATATAACATTTTTCAGGTGAATGGAATACTTCCTCTACTTACTATTTACAGTGGAGAAAGTAGCAAAGGAATGGAATAAAGAACTTTGCCTAAAAAAAGTCAAAATCCTGCATAGAGTAAATATACATACCTATACATAAAATATGTTGTTAGCTAATGCTGGATTTCTGACAATGAAGTCATTAATCCTATACATAAAATATGTTGTTAGCTAATGCTGGATTTCTGACAATGAAGTCATTAATCCTCTTGCTCTCCAATATTTTTCACTGATGGATGGGGCATACATAAAATATAAAACTTACCAGACTTATCATGGGCTAAGTGTTTGCAAAATACGTTGAGAATTCCTGTAACATCATCCTCTTCTGGAAAGATATCAGTTGCCCATACTCCTCTGCAACAGAAGGAATAAAATAACAGCGTTGATGCTTTGAAAACCATATGATGGGGTGTCTACCAGTAATTTAGATATATGCAATTTTAAGTTAACTTACAAACAATTTCAGGATGCACATATTTCTGATGAATTTTGGTTTCTTCCTAGTGTTTTTACATTAAACTCATAATATTTTTCAATTTTATCATTATATTTTAAAAAGGGAAATGCAAAATACATGTACTTTTCAAAAGTAAGAGCAAAACCAAATTCTTTACATTACTAAACAAGCACAGATTGCATAAGAGGAGCACTGAATCAAAATGCTATCAGTCCATAGTAAAAATGTTATTGTCTCTTAACAGTTGAAAAGAAAGTTGATATGCCTTAAATCTTGCCAGTATTTGTAAGTGAAAAACTATCTCTCCTAAATACTATTAGAAAAATAATATTTAATACAATGTCAATTTTACAATTTAAAGTATTTTGCACTTAGTATATTTTGAAGCAAAATCCTCTACTAAGAGTAGCCAAAAAAAAAAGTATGTGATCATTTTGAATACAGCAATTATACCCTGGGAGAATTAACCTGGCACCTGACACCATGTGGCGGGTAAGGGGGCTCGCGTTATCACATCCAGTCGCATTACAAATGCATCACGTGACTATCATGTGACCAGAGGTGTGTACTCACCCATGTTGCAATATGTGTGTGTATTACCAGCTTCTGCCTTACATGTGTTTCGCCGCTTGCAACAATATATTGCGATGTATTGCAATATATTGTACATATTACATACAGTGGTGTATCTGGAGGGATTGTAGATGTATATTTTATATACTTTATATAGCTTTATAGTTTACTGCTACATATTTCAGTGTTTTGTGGCATTCATAACAGATTTTAGTGGTCTTGATTACACTGCGTTTTGTTTAAAAATGGTTTATAGTCCTGGTAAAGCCAAAAAGTGTGTATTGGGTACAGGAATAACCCTAAGAAGTCAGACCCGGGAGATGGTATGTGCAGTAAGAGAATACTTCGAAAAAGAAAAGGAAAATGGTGGCTCTCTTATTCCCATGCCAAAGATAGTAAAGAGAACTGCAGCAGTTTTAAAAATATTTAAAAGAATGGTATTAAGGGCAGGCAGAGAAAAGTTGGACATTCAGGAAAAATGCGGCCCATCGGCAGTACTTAAACTCCTGGGAAAGAAAGAAAAATCAGCAAGCGCGTACAAAATTAGATTCATTTCAAAAGGAAGCCATTCAATGTCATGTCGAACCACTGGCCACGGACAGCAAGTGAAAAGCGGCAACGCTGCGACAGGGTGGCTGGCAGACAGCTGAAACGTCAAGTGCCAGGTTATTTCTCCCAGGGCATAGCAATGTATTGTGCTTTCCACATTATATTTTAAAAAGGACATCTCTAAGTTTTTATTTACCATATTTAATGTCCATAGGTTTCTTTTACATGCCAGGATATCCACTGAATTAAGACTTTTGCATTTAAGCACCCATCGGTGATACTGATTCCACAGTACTGGGCAACAAAAAGTCAGTATTTAACCAATTAAACCACACTACAATGTGTTTCACTTGTCAATATTTACGCAGCTGTTTCTTCTACCCAACTGTCACATTCTTCTTTGTTTTCATCTTTATCAATGCACCGTTCATTCACTACGTTCGCAAAAATCATTGACTCTGCTTTGAAGCATCAGAGCTCAGATCTCTGGTATATACTGTGCCAAAAGGACAACAAAGTCCAATTTTTTTCTGCCACTTTATAATTCTTCCAAAATTGAAGCACAAAACATAGTTTTTTCTTACCATTGATGTTAAAATCTACCAGTTCTTTGTGATCTTACAACTCACGGCTCTTGTGTCTTATAGTAACCTTGACACACACTTTTCTGTCTTACTTTACTCTCTCTGCCTCACAAACAGCTTGCTTTCACAATACAACCACTCAACACTCACTAAAACTGTGTCACTTCAAAACTTGGCTGCAATGTATCAAGGTCCCAACTGTCTGTCTACACATACAGTTCTCTCAACAATGACTATATAAACACACATGCACTGCTAACAGCTATCTCATTCAACATTCATTATGGAGGGTTGTTTCCTATCTCTGATAACAAGTTTGACTTTACCTAAGTAAGAACAAATTAGAAACCTAAAGCTTCACTTATCTTAGTAATATTGCAAGTTCTTTGGTGCTGACACTGTTTCGAGTTGACTCCAACTCACTCTCAACCAAAGAACTTGCAATATTACTAAGATAAGGGAAGCTTTTAGTTTCTAATTTGCTCTTACTTTAGATTCTTGTTGCTTCACTGTTAATAACGTCATTATTTCCTTATTAAATTAAGTTTGACTTGGTTGTACCTTAGGAAAAGCTATTTTCCACCACCAATCAGCAGCCTTGTCCAGAAGTTCCCACTGCTCTTTACTGGCTTTCCAAACACCATCAATTGTTTGAGGGTGCCCTTTCCAAGAGTCCAAAGGCAAAAAATCCATCAGAGAGGCATCAGGAGATTTCACACTGCTGAAGGGAATAGTGTATATTCCAATTTCCTGCTTCATTCTTTACAAGAATGCAAGGGTTGAAACTGAATTACGACTGGACACCTTATCTTGGTGCATCCAGACATTGTTTTGGCCTCTCCCATAGAGACCCAGGATTTCACTGTGGTAAATTGGGGTGAGAACTTGATTTTGATAATACCTTGAATTGATCTTGGCCTTTTCAGAAATTCTACGAATTATCAGTTTCCCACTGTAGCAGCAACCAGTGATGACAATAATTGTATAGAGTATGTCCACAAAATAAACTTTGAAGACATCAAAGTTCTGGAGCATACGGATAAATACTGGGACAGAGTCATTAAGGAAGCCATTCAAATCAAACTACATCCAAACAATTACAACAGGGACCGCGGTCTTCAGCTAAGCCCTGCCTGGACAATAGCCATGAAACACATTCACAACAGCAACTATAGTGATTCTGGTCCAAGTACTGACCCTCAAGAAAACACTGTGGCCGGTGACAAACATAGCCCGAAACAGCAGGCCCAATCACAAATCGTCACCCGCTCATTGGCCAGGGCAACGCAACCCCCTCTCATCTAACATTGTATATATAGGGGGAGCGGGAAAATAACGGTCATTTCATTCTGACGAAGGCCATGGAGTTTAGAATGGCCGAAAGCTCAATATTTTCAAACCTCACACGGCTGATCGCCCGTGAAACTTTAATAGACAATAAATCCCTTTGTAGAACTGTCTGTGCATTCTGCAAACCATTTTTCAAAATGTTTCCAGCCCTTGGTGGGTAGTAAACTGCACAGGATTTGCTGGAGTCAGTAAGATACACATATGCCTCATCTAACGTGACCATAAATTTTCATTTTTCTCCTGCCAGTGCTTCTCATAGAGCTTCCTGCTGTTGGTGCAGCATCTGATATGTGATGTGGCAGCAACTTATGACCTCAACCTTTGTGACCTTTCTCCATATTTAAATCTTTGTGTATAATGGTGTTAACACTTTTGATGGATATTCCCAATTTGTTTGCAATGGTCGCTGCGTGACTGGATTACTGCCAGAGATGAGGGTCTTGATCTTCCTCATCACTTCTGGAGAGAGTCGGTCTGGGTGACTCAGTTGGTTAGACGCTGGCCTACCGATCCCAAGGTCGCGGGTTCAAACCCGGCCCAGGCCGATGGTTTTTAAGTGTGCTTAAAAACGACAGCTCCATGTCAGTAGATTTACTGGCATGTAAAAGAACTCCCGCGGGACGAAATTCCGGCACACCGGCGACGCTGATGTGATCCTGGCAATTGACAGCGTCGTTAAACAACAAAATAATTTTAATTTTTAAACTTCTGGAGAGCATATAGTAGCAGGTCGTGGGTTTGCCTGTTTTCTTGCCTTTGCAATTAAACTTATGCAACCTTTTCCCTTTTTATTCAACACTGAGCTAATCCTGTACATGATATAACAAAATTTCACATTTTGCATGCTTCAATAATAGCAGAATAACTACACTGTGCATCAGAAAAGACAGTAATGTAGCCTTCTCAATATGCTTCAATTTGCTTAAGCATAAAGCATGCGTTAATGCTATGAAGGTAGCACAGTAACTGGTGTGTTTGTCTAACAAACACTTGACCTTGCTGCACTCATAGAAACGCAGTAATCATGTTCACAATTTGTTATCAGAGATTGAAAACAATCCCCATCACATAGAGCTACTACGCTTCCCTTTTGTCTCACAAAAACCGCTTCACTTTAAAACCGATTGTCTGTCCTTTCTTGCTTTTACAGTTCATGCAAAACACCTGCAAATTCTCTTGAAATATACACCTTTTCTCGAACCTGCTGCACACAAACCAGTAGTCAAAAGTTCTTGCAAATATTCTGGAAACTCCTTTGTTATGCCGCTCAATTGTTGTAAGCCACATAGTCACATACTTACTCAGGGGTCTCCGTTTAGGGGATATGTGAATGGCAACCACAAGGTACCCAAGCTGAGCAGAACATTACTTCCACTTACTGGTGTTTTGCTCCTCGCTGTAACTTTTCTATCTGACCTTACCTTGGTCATCTCTTGTTCTCTTCCGACCCAGATGCTATTAGGGTTCCCGAGGGCTAGGGAGTCTTTATTTTTCCAACCTCTCCATTTCTCTAATTTCTCTATAAAATCTTAACCCCTAACATGCTGACCTGTCATGGCATGTAATACATCCTCTGATTGGTAATCAGAGGATATGGTTGGTGAATTTATTTTGATAATCCTCCCAGTCAGGTCGGTGAGACCCGTAAACCAATGACAGGTGTGGTCCTCCAGACATTCTGGGGGTTGTGAGAGAGCGATGTGACCGCCAAAACATAAAAATATGGTGCTCTCTAAAAAGTGGTTACTATTACTGCTATTGCTCTCTTCAATATCATCAACGAAAAATATCGGAGAGCAAGAGGATTAATGACTTCATTGTCAGAAATCCAGCATTAGCTAACCATAACATAGTCACATACAGTGCTGTGAGGTAATTTCACCTTGAGTGCCTTTGACATGCTGCCACAGCTGGTGTCACAGTTTATTTTTTGCTGGAGGGACCAAAAAAATTATGTTATTTTTTTTTCATGCTGACAAAATGACATATTTCTTGAACTTTCATTTCTTTGCAAAAGAAATCTTCTTTCCCATATAAAGTTGAAATCACTCCAATATTTAGTGATTCCAAGTAAAACTCCCCATTTTCCTTCTAATTTTTCATTTTAGAGCTATGCTGTCAACAGACACTCACCCCTCAGTCACTCTCACTCACACATGGACAACTTTCTTAATTGTAACACCCACATTTTCACTAAAATCTTTATTCAAATGTTTTAAAGGAATATAATATTTCCTTTGCCTACTACAGATAAGTGGAGAGACAATAAAACAAGAAATTTCTCATTTTTAAATGTTCATGCTTGGTGCACTGAAGCAGACTTCAAATAGGAAGATATAAACACACAGCATAGAATAATTTGGAAATGGTTTGTCATGAACCTTACACAAAAATGTTCTCCAATCAATAAACTCAATTTTAATACAATTCATCTTGCTTGTCCTAAAATCTAAATAATATAACTACACCTCATTATACATTACATTATATAATTTGATAAAACATTCATAGTTGAAAACATCTTTCTCACAGATTACCAAATTCTTTCAATAGTAAGCTTCTGCCTTTTTATATCTTTTATACCTTTCTGCTTACATAAAATGCAATATTAGTGAACATCATTAGCTGTTTAAATATAACTCACAGTAAATTATTGTTTTTCATTGTTTTATTTGTACAACTCCTTTAGGTTCTGTGGTTATAATGGAGGCTTTGACTTGACAGACAACCAATGGTGTTATTACTTGCTAAACTGAAGGGTTTCTTAACATTCATTTTACATTTACTCCCACATTCATACATTCATACTCTATGGGAGCCAGGAATTGTACCCGGCACCCCTGCATTGAGATGCCAAAATGCTGACCACTCAACCACAAAGAGTCACACTTTATTTAAGATGAAAAAATGACATTTTCATCATTATCTTTAGAAATATTTTTAAAAATATTTTAAAAATAATAGGAAAGTCCCAACTACAACAAACACCAAGCAGTTTGGTGGCTGTTTTGGTGGCACTAGAATGTGCTAAAGCTTAATGTCTTATTTACCTACTAGCTTTTAATGATGGTAGACATTTCTTGTAGGCATATCTCTGAATTTCTACATATACATAACACTATTAAACACTAACAGTACCAAGCACTAAACTAACCCTTTTTCTCTCTTCATGTTACTGTATATTGTTGTGCAATATATAACAATTCATTGTTAACTCTTTGCATGTTTAAATGAGAATGGAGTTTTTGCCATATTCAACAAAATATTATGTAATCTGGGCTAGAAAAGCAGTATTATTTGCTTGTAATTAACTATTTCTATTAAATAAGATATTAAACTAAAGAGAAAATAAGGAAGAACTAATAAGCAAACCTATTATGACGAACATGTCGGAGGGCTGCAGCCCATTTCTCTCCCTGTACGAGTTCCAGCAGGGCCGTCTCCACCTCCTCACAACCTGGTACAGGTGTGGGGGCAGGTGAAGGGGTGGGGGTGGGAGTGCCATGGTCAGAGTCTCCTCCTTCCTCCACAACCCTTGTCAAGCTAGCTTTCACTGCTGCCACTTCAGCAGATATGTCCTGCAACTGTACCCCCACAAAAAATCCAAACTAAAACATAACTTTACTCAACATAATATTTTAAAGTGAAAATAAATTAAATATGTCAGCATGCATAAAACATTACTTCTTTCCCTATAGTAGTTTAAAATTGCATCCTAGGTACTAACTTCATTTTATTTTCTGTTTACAAGATTACACATTTAATCAAATAACTTCCGAGGAACGTTTTTCTATATTTTCACTTTCTGCTTAAAGATATGGTAGCAAAATACATGCAAACTAAGAGTTCTCAGTATATTAATACCAAAGAGTTTTTTTTTTTTTGTGCTGCAAGAATGGAGAGCTCCATAGATAAATGCTCATTGTGTTTTAGCATATTATATATAGCTAATCTCTTCCTGATACACAAGATCAACACAAATCAAAGGAAAGTCTGAACAAAGTTTCCCTGGTCTGCAATCTGCAAGATACTTTATGCAGGACATAGGTAGAAAATGAATGTATATAAATAGAAGCAACGGAGAGTTGACTCAGGTTACTTTCGTGGTAAGGAATGAGGGACAATATAGTGCCAAATCAGGACATTCCAGGATTTGAGGAACATGGCAAAGAATGAAATTGTGTGATAATTTTAGTGTCCTTTTTCTCTAATAATAAACAGAGAAATTCCTTCATTAATTACATATGTAGCAGGAATTATGTAACCGAACGAACTGATGAGAAAATTCAAGCTATTATTTCACATGTAGTTATATCCATTGAGTATGTGTAAATTCCTTGCTATATAAATATTGTATCTATAAATGTATTGTTGCAAAAGAAGTCATGAGAGAATATAAAATATTACCTGATTGCTGTGTGCCATGGAAGTCAGTGCTGCAACCATTTTGTTGGAGGCTTCTATTAAGAGCAATAGCTGGAAATGTAATTTGTACAGTGCTCTTCCAAGATCTAAGACCAGTTCATCATTTCCCATTTCCTGTTGGTTCTCACCTAATAACTGCAACTTCATTGTTGTTTTTACTGCATCTATACACTGTTACAAAAGAATAAAGTAATAAGTTTCGAATATAATTCATAAAGACTTAAAAAAAGTGTATATAAAGCTTCTACTTTTTTATGTAATTCATAATTTGCACATATCCATCAGTTGTGCATCACAAAAGCCTATTGCTATTGGTTGCTGATGTCACTAGCTTTGATAAGCAGTTTTTGCTCAGACTAAAAACCTGCAGTAATAACATCATTTATTGCTCTATTTTGTAAAGAAATTTCATCATAAAAAGGTCCTATGGAGTCCCAAAAAGCAGTTATGAACATATTTCCAGCTGATGGCCCAAAAGGTACGAATGTCTTCTGCAATTGTTAGTGGGTCTAATTTTCCCATTCAGTGAAAAATTCTTTTTGCCACTCATACACTTCAGTCTTTGAACACATTTCTTTCTCAAATTGTGCCTACAATCGTCTCAAAATTTTTGATAACTTCCTTGGTGAGAAATTTAAAGATAATGCATTGCTTAATGGACATGTACCTTCTGCTCACTCATATTCCTGATGAGCGAAGCAACTTGCTATATGTGATCAACATAGGGATGCCTCCAGACAATCCCACCATTACCTTTCAAGGTTACAAACCACTCAAGCGGCTTCAGTCACTCCAAAACAAGGTGTTATGTATCGCCTTGAATGCTCCATGGATCATGCGCAATGCACAACTTCATAGAGAACTTGGGTGTCCTTACCTATAAGGAGTTCCTCTGACATCAAGCGCAGACCTTCATTACCAAGTTACCATCAGTTCCAATTGCAGTCTACTATTTCCTTGGCTGTCAGACTTCAGTTGCCTACCGCAAGACCTGCTCTTGCCTTCTAAGAACGACCAGATGGCAGTTTAACCTTAGCTTGGATCCTTGTCACCATGATCAGTACGTCACAGAGGGATCCGACTGGAGCTGACCTCATCTTTTCCTTTCTATGTAAGTGTATTTATTTGTAATTTTATTTTGTTTTGTATCACTCTATTTCTCTGTTCTGCCTGGTTTGTGAATTTGGAAACCGCTGATCAACATTTAATAAATTAAAAAAAAAAGGAAGGTTACAAACCAGAAATTATTATAAAAATTGAGTTGGTGTTGAAAGACGTAACATCACTTACATGTAAATGTTTAACTTGACTGGTTTCAAGAGCTTAAATTGTTCCCATCATCAGAATTGTTCAATTGATTCTTGTGGATGCTGCCTGATGTGTGGTTGTTTGAGATGACATCTACCGGTGGACTGATGAACTTCCATAATGGGTTTGGTGTTGGCAAATCAAAATTCATTAAGCAGAGTTTGTTTTTTATGATAAGAATCTTCTCCCAAGTATCCAACTCTGCAGTGTGCTTTATAGCTTGTAAAAGTGTTGTGTTCGGCGTGATGTGATTTGATGTCCAAAAATGGTATGCATTAACATCACTGTTACTAGCTTATTCAAACACATGTAAGTTATGAACCAGTTCTCTCACTGCCTGAACCACTATACTAAAGTTCAGGCTATGAGCTACACAAACCAGATGTACCGCGCATCACGTGTCTCGGCATGCAGTGTTGCAACATCGTGGCAGGCTTTATGAATGGTGCACTTGTGCTATTAAAGTGTGATTTGCAAGTGAGAAATAAATCAGACATGTGAGACATCCATGAAACTAACATCCATATAATTACAAGAAAGAAAAATAAGTAGAAGGATTATCTTTGAAAAAACAATTCCTGCAGTGACTGAACACCCAAATCGAAGTCGTCATTGTCAATATCATCTGTTTCTGACACACCTTCAGAGCTGCTATCAGATTCTAAATTTATCACAACACTGTCATGAATTATTTCAATCATGTTGTCTGCATTCCACATATTTTTCTCCCACTGTATCACATGATTCACAAAGTTTTTCCAATTGTCCACTGTAACATTTAACATGCCTTGTTTCATTACCTCTTTAACTGTTGCTAATTTGAAATCCTTGTTCCTGGCAGCTATGTATCTCTTAACCTGGCTCCAAAGACTTTCGATAGGATTAAGTTCTGGGTGATAAGGAAAAAGGCGCAAAATTGTGATCCCAACTGCTGTTGCTAATTTTTCAATATGATATTGCTTGCAACACTATAATATTTTTACTAGTTCTAACTTGTTGCTGTCCTCTTTGAACGGTATGTTTTTTGCCCTTTAACCATGTCATTATGACACTCTTTGTACTTTTTTCGTTGGCAGAATGGTAACTTGTATTATCCATAACAATTACAGATCCTGGTGGAATGTTAGGCAGAATTTACATTGCAAAATACTTTTCATACATGGCTGCGTCCATTTCTTTTTGGTAATCTTCGTGTTTCTTCTCGTCAAACAAAAGCATGGCACCTGGTACAAACCCTTCTTCAGAGCCAGCAATGTGCAAGAATAATCCTTTCACCTTTACCTGTTGGATATTTCATTCCTGTTGTTAATCCCTCACTCCAGGTCTGTCTGGGAGTCTTAATAGTGGTATCGGTCCAGCATTTTGAAGTGGTTGTTCCTACATTCGACCATGTTTCATCTGAGTATATTATTTTCCTCCTCTCTGTATTTTTGTATCTGTCGCAAATATGCATGCCTCCAAGAAATAATGTCTTTGCGGTCAATAACTAAAGCATCATGTTTGCATTTCATAAACTGAATCCCATTTCCAGTAGTAGTCTACGCAACGTAGACTTTGATATGTTAGGAAACAGCTCGTCTTGATCCATGAGGTGTTTTACTTTAACCAAAGTTGGTAGATCATTTTCTCTGTAGAGGTTATGTATAGGTCTTCTTATGGCTGTCATAAATGTCCAAGCAAGTTTTTCTGCACTCATTTGGCCTTTTTTTCCTTGGTGAAGTGATGTTTTCACTTTGTTTGAATTTCTGCTTTATATTAGCTATTGTAGTCAAACCGATTCCCATGGCTACCGAAGTTTCAGCTAATGCGCCTCATGCCGATAGTATTCCATTGTATGTTTTTTTGCTTCTGAAATATTTATACATTTTCTTAACAATACACTGTTCACCCAAATTTTTTGGTCTGCAAACTCCTTTCACATTATAACATTCAGGAGATGTCGCTTCCATTTTCGCTGATCACATGACACACTAATGTGAAACAATAATCAACAGTTAATGCACATGTCACACTTTAACCGCCAACTGAACACAAACATGCACATGTGGCAGAACATAACAGAGAGGTGGCAACCATGTGCTCCGTATGCAGTTACCATGTTGTGCTTTAGCAGACAAAAACCAATTGAAAATTCAGTGAAAACAGTAAAAAATAAGCAGTGCATTTGTTTCTAGTGTTACATATAAAACCACTTGTACACTTAATCATTTTGTTCAATAATAGATTTGTTGAAATTTAAAAAAAAGAGCTGAAACATTAACTACATGTGGCAATGATACGACCTGTTCCCCTATCACCCGCACTATCCCCTTACCCTAACTGCTACTTCCAGTTTGTATCGCTCATAGCCTGAACTTTAATATAGCAGAAAGTCGTTCGTGGTTTATATTTGATGATTTGGTTTATATAACTCATACAAAGCTGCAGATTAACTCTGCTCCAAGAATACAAATTTATTTCACAAAATACCCTACATGGTTTATAACATACCTCAGCAGCATGATCCTTTCTGTCTAGGAATGTTTCCCAGTGCTCTTGTATTTCCAACATGCCAAATCTGAGTGCCTCTGTAAGACGTGGACTGGTAACAGCATTAGGACCAATCCAAACATGTGGAGGATCTGCCTGGGTAGCAAGCAGTTCTGCCACAACAAGGAGCCTTGAGCCAAGCTGTGTAGCTCCTTGTGAAGTTGTTATAGCAGAACTTCCTGTCAGGTACTGACATGCTTCATGTGTTAGTGCTATTGTTTTACTGCTCACGTCCTGGGAAAAAAAAAAACTCAAATATACTTATAGGTACTTATAGGCACTCATATACTGTATTTTCATAAATTACTGCCATCCACTGGCGAAGTGTATCATTATTTTGATGTTATAGTTTTTTTCGTATTAATTAAATTCAGAATAAAAATGATATTATGATAAAACATTATAACTTCAATTAGCAGTGTTTTTGGAAAGGTAGAATCAGAACTGAAAAGTTCAATGCTATAGCCAGAAATTTGGACCATGGATCTTTCAATTTTGCCTAAATATGGTTTGTGTATGTTAACACAATCAATTATGTTTGATGACCTTATAAATGGAAAGTGTTTCTAGAGTTATACTCAAATGTTTAATTTTATAACTAAAGATGGTAATTATTATTCATTTATGCCAACAAATTTACTGTTGGTGTTTTTAAACACACAAACCGTGTGTGGGCAATGTTTGAGAGGTGGAAAGACATTGAATTCTTCAACCAACTGTCACAGTAGCTTAATGGTTAGAGCACCCACCTGATCTTTATATCTTTATCTTTATTGATCCTTTTAGAACATATACATGTTGTTGGATATATCAGGTTACATAAAATGCTAAAGTAACTATCTTAATGGTAAAAAATCTTCAAAATCACAATTGCAGATATTCATCTATGTCATAAAAAGCTCTCTCAACTAAGTAATTTTTAAGCATTTATTAAACTTGGAACCAGTTGATTGTTTAATTGTGGTTGGCAGCTTATTGTATAAAGTTTTCCCAATTACAAATGGATTTTTATCAAAGAATTTCTTACTTTTCACTTCCGTATACATATTCTCTTTAGTTCTTGTGTCATATTTATGTATACTGCTGTTACTCCTTATATTTGTAGTTCTCCTAACTAGTAAAATAACTCTAAAAATATATAATGCAACCACTGTAAGAATTCTTTCTTTTTTAAAAATTTCTCTACACGAGTCCCTTGATTTTAGTGAACAAACAATCCTTACACACCTCTTCTGTAATACCAATAATCGTTTTAAATTCTCTTTAGACGTTGTACCCCATAATTCAATACCATAATTCAAATAAGAATGAATTATTCCATAATAAATCAATCTTAAATTAGGTTTATCCAAATAGTGTGCCACGTAATTTAATAAATAGATACCCTTACTCATTTTCTTGCATATATAATTTACATGTTTTGTCCATGATAAGTTTTTGTCAATATGCAATCCTAGAAATAAGTGATCATCTGTTGTATCTATTTCTTCATTTCCAATTTTAATTTTCATATTGTTATACATGCAATGTACATGATAATTGGAGGGTCTGTGGTTGAAATCCCAGCTCTGGCACTGAATTTTTCAGTTCCAATAGAAATATAACTCAAGTTTTATATTGTCATGGACAGAACAAGTTTGTCAACTTAAACCATTTTTTATACATATTTTATGGATGGAAGGTTTGGCCAAGTACTACACATGGCTTGAAGCTGTTCTAACTTCTACTTAGCATATAATTACCCATTATGTCTAATGTACCAACATCATCATTGCCCGCCTCCATAGCATGATGGTTAGCATGTCTGCCCCATGTTCAAGAGGTTGCGAGTTCGAATCTCGCTTAGGGTAAGTTATCTGGATAAGGTTTTTTATTGAGATTTTCCCTTATCCTGAGAAGACGAATGTCGGGTAACTTAAAGCTCTATGAACCTCAGGCTCATTTGAGCATCATTTCACCCATTTCAGTAATTCACTGTCTGATATGACATTATGTTAGAGGACGTTAATAAAAAAAAAAATAATCTGGATTTATTAAAATTTGTTATAATTTAATATGATGTTTCTTGAAAGATTGTTGAGCCAGGTTTGTGACAAATACTGTTTCATTTTGCTGTTTCCAGCTTATGATTACAAAATCAGTGATACTATCCGTTTTAATATTCAAATATTTAATTAGTACTTAAAAAACTTGTGTTTCATTCAACAATATTAATTTTTTAACAATATATTAAGCTATGGACATTGGAAAGGGGGAGTAAGGGGGGGGGGCTGTAGCAACCCTGAAAATTGATGATTTTAATGTGCACTCAATTGCTGACTATTAAACTATTGTTTTAATTTTGATGTAAAGAACAATTTTTATGTAGCACAAATTAATGCAGTTATCTGCAACTAATACTATAACTTTTGACAACAGAACAATGAATTAATATTGTTTGATGGCAAACGTCTAACATGCAGTCCCCCCTGAAAAAATATCTGCTGATACTCGAGTGTTAAGCATTGTTTTAATTTAAATTCACTCACATTCTTTTTAGTAGAATTGGGATATATTCTTCACCACTCTGTCCTCTATGTGATCTGCAAGAGGAAATGGACCGAGACCACCTTCAAATATGCCCGGCCACTTCTAGTGCCCATCCATCAGTGAAAAATATTGGAGAGCAAGAGGATTAATGACTTCATTATCAGAAATCCAGCATTAGCTAACAACAACATTCTTTTTAGCAAATCCTAATATTAGATGGCTGCCTTAATTCAAGCTGCAAAGGTGAATTACCCAGCTGCATGCTTTAAACATCATTCCTAACAAATTAAAGAGCTGCAGAAGTGTAATCATGTATGAGGGTTGTCCGTAAGATAGATTCCCAAGGACCTGAAGTCATGAGGAACGCTGTTACGTGAGGCACTGCAATACTAGCGTGTAGCTTGGTTCTCCCTCTCTCAGTTCTCTCTCAGTGAGCTGTCTGCAATGCTTAGACTTGGCTTGGCAGCCGTTAGAGATGAAGCTTCCACTTGTTTCTCCCACCAGGTGTGAATTACATTCTGTGATTAATTTTTTAAGTGCAAAAAAGACTGTGCCGTGGACATTCATTCCCACCTGTATGAAGTGTACAGAGAACAGTGTATGAGCATACAATATGCGTGCAAGTGGTGCAGAAAATTCAAAGGCGGGCATAGAGACATCCAGACCAGCAGCATTCTGGATGGCCATTGGTTTCACATGAAACAATAGTGAAAGTGGAAGAAGCAATGCTGAAAGGTCAAAGGGTGATGGTTCAGGAGCTCTGCGAGATGACCCCTGATGTCTGCAAGACCTGCATTCATAAAATTTTGTCAGCATTTAGGGTATACCAAGGTTTGTACAAGGTGGGTCCCAAGAATGCTTACGGAGGACCACAGATGGAAACATGTTGAAGTGGCCTGCAAGTTTCTTCAGACCTACAAAACTGATGGCGAAGAATTCTTGGGCTCTACTGTCACTGGGATGAGAGCTGGATCTACT
Source organism: Tenodera sinensis (assembly GCA_030765045.1). Classification (NCBI taxonomy): domain Eukaryota; kingdom Metazoa; phylum Arthropoda; class Insecta; order Mantodea; family Mantidae; genus Tenodera; species Tenodera sinensis. The sequence continues at coordinate 147,327,621 of CM060966.1, forward strand.
ATACAACACTGGAAATGAAACAACAATCCCATCAGTGGAAATATCATGCGTTGCCAAAGACACAGCAGCTTAAACAAACACTGCCTGTCAGCAAAGCGATGGTGAGCATATTTTGGGACAGGAAGGGGTTATTGAGCAAACTCTTGCCAACCAGTACAACAATCAATGCAGACTGCTTCTGTGAGACATTGAAGAACCTTCACTGCACCGATCCAAAACAAGAGAGGCATGCTCATATTGTTTAATGTGTTCTTTTTATTTACATCATTTCAGTTATATTCACACCTTTCAGGCATGACATCGATTCTTGCCGATTTGGCCGAGATTGTGACTGCTTCGCTGGTCTGCAGTAAACAAGTGCTTTGTTTATACCTGATGGCACATGCCATTTGGGTTGAACACAAGTCACTAGGGTACGCAAGAACTGATCCTATACACTGGGCCACTGTTTTGTTGATGTCTTAGTGCAGTGCTTGCACAAGCTGGTCATGTTTTGTTTGCAACTGTTGGCCGCAAGGCATACACCAGTCAGGTGTTTTGTTTATATCTGAGGCAGTACTGGCCTGGAAGAAAGCATTGCTTGGGTTCAACACAGGTCGTCGACATGTGCAAAGACAGCACAGCGTTGCCATTTACACTACCGAAAAACTTAAATTTTTACAAAACCTACCAAAATGAAACTTAGCATTTTATGTTTCTTACAGCTGCATCTATTAGCCAGATTATTCTGGCCAAAGCAGTACCTTCCACCCTGTATAAACTCTAGTAAAGATATGTGGACAACTTTTTTGCTATTATAAAAGCTTATTATGGACACAGCAGTTTTACTGAACCTTTAAGAGTAAAATTTATAGTAGAACCAGTAAAAGTTATAATAGAAACTGATACTAAGAAATATGATATGATGGAGCATCATTTAAATGGTTGACATGAAAAGGTTAAATGCAATTAGAGAATCAGGAATGTAACTTACTCGAATGAGTCGATGCAGCAACTGAAACAGTTCCATTGGTGATGTTGGGATCTGATTGAGAAGAGACTGGATTTGAAGTCGCCATGCTTCTTCTGTATCATCTCGCATAATTGGCCGAAATGCCATTAAAGCTGATAAGTTTGGAGAGGCATTACAAGGTGTCACATCTCCAAGATCACCTGCACTAGAACCACTGAAACAGTCATTAATACATTAAACATCTCTAATGCTCCATGTAGAAGAGAATATAGTTTTCTTTTCACTACTGTCTACAATCATAAACAAAGTTAAGTTTTCCAATTTAATTGAATGAATTTATTTCAGTTTCTTGGTGTCTTACGAGCTGTATGTAGGAACATAATTTATCCTAATTCTTTCGATTAACATCTTTTATATGTACTAACTTCTACACTTGCGTTGCCTCTGGCATGAATATATCCAACACTGTGATTGCTACGGTGCGAGCCAGTAACCTAGTCATCATGCTACATAACCCAAAAAGTACATTAACTGTTAACACTGGTAGCTTTTCATACATTTATGAGATTTTCATCTCCATTTATCTCTAATTTTTACAAGTGTTTCTCCAATAAATTTCTTGCTTCCATGAGTCTTATCATTATCATCTCTCTTGGTAATTGACCCCATTTCCTTCAGTTCTTTTACAATCTAAAGTATAATGCAAATCATGTTCTAAACCTCCATACAATGGACACATAACAGTCCAATCTTCCCTATAATATCCCTTTAAGTACGTGACCATATTTAAAGACACTTCACAGAAACACCTTTCATATGGTGGGATCATATTTGTTCCTAGTGAAGTTCGTTCTAGGTGAATCCATAAGATGTTTAATTGATGCCTGTAAATTTTCTATATAAAGATCTAATGTTTTATTTTACTTGGACATTGCTATGAAATGTGCAGGACTACTGTACTTACGATGTATCAGAGCGAGTGCCAGAATCATGACGAGTTCGATGTTCTCGCAAACTGAGAGAGGATGGAGGATAGACGCCACTTCCTCCTGCTGAACTGCCACCAAACTCAGGTGCAACGGCTACCTCATCCAATGGGGACTCAGAACCCACTTCATCATCTGACGATTCCTCTGCTGCTCCTCGCTGCAAAATAATGAATTTATACATGCTGAAAATCTAAATATGAAATTTATGGACTATTTACATTTCACACAGAACAAAAGGATAAAAGTATATTAATTTCAATAGATTTTTGTAGGTTTAAATCTGCATCAATTTAAGTCATTCGCAAATTTGAATTAGAAAATGTTTATGTATAATAATGAAGGAAAACTGGATTTATATGTTTCTTTATTTACAATAAAATGCACCTTAAATAAGAATGTGAATATGATAAGGAGGACTATAAGAATGTCATCACATCACTAAATGATGTTGACAAGTTAACATATAACTAACATAAATATATAACAGTGAGGGAAAACATTTATATTATTAAGGATAGGGATTGATTAATGAATTTTGATATACCAAACATAGACAATGTCTTACGATTGACCAATAGGAAGGGCAGTAGGCCAGGCAACAAGGGAAGAGGGAGGCAGTTACCCGACTTTGAATTAGTCAATTGAACACCTAAATGATGGAGAGGACCCTCTCCAAAACTAGTACTGTTTTAAATTTTATTACAAGTTGGAGCAGAATGTGTTTTTAAATGTCAACACAGCTTTCAACTGTTTCTTAAGTAGCTGACAATGCAGACAATTGGTCTGGGAGACACCCTAAGTTAAAATTTGGTAAGTGAACAAGAATGAGTGTATAGTTGACTCCTTGAGCAATTTGGTTGCTGTATATACATCTGATACATCTGAGTAAGACAGGGGAAGACAACTTCGGGCCATGTGACGTATTTAAACGAAGAGCCAGCTTGTACGTTTGTGTGATGTCAGGCGAGAGCAGTGTATTGCTTTGCTGGCTAGATCAGCGGTGCTACTTGTAAGAAACTGAATGGAAATGAAAAATGTTATTTGGCTATGTTTACAACATGCCCAGGCTGTTTAGGGAGAACCCTCTTCAGCCTAGTCTGAGGGTTTTTATTTGTTGTGTGAGGGATTTTAACGGTGTTAGTGTGAATTTTGTTTTTGTTGACGTTGTGTAATGTTGTGTGTAGTGGTTTTGTGTTTGTGTTCAGTTCCCCATGTTTCACAACAGTTTGAGACCTGGCTTCAAGATGTAGAAACATTTTCAACTACGTTTCAGATCTTTGCGACACCGTATCCATGAGGTTGTATGCCCTTGTTGCACGTATATTACATATGTTTGGTTCTACGTATGTGTGTGAACAATTCTTTTCTGTTGAACCTTTCTAAGTCAAAATCCCAAAGCATATTGTCAGATCACAATCTAACATGTAGTCTTTGGTTACAAATGTGCTGTACATTACGCCTTAACATTGACAAACTAGTTAAAGAAAAGCGAAACGGCTAATGTTGGAAAATGTCCACCTAATTGTTCTGTATAGCTCTCCTCTAGTTCAGGCAAAATAGTTATAATTTCTGTTCTATTTGCATTATAACATGTTCACATAAACTAGAATTTATATATATATGGTATAAAGCCGAAATGTAATTATTTATAATTTGTGACTATTCCATAATTGAAACAGTCAGCATTAAAATTACGATGTCCCGCATGCCATTTCCTCTTCCCCGCTGTGACGTCACACATTCAACTGGCCTTCAGTGAGAGCATGTGAGCTGAGTGAGCTGACGTCACAGCAGCGATACCTGTCTTCCCCTGGAGTAAGACAAGGAATGAATTAGCACTTAAAACTTTAGTTTATGTTTAAAACTGAAGGAAGTACATTCAGGAACCTAAAGACTTGCAAAAAACAGAAGGGTCAATTTATGCAGTATGTTCTGAATTAGAATTTATTTTTCACTGGTACAAGCAGTTAACAATAAAGGAATAAGAAATATTAAGAACAAACAGCTGAAGAAAGTATAAATGCCATAAAAAGTGGAGTACAGCTGTGATCTGAACATTTATTACTCTTTTCCATATGTGTAAATTAATAGAATTCCTTTGCTGCCTTAACTTATAGGTATTTCTTTTCTCAAAATTACTTACACGTCTTTTACTTAACACAGGAGTCTTTTCACTCAGACTTTCCTCCAGTTGTCGAAGACTTGGTTCTCTTTCAGTCTCTCCATCACTTAAAGGTCTGCGTCTCACTCCCCAGTTGAAATTGTCTGTGCTCTCTCCCTAATAAACAATAATTTAAAGTAACTAATACATTATTTTACAAAGATTCAAATTTCGAGTCTAAAAATAAAAAAAACATTGTGACACCTGTTTAAATGAATATACACAAGTATGTATTAATGTATTACATAAGGCCTAAGAATTATACCTCCAAATAAAAAAGGAGCTGCATAATTCAGCAAGTATGAAAATTACATTTTTAAGAGTGCTCTAAACCTTTGGTAACATAATCACTCCACTCTTGGGTCCGCACTTCATGTAAACACAAACCGTTAACAACTAACTTGCGATACACCGAAACCAAAGCACACCATAAAATATAGTACCTTAAATATCAGTTATTGTCTGTAAGTTTTCAAGATGTATGAAAACCTAGTAAAGACTACTTGAATGTAACGCGATAGTAGTGCTATTCCTAAAACTAAACATCGTTCTGTTGCAACATAAACACGAGTCATGAGTCCACGTGGTATTTGTTTGTGTTAGTTGCAGGTGGTATGAACCTCAGGTTATCGCCGAGGGATACAAGGTGCGAATCTAAGGCTGGATGGAGTTTACATATACATTATAAATTGATTTTTAGTGCTTTAAAATTTATTAAACTTTTCCCAAAACTGCAAGTGGAATATGTAATTTTTAATTGTAATTATGACAATAGCAACAAGAACGGACTGAATAGTTGCAAATTCAACAAGTTTACATCTCAAAAACCAAAATACTTTTAAAATCTATTAGTTTCTTGTTACTTACTTCAACACTTTCACTTTCATACTCAAGGAAGTCAAAGTCCTTGAAGACGCCAAATTGTTCTGTAGCACCTTCGTCACGCCGAGACCCACCGGAAAGATCGTTCATAGCCCCTGACACTTCTTCTGTTGATGAAGCCATACTGGATTGTCGTTCCATGAGGTCTGAACTTTGGCTGAAGATGACCTGTAGTACCAAGAGACAATTTAATTTTGAACTACATTTTTAACAAAATTAATTAACCATATTATTTCTTCCTGATAGCTAATTAAAACTATAAGCCTTTTACAGCACTGGGTTGCCTAAATTGAGTGGTTGGCCACATTGCCATTACTTGACTAGGATACCAAAGATGGACAGTCTGCCCCACCACCATGGCTAAAGCATTCTTCCCCCATTTAAGAAAGATAGTCTTAAAATGAAAGCTCAAGATGTAAAACCTGCTTTTGATATTCTTTATATTAAACGAGGAATATTTCACAAATCTTTTAAATCAAAACTGGGCTTTATGAAACATTGTGATGCTGGCTGCAGCACACAACAAAGGATGGTTAAGGCCAAGTTATCTCACACCACATACCAAGCATGGTGCATATAAAAGGCACTTGAGGTCAAGCTACCCCACACAATTTATGTAAACACGTGACAACAATCAGAGTGGCAGAACCAAAAGAGGTTTCAAAATTAATTTGCAGTGTCCAGCAGCTGGTGTATTTGTATGAGTTCCAGAAAACGTTAAGTTTGAGAAAGATCTGTGTTACATCATACTCATTATATAAGATTTTTTTCTTTCTTTCCAGTTAATGAACTAAGCAAGTGGGTTCAAGGGCCTGTTAGCAGCTAGGTCATTTGGGCCCAAAGTCAAAGTTTAAAATTTAAAATCACTCAAACTGGCATGGTTAAATGATGAAAATTAAACAAGGGATTAACATGTGAAACAGTTAAAACATTAAAAATTAAAATGTAACAGGTTAAAATATTCTAGTTAATGAAGATTAGCTTTCATTACATATTTACACATTGCATTGTAGGAGTAGAGTAGGCTAAAGAATAGGCAGATTTTTGAAACACTGGTAGCTATGTGATGGCTTTGAAATTGCATGTTTTTCGCATGACTGTGAAAGAAAACCAAGCGACCTATCATTTGAAAAAGTACAAGTACTTGAACATTGAAACCAATAGTAAATAATATTTTGGAAATGAACAAAGCTGCAAAAATTGTATTAAACTGTAGAACACCTGGAAAATCACCAGCTGAAGAACAAGTGGGTTCTTCTTCTAACTTTAAAGTTTTTAGCCCTGAAATAACTTTAGCTATTCCAAAATTGTATTAACGACACAAAAAAAAATTTCCAGCAGATGTGTAAAAATAGCTGTTTTAAATGAATCTCCTGAAAATAATTGTTTTGAAGGAATTAAAAGCAAAGGATCGTTGAAGATTTCTGTACCAAAACGAAAATTGTTTACAAAGGACACTATTGAATTCTTAAACCAGCATTCATGCTCAAAAGAAGGGGTGAAAGTTACCTTCTCCATCATGCCCCACCTTCTGCACATCCCTGGAAGATGCTGAACTTGAATTACCACGCATTAAGCAAGAGTATTAAGAGCCACTGCTAATAACAGCTTACACTTTTTAATAAACTTCCTCTTAATGTAAGAGAACTTCCACTAAACAGATTTACTCTCCTAGTCAAAAAATGGTTTAAACAAACAGCCTTTTACTCTGTAGAAGAATATATGGAGTGTAATATCCATGTCCTCCAGACATTCTGGGGGTTGTGAGAGAGCGATGTGACCGCCAAAACATAAAAATATGGTGCTCTCTAAAAAGCGGTTACTATTACTGCTATTGCTCTTATTGGAGAGCAAGAGGATTAATGACTTCATTGTCAGAAATCCAGAATTAGCTAACAACATATCCATACCTCAGAAATTATGTAATTCTTTCATGTACTGTTTTGAATATTAGATTAACATTAATATGCATACTTTATGTGTAGCATTACTGTGATCATGTTATTTTACACACCTGATATGTCCAATATCATGTACTTAATTGAAGGATGAATAAATTGATTGATAACCAACTTTTCATTTTTGATGCATGCATGCAAGCACATACACAAAACCAAGTGAAGCAGAGTTCCATTGGCCATGTGGTGTAGAGACAATATATTTGCAATGCAGGAAATAAAGACAGGGTCATCAAGAAGGTTGATTACTTGAAGATGGTAGAACAGCTATTGCCAATAGCCACTACAGATAGGTAATCAAATTCAGGAAACACTGTTTAGTGGATAATGCTTTAGCCACGTTGCTAGCAATACTCTTTAAAGATCTTAGTGTGTATAGATTTAAGTTACACAAGTTTTAAACAGCAATTTATAATTTGACATTAATCTCAGGGATTTCTCGTTATTAAAGCTCCAAAAGAATAATTGCATCATTCACAAACCTATTTAATTAGCCTTTTTGCTTTCAAGTAAATGGTGTAATCATGACCCTTATTTCTATCATGTGAATTCTAAGTGCTATATTCGAAGACCAGAACATAACAAGGTAATAGGTAAGATTAAGTATCAACATCTTTATCTTGTAATTTTTCCCTGATCCTGTTAATCATCTATTACACTAGCAGTGCCAATGATATAGGACACATCAAAACATTGAGTATATATACAGTTCTTTCACATTAAAGTTACAAAGTATAACTAATAAAACTAGTATGAGGTACAGAATTAACTTATAAATCAGTAACATTACAATAAATTCACAAATACATATATAATTCAAAATAACCATAGTATATATCATTTTTCAATAATTGCTTTAACATCCAAGTATTTTCCTAATGTACCTGGTTATAAAATTCCTCCACTGAATAAAAACAGTGGTCAAGCAAATATGCCAGCAAAGCTGATTTAAAATTGGAGGAATTATTTAGTAACTTTATGTTGCTAGGAAGAGCATTATATAATTTGGTACCTGCATAAATTGGTCCATTTTGCAAAAGCTTTGTATTTGTTCTCGCTACATGTATATCTGTCTTCTGTCCTGTATTATGACTATGAATTTCATTGTTTGTAGGAAATATGTTGCCAGAGAGTAAGTATTTTCTTGTGAAATGGATTAATTCATAGATATATGTACTTGGGAGGGGTAGTATGTGCAATGTTTTAAAGATAGGTTTACTTGTGGTTCTATAATTCACTCCCATTATTATTCTTAGCAATCTTTTTTGAGCTTTAAATAAGAATTTACAATGTGGTGAACTCCCCCAAAACACAATTCCATATCACATTATTGAATGGGTATATGCAAAATAAACGTTCCTGATTGTTTCAAGGTGTACATTATTTATTAATAATTGAAACATATAGCAGATAGTGCTAAGTTTCCTTGTTAGTATATTAATATGTGTATCCCATTTTACATTGCCCTCTATTGAGATACCCAGGAAATGTGTAGTGCTAACATTCCCAATTTCTGTGTTATTAAGATAAACAATAGATTCTTTACAAGTTTTATTCTGTGTAATATGGAAATGCATTATTCACAGTTTTACCAGTGTTTATAATAAGCTGATTGTGATTAAACCAGTTTGAGGCTTCACTCGTTACTTGCTTCAAAAGCAGTTCCTGGTTTGCTCCTTTTACAATTATATTTGTATCATGTGCAAACTGGATTACTGTATCCATTGTCAAATTATCCTTCAAATCATTTACAAATAGTAAAAACAGAATTAGACCTAATATTGATCCTTGGGGAACACCTAAACTAATATTTTTTATCATTGATCGATAATGTTTTAATGATCCATCTTTATTGTGTGTAATTTCTACAAATTGTTTTCTGTCCTTAAGATATGAGGCTATCCATTTTAATGCAATGCCTCTAATGCCTAATTTTTCTAATTTGTTAAGAAGTAGTTCATGGTTCAGGACATCAAAAGTCTTGGATAAGTCAAGGAAAATGCCTGATATATTTCCTTTCTTGTCTAAGGTATCTATAATTGTATTTACAAAATGAAAGATGGCACTTTCTGTGGATCTGTTTTTTCGGAAGCCATGATGAGTTTCAGATATCAATTTATTCTTTTCTATAAAGTTTAATAGTCTTTTATAGAGCAGTTTTTCAATTATTTTTGAGAAACCTGATGACAAGCAATAGGTCTATAGTGTGAAATTTCCATCTGACTACCTTTCTTAAACAGGGGTTTTAGTTTTGCTACCTTTAAAGAGGTTGGAAAGATGGCATTTTCAAAAGAGGCATTGCATATATCAGTTATTGGATATGCTTTTAAGTAAGCACATTTTTTAATAAGAAAGTCTGGAACATCATCAATTCCATGTGAACACTTGTTTTTTAGTTCAGCTATTAGGGATAGTACTTCTATTGGATCTGTTGGTTGCAATAACTTTAGTGTTGGCATAATTCCTGACCACTTACTCTGTTCAGAGGACCTTTTCCAATGGCACATAGTGCTTTATAATGACTAGATGTTACATTATCTTTATCTGCCCTTGCACCTAGTTTCCCTTTCGCTTGCATATATCAAATACATTACATGCTGCTTTACCCAATAGATATGACCCCTTCCTGTTTAGATGCAACCCATCTCTACCCAAACATGTATCGTCTATATATCTATTCACATAAAAAAAGATAGCCTTTAATTTCACACATGTCCATCTAAGATTTTCATTAATTTCATTTATGTATCTTTGTTTCACATCACGCCTCTTGGTAACACTATTTAGTACTACTCTCGCATTAGGAAATTTCTCTTTTGCCGCTCTCACCACACTGTACGCTTCACTCATCACCTCTTTGGCACTTTCGGTAATTGGGATAACATTTATGCCCACATGTAACACTATCACTTTTTTGTCACTTATATCTTCTTTTTCGGCCTCTATTTTTCTACTTAGCTGAAGTGAATTTATGCCTCGGATAACTTTAACAGAATTCACATTTTGCACGTGAATGTGCTTGATTATAGAGTCACCGTACACTATTACATTTTCTTCTTTCTTCTTGTAATTAGGATTTTCCCATTTATACTTTGATTTAAATCTAGTATTATTATCACCAGGCTTCTGGTTGGCTGGAACTGGGTTTAAGTTTAGGATAGCTTCTTGACTCGTACTGTTGTATGCCTCATTGTCCAGAACGCTATACCTATTGCTTGCTTCAATAACTTTCACTTCTTGTCTTGCACTGTTATATGCCTCAACGTCCATGACGCTATGCCTATTGCTTGTTTCTATAACTTATCTTGTTCTCATTTCCGCGTTCCATGTGGTATTTCTATATGTTTCTCTTCTTGTCAGGAACTGCAATTCATGTTTCAGTTGCTCTTTCTCCGTTTTTAGTGAGATTATTTCCTCTTGTGCCCTTTTAAGATCCTTATTTAACATTTCAATAATCAACTGTAGTGATGTTATTACTTCTACTTCATGTGTTGTTTGGCTTGGGCTCACCGGATTTTTGCATTCAATTTTTTGCACTGCAGTGCTTCCCACAAACTCATCTTCATGTCCACTAAGTCCTTTATTTATGATATTTATGTCTTCTCCTTTTTTTCGTTTTTTGCACCATACTGAAGTTATTTCTACCTAATAACTGAGCTTTACTACACGTTATGATTGACGGATAACACTTTGATAAGCAAGGGTTTAAGTTCAGACTGAATGCTCTTTCATCATTCTGGGTGCTCTTCACATACATTTGCTAAAATTACAAAAAAGAGATGGTTTGTGCAGCAATGGCACCAGCTTGATGTAAACGTAAACATAATGTGCTTATTTATTTCACAACTCCTAACGGATATGTATTCCAACATTTCTTTAAATTGGAGAAAATTTGCAGCACTGTATTTTGGAATAAACCAGCTATGACATGTACAACTGAGTACTGTGATATGTGTTCAGTGATGCGAGAGAGTGGAAATAATTTTATTGTCAACTTGATTTCAAACAAGCTATTGGACTTCTAAGAATAACTGCTTCTATTTCCATAACCAATGATGAATTCAGGGGGTGGCCCAGGAAGGGGGGGGGGGGGAATCCCTCTGGGAATTAAAAAGTTCCCCCTGAGAAATTCATACCCATTGGTAAATGAATATGTATATATCATTAACATTCTCTTCCCTCTCCTCCTGTCAAGCTTAATATCCTCCCAGGAGGAAAGTGGCTGTATTCATCACTCCCCATAACTAATCATGATACCATGAAAGGCTCTTGGTCTCTGAAGATGGCACTTAGTATTCAGCCTATGTAATTATCATTCACTATAGCTGCAAGAGTTATTGCTCTGTTTGGAGAAGCAAGAATAGTATATTATAGCATCAAGCATATACTAATATTTTATTATGTACTGCTGTATTACTGAAAATGACCATAATATCAATATTTGTTATCCAAGATAGCATATAACTGCAAATTTTCAAATATATGCTATCTCCTTTTATTTAACATATTTTTATCCAAATGCATACAGAAATGCAAATAGGTCTACACTTGTACAATCGACTCCCAGCATATATCAAAAGTGAAAACAATACTGTTAAATTTAATGAATATGTTAAAAAATATATATTGAATAATCCCGTGTGTAATATTAATGAATTTTTAAGTTAATTGAAGCTATGTAAATATATTGTAAGCTATGTAAATACATTGCATTTAAATTGACAATGCTTGATACTGTAAAGAGTCTATGGAAAGTAAATAAATTACAATTACAATTAATGATACAGTGGTTTATGAGTCCATCACTGCAATAAAATCACACTTCTAATCTATAAGTAGCCACCACAGTAACACTAGGCTTCCTTGTGCACCCTGGATCAAATTTGGTTGGGTCAAGCTGCCAAACTGGGATTTTCTTCATCAAGCTTTAGACTGAATATCAGGTAATTTTAATGCCTCACGTATCCAAGTTCATTGTGCCAGCAATAATTCACTTCACTTGTTCATCATCTGATAGAAGTTGCTAAAGTAAGAACAAATTAGAAACTAAAAACTTCACTTATCTTAGTAATGTTTGCAAGTTTGCAAGTTATATAACTTGCAAACATTACTAAGATAAGTGAAGTTTTTAGTTTCTAATTTGTTCTTACTTTAGAATCTTGTTGCTTCACTGTTAATAGCTTCATTTTCCTTAATTGATAGAAGTTGTTCAATTAAATATTAAAATTATATACATCTAAAACAAAAGACCTCATTAATAAACTAATATTTAGTAGCACTGTAACAATGATGATAATATCATCACATTATATCATACAATCTACAATTATAGAGTAATAAAATTTAGTACATACTCTGCATCTTTGCTGTCCCCAGTATTTGCTTGTGACAGACAAAGAAACACACTGAAACATGCAATGAGAGACTCTTCATGCAACCACATTCTCCTTCATTCCAATCACATCCACAAAGAATCTGCTGACTCCAAGCATCCAACATATGCAAAGCAAACCAAACGTACCAGCACCAACAAATTTCAGTTATGTACACACTCCAGAAAATTAAAGACAGCTGTACGTATTGCCCTTGCTATAATAATACATTAGTTAGCTTCCTTTGTTTTCATTGACGTTTATAAAATGCTATGATTCAGGTGCTTTTGCAGTGAATGATAACTTTTTTTATAACATTTAGGAAATTTCAATTTGAGCTTGCTCAGGAAACTAACAGTAAACTTATAAATGGACGACTCGCACAATGTCAATTTTCTGTTCCCAAAGTGAATATCTTAGGTATTATCTAATACTATGTGCAGAATCTTTCATTCAACAGAATGTCATAGAAAGATATGTATTCAATCCATTTAAAAGCTGATATAAATGGACATATGTATGTTTATTCAAGGGTCTGACATTAGACTATAAAAAATAAAATTAAAAAAATACCAAAGTACATCTTTTTTGCATAGACTGTTGTTAATCTTCTGAGTATTGTGGGTGAAAGCTTTTTAGGTGCACTGTCATTATAGAGGAGGTACTGTCAGTTCTATTTTGTTCATCAAAAAGCATACAACCCAAAAATGCTGCATGCATGGAATTTAAATATTGCATATACAGAATGGAAGCGAAATTATCCGCCAGACTTTAACAGCAAATTTCTCATATTGTGAATAACAAGAAAGTCAAATATCAAAATGTTGAAAAGTTTATAGTTTTCTAGAAAAAAATATTTTTATCAAAAAAATTTATCATCACTTGGCTGAATTATTATTGACTGAAGGTTCTTGATTTATGCCTATATTCATAGAAAATTGAATAAATAACAACTTTTTCCTTTGGCGTATTTCAATAGATTCAATGATTTTTGTGTAAATTAAATTTAAAAGAACCCACAATTTGTTGCCTTTTTGTTGCAATAAATTGTGGTTTTTTTAAATTTAATTTCACAAAAGCCTCCATAGTGGAGTGGTAGCACTTCTGCCTTTGGCAAGGGGCCCGGGTTTAATCCTCGCTACCAACATGGGATTCTTCCCCATTGGGAAGTCTCGTCTGGGGTGCACTCAGACTCCGGCCCCTGAGGGAGCAATCGAGATGCTACTTGAATAAAGAAGTAGCGGCGCTAGGTCATGAAGACCACATAACGGCTGGGAGCGATCAGAGCACTGACCATGTACCACCCCTTAGTACTACACCCTACTTATGACACCTGTAGTGGGCATATTCTACAGCTGGACGGTAGGCCTTGGCCCAGATAGGGTTGTTGTGCCATGGTGTTAGTCATAGTAGTTAGAATATTAGTAATCCAGCAAAAAAAGCTGTAGGTGCATCTTTAGGTTAAAAAAGGTGCCATTCTGTAAAAGAAGTATTTAAAAGTAACATTTTGACAATAATATTGTGTTTGCAGGCTAATATGTCAATTAAAAGGAATGGAAAACAAAGTAACCTATATGAAGATTGTTAAACATATAATACAACGGGTATAAATAACTACCATAGGGTAGGTATAACAAAAGCTGCAACAAGCAATGACCCTTTTGTCAGAGGTGCTATCCTATTTAATAAATGCCCAGAATTTATCAAATCTGCACAAGGTAATGCTTAAACTGCTGTTAAAAAGTACCTACTGAACAAAATCTTATATATATTATAGAATTGATAAATTGTGGATGTATATAACTTTGTGTATAGTATATTGTGTAATTATTGTGCCAGTATCATAAATTGCAATTTTAATGTGCTCTTATTGCAAAAGCAAAATGTTAATTGTTAATCAATATGTAATATTAATGAATCCTGAAACATGTATTTTATATGTCTATGGGTGAATAACATTTACCATCGTCATCGTAGTCGTCATCGTCGTCATCATCATCAAAGTTTGCTTTCTGCATAACAAAGTCTGTACAGGTTCATTGTTTGGTAATTGTTTAAATGCAAATATGTGATAGTGAAAAACAGATAAGATTTGAATTCCTGTTACAACTTGCCTATACTGGTGATGAATCATGCCCTTCCTATGAAATCTTGTGACTTGGGCAGATGAGTTCAGGTATAGCAGAACAAGTATTTAAGATAAACCAAATTTTGAAGCTCAAAAATCAGTTGCAAGGAGAGAAGAATAAATGAAATTCATGATACTGTTTTGACTAACAGATAAGTTAAAGTGTATGAGTTAGCAGCAAAGACCATTAGCACCTCAACTGATGTAGCTAATTTTGACCTTGAATAATCAATCACACAAAAAAGATGTCATATTTGCTTCTCACTCATGGAGCAGAAGCATAAGCAAACATTGTCTATTTGGAAATGTTTAGAAGTATTCTAACCAAGTTTTAATGATTTGTTCTGGTGATGAAGCATGAATTCATTAGCTACACCTTTTAGAAAAGAAACTAGAGTGTAATCAGCAAAGTGTATGAAGCAAATGAGGTCCAGAAAAGGCGAAATGTATTCCATCTGCTGCAAAAATTATTACCTCAGATTTTTGGGACGAAAAAAGGATCCTCTTGATTTGCCGAATAATTGGAGAATACTATTCATTACTTTTGGTGACACTGAAGACAAGACAAGACAAGGCTATAGAAAAACATCCAGCAATGGCCAAACAGAACAATGTTTTACCTTGGCAATCAGCGCAAAAATGCCATATCACTCAGGACAAATTGAACTGCAATCTGCAATTTAAGTCAAATGAAGAGGTATTTTCAGAGCATGAGACTTTTTCTTTCAAGAGCGGTTCCAGTTGATGTTATATTTTATGTAGTATTTTACTAGCAAATAAATAAACTGTTGTTGCTGCCAAAATAACAGAAGCTAAAGTAATATTAGAAGGGTCGAAGCACATTTCACAACTAACTTGTCCTCTTTAATACCAAATAAGTCAGTTATCAAACCAAACACCATCATGGAATGTGTGAAGCACTAAAAGACCGAAGTGAACATCACATAAACTTGAAAGGATGCTAAGTATAGAAAAATACTCTCAAAATACTAAAGAAACAAGAATAAACAGTTTAAATTTCTTAAATTATAGGTGAACACTAATGTAGCTTTGTACCCTAGCTTTGTTTTATGTATTCCTTGATAACAGCATCAAAGTATTGTGCACTAAAATTGTATATCTAGAATGCACAGCATAACATACTATTATTTATTTTTGTGATCTAAATACTTATTTTAGTTTAATGTGATGAGAAGAATATAACATGACATGCCTTATAATGTCAATGAACATTTAAATAACAATAAGTAGCAATATTATATAAATATTGCTTTCCTTTCCCCTTCCTCAAAATAAGCAGAAGGAAAGTAACAAGACCTTTTCAAGTTAAAGCATGCATAACAAAATACCATGCACACATCATACACACAAATGTATAAGAGCCTGCAACAAGGGTGGTTCTATTAAGTAAAATGATTGAACTGAGCTTATGTTCATACATATGTTTGTTTGCATATAAAAAGATATGCAAAGTATTAATTAAAAGGCCAGCACACACAACATAAACATGACTTCAAGATTGTACAGTATGTGTATCTGTGATATACAAATAACAGTAATTGTGTGAAATACACAAAATTTATTACGCTGGTTATTACAAATGCAAGTTATGTTGTAAAATTTCAGTATTAGATATTCATACTACCCAGATCACTCTGTATAATGTTCATGTTTCTATCCTCACTGATACTATTCTCTTAATACTATTAGCTTAATAAATGGACAATATATACGTATCCTACAACATTATGTGCCATAGAAAAAACTGAAAACAAAAGTCTCTGAATTCTCAGGTTTAATCTATTGTGACTTAGTTGCAAATTCAAATGTTATAACAGTACTTTTCATATTCAAATGATGCCTTGAAATAGAAAACATACTTTTGGGGATCCTTACTTCAATATTTTGAATACCAGAAGAAGTTAACATTTTTTAAGAAATGAGTGCACCCTCATTCACAATTGCTTTTATTAAAGTGCGTAGGCTTTCACAGCCAGTGTCTGATATGCTAAGAATATCTTCCGGGCTGTGAGGCTGTGGTCCACTGGTGTTTCTCCCCTTCTTCCCAGATGTTTGCATCTGTAACTATGGCAGACATCTTCAAACTAGATCTCTTTGGTCTCTTGGTGGTCACTGTAGCGGTAGCTGGCAATGCGGCAGTATTTATAGCACAGACACCTGTGACCCCACAAACTAGTTAGTCCAGCTGGAAACCAATGGGCTGTCGTGGTGGGCAGTTGCAAGAGTCGACTGATCCACGAGAAGTCTTTGTTGAGCAGGATACCATGCTGTGTGCAGTTTCATTGCTTCTTCCTTTCTGTTAAAGCTCTTCTGGTGTTTGAAAATTTGTATGGCCTCTCAGTACATTCTTGGGTAGTACTATCAAGTGGTAGACAAGACCTCTGTGTTTTAATACTGTATATGTTCACCCTCTGTCCAGAGTGCATGTTTGGCAACTGCTGATTTCTCCAATTGGCCTAGTCGGCAGTGCCTCTTATGTTCAGTTATGTGTGCATTGGTGCTGTGTTGTGTGGTATCAATGTAAACTTCCCCACACAAACAAGGTATCCTGTATATACCAGCTGAGGAGAGTGGGTCCTGGGCATCCTTAGCATATCGGAGAACGTTCCGTATCTGTTTGATGAGCTTAAAAACTGTTTCAATGTTGTATTTTCCCAGGAGTTTGTTCATGTGGTCTGTGATATGGTATAAATATGGCAAAAAGGCAGTCCCTTTTTTCTTGGGTTCCCGTATCATGGTTGTATTAGGTCTTTTTGGATTTAGAGCCCATTTTATCTGCTTGTTACTGTAGCCATTTTCCCTTAATGTCCAGTCGAGATGCTTTAATTCCTGACAGAGATGTTCTAGTTCACAGATGTTAATGGTGCGTGTATGAGTATTCATCATGGATCATTTATGTCAGGCTGGTGATTGGAGTTATTGTGGAGACACCTGTTTTAATGAGTCAGTTTGTGTTAAACTGAATGTCCAAGACTGCCATCATTTTTTTACTTTCTCTACTAGTGAGCAAAGGAAGTATTATATTCCACCCAAAAAATTCGATGTCTAGATTTCACTGGAAATATACATATATTTTGAGACCCCCTGAATCCAAAAAGATCATTTTTTGAAAAAGGTCCATGTGCATGAGTCTGTTAGTCTGTGGACAGCATAACTCAAAAATGAAAATTCGGTTAAAAGCCAAAGTTGGTATTTAAGTTTAATGTCTTTCAAGGATGCGACACAAAGATTTTGAAGAAAATAGCCCCATCCTAAACTACCCTTTACATGGACAATTTTTAAAAAAAATGTGATTTTTCTTGATTTTGATTAAAATGTCATATGTTTAAGATATTTGTATGACTAATGAAATGTATATTTTGAATTAATATTTATTTATGCCAACATGGCTTGTGAGTTTAAAAACACTAACAGTAAGTTGTTGGCATAAATAAATAATAATTACCATCTGAAGGTTATTTAATCCTGGGACATGAAGTACTTGCAAGAGTAAGTCACCATTGGGGTAATTGTCTCCGATGTGAGACTGCCTTTGTGCTTTACCGGGAAAACTACGAACTGGTTTGAGAATTCAATTCATTCTGACAGGTTGTCACAGTGGCTTAATGGTTAGAGCACCTGTCTAGTAAGTGCAGGCTCTGTGGTGAATGTTAAGTTCCAGCACAACTTATTTAAAAAACAGGAACCGTATTATGAATTTCGAAACACCTTCTATAGATTGTATTTATAAATTTTTGCTTTCAGAGATTGGTAATTAAAATGAGCATCAGTATCTATGTTTTTTGTTTTCAGAGATCTGTAGCTTTGGTAACAAATTTGTTTGTATAGCTTTGAGAATGAGTTGGTGTCAACTCGAAACTTGAGTCAGTTTTGCAACAAGAACTTGCAACGTTACTAAGATAAGTGAAGTTTTTAGTTTCTAATTTGTTCTTACTTTGGAATCCAGTTCTACCTCTCGCATATTTTGAATTTTCTGGCTATAGCCTATGCGGTCCTGTTTACTCAGGATGACTTTTGAATAACTCGTAAACCATAAGAGATAGACAAAATCTTAGTACAAAAAATGTAGATCTTGCTAAAACACACAATTTATGTCTAAATAAATTTCTTTGTAGAGTGAACCATTTTGGAGATATTCCTTGTTATTTGTGTCAGCTTTGGAAAACTTAAAACTTTCCTGAAATGGAACGTTGTTGTTCATTTTTTTATATGTTAAGCATGCAAACAGAACGAGATTTCAAAGCATTAAAATATTTGACTATACCTACTGTATTCTAATACTCCCCCTGCACCTACAAGGACATAAGCAATAAGCTAATTTGTACAAATGTTTATCTCAACTAACACGAAGAAGATATAGGTATAAGAGTTTGCAAGAATGGTTAGTACAAGAGTAGAGAAAATCATGTGAGTGCAACACATCAGATTTTTGTTAACTAACACATCTAAAAATGCCAATTTATCTTCTGGAGAAACCCCAGCGGACTACGGCCTCACAGCGGAGAAGATTTTAACCTAAAAATTGCACTTATTGTACTTAAAGCATATATATGGACTAGGCTGAATCAGATTCAACAGTTTAGCTACTTGAAGTTTTAAAATTTGATTTTGTTCTATATATCGACGACCCAAAAAACAATATTTAAATACATACATATTCTCCATTTGGTAAAGTATATTAAATGTGCAAAGCTTTGGGAAGTGATTCATTCAAACATATGAGACAGAATATTAGAAGACCCCAAAAGAAAATCGTTTATGTGAATATTTGTTAAAAGTGTACTTTGTTTTTTGATATTGGTATGAGTTGGTTAAATGGCGAAAACGTGTTAAAAATGTTCATTGTTATGAATAACTAAGTTTGCCCAAAGGCGTCATAAATCTTTCCATATTTGATTTTAATATATATGTATAAATATTAGAATTATATGTGTTCCATAATAAAAGTAAGGGAGGATGGTTAGGGATCGCTTCCCTAACAAGAAAGCACTATTTGATGGATGCATACGTGGATGAATACGAAAAAGGAGGTGTCGCGTGAGGTGACGCCATAAACTGCCCATTTGCGTGTGTGTAATCGAGATGAAAGGACATATTTAGGTCGTTTGAACATAGAATTTTCACCAGACTTTCATCAAGCATTAGTTCCACTAAAAGAAAAAGTGGAAACGTTTTAAATCATTTAGAATGGTGCTAAGAGGAATTATTTAATGTAAAATATCGATAAAGTGTTAATAAAATAATACATTGTGGTGAAGAAACATCGTGTGATTTTTCATTACATCCGTTACCACACCCTGAGATCACAAAGATTCAATAGCTCAAAGACACAACATCATAAAATAATTACAAAAACCGCACCACATATTTATAAGAAAATATTTTCCCAGATAGAACTCTCCCCATGATAACATAGTGCAGAGGTTTCAGGTGAGTTAGCCATTTGAGTCACTTATGAATTTAAAATATAATCCAAACCTTACCACAGCAAAACCAATTAGGCATTTCCTTACACTGGGAAGGACCAGCCCAGAACATCTAGTTTGTGGAGAGAAGACTACCCAAGTCATTTTTTAATTTAATCTGTTAAATTTAGTTGTGAATATTCATTAAATATTTATGACTACTACTAGTACTGCTACAAAATAACGTGACTGATACTTTAACCCATTCAGAATTAACAAACACATGTTCAAGAGAAAAAAGAATTTGCACCAGTGACTCATAAAATGTTTTTAAAGCTGAAAATGGAGGACATAGAACTCTTCCCATGTGCACCTCAGGTTGTAAAACAATTTTTCAAAATCCAGATAAAAGTGAAGAACAAGAGTGACATTTGTGAATCCACTGTTGCTGGATCCCAGTGTCTCTGTCCCTGTAGGTCAAGTAACTGAAGATAGCTCAGAAATTGGTAACTCAGCCTCGGATCAGAATACTGATGCAAAGGAAATCAAGGAAACTGTAGATATTTCAAATCTTAATAATAGTTTAATATCAATCTTAGGCAAATTGCCCATAAAGAAAATAAAACTGTCTCAAAAAGAAATCCCAGAAATTATAAAAAAACAACAGGAAAGCTTAAGAAGAAGGTATTTCTTATTGAAAGTGAATCAGTGCTGGAAGAAAAACAGGATTTGAAATAATTCAGAAGCTAGAGATAGATTTCATAGTGCAGATGATACAAAAATTTTTGAAAGCTGGTCTTACAACCAGATTAAGGAAAATTTTGGCAATAATGTTTTGAACCATTTGATAAGGGTAGCAAATGCATTATCCTCAGAAAGGAGAATTTTGTTGACACCTGAAACCAAATCTGGTACACTGATTATTCCATGGTTAAAAAGGTATTAGAGCTTTACATTCCTTTATGTTTCCATTAAAGGAGGTCAGAAAATTCAAAAACAGAAGAGATAGATTTTTGTGCAATTTAAAAGAAACCTTCACACTTTAAAATGTAAATACTCTGATTTTAACATAAGTTTCTCAAAATTTGCTCAACTGAGATCTAAACAGTGTACACTTCCAGGTATACCATTTTGTTTGTGATTGTGCTTATCATGAGAATGTGCAACTGAAGTTTGATGGAATAAACACTTCCCATCTTACTGCAAATCAGATATTACTCTCTGTAATTATAAGAACTGTCTTTCTCTAATAATTTGCAATCCCTATCACCAATTGCTATATACAGAAGTGTATTAACTACCAGGGATGAAAATTTGATCAATAATATTTGGGACATTTTTTAAAGAAGAACCACAGAAAAGGAATAGAACAGAACTTATTCACCTTAAGAAATACAATGAATTTCTGGTTTCATCACTATCTGTTCGGGCCAATCTGTTTCCTTGACAACAAGCCCTTCATCTTGTCAGATGTTATGGACATTACTGTACCTGTGTGTTCTAGTATCTGACACATCTTTCCTTGTATCCAGCCATCTGCAATATACATATTTTCCATTCTCCTGTCCAAAGCACACAGTATAACTCAAGGGGAAGACAACATGGCCTGAATGTATCCTTCACCACACCAGGTTTTATTCTTTCCTGTATACTCAACTTGGTTGTGGACAGTCCTGCACCAGATATCCTGGCTGGCTACATCCACAGCATACACTGCTTAACGCTCATCGATTTGGTCATAGACAGTGCCTCACTAGGTCTTCCAGCTGATCACACTTCCAGCACATCTTCGCAGTCATTCCTGGGTTGATTCTCTGGTCCCTGTTGCATCAAATACTCTTGTTCTCCAAGATGGAGGTAGAAGTTATCTTGGCCACTAGCTGCTCCCTCCTCAAACCTGCGCTACTAGATTCTGATTGGTAGCGCCCGAGATGCAGCTAGCCCCCTCCCACCAACCGCACAGCCTCAGCGAGCACCGAGCCAATCAGAGAAGACCCCTCCGTGTATAAATTCCGCATCCCAGACAGTCAACGCCTCAGACACAACAGTACCTTCACCAAGAAGACTTCGACCACACCACCGATGATGTCCACCGCAGTAGTGGACGAAACGTCTGGACCAAGTTACTCCAGCAGACCATGGCAAATCAGTCAAGACTCTTTTAGAATTTCGAACACCAGCCGTGAAAGCCTACGCCTACTCATGTCCACTCTTAATTCAGCTCAACTCCAGTGGTTTCACTGGGATATGGTTGGCTCCTTATACAGAGCCTGAACTCCAAGTGAACCTTCTAGAAAAACTCGGGCAGATCTTCAGGAGCAGAAATGCGGCACACTATGCCTACTGTTCTGCTCAGGCTATTGTTCAGCCAAGAGAATTACAATTAGTGGCATATAGCTAGCTGGGTTGGTATGCACCAATTCTACCAGAGTGAAAATATATCTTTGTCAACTGAATCACTTAAAAGCAGGTGTTCTACCGACTGCAACACAAAACATTGTTCTGAATGGCTGCATCAAATAAGTAATAATCAAAATATCATAAGGCTGAAATTAATAACACTGTGGTATCATACACAATAATAAAATTTAAGTAGTAGGCATTTGCCAACTTCAAACATGAGGTAAGATATTACAATGTAAGTCGCCCTTGGGGTACTTATCTCAGATGTGACATTCCCGAGAGGTCTACTGGGAAAATACAAATCGGTTGGAGAACTTCATGTTATACAGGCAAGTTGCCATGGTAGCTTAGTGATTAGAGCAGCCACGCATGAAAGAGAAGATCCGCGGTTCACACCCTGACTGTGGCATTGAATTCTACTTCTCAACTACACTGAACTATGTTGGGCTTTGTATTGAATAAGCAATGACTAAGTGTTAAAGAAACTGCAGATATTATCAGTAATATTAAGGTATAAATGCACAGTTTTTAACAGTAGCTAAAAGAAGATTTTGTAGAGTGTTAATCAAAAAGTACTTCTAGTTTCCTTGAAGTACATTGAAAATATAATTTGTTTGTACAACACCTCATCTTTTTGATATAATTAAACAATACAGAATTTTATATAAGTTGAGTCAGTACACAATTGCTCAAATACTACTTATTTAGAAGCAATTTATAAAATGTTGTTTTACCTAACCTAATAATTTTAAAACAACTGGTGCTTAAAGAAACTAAATTAAAATTATTCATGAGCCATCTGACTGTAATGAAAGTCTTTGAAGTGTCACAAAGTTTAAATACTACATATATATCCCACATTTAAAACAAGAATTCACATATTTACATATTCTGTTTTAAAAATTGCAATTAAATACCATGCCAAATGCAAAAAAGGTGTTATTAGTATTGTTTATTTGGGAAATTAAGTATACTTGAGAAATGGTACATCTAAGCACTACATTTTAAATAAAGTTACTAATAAAAAAAATCTGTATAACAGCATGACCATCATCTGAGACCAGCAGCCAATGCAAGATTGATGATGATAGCAATGGAATATTTCCATCTATCCACCTGTTACTTTGTGTTGCCTCTATTCATATTACATTTCTTATTAGCTTAAGTCTCCCTGTCTTAACTTTTCACCCTTATCTAACATATCAAGCCTACAACAAATGGATGTATTACCATCTACTGATAACTTCGCAAAAGAGACAAAGTCTTGATAACATAAGGATCAACCAGAAAGTAAAGAATGATTGTGCATTGTGCTCCGTGCAGCCCTCCCACCACTGTGATTCCAATAGCAACAGGTAGCTTATCCCTTGTCTTCAATATGAGCTGAGTCTCGTTGCTGTGGTCATGCTAATTGTTTTTGCAGCAATCTGAAATGGTGTCGCCAATCGAAAATCCTGCTAAATGTGAAATCAAAGTGTCATTCATTTTCTGAACACTCAAAACATTTAGCCTATGACATTTATAGGCAAACAAAGAATGTTCATGGTGAAAGTGCAATTAACGAGTCATCAGTGAGGAAATGATGCATTATGTTCAATGAAGAAAGGACCAGTATGCATGATGAAGACTGGAGTGGAAGGCCATCACTTGTTACAAAAGAACTAAAGAAAAAAGTTGATGACACAATTCAGGTAAACCGAAGTTTCACTTTGAGCACATTACACAAATCTTTTCCACACATTTCACATTCACTCCTGCAGGAAATAGTGACAGTTTTTTGGGAAAGAAAGTGTTTAATCCACGTTGTGTTCATGCCAAGAGGAGCAACAATAAATGCAGAAGCCTATTCTGAAACTCTTCAACAGCTCTGACAGGCAATTCAAAATAAGCGATGTGTGCGATGTCTGTAAAAGTGTTCTTGATCCATGACAATGCCTAGCCTCATGCATTAGCAAGAACAGAGCAAGAACTTGAACACCTAAAATGGGAAATCTTTGGTTATCCTGCTTACAGCACCGACTTGGGGCCAAGTGATCGTCACTTATTCCCAAAACTTAAAGAATTTTTTTGGGGGAAAATAGTTTGTAAGCAATGAGAAACTCAAGTAAGCAGTGATAGCCTGACTTAAATCTTTAGCAGCAAATGAGTACAACAACAGTATTCAAAAACTAGTCCCATGTTACAACAAATGTCTTGACAAGTATGGTGATTATAGAGAAAAGTACTGTAGAGTCCTGTAAGTTTAAAAATAAAATTTGGTGCTGATATCTTTGTTTTGCTTCAACCCATGCTCAATTGTTCCTTACTTTCTGGATAACCTCGGAAGTGCATACTAACCACTACGTAGTGAATAAATCTATTAAGCAAGTGAATTTTTATATTGTTAGTGTTGATCTAAGCACCTACAGAATATAAAATTCAGTGATGTATCTAAATCTATTGTGTGTTTATGGACTATGTGTTAAAACTATGATTTCTGGTGAAGAAACATTTAGGATTTAAATAGTACAGCATCACTTTCAGTAATGGATAATACAGGCAAAAACCTTTTCAGTTCTTTTCTTCAAAAAATAAAGCATTCTACTTCTGGTTTGGTTCCCAAGGTTGCAGTTGCGGTTTCAAACCCGGCAGAGAGCAAGACATTTTTTTGGGCATAAAAATCTTTAGCATGGCTTTCTTCGGAGGGGAAGTAAAGCCAGTTGCCCCTTGTCAAAGATTTATGGTACATAAAAGAATCTCAAGCCTGATTGAGACTTCTGAGCAAAGTTAAGCAGTCTTTCATGCCCAGTATAGATTGGGATGATTAGATTAGATTGCATTCAGTGAGTTCACAAGTAGCCATGGAGGGTGGTGAACATTGATGCTGAGAACCAGAGCAGTTCCATAACATGGGCATCGCAAAGAAGGGGCACGGGGGACCGCGGCCCCACCTTGGAAGTTACTGCACTCAATGTGCAATCAATTATTGACTAGTAGACTTTTATTTTAATTTTGATGTAAAGAAGAATTTTTATTTCGCACAAATTAATATGGTTATCCACAACAAATACTATAACTTTGTCAACAAAATGATGAATTAATATTGTGTGATTGCAAACTTCCAACATGTACCCCCCCCCCCCCCCCCCCCCCCCCCGTGGAGAAAGGTCTGCCGATGCCCATGATCCATAAAAAAAAAACAGCATTCTGTGTGGCACCTTTAAACTTTGCAACCTAAATCTGATTCTTAAGCCTTGTGAATGCTAATTGAAGGATTCAGCAGCGAAAGAACATGTATTTCCCTACCACATCTGTTCTATTAATATTTTTGCAAAAGCTTATTTTTCTACTTTAATCAACACAACAGTTTGCAGAAATGGTTTCATTACATATTTAGTTGTAGACACGAGGGAACTTCATGTTAAAAGTTTGCATAAAAGCTTTTATTACACATTTTGTTACAGGTGCATATATGAATAATACAGTCGGTTAAAGCAATAGTTAAATCTTTTAAAAAACAAGTTACCATCTGATGACTATAACAATCTATGTTCCTTGCGTGCCCCTAGTGTGTCACTTGTTACTGCTACAGCTGAACCCTTCAATTGCTGCAAATTCATTCTTAGATGACCAATGTGAACAAAAACTACTGATTTTCTACTCAATTCTTGTGGATTCACAACAAGCCTTGCATCTGAATCAGAATAAATTGTTTTATGAACTTTAGCTACACTATAGATATTATGTGTGGTATAACAGAAGAGCTCTTTCTAATTAGCAAATAGCTGGGGTAACGGCAAAAAACTTTGAAGTACTCTATTCAAATCCAAAGTGTTTCACTACATAGCAGTCATTCCTCTTAAATAAAAGGCTGTGCTCAAAATGTCCCAAGATGTTTCCTTTGGTTAATAAAACATTCTTCTTGTCTCTTATCTCATGGTCTCACATTATGCTATGAATAAGCAGCTTCTAAAACAGCTGAAATGTGGGCATGAAAACTTGCAGAATGTGTTTGTGAAATTTCTTTAGAAAGCAACCATCAAAAGCTGCTTTTGAAATGCAAGTGGTGTTTGTAATTTCTGTGTTGTACAATCAAGGAGTCATGCATATTCCACCACCAAAAGCAGCTCTTCTGCACAATAAAGTAAGAAAATAAATGTTTCACAGCTTAGAGCTAAGCAAATGAGAACTTTTACCTTATGAATTGTGTTAATAAAACCATCCTAGATACAGGTGACAATCACCATCAGATATGGAAAACAAACGAGAAGATCAAACATTAAAAATAACTACTGCACTCTCATGTTATCAGTGATGGAAACAGGAAAAGTTAGTAGAGTCATATTAAGAAGCAATCCCTAAGGCTTAGTTAAAATAAGTATCTTAAACCATCTTTTAGCATATACTCATGCTTTTAATAGTTGTTTCCAGCTAACACCTTCCAGTCATTTCCATCACTGGATCATAGAATTAAAAGTTCACTATATTCACCTTTGTCATTATATGATCACTAGAGACCTTTTCCTTAAATTTACATTCCCTTAATTAAGTACTCTTGCTTCTGGAAGTACTATCATTTTAATTCAGTTCATGCAAATTTACACTACCTGTTTTCTTTGTAATGCAATCTAAAATATGTATATAGAAACAACTAATAAACAATGTACAATTCAGGTGCATTTAACTTTACTATAATGTGATGTAAAAATACCATGCTCACTGATTCACTGAAGCATTCCAATAGCTTTTGAGCAGCTAAATTTAAAAATGGTTTTCAGCCTGTTACATAGAACAACTTTAAGATAAAAATTAGACCCAAAACATGAACATTAGTTATATAAATTTCTTTATAAGTTACAAGCTGACAATTCACTTATCTTTTGTAAAATAAGAAATTAAAATTTTAAGTTGTTTCTTAAAGTGACAGCTTAAATATTTATATCAAATGTTAAGTGAACATTAGTTATGAAGTAACATCTATAATTTAAATAACAAATTTACAAATTAATGTCATACAAAATGAGTGATCCTCTCTTCAAAACTACAAATATATTGTTCAATGAACCCATTACAGTAAAGGAAAATTATTTGCTATTATAAAGCAAATCTTTGTGATTACTATCAGTGTCAGTCAATAGTATATAGTAGATAAAACAGAACTGAAATAGTTTATAATTTAAATTTATGGCATGGCTACATATTTCAGACATCACCTTTTACCAAAGATGTTCCCATTTTAGACATTCTGTACAGTTCAAGTAGAATGCTATTCTATTTTTCATAGATAGGAGTGAAGGAAACGCATAACTTTAAAATTTCTATGCCAAATCATGCCTTTTCTGATATTTTCTGTAGCACTATTTTCACTCCTATGTTTTTAAAGGATCCCTACATTTGCATGCAGATACTAGCTGCTTTATGGTGGGATGCGTGCTACAAAACTTTTTCAAATTTTGTTAGTAAAGTACTGTATTTGCCAGCATATAAGAGTCACTTGTTTTCCTTTGAAAATATGCCCAAAAACTGCATGCGCTCTATACACCAGTAGCAAGGTAAGGAAGGTACCTATAAGCCTCATTTCTTCAAAATATCTATGTTTTGGCTTGAAGCAATCCATTCTTGGCTTCCTTGCAAATTTTGAGCATTCCAGTTGTATAGTTCAATGGATGTACATGCGTCGTCAATACTTTTTTGTACTGTTTGTTCAAGCTTCAGCTATTGTGTTTAGTGTGGAAATCCACTTGTGTGTACCTATGTTGTGGTTTTATTTGCAAACTATGGCTGAAAAATGCATTGATATGCTACTGCACTTAAGGTGCAAGTAATTGCATATGCTTGAAGCAGATAGTATACATTTCACAGAATTTTTAAAATCAAATAATCATTAATGACTACTTGATTTTGTTAATTTTGTATTTTTCTTTTGTTATTTGATCTATTCTCAATTTGTGGAAATGATAATTATTGTTAACCTTAAACTGTCTATATTTGAGTAAGCTAGTAACAGTGATGTGAATCCAAATTATTTAAAAATTGAATCGGTGTTGAACACTTAACATCACTTGCATGTAAATACTTATCTTGACTGGTTTCAAGAGCTTAAATTGTTCCCATTATCAGAATTGTCCAATTGATTCTTGTGTTGTCTGATGTGTGGTTGTTTGAGTCGACATCTAGTGGTGGACTTCCACAATGGATTTGGTGGTGGTAAATCAAAATTCATTAATTGGAGTTTGTTTTCTATGATAAGAATCTTCTTTCAAATATCCTATTCTGCAACGTGTTTTGTAGCTTTTAAAAGTGTTATGCTCAGTGTGATGTGATTTGATGTCCAAAAATGGTTTTCAACTGCATATTTATCCATTTGATTGTATTTGATGCATCTCATGTGATCTCTTAACCTGGTTTCTAAATTCTTCTTAGTTTTTCCTATGTAAATTTGGTCACAATCTGTGCACCTAATTTTAGATTCCTGCTTTTTTATTCTGTGGTATTTGGTCCTTTGACTTGTTGCATAGTAACTTCTCTATGCTGAAATTATTTTGTTGAGCCAAATTAATGCTTTGTTTTTTGAAGATTTCGTGGAATTTGTAGTGTTTACTTGGATGGAAAGTGAATTTTTTGAAAATCATTTTGTTTTTTTGTTGAGGAAGTCTAGTGGTCTCTTTCATGTGTTTCTGTTTCTTGACTTTCAATATTTTCTTGTCAAAGATTTTTTGTTGTTTAAGATTTTGTTAACTGCTGTGCTGACTATGTGTTTGTAATCCCCTTCTGATAAGGGGGTGTAAACCAATCTGTGGGTTAAACTATTTAGGACAGCATGTTTATATGGAACTGGGTTGAAGTAGTTACATCAGATGATATCCACAAGAATCAATTGGACAATTCTGATGATGGGAGCAATTTAAGTTCTTGAAACTGATCAAGATAAATATTTATATGTAAGAGATGTTAAGTGTTTCAACACTGATTCAATTTTTATAATTGTCAACTTTGTTTCGACATTTCAATTATGTTTACATAATTAATAATTATCTTATATTATGCCATGTTAGGGGTTTTGAAATATAAACTGACATTAATTTTCCTGGCATGACCGAAATAATCATAAAATCACACAATATACATGACATATGACGTCATTATGATGGTTCTGACGAAGTAATAGCGGGTACTCTTAAGGAAGACAATAGCCAAGCGATATTGCCATGGTAACGTATAGAAAAATTTTTCCAAATACCTCTTGGTGAACACATTTGTGTAAGATGGTAGCCAGTTTTTGGCTATCTTCTGAAAAATGTGAATTACATGATTTCAGACATGCCAACTAGTATGAAGTATTCAAGAAAGTGTTGTAACATTATAACAACATAACAATTGTGATATAAAAAAAGTGTGTCATACAATAAGCTCATAAATTTAATTGAAGTTCAGTTTATGCTTTATTCTGTCACCATGACCTGAGTTCAAGAGGAGAGTTCTCATTGCTCATCACTAATTGCCCAAAACATATATACAGAATAAGCAAAAACTGCTCCATGCTAAAGACCATGAAACAGGACTGCAGGAAGGCATTTTGGGTCACTTCCAATTGAAAAAATACTAAGAACTTAGGGAATCAGGAAGCTGTTTTAAAGAAAGCAATTTGCAGTAAACATAATCTGAGAAGTGGAACTGTTAAATGGCTAAAACTGTTGTTATTGTCTAACGCCAGGCCATTGGCACTAAAGCCATTAGCTATTATCCAGATGGCCAATGGTATGAGCATCAGATATCTGTTATCCAGAGGTCAGGAGAAGCAAAGAATATTCCACAACAAAGTTTGGCCTATCACAGAAAAACTGATGCCCCAAGTGGCGAATGATCTCCCAGCTAGGCTCGATGGGCCCACAGACCAATGATAGGTGAGGCTCTCAAACAACATAGGGATTGACTGCAGACCAAGTAACTGTCTACCCTAAAAAAGAGGTGCCTGCATATGAAACGTTACATTTAACCAAAATGATCATGGTTAAAATTTGAAGCAAAACTGAATACTTGGATTTTAGAGAATGGACTAGTGCAAATTTCAGTTTCACTTTAACAGTGAGTTTCTCGTATTGTGAATAACAAAAAACTCTTAAACCATAAGGCTGACAAATTTGTACTTTTATAGGAAAAAATACTTTTAGAAAAAATGTTTATCATCACCTGGCTGAACTATTATTGATTAGAGGTTCTTAATTTAGGGCTATATTCATAGAAAATTGAATAAACCACCACCTTTTCCTTTGGCGTATTTCAATCGAATCAACGGTTTTTGTGTAAATTAAGTTTTAAAAATCCATAATTTGTTGCTTTTTTAAATCTGTTAGAACTGGCAACATTGCATCAGCTGTGTTTACTTTCTTCTGACATGAGTGTAGATCACGCGAATGCTTACTTAACTGCACTCAATTGTTTTTTGTTTAAACATATTGTGGTGGATAGTAAATTTACATTATAAATTATGCTTTACTAAAGATTTAGCAATTATTGGTGCCATGTGGTTAAATGCTACACAGAATAACAGTATTAATAATGTAAGAGGTGTTTCACACATGAGTAACATAACCTTTGAAATGCTGTAATAGTTGCAGCACATATATCTGGCAGACGATATTTAAACTGTACCTGTGTTCACTCCCAGTGCAAATGAATGTCCTGTTCAGTCCCTGCTATTCAGTAAATGAACTTGGTAAGTATAAGTTGTGTTTGATTTGTTAATAATGTTGATCTCGCATCATTGTTTCATGATGAACAATGCAGATGATTCCTATACAAGAAGGCTTATTAAGAATGTGCAGGTTATGTATAGATTTGCAGGTAACGTTCACCAGTTTATTTAACTACAGTGTATTCATGTTCTTGATGTTAGCAACAAACACTTGGGTATTTCAAGCAGGAGCAATGTTGGCAGCAATATTGCTATCAACTGTGCGCATGCACAGTAAGTAGATTTGGACATACCCCGGATGCATTTCATTTGAAGTGAATTTATGTCTTTCCAGCTGTTTAGAGCGTACTTAAAGTTAGTATTTATTTTTCCATCATATTTGTGATTTCCTAAAGGATGCAATACCGCAATTGATGTCAAAAGCTAGAAAAAATGTTTGCAAGACGTAAAGTGAGGAACAGACCAACCACACTTAATTAAAACATGTGTTTGTAAGCTTATCATGGTGTAAGCCTCTCAAATAGAACAGGAAACAATTATGGCATTCAAACATACCAAATAAAATCTTGTAATTACTAGGAAATGTAGAATTCAAAGTCATTTTGCATACAGTGCAGTGAACAATAACCCCATATTTTCGCAGAATTTTCGGGATCTCTGCCCAGTAGCAAAATATCTGAATTCAATTCATGGCCAAGGCTACTTAAAATGGTTTTTATGGAACGTTAGAATAGTTCATTGTCCTACCGGTAGAAATTAATTAAATTATGTCGGTTATGTTGGTTAGACGCTGTCCTATGGATCCCAAGGTCGCGGGTTCAAACCCGGCCCAGGCCGATGGTTTTTAAGTGTGCTTAAAAATGACAGCTCCATGTCAGTAGATTTATTGGCATGTAAAAGAACTCCTGCGGGACAAACTTCCGGCACACCGGCGACGCTGATGTGATCCTGGCAATTGACAGCGTCATTAAACAACAAAATAATTAATTTAGAAATAAATTACACGATTAACAAGTAGCACGACGCTGCCACATGCTCTCAGCTTTAAATGTGGTTATCTAGTTAACAGTGCATTTAATTTAAAAAATGTATCAGAATTTTTTGTTTATTTAGATCCACTGTCTCACCTCCTTCAGTCTGGCAGATTATTTCACTTCCACGCTGTATGTGTTCTAACGTTTTGCAGTAAATGTGTTAAGGGAGAAATTTTTCCCATACAAAAAGGTTTTAAAACGTGAGGTGTATCTTTTATGCCGGTGCATTTTATATGCCGGCAAATACAGTATTTTCATTTGCATGATGTGCAAAACATCTTAGTTCAGGCAAAACATCAGAGCCAGGAACAGAGTGACCTGATTATAGCACAGATAACTTGTAACTTTGTCTCATTTAGCTATCCATACATAAATCCTTGAATTTAGCAATTGCATGATTTTACAATGAAATAAAACAAAATTAGCTTGCTGCAATCTGAGTTAAAGGTAAAACTAGATATACACAATTTCTTTAATATTAAATTTAAGTTGTATTATTTTAAGCATTTGATGACATATAAATTAAAATACATAATTACAAATAAAGATAAATTATTTTTCTTGCACAAAATATTTTGAGTGGTCTAACAACATTAAACTTCAACTTTTAAACAATCCCTTGAAAACATATGAGTTGTATGTATTTAAGTCCCAGAATATTTTTTTTTTTTGGGGGGTGGGGGGGGGGGGGGAGGAGAGGCACCATTCAGACAACACAGTATTCATATTTTGAAAATTGGGATCCTTTTATATCTCAACACATCAACTGTTTAATGAAAAAAATATAAATGAAACACTAAACTTGTTAAAAAAATTCATTTGTGTTAATTTAGGATGAATAATTATTAGTAATTTGCTGCACAGTTTCCATGTTATTGTTTGTGTTTAACTATCTTTTGCAAAAGCTGTTACGGTACTTTGGAGTTACCTGACCATTTTATACACCCTTATTAATAAAACTTGGGATGGTAAGAAAACCAAATGTGGTTTCCGTCTCTATGCACACCTTAATAACACATCCAAAACATCAATAAATGTTTCATGCATGTGACTCTACCTAAGTATATTACTATAAAAACCTAAAAATGAGAAATAAAGCAGAATATACAGTACTTACAGATGGGCTCTTTGGCAGACCTACTCTCTGTCCACATGTTGTGAGGAGATTCACCAAACATTCTCGTACACGTCCCTAGGCAACAAATGTCAACTAAATGTTACAGTAATGCTAGTTAACTAATATATTCAACAAAATGAAGATTATGGCTGTATACTTCACAGCTGAATATTGTTAATAAATTAGGCAAATGTTAGGAAATAGCAATATAAAAAAATGTAAAGCCATGGAAAAAATGATTGAGTACATTAAGGGAGCAGGGTCCCACATCGTGTTGCAGCGCGGTTTACACAAGTCAATATTTCCAACATGAGCTGAGTTTATTCATAGTCTCTAATGCTGTTGGTCACACAAATAAGCTGTGTCTTGAATCACCATTTGCATTTGTATACATAGAAGTGGCACATGAAAAACTGGCACCAACACAAACAGATTAAAGCACTCAAGTGCAGACTGCTCATTCTCGTCTGTTACTGCTACTAAATTTTTGTATTGTATTGTCAGTGCCAAAACTAAGAAGACTTGGTTAAGATATTTTTGTATTGTATTGTCAGTACTAAAGCTGTGTAAACTTGGTTAGGTTGTTCTTGTACTGTATTGTCAGTACTAAAGCTGTGTAGACTTGGTTAGGATGTTCTTGTATTGTATTGTCAGTACCAAAGCTGTGAAGACTTGGTTAGGATGTTCTTGTATTGTATTGTGACTTTGGTGGATGCAAAGTAAAGAAGACAGATGTAGTCGAGATAAAGAAACACTTTTATTTCCGTAAACAGTAACTTTGTACACTCGTTGCAACAGCAAGAAAGACCAACAGCACGGCTCCGAATTAGTAACACAAAAACTGTCCCTTCTCACACATTACCGCTATTTATATCTCCCAGGCACTATTCTGAAAACTTCAGTTATTATTGCGGTGAAATACAAAGCAGAAAATTCCAGAAGTCTCTATCCCTTTCTCTCTTTCGGCAAGCGCCCCAACAATGCGGCCATTCTCTGTCTCTTCCCTTCGGCTCCTTTGCGGTAGTGCCGACAATAATGCGATGGGCGACATTGCTCCCTCCTCAAGGCTGGTCGTCCCGAACAGCACCATCGTAACGGGCCAGACGATCCAGGTGTACCACTAACATCTTTCCTCGGGGCACCTTCTGGATGCGGTAGACTACGTCGTTAATCCTCTTTACCACTCGGTACGGTCCTTGCCACGGTTGTTGAAGTTTTGGGCAACGTCCCTTGTCCGGGTAGGGCGGTACAACCAGACCATGTCACCTTGCTGGAATCCTCAGCTGTTGGCTTGCCTGTTGTACCGGGTCTTCATGCGGTCGCTCGCCATCTGGATGTTCTGACGAGCCATCTTGTGCATGTCGTGGAGATGGTCTACTAGATTCTCCACATACTCGGTTGCCGGCTGTTTCGCTTCCTCTCGGCACGGCAACAATGTCCCGTGCACATGCGTCTTCCGGTCCAGCAGCATGTTCTTCTTGCGCTGGCCTTCCAGTCGCGCTGTCACTACCATCTCGCTGCTCGCGGGGACAACTACGTCTTCCCTGAGAATGACCCTGCAGATTCCAAGGCGTTCTTCGGGGTGCCGGAGCATTACTTCCTCTCCCTTAAGCCGCAGAACCTTCTTGCCGATGTCGACCGTCACCTCGTGGCTCCTGAGGGCATCCAGTCCCGGTATCACCTCCTCAGCCACCTCCGCGACGAACACACACAAACGCAAGACACTTCGCCCCAAGGTCAACTGCAGCAGGGCCTCCCTCTCCACAGGCAAGGTGTCACCCGATTCCGTCACTAGTTGGTACGGTCGGCTCGGTTTTCTCGACGGCAAGCCCCTGGCTACGTCAGGTCTGATGACAGTCACGGCTGCTCCAGTGTCAACAAGCACGCGGCACGGCTTCCCTCTCACCCAACCGTCCGCGATGCGGCTGTCATCCATCCGTTGGCTGACGGCGCGCAGTGTCACTCGAGGGGATGATGGTGATGGCGCCGACGTGCCCCTCGCCACGCCGGCCATTACTCGTTTTCCGGCTGCTCTTCTTGGTGCCGGCAGTCTCTCATCAGGTGTCCCGGCTGGCCACACCCCCAACACACGCCACCTGGTCTTCGTCGGCGTCCCTGGACTGACCTGCAGTCTTCATCGTAGCGGACACTCCTTGTCTTTGAGGTCGGGGTAGCCGTCACTTTGGCCGCTTCCATCCTTAATGCGGCCGTTAGTGCCTCGTGGATGGTCTTGTAGTCGCCGAGCATCAGGCGTTGACGTATCTCGGCATCGCGTACCCCGTCGACGAAGGTATAGGCGGCTTCTCGGGATACGAATTCGGAGGGGAGGTCGACCAAGGCTTTGCTGGCCAGCTGTTCGATTGCCAGGGCGAACTCCTGCAGCGTCTCCACTGGCAGTTGCATCCTAGATTTCAGTTGGCTGCGGTAGGCTGCGGCTAAGCGGTGGTTTCCGAACCGGTTCTCCAGGGCCTCCCAGATGTCCTTGAGCGCCGCCGCTGTCTGGACTGCGTTCTGCACCTCTGCGGCTCGTCCCTGGAGGCTGGCTATCAACTGCGCGGCCTCTTCTTATGGCGACCATTTGTTGTGCTTGGCCACTGTGTGGAATTGACGGCGGAAGACCTCAAACGTTGACGTGCCATCGTACTTCGGTGGTTTGACGCGCGTCGATGTTGTATCGCGTGCTGGAGCCTCGGCCTTGTAGTTCTTGAGCTTTTCACTAAGCATCCCTTCCACCATTGCATTTAGCTCCTTGGCGCTACTGTCGACCCTGTCTTCGAGAACGCTAAGCCGTTCCCCGACATTCTCCAGGGCGCCAACGCGTTGGATGAGGTCCTCCATCTTTCCACCGAGCTCTTCCACCTTTCCACCGAGCTCTTTCACATCCTTCCTCACGCCAGCCAATTGCTCGTCAATTTTCGCCGATAGCTCCGTCTTCATCTCTTTCAGCTCGCCAGCGAGGTTGTCGTTTGCCGTCTTCATCTCTGCTTTAAGCTCTTGTAAAAAGCCCACCAATGTAGCCTCCATCGTCGTATCCCGCTTCTGACACCAGTGTGACTTTGGTGGATGTAAAGTAAAGAAGACAGATGTAGTCGAGATAAAGAAACACTTTTATTTCCGTAAACAGTAATTTTGTACACTCGTTGCAACAGCAAGAAAGTCTTTACCGATTCACCAACAGCACGGCTCCGAATTAGTAACACAAAAACTGTCCCTTCTCACACTTTACCGCTATTTATATCTCCCAGGCACTATTCTGGAAACTTCTTATTGCAGTGAAATACAAAGCAGAAAATTCCAGAAGTCTCTATCCCTTTCTCTCTTTCGGCAAGCGCCCCAACAATGCGGCCATTCTCTGTCTCTTCCCTTCGGCTCCTTTGCGGTAGTGCCGACAATAATGCAATGGGCGACAGTATTGTTAGTACCAAAACTGTGAAGACTTGGTTAGGATGTTCTTGTATTGTATTGTCAGTACCAAAACTGTGAAGACTGTGTTAGGATGTTATTGTATTGTATTGTCAGTACCAAAACTGTGAAGACTTGGTTAGGATGTTCTTGTATTGTATTGTATTGCCAGTACCAAAGCTGTGTAGACTTGGTTAGGATGTTCTTGTATTGTATTGTATTGCCAGTACCAAAGCTGTGTAGACTTGGTTAGGATGTTCTTGTATTGTATTGTATTGTCAGTACCAAAGCTGTGTAGACTTGGTTAGGATGTTCTTGTATTGTATTGTATTGTATTGTCAGTACCAAAACTGTGAAGACTTGGTTAGGATGTTCTTGTATTGTATTGTCAGTACCAAAACTGTGAAGACTTGGTTAGGATGTTCTTGTATTGTATTGTCAGTACCAAAACTGTGAAGGCTTGATTAGGATGTTCTTGTATTGTATTGTCAGTACCAAAACTGTGAAGACTTGGTTAGGATGTTCTTGTATTGTATTGTCAGTACCAAAACTGTGAAGACTTGGTTAAGACATTTTTGTACTGTATTCTCACTACCAAAGCTGTGAAGACTTGGTTAAGACATTTTTGTACTGTATTCTCAGTACCAAGGCCGTGAAGACTTGGTTAAGACATTTTGGTACTGTATTCTCAGTACCAAAGCTGTGAAGACTTGGTTAAGACATTTTTGTACTGTATTCTCAGTACCAAAGCTGTGAAGACTTGGTTAAGACATTTTTGTACTGTATTCTCAGTACCAAAGCTGTGAAGACTTGGTTAAGACATTTTTGTACTGTATTCTCAGTACCAAAGCTGTGAAGACTTGGTTAAGACATTTTTGTACTGTATTCTCAGTACCAAAGCTGTGAAGACTTGGTTAAGATATTTTTGTTCTGTATTCTCAGTACCAAAGCTGTGAAGACTTGGTTAAGACATTTTTGTACTGTATTCTCAGTACCAAAGCTGTGAAGACTTGGTTAAGACATTTTTGTACTGTATTCTCAGTACCAAAGCCGTGAAGACTTGGTTAGGACATTTTTGTACTGTGTTCTCAGTACCAAAGCCATGAAGACTTGGTTAAGACATTTTTGTACTGTATTCTCAGTACCAAAGCCGTGAAGACTTGGTTAAGACACATGAAGAAAATCTCAACAAGATGTATTCTCTACAAGAAAGAATCGTAATAGAGGCGTACATGTCTACTGTTTCATTTAAAGAACTAGGGTATTTTTGCAAATAAATTTCCATTTCCGTACTGGCAAACAGCAGTATACAGGGTTTGGTGAAAAAGTGGCATACTACAAGTTCATTTGCAAACACAAAAATGAATGAAGCCCTGTCCATTCATACACCTGCTGTGATCATGAATATCTGAGCACAAATGACACAGAGTCCAAAGAAGTTCACATAGAAATTATTGCAACAAGTGAACATTTTGTGTAGGTCTTGCCAACGTGTTCTACACGACATAGGGATGAAACCCTACAAAATGACATATTCAAGAACTGAAGGAGGAAGATTTGGAAAAGTGTGTTTTATGTTGTTGTTGTTGTTTTCTAGTGCCTTGCATCTGGCAATGAAGCCATTAGCATTCGTGCTTTCCAATACTTTTGAACTGTAGTTTCTTCTGATCTTAATGCTTCACAGTTTTATAGTATGTGGATATGTCAAACAACTGAGAGTGGAATATTGGAGCCAATGTTGTATCTCATGAGTGATGAAGCCTTGTTTCATCTGACAGGACATGTGAACTCCCAGATCATCAGATACTTGTCAATAATCAATCCATATATGTTTCATGATGAATCTCATGATAAAAAAATTGAGTGTGGTGTGCTGTGTCATCAAGTCAGATTGTGGGTCCCATATTTTTTGAAACAACAGTAAACACTGACATGTACACGCGAATATTTGAGGAATTTTACATGC
Organism: Tenodera sinensis; assembly: GCA_030765045.1. Taxonomy (NCBI): domain Eukaryota; kingdom Metazoa; phylum Arthropoda; class Insecta; order Mantodea; family Mantidae; genus Tenodera; species Tenodera sinensis. The sequence continues at coordinate 147,366,085 of CM060966.1, forward strand.
AGTTGATGTCCCATGAGCATTTGTGTGCCATTTTTCAAATGGATGGGGTCACCTTTTACACTTCACGTGAATCACTCTTACTAATACATGAAAGATTCAAGAAGGAAGAACTGTCAGCAAAGCATTGTAGCCTCTGTGTTTGCTGGACCTAATCACTTGTCACTTTTATCTGTGGGGTAAACTAAAGGGAATTGTGTATGCAAACAATCCAAGAACATTAGAAGACTTGAAGGACAATATTCATATCAAAGTTTTCATAATATGTGGCAGAGTTGCACAATGTCAATAATAACATGTTAGGGCATGCACAAAAGTGCATTTGCAACACAAGGAGATCATTATTTATTTATACCAACAAACTTACTGTTGGTGTTTTTAAACACACAAGCCGTGTGTGGGCAAAGTTTGAGAGGTAGAACTGGAACTTAAAAATTCAATGCCACAACTGGGATTTGAACCACAGACCTTCCGCTTACCGGGCGACTGCTCTACCACTGAGCTATTGTGACAAACTGCCAGAATGGCATTAATATGAACTGCTTTGAGAATTTAATCTATTCTGGCAGTTTGTCACAATACCTCAGTGGTAGAGCAGCTGCCCGGTAAGCGGAAGGTCTGTGGTTCAAATCCCAGTTGTGGCATTGAATTTTTAAGTTCCAGTTCTACCTCTCAAACAAGAAGATCACTTTCAACACCTAATGTAAAAGGCAAGATCACTTCAAAAAATACTGTAAGTACATTTCAGTAAATACAAACCCTTGCTCTTTATATGTATATTTATATGGGCTCATGGTAGGCCAGGCAGTTTTTCGTGTGTCATCCTGTACTTACAAATACAAATGCGGGATATAACTCAAGACACAACCTATTTGTGTGACCAACAGACGATAACATATGCAACAGAGGCTATTAATAAAACAGAATATTCTGCTCTTCTAATGTGCTCTATCATTACTTCTATGGCTACACATTATTTTATAAAAGCTGTTCACAAGATACATAAGTGCAGAAAATTCAGGAAACTTCACCATAAAGTATAGCATATTCGATGAAAGAAATTGTGATAGACTAAAAAAGCATAATAGCTTATAAAGCTTTGTGATACTCATAGTTATGCTCAAAAGACCACCTCCAAGATCAAATTAAATTGAGTTGGTACCATGTCCAAACACTAAATGCAAATTAGTTAAGTTAAATGTAGTACATTACATCCGTGAAAAGTGGTGGACATATGCTAGATGATTATCCTACAGATTCAATTTCTATTTTAGTGTTGTATAGCACAATAATTATAGGTTATAAACTCCATATTTCCTTGCACTAAATATATCACTCCACCAAAACATTAGCAGTCTGTTTAATAATAATAAATTCACACATTTATGTGAAGTGATATTATCAGAATATAAAAATAAACCTGTGACATCCATGGTCGTTTCCAACCAGCTATGCTGGCATTATCTGCAGGTGATAATGATACTGAACGCCGTGGAGATGCAGTCCCTCCTCCTTCACTGGCTTTCTCGTCTGGTTTGGCTAGGAACCTTCTACCTATTACTGGAGTTTGAGACAAGTCAAACGTGAAGTCCATTGTGCGACCTGAAATTTACATACGACCACATTACAACAGGGCTACAATTATAAAGCAAAATTATTTGTGATTTATGCACATGTTTCTAAAATAAATTACATCCATAACAGCAACTACAGTAATTCCAGACGAAGTACTGACTCTCGAGAAAACACTGTGGCCAGTGAAAAACATAGCTCGAAACAGCAGACCCAATCACAAATCATCACCTGCTCATTGGCCATCATTTTTCATTCTGATGAAGGGCATGGAGTCTACAATGGCCAAAAGTTCAATGTTTTTAAACCTCACACGGCTGATCACCCAAGAAGCCTTGATTAATACATCTAGTTTATAAACAATATTTATTTGACATCATTAATTAATATACTGTTAAAACACAATATTCTACACCACACCTCAGGACAGTCATATTCAGGAAGTCTACAGTTCTCATCCCGCCAAGACCTCTCCCCTGCTGAGGGTTTTTCAGGTTTTTCTCAGTCCTGGTAACTGGTACAGTGATCCAGATTTCCACTGATTAGGTGGACAAAACCTAAAAAATAAACATCTCAGGAACCACACTGGGTGTTTTGCAAGCTAAACGAAGGTTATATTTCTAACCCTTATATTTACCTTACTTATGAGCTGAGTGATACAGACAAATATAAATTGAAATTCACAGGCAGCTTCAAAATACCCTCTCCAGTACTGTTTCTTAAAGCAATATTTTCAAGAGATTTTCAGTACCCTGAGTTAAACTGAAGTTAGGCCTTTCTTATGGATATTTCTGAACAAGTACATATTTCAGCCTGAAATAATACATTTATTAACTTTGTCAGTTGCAATTCCTTCTTCTTATTTATGCATAACAAGTTAACAGGTAATTAACACTATTATTAAACACATCCATAGGATAAATTGACACTGTTCAATAAGTAAGTGTTAAATTTGTTTGACATCCTAGATTATGTGAACAAAAATATTAGCCACGTCTTCTTGTAGCTTCAGTCACTTTTCAATTTCACAGTGATGTGAAAGAAATTTCTCATAAAAGCATTTTTAAAGTATGGAGTGGAGAAACTAACTTCACAAAGAAAAAGATCTATGCTTTCTCAAATTGACTATTTAGGTTTATATGTCTGTGATATAACATAAAAATGGAAACTGAAAGATGTTCATATAATTTATACAATCAAATAAGCTGTTATACTGCATATTGTAAACTCATTAAAACATCATAAGATAACTGAAAAGTTATATCTGTTGTTAACCTAATGGCAGACTTCTCAAATGTTATATATGTTGTTAGACAGGTTTTTCACTTACATTCATTAATATAAGTATCATGTTTCCTTAAATAAGGAAATAATGAAGCTGTCAACAGTGAAGCAACAACAATCTAAAGTAAGAACAAATTAGAAACTAACAGCTACACTCATCTTAGTAGTATTGCAAGTTTTTTGCTGCTGACACATTTCGAGTTGATAACAACTCATTCTCAAAGCTATACAAACAAATTAGTTACCATGGTTACTGATGCTCATTTTAATCACCAATCTCTGAAAACAAAAACCTATAAATACTATCTATTGGAGGTATTTCAAAATTCATAACACCATTCCTGTTTTTTAAAATAAATATATTTTCTCAAACCATTAAATCTATAGGTCCATTTAATTGTTTTAATAATTTAACATCTGGATTAATTTCATGATTAAATGACCAAAAATGATCTGCCACAGCTGATTTATCAGTTTGTTTATATTTAATATTTCTAAAATGCACTTTTATTTTGGTCTCTAAATAACATTTAGTTTTACCAATGTCCCTAAAAAACAGATAAATGATACTATAAAACTTTTAAATTTACAGGATAAAGCCATACAATTCACTTTGGAAACCGAAAATAATGGATGCCTCCCGTTCCTAGACTTAAAAATTAAAAGACATAACAATAAATTGAATTTTGGTATTTATAGAAAATCTACTCACACAGATATTTACATAAAAAATAAAAGTTTTAATCCTTTTGCACATAAATTTGCTGTTTTCAATAGTTAAATTTATAGGTTAATAAATATGCCCCTTAATAAAGAAGAATTTGATGCAGAATATAAATACATTATTAACACTGTAGTAATTAATGGTTTTAAGACAGATTTTATACATAAAAATATAGAAAAATTTATGTGTCAAAAGGCTGTTAAAGAGATTTCTACCCTCGAAAAAATTAAAAGATAATTGTATTTTTAAAAAGTTTACTTGCCATCCGTGGGCCAATAAAAAATTTACAAAATTTTTTAAAGAATATGGATTAAATTTGGTCCCTCAAAATAAATTTAATATACACAATTTACTAAATTTTTCTAAAAATCATAAAATTCCAAATTATAAAAATCTGATGTGTTGCACTCACATGACTTTCTCCACTCTTTACTAACCATTCTTACAAACTCTTATTCCTATATCCTCTTCATGTTAGTTAAGAGAAACATTTGTACAAATTATCTTATTGCTTATTTCCTTGTAGGTTCAAGGGGAATATTAGAATACAGTAGGCTTTTTGCAATAGTTAAATCTTTTTTAGTTATGCTGTCCACAGACTGACAGACACACAGACCTTTTTCTAAAAATGCTTTTTTTGGATTCAGGGGGTCTCAAAACATATATTTCTGGTGAAATCTCAACATTAAATTTTTGGGTGGAATACAATACTTTCTTCTACTTACCAGTAGAGAAAGTAAAAAAATGTGGCATTTATCAATTTAGCTGTTTGGAATGTGATTAGGTTTATATTGGTAAAACTAAACGTTTTTAGTAACCAGAATAAAAGAGCATTTTAAAAATATTAAATATAAACAAACTGATAAATCAGCTGTGGCAGATCAGTTTTGGTCATTTAATCATGAAATTAATCCAGAGGTTAAATTATTAAAACAATTAAGTGGACCTATAGATTTAATAGTTTGGGAAAAAATATTTATTTTAAAAAACAGGAATGGTGTTATGAATTTTGAAATACCCCTAATAGAGTGTATTTATAGGTTTTTGTTTTCAGTGATTGGTGATTAAAATGAGCATCAGTAGCTATGGTAACTAATTTGTTTGTATAGCTTTGAGAATGAGTTGTTGTCAACTTGAAACGTGTCAGCAGTAAAAAACTTGCAATATTACTAAGATAAGTGGAGCTTTTAGTTACTAATTTGTCCTTACTTTAGATGTACAAGCGTATAGAAAATTTTCAGAAGAAAACTAAATCACTTACACACTGTTCTGTTTGGTTCTGTTCATTTTCCTAAACTCACCTATCATTATGCATCAGTATCATATTATAATTAGCCAGCATGTTTAAGATGTATAAGAAAACAAGTTTATTGCAATTATAAAAGTGTATCACAATGGAATATAAGTTAAAACAACTTAAGGAGAAATAGAATAAATTTATTCTCATCCATTTTCCTTTATCATACTACTGAGACCTTAAGAGGACCCGTCACTCACATGGTAACTGGGACCTGAACCCGGACATCCATATTCATATTTAAAAAACTACTGCAGGATGAAAGTTGTAAGCCCCTTCCTTCCATTGCCATCCTTAGGAAGAGATAATGGACACACAGTACATCAACAAATATTTCATGAATATATTTCTCAATTTTCTCACCTGGAAGCTCTTTCTTGGTAAATATCTCACACTCTGTGAAGGAAGGATGAGGGGAAGATGCTGATATTTCCCAATGGGGTGGATGTAATGAAGTTGGAGGTGCAACCAAAGTGGAAGAACGTGTCACAACCAGTTTCAGGATTTTCAGAGCCTCTTTATAATGTGCACCCTATAACATACAAAGTTGTAAGTTAGTAATCATGGAAGAGGTCTTAGGTTTAAAGAAAGTTAATTTTAAAATATTCATGTTTCAACGTTATTGTGAATTTGGGTATGTTAATATTTTTTATTTACACAAGTACAATCTTTTAATCCTGACTTAAGACTATGCAGGTATTAAACAAAATAGCTAAAGTAATTTTCACATACTTCCTTCATCTATTTTTGGTTTTTAAATATTAGCCATTTTTCAAATAAAACTTAAGATTTTTGTATTCCTTTTCTATTGCGTTCACATTTGTTTAATTACTGTTTATTCAGTTGTATCACTTATGGTTATTTGCTTAATTAGTAAGATATTGCAAACTGTATACTAAGGAAGTAACCATAAGTGATACAACTAAATAAACAGTAATTAAAACAGAAGATATTTAATGGTACCTCACCTTAGCCATTATTATTCAATAAAATATATTTTGCCCAAGATTTATGTCATGACAATTGACAAGTCCAGTAACTTTTTATTTCATTTTCTTCTTGTAAAACTGAATCACAATTCATGACCTTGCAACTCCCAACTGTTCTGTTATATCTAACCTTGACACAAACACTGCACAACTGTTCACCACTCATTCTGACAACTAACTCCTGGGTTCATGCCGACACGTTATATAGTCTCTCAATTATCAGCGACTTTTCTAGAAATTGAAGTTTCTCAAAACTTCTGTTGTAAACAAGTCCTGCATATTAAAAGCTTCTAGAACAGTGTGCAACAATGTTCATTCTGAGCTGACACTCTTGTATGGCTGTTTGCCCACCAGCACTTAGCAAGGTAGTGGTATGAGGTGGCTTACACTTCATATCTGTCCCTAGGCACAGCCACCGCAACAATATTATAATTTTCCATTGTAGGCGTAAATATTGTATTAACCTATATTTTCATAACAGTTTTTATTACATTTAACCTTTTCATATGTTTTTAATAACTCTGGAAATTGCCTAATTATGCTGACAGAGTTATAAAATAAACTTATTTAATAAATTCAATGAATGAAGTATATTCCATATGTATATGGAAACCACACAATAGAGGTGAATATCTATGGAAGAATCTGCATTATATAGTTTAATTAAAAGTTTCTGCCTCTTTGAATACTTTGTTTTCTGAACAGTGGAATAAGATATTAGCAAGTGCTATCTGCAGTTCCCATGAAAAGTGATCATAGCAAAGGAAAAGTTGTAATTATTAGGGGAATTTTATATCTGCAATATGTATTACTTCATTTTGTGAAGAAATCATATAAAAGGTTGATTTGTATTTCTTCTTGCACTGATGCAAATCTGCATTATTTCAAAATTCAGAAGGGCACATTTGTGGTTAGAGAATACAGAAACAGTATAGAATGCTAGGAAAATTAGAGTAATTAAATTGCACCATCATGAAAATTTTACAGAGGTAAATTGTAATATGTTGTAACATGTAAACATATATGCTTGGCTTATGTCAAAATTAAACTAATTCAAGATGCATTTCTGTGAGAATTTCTTATAATTTGATGTAAATGAAGCACATGTGTCTACATGTTAAAATATTTCACAAACTGATAATGCTTCACCGTATTTAATACTTTATTTTAACATTAATGTTTTACAGAGCTAGTTTTTCATGTTGTGTATTTAACCTGATTGTTACAACACATTACAATGAATGACAAGATAAGTGTGCATACAGTCTTAGTCAGGGAGATCAGGAACTTACCTCAATGTATTTTGCTATCACTCTCAGCAAGTCTGCATTTATTGGCTGCGCTGCTGCAGAAGCTAGATCTACGTAATGCAGCATACAATGGATAATACTCAGAACTGGAAGCTGTACTGTAGATGGCCCCTTTTCTAATACCTAAATAAGGACATAGTTTAAATATTAACTGCTTATCAGCTTATAAAAGTTTAAGATGACTGCATTTCTGATGTGCCCATTTGGTTATGAAGTGCTTCATATTTTAATATACTGTATTTCTCCAAATTCAAAACAATGCTTTTTTTTCTCTCCCAAAAATATATAATTGTTGAATGCCATACTGTATCTTGCACTCACAATATAAACTTTTCAAATTGCACATAGAAAGAAATAGCTCCAAACTTTGCTGATTTGGTTAGCAGGGCAAGAAATGTATGTGGAAAATGCTGAAGATTACCATCAAAGCATATCAGCCAGCTTTTGCACATTTCACTTTGCATTGGTAAGTTCAGTGATTTATCAACAAACTAGAACATACACAGTATTTGGGGATTATAAAGATTCCCATCAGCATGGAAGTTTTCTTTACTGAGTCAAGATATACATTACAAGAGTAATTTTTCTAAATGGTGTTATGGCAGTCAATGGCACCACACACACATATTGCTATGTGCTCCCTTGCCTTTTTTACTCTGTCCACTTAATACATTCTCACACTACAAATCATATATGAATAATTATAACACAAAGTATTTGCAACAACACATAAACCATTATATCTGAATATTATTTATGGCCATTGGTCTCTTAATGTATCTTATAGTAAATCATATCCATCATAATCATTTGTATTTGATGTCGATCACATCAAATTCTACATCGTAGAAGTTTGTAAAAGGATGGAATGAGAAAAATTGCAACTGTGTTCCATTGTGCTGAGAGACTGTGTTATGACATATTTCTTCATTACTATTTCAGAGTACCTACATTAGTCAGTTTATAGTTTATATCTTAGCAGGTGCTATAAGATATTGCCATTACAAGGAGGAGGCCACTACAAGATGGCGGCCTGTAATGTTGTAACTCGCAGTTAAGTGCGTATTTTAAGCTACTGTGATGAAAAAACGGAAGGCAAAGAAGAAGACGGAAAGTCTAAAGTGTGCTTTAGAAGTAAAGAGAGCAAGGGAAAGAACATAATGAAACAGCAAGTAAACAAGTAAGAAAATGTGGAAAGGAAGTTTAACAATTTGAGCATCATACAACACGAAAAGCTCAGGTGATAGCGTCCCTACAGCTAATTGTGGATCTACTGAATAAAGATCTGAAGAAAGTACAAGAAGAAATAACATCTTTAAAGAGAGAAAGTGTAAATTTGAAACAGTTGAAACAATGCAATGTAGGTAATGAAACACACTGCCAGGTTACGAAAAAGAACACACCACATGAAAACATGACTAATAATCTACAATGGCAAAATATACCTGAAAACAAGCCGACTTTGTGGCGAACAATAAAACCAAAAAACCAAGCAAAACATCGTTGGAATCCTAGTCCAAGTAGTGGTATTCCTATCGGCATAAATTGGCACAGTATACTGCAAGAAGAAAACTATGAGATTTTGCAGCAACGCGTTGTGGAGCATACGAAACAAACAAATAAGGCAAACGTGAAAAGAAGCCCAAACAATGTAACGATCTTCTCAGATAGTCACGGAAGAGGATTAGCAAGCTACATAAATAACCAGACTGTTTCCGCTATAGGTATAGTGGAACCAAGTGCGTGTGCTAGAGATGTAATGCAGAATGTGAGAACCAATCACCACACCTTTTCCTCCAGTGATTTTGTTGTTCTTTTTGGAGGATCAAATGATGTGTACAAAAACAAAAGTGCAAATGTGTAGTTATTGTCCGGTTAATAATGAAGGAAAGTTAACCTCCGAAACGTGTTCCGGAAAATTATAATGTAAGTGTTGTTTAGTGTTATTAATTGACTCACCTTTTAAATTAAATTGATTATAACAACACTGTTTTCAAACTTCTATGAAAGGAAGATAGTGCCAATGTGAACTTAAAAAAAACTCTTGGAGACTTAACACATACTAATGTGATAGTATGTAACATCCCAAATATATATGATTTAGACTTAAATTCATGTGTAAACGCCGAAATTAAACTAGTGAATAAGCAAATAGCTTCTGTGTGTAAACACTTGAATGTAGAATTAATTGATACCAGTAATCTTCAAAAGAGCTTTCACACTCAGCATGGACAGCATCTAAATGTACTAGGAAAAGGCTATATTTCCGATAAAATTCTTAGTATAGTAGGAAAAACGGGCTCAAAATACACCTATCCCATTAGGACTAGCACCAATTAGTGACTGACTGCATGATAATTTGGTATATAATGTGAAGGTAAGTGATCAAGCAAGTAAACATATTCTTGTTAAAATTACTAGTAATCAATTGAAAGTGCTACATCATAATGTGCAGTCTTTATCAAATAAAATGTATGAAATTGAGGTTATGTTAAATGAGGATTTGCTAGATATTTCTGAAATGTGTTTCACAGAACATTGACTAAAGGGAAACTGTATTGGAAACAACAATTTGACTTATTATTTATTTATGCCAACAAACTTACTGTTGGTGTTTTTAAATATACAAGCCGTGTGTGGGCAAAGTTTGAGAGGTAGAACTGGAAGCGGAAGGTCTGTGGTTCAAATCCCAGTTGTGGCATTGAATTTTTAAGTTCCAGTTCTACCTCTCAAACAATTTGACTTATTTCTACCTCACAGATTATTACCGCAGAACTATATACAACCATGGGAGAAGTTGCTTTTATGTAAGGAAAAATATTAAGTATACAAATTTACCACATATAAAAGAACATTCCAAAGATAAAGATACAGAATTCTCTGCTATAAAATTATTTGATTATAATGCAGTATTGATTTGTTTATATGGATCTCCTGAAGGTGACATTGGCACATTTCTTAAAAAACTAGAAAGAACTCTGGATCAATTAAAATTTATAAATATAATATGCATAATATGTGGTGATTTTAATATTGACTTTGGAAGGTATAGTAAACAAAAAGTAGATTTAGAGTCCCTTTTGTCATCCTATGATTTAAAAGCTACTGCGGATGATCCAACTCGCATGATGGTAAAGAGTAGCTCTATTATAGACCAAATTATAATAAATTATGGCCAAAACTATATTATAGAATCAAAGAATACGGATTCTAGTGATCACTTGGCACAAATTTTAACCCTGAAAGGCTCTAACAGCTGTATTAAATTTTCAAAAATAAAGAAAATGAAAAGGGCTTTTGATGATGCCAGTTTTGAATTCTTTGTACATCTTTTAAAACAAGAAACTTGGGAAGATATGTATGACTGTAGAGATGTAAACGACAAATATATCTTTTTTAAAAACCTTTCAGTATTATTTTAATATGGCATTTCCACTCAAGTATACCACACAATCTCTCATAGTAAACAAAAAGCCCTGGATTACAAAAGGAATACAAATTTCATGTAGAAGGAAGAGACTATTACATAAAATACAACAAACTCATGTTGTCTCGACAGAACTTATGACTTAATTTAAAAAATACAAGAATATATTGCATAAAGTAATTGTAAAATCCAACGTATGGTATATGATAGGTGTATACAGTCTTTGGTTAATAAAACGAAAGCTATCTGGAAAATAGTGAATATCAATATAAAAACAGACATACCTACTAATAATATAACATTGAAACACAAAAATAGTCTGGAAACAGACCCCAAAGCTATTGCAGATATTTTTAATGACTATTTTGTTAAGGAGCAAATTCGCAAAATCTTTCAAGTCACAATTATAGTAATAGTAATTCATCTTTAATTACTTCTACCATGTATTTGAAGCCTACATGCCAAAATGAAGTTTTTAAAGTAATAAGCATGCTTAAAACACAGTTTTCCTGTGGTACTGACAACATCCCCCATTCTGTCATAAACAAATCTGCTTATTATATAGCCTTACCTCTGGCTGATACATGAAACACATCCTTTGAACAAGCAGAATTCCCTCGTGCACTAAAGACTGCAAGAGTAAAACCTCTATATAAAAAGGGTGAAAAAGGGAAACTGGAAAATTATAGGCCAATCTCTCTACTTTATGGCTTTGGTAAGGTGCTTGAAAAAATATTTTATAGAAGATTGCTTAGTTTCCTTGAGCAAAATTACATATTATCTGACACACAACATGGTTTTAGGAAAAAATAAGTCCACAGAAACAGCTCTCTTTACTTTTGTGAACAATGCATTAAAGAATTTGGTTGAAAAAAAATTATATATATGTGGAGTATTTTTTTATCTTTCTAAGGCATTTGATGTTTTAAATCACCACATACTGTTAAGTAAATTGGAGAGAATGGGTATTAGGTGACATGCACTTAAATGGGTTCAATCATATCTCAAGGATAGAAAGCAGTTAGTAGAAATTTTAAATGAAAATGGAAGTTATATACATCAACATTACTCAAATGAGCAAGTCATAAATAGTGGAGTACCTCAGGGATCTATCCTAGGACCAATCTTATTCTTACTTTTTGTGAATGATTTGAAATCAAATGATTAATCGGGTAGGAACGCATTTTTACCTTCACCCTTCAAAACTGTCTAGCACCCATGATTTCAACATAACACTTTCTGGTAAAACCCTTTTAAATGAAAGTGCAACAAAGTTCTTAGGTGTTTGGTTACAAAATAATCTTAAATGAGATAAGCATGTTGAAACGTTAATAGGAAAATTGTGCTCCCTTTGTTATAATTTTAGGCACGTAAGTACAATTGGAGTCAATAGAAATGCTGAGGAGTGTATATTTCGCATGTGCACATTCAATCTTTTAGTTTTGGGAAATTCACCACCTTTTAAAAAACTATTTGTTATGCAAAAACGAATATTAAGAATTATTACAAAAATGCAAGAAAGATCTTCCTGTAAACCCATTTTCAAACAGTATCAAATTCTTCCGTTATGTTGTATATATATATAAATGAATCAGTGATATTTATCAAACAAAATCTAGCAAAAACAGATCAGCTCAGATATACATGATTATAATACAAGGCAAAATAGCAACCTGCAAATAACTAGAACTAGTACAATAACTTTTCAAAAAAATACGGTTCATATGGGTGTAACACTTTATAATAAATTACCAAACGTATTACATCAATAAAAAATCCAAGAGTATTCAAATCAGAAATAAAAAATTCTGATGTGTTGCACTCACATGACTTTCTCTACTCTTATACTAACCATTCTTACAAACTCTTATTCCTATATCTTCTTCGTGTTAGTTAAAATAAACATTTGTACAAATTATCTTATTGCTTATTTCCTTGTAGGTGCAAGGGGAATATTGGAATACAGTAGGCTTTGTGCGATAGTCAAATCTTTTAAAGCTTTGAGATTCCGTTCTCTTTGTACACGTAACATAAAAAAATGAACAACGATGACCCATTTCACGAAAGTTCAAAGTTTTCCGAAACTCACACACATAACAAGGTATATCTCCGAAATGGTTCACCCTACAAGAAAATTTATTGCAACATAAATTGTGTATTTTAGCAAGATCTACATTTTTTGTATAGTATAATTTGGTCTATCTCTAACGGTTTACCAGTTATGCAAAAGTCGTCCAGAGTAAATACGACTACAGGGGCTATAGCCAGAAAATTCAAGATATACATTTCATTTGTCATAAAAATATCTCAAATATATGACATTTTAATCAAAATCGTTAGAACCATTTTCAAGAAAATTAAAATTTTCGAAAAATTTTCCATGTAAAGGGTAGCTATTTTCTTCAAAATCTTCGTGTCACATCCTTGAATGACATTAAACTTAAATACCAACTTTGGTTTTTAACCGACTTTTCGTTTTTGAGCTATGCTGTCCACAGACTGACAGACACACAGACACACACACGGACCTTTTTCTAAAAATGCTTTTTTTTTTGGATTCAGGGGGCCTCAAAACATGTATTTCCGGTGAAATCTCGACTTCGAATTTTTGGGTGGAATACAATACTTCCCCTACTTACCAGTAGAGAAAGTAAAAATACTTGCTTGATCACAGTTTTTATACTATTGAAGAGTAGCTTATTCACATTGAAGTTCAAATCAAACAAAAGACAGCTAATTTTACTATGACTGATTTTACATAAACCTATATGTTGTTTAAATTGATCTTGGTAATATATATATAACATCATTGTATTTTTTTCTCGCTTTTCAATGTATGTATTTTATGTAACCTGATATATGCAACAACATGTATATGTTCTAAAAGGATGAATAAAGGAAACCATATAAAGGAAACCATGGGTCAAAGAATTCTTGTGGGTGTTACTATTATTATGGCAACTCAAAACATTTTCTGACTTAAAATCACTTTAACTATAATTCACATTTTCCACTATTGTTGTCTTCAGCACAACCATAGCAATTTGCCTAAATATATACAAAAACCATCTGCAATACTCTTAAATTTTATTTAAAAATAGGTTATTATACCATTCCCTCTCTTTCCTCTTTTTTTATATGTTGTTGTTAGCTAATGCTGGATTTCTGACAATGAAGTCATTAATCCTCTTGCTCTCCAATATAGACTTAGCAGTAAATGTAACCGCTTTTTAGAGAGCACCATATTTTTATGTTTTGGCGGTCACATCGCTCTCTCACAACCCCCAGAATGTCTGGAGGACCACACCTGTCGTTGGTTTACGGGTCTCACCGACCTGACCGGGAGTATTATCAAAATAAATTCACCGACCATATCCTCTGATTACCAATCAGAGGACATATTACATGCCATGACAGGTCAGCGCGTTAGGGGTTAAGGTTTTATAGAGAAATTAGAGAAATGGAGAGGTTGGAAAAATAAAGACTCCCTAGCCCTCAGGAACCCTAATAGCATCGGGGTCAGAAGAGAACAAGAGATGACCAAGGTAAGGTCAGATAGGAAAGTTACAGTGAGGAGCAAAACATCAGTAAGTGGAAGTAATGTTCTGCTCAGCTTGGGTACCTTGTGGTTGCCATTCACATATCCCCAAGAATAAACTGCACTTATGTCTAACTGCATGCTCTTAAGTTTTTACTAAGTTCAAAACAGGCTAATCAGAAGTGATTACCCATGAGAGCATGTTTTTTTTATATAAAACATGCTAAATTTCTGAACCCTTCAAGAAAGGGGAGTCATCTTGCATTTATAACCCATCTTGTCTTTCAAGAAATATGGTAGCTTAATTTAAATGTGAGTTCAACTGCAAGTGCCACTGTTTCATTTTCTCTGGAAAAAGGTACACATATACCTGAAATGTCTGGAGAGCCACACCTGCCATTGGCTAATGGGTCCATTGGACTACAATCACAATCACCATTGTGGAACATTTCTACACTGAGACAGGTCAGTGTAAGAGGTGAAAAATGGAACATTCTATTTAAAAAACCAGAAATTATTCCAGAAATCCTTCAAAAAACTGCAGTAGCAAAATTTACATTACTAAGGAACATGATTATTTGGCCAAACAATTACACAAAATAGAACTTTACACAAATCCAGATTGTCCTCTATGTAACAAAGAAGAAGAAATGACAACATCATCCTCAAATGTGTGAAGTTCTACCTATTGGATCCACTACAAAGAAATATTGGAGAGCAAAAGTACTAATGACTTCAGTTCCAAAGCACAGCATTTTGAGACAGAATATTAAAAGACCCCAAAAGAAAATCGTTTATGTGAATATTTGTTAAGAGTGTAATTTGTTTTTGATGTTGGTATGAGATGGTTAAATGACGAAAACGTGTTACTAATGTTCATTGTTACGAACAACTAAGTTTGTTTAAAGACGTCATAAATATTTCCATATTTAATTTTAATATATATGTATAAATAACAGAATTATATGTGTTCAATATTGAAAGCAAAGGGAAAATGGCTATGGATTGCTTCCCTAACAATGCAGGAACTATTTGATGAACGCAGGCGCGGATGTACACGTGGCAGTCGGAATGATAGACTCGCAACTAAAAGAATCAGGACTAGCGTCTGTTTATTCAAGGTGATAAGACGTGTTTTGGTAGCGTGTGAACATTGTAGAATGTTTACCAGACTTTCATCAAGCTTTTGTTCCACTTTTTGAAAAAGTGGAAAGACTTAAATAATCTAAAACGGTGCTAAGAGCATTTATTTAAATGTAAAATAGAGAAAAAGTGTTAATAAAATAGTACATTCTGGTGAAGAAACATCGTGTGATTATTCATTCCATCCGTTACCACGCCCTGAGGGAAATAAGAGCCACATCGCTCAAACTTGAAGCTACTCTTCAATAAAAACAGCACCAATTTGATAACAACATACTTAAAATTTAAGAATACTGATGTGCTAAATTCACATGACTTTCTCTAGCCATTATCATTTACTTTTACATATCACAAGCTAGTCTTATGAAAGAATATTTTTCTATCTACTTCAACTTAACTGAGGTAAAAATCTACACAAATAGTTCATTACATATTTTGTTGTATAGAATTTCACATCTTCATCAAGCAGATACTCTCTCAGATTCCAGGGTGGCAATTATAGCAATTACTTCCAAGTTGTCACCAAAAAACCAAACAACTATAAAATGTTGGAAAATCCTTATCCATCTAACAGCACTTCAAAAACACCTAGTCTTCCAATAGATACCAGCTCACTATGGACTGAGTGGTAATGGCAAAGCTGATTTTCTTGCAAAAAAGGATACTAGCAGTGTACAGAAATCTATAAATAATCTACCATTTTATGCAGCTAAAAGATTAGTCAACTCTGAATTCCAAAAAATTATTGCAAAATATTACTATGAAAATTCAAAAAATAAAAGATGGGAACATTCAAGCAGTAAGTCCTAAGAATCCTCGAAAAACAGCAGTTATAACCTTCAGGTTGATTGCAGGACATGATTGTCCAGCAAAACATTTATACAGAATTGGAATATATTCTTCACCACTGTCTTCTATGTGATCTGCAAGAGGAAATGGTTCGAGATCACCTTCAAATATGCCCGGCTACTTCTAGCGCCCCATCCATCAGTGAAGAATATTGGAGAGCAAGAAGATTAATGACTTCATTGTGAGAAATCCAGCTTTACTAAACAACATTTTGTTGTAGATATCAGGGGAATAGAGAAAGTCAAATTGACATTCAGATGTTGTTGTTGTTGTTTTCTAGTGCCTTGCATCTGGCAATGAAGCCATTAGCATTCGTGCTTTCCAATACTTTTGAACTGTAGTTTCTTCTGATCTTAATGCTTCACAGGTCTTCAAGTGGTATTCGTTCATTTCTGCTGGATCGTTACACAGGACACATATGACATTCAGATGTAAGCATGTGGCTTCTACACTCTTTTCATGACATTATAAAAGGAACAAGAATGGTGAGACCACTTTAAAAAGAAATGTAAAAGTACTGAAAGAGTCAATACAATAACAGGACTTCTTCTGTAGTCTAGTGGTTATCATGTTAAATCCAGAGGTCCCAGGTTTGATTCCTGGCTGGAGGGTGCAAATCTTCTTTAACAAGTATTATTCTCCATCCTCCCTAGAGTCTGGAAGTATGAATGGGAGTGCAAATTTAATGTAATAATCCAAGTAATGCAAACCCAAAGATTAAAACCACCGTAAAGTGAGTGAACATCACTGCCAATGAGCAACTCTTCCAAAAGTAAATATATACCAATATGACCTTAGATGTTAAAGGCAGCAAATAAATAAATTGAATGAACTAATGAATAAAATGAATAAAATAAAGTAAATGAACGAATGAACAAACAAACAAATATCTTGGAGATAACAGATGGTCCCAGGGACACTTTATGGATGTGCTACATATCAATAAACTATTACCATAATCACATGTGTGCATAACATAATCATAGATTTACGTACCTCTACAAGGAATGCCAACATGTTTAAGCTAAGGTGGGCATATGTATCATAAAGATATTTTACGACACATTTGGTCCACTGGAAGCTCTCTTTGCTAAATGTGCGACGACTGTAAAGGGTCATCACTGTGGCCAAATTCTCAAGCTTTTTGCTTTTCTCTGTACTGGCCTGAAATACAAAAAGGATGACATATTACTTAAAGAATTACTACATAATAGTTGAACATTATATGCTTTTCCCTAACAAAAATTTAAAACTTACCAAACAATAAGTATAAAAGGTGTTAAAAACACAGTATGTCCCAGATAAAACACTAATACTATCTTAAAATATTAATTCCACTTTTTTCTTAAATATGGCATTTTTCTGCAGCTGTAATTTTGATTCATTGCTGAGTTCTGTACAATTCACATAAAAGCATTAGCAACGGATAGCTTGTCCAGGCAAATTAAGGCATACAGTTTGCCCTGTCCAAGCATACTTTTGAATGCTCAAAATTTTGTAAGTAAAAGAGAGGTAAGAGATTTGTATCTACTATAACCTGTTGCTGTGAAGGCAAGCCTAAGCATTTGGATTAACAGTAGCATTCTATTTTCAGTAGTTAGCAGGAAAAGAGTGAAGTGCACCTGTATTTGTTGCACTTGTATTGCAAAACTTCTACAAGAATGGATTTACCATAGGGTACTGAGATCTTTTAATAAGGGTTGCAACTTATTTGTTTGGATTAAGTTATTAAGATAAGTCACAGATTAAAGGTACAACACGACTAAGATTTTTAACTGTACATTTACAAGAAATTCAGCCAAGCATTATAAAATCCATGCTTTGCCCTGCATATATATTACTTGGCAAAGCATTGAGACATATTGACCTTGGCTGTTGAGCGCTATGCTCGCTTCTTATCTTGTTTATTAGAAGAGTGAAATAATAGAAACATGGCACATAGTCAGTGATAAAACACAAATAGATGATCTCTCACGCCTGCTGATATATGAGATATTGCTGTCCTAGAGATATGATTGCATCTGAACAGAGTGTACGCACACCATCGCATAAACATCTGGGCAGTTTTACATTCTTTCCGACACACTTCATGGCTTTACCAGGTTATATTGTCAGTATGCTGAGAATCCCAAGGACATACTAACTGAGCTTAAATCTGATAGTGCAATGAAACATGTAGCACTGTCAATGGCTCATCATTGTGATATAGAAAATAACAACTGAATAGATAAGTTTCATTTTCCTTAAAGTTTTGCTTTGGGAACAAGTAACTTCTGGCATGTGGGTAACAAAAATATTATACTGTTAGAAACCAAATAGTGCAATCCATTTGTGCATTATGAAATCACACCTTCCTCTTTGAAAATTAGAAATCACTTTATATAAGATCACTGATTATCTTAGTCTTAAACAATGTTGTCAAAATATGCAACAAATGAGCTTACCTGGGCTATGTTTTCTGCACTTCGAATGCACAATTCATTGGCATCTTCATAGTTGAGCAACATATATGGAAGCAAAGCCACAACATTCATAGGAAATGCCAAGCTCTGACTTGGATCAACCACTGGTAAATCCAGTAGCAGTGTGAATTGTGATAACAATGTTACTACTGGCTCATATGTGTTTGGGCTGGTACATCCCTGAAAATGTGTCATAAAACCACCATTTACAGTTATTAAACATAAATAATCCTAATTACTATGTATGCTGAAATATTGTGTGAATGTAAAATATGTTATTGTTAGCTAATGCTGGATTTCTGACAATGAAATCATTAATCCTCTTGCTCTCCAATATATTTCACTGGAATGTAAAATATAGATTCATGCATTTATAATAGTACAAATTCAATGCTTTAGGACCTAGATAGCCCTATTTTCTACAGGTAAGACACAGTGTAAATAAAAAAAGAATTAATTCATTATATTCATTGAACAGTTCATAGAAGTTTTAGAAATAAATCCAGGACAGAAACAAGAATAAAGTTTTATAATAACATACACCTACCAGTCCTAGCACATAAAAATAAAGCCTGAGTATGTCAAAGGATAAATTGAAAATACAAAATACAAAATTTGAGACCTGAAAAGCAATAAAATTAGATTATCATATCACAACAATCCTTTTAAATCTGGCCCAATAGGTTGAGGAAAATTACAGCAAAATGTTACAAACTTCTTCAAGGAATGCAAGAATGCAGACTGCCAGCTGAGGCAATGGAATAGCCAAGCATTAGGAAGATGCAACATAGGAAGACCTCATGAGGAGTGTGTGCCGTAACAAATTTAAACCTAAGTCCAACAAATAAAAATGTGGAGGAGAAGATGATGTGGTCATGATGATGTATTCTAAGACTTCCAAAGTGATGCAATGGCATTGCTACCTACAGTGCAAGGAGACCCTGATTCTTATTGAATTCAATTCCATGCATTTTGGTCATGCCTGGAAGGTTTGGTGCAGAGAGGATAATTTGTATGATTCTGGAATACTGTCGGAGAAGCTGCTCGATTGGAAACAGTAGCTGCAGCTTCTTCTTCTTGTTCTTCTTCTCCTCCTTCCCCTCCACCTCCTTCTTCTTCTCCTCCTCCTTCTTCTTCTTCTTCTTCTTCAATTCCCTTATGCCTCTTCAAGCGTCAGGGTAGCCTCGTTTGAGCCGTCTCTGCCATTCTGCTCTGTTCTTGCACATTCTCTTCATTTCCACAACAGTTTTGCCCCTTTTATGTCCCAATCTCTCAATCCTATTCTCCCATGTATTGCAGGTCTACCGCACCCAGCTTCTCCTTGCACTTGCATTTTGTGTATTTGTTTTACTTTTCTTTCTTCTTCCATTCTTGTAACATGTCTGTACCACCTCAACTGATGTTCTTCAACCATTTAAGCAATTGCTTTCTGTCCCAATTCCTCTCGAATTCTCTCATTTCGTACTTGGTCTCTTCTTGTCTTTCCTACAGCTCTCCTGAAGAACTTCATTTCTGTGGCAGTAATCTTACTCGGATGTTTGTCTTGTAGTGCTAGACTCTCCATACCAAACAGTGTAATGGGTGCCATGATTGCATTATAGATCTGCTTTTTGGTCCATCTTTCCAACTAGTGTGTTACGATATAATAAGCTGATACTGCTTTCTTAGTTCTATTTAGTACCTCTGATTCAATTTTTCCATCGCTACTTATTATGGTTCCTAGATATTCAAGTTTCTACTTTCTCAAGAGGTTATCCATTAAAGAGGATATTGAGCTCTTCTTCCTGTTTATTCTGTTTTGATATCGACATTACTTTACTTTTCTCTTCGTTCACTATCATTCCCTTCCTTTTTACTTCTTCATACCATTCCACCACTGCTTGCTGAAGTCTTTCTGGTGTGTCAGCTACCAATACTATATTATCTGCATTGAGCAGTACTTGCATATAAACCGGTCGTAGTCTCCACATTCCCAGCTTTGTTCTGTATGTTCTTTGCTTACATATTTTAGTTATTTCATCTAGCAAAATGTTAAAAAGCAAAGAGCTAAGGCTACCCCCTTGTTTAATTCCTTTCTCCATTGGAAATTCTTCAGATGTTTCTCCATCTATATGTACTATTCCCACTGGAAGTCTATATATACTCTTCACAGCATTTATTAGTTTCACTGGCACCCTCTTTGCAGCCAGGGCTTCCCACACGTATTGCTTTGGTACTGAGTCAAATGCAGCTTTGAGATCAAGGAATGCTAGATACAGGTTCCGATTTTTGGTTATGCTCTTTTCCATTATTGCTCTTATGGTATAGATATAATCCTGTGTCTGCCGTCCCGGCCTAAAAGCAACTTGCTCCTCCTCCATATCTTCTTCTACCACCCATCTTAACCTCCTCTCTAACGCACGAGAATAACTTTGTAAGCTGTAAATGACATACATATGGCCCTGTAGTTATTACAACCATAGCCATTTCCTTTCTTAACAGTGGCTCCTGATCTAGTAAAATAATATTAACCAACCATAGGGATTAAAGTGCCACATGCAACACACAACTCTGTTTTCTGCCCTGCTCCTGGTGTGGACACAGGTAGAGGATGCAGCATGATGGACTATTACACCAGTAAGCTTTCTTCTTTTCTTGACTGACCTAAGTTAACTATAAAGTCCAGCACTCAAAGAATTTATGAGATTGTGAGTCACCATTGGGCTCCAATATCTCAAAATGAGTTAAGAGAATGCCTTGTGGTTTACCAAGAAAAATGTGAGTCATTTGAGGAACTTAATGTCATGCTGGTATAATGCAAATGAGTTAAATTTTGAACTGCTTCCTCATGCACCCTATTTGTCAGCTTTAGCCCCTTCTGTTTATTTTCTGTTTCCAACCTTGAAAAAATGATTTGGTGGTAAAAGATTTGCCAACAATAAAGAGGTGGGGATTTGCATTAGACAGCTATTTCGCAGAGCTCGACAATTCTCACTATAAACAGGGTATTGAGACTACTGAGCATTACTGGGAAAAGTGTATCGAGCTGAAAGTAGACTATGTAGAGAAATAGAGATATTTTTTCCCAAAATATTTGTGCTTTCTCCATTAAGTTGGGTATTTTTGAGACAGCCCTCATACTTAGCATTTTTGAAATGCACTATAACATAAAAGCCTACTATTGTTATAATAAAAAATAAGTACTACATTTTAAATAAACAACAATGAAATTAGTACATGACATAAATAAACTTCAAAATCTCCTCAACTGTAACATGTGTTTGAGGAAAATAGAAGAGATCTCATTGCTCCAAGAAAATTAATCAAACCCAGAATCAATGATGCAGTACAATATAAACAATGTCATTGAGACTAGAACTGGGACATCAACCACATGTCCAAAAGCTTCCACACTATAAAAGCACATGCTGCTTTATTTCAACACTAAGTAGTTATTAAAACTGTACCTTGAGTAAGAGTGCATGAACTCCTGGAAATGCAGTCCACTTCAACTGAGCTTGCAATTTCTCCACTTTATCACGAGCATCAGGACGGTCCAATGGAAGGCGATGCATTACTCGACTCAGTAAACGCAGAGCTAAAAGGAACTCATGTTCATAATCAGATTCAAGGAGAGATACTGCAAGCCAGAACAATTGTGCTAAGATCGTCATCTTGTCATCTTGTGTAGCAGAGTCTCCTAAGAGCTTTAGCGATTGTGCAGACCTTGAGCGTGATAGATTTGTGGAATATTTGTTTAGGCTACAACCTGAACGTGCTTCTAGCTCCGATGATGTGCGTCCTCTCATATCTAAAAATATAGGAGAACCTTTATAAGCATTTGAAAATGTGTTAAGAAATCATATTACATTTTTGTAACACATAAAATCCTGCATAAAAAATCTAGAACACAAACATCAAAGATATCATCCCAATCAATAAAAAATCTGCATATACTAAATTGAATGCAGTGACTGTCATAAAGTGTATATAGGAAAACCCAAAAGAATTTAGAAATAAGATCCAAGGAACACTTTAGAAATGTAAAAAACAAACAGTTGGAAAAATTAGCAGTTGCCACTCACTTTTGGACAGAAAACCACAACATAAAGCCAGAACCAAAACTCCTCAAGCACAAAATGGGAAAACAAGAGCTGTCCATGTAGGAACAAATCTTCATTTTGAAAAATAGAAACAGAGTATTCAATTTCGACATCCTCGAGAAAGATATCTTCAGCAAGTTCCTTGCACCACCACCAGAGGAGACCTCAGAGAAAACATCACCATCCACACCAGGGAGAACCAGTCGATGTCCAGTTGATAATGGAGGAAAGTCAAGCCTTTGAAACATGTTCCAGTAAATTATAAGTGCTGTGTAGTGTTATTAATCAACTCACCTTTTTGGTTTAAATTGATTATTACAACACTGTTTTCAAACTTCCAAGAAAGAGCATGTGGATGACATTTTGCTGTTGTACCTGAGAAACCTATAAATAATATAAGGGTGGGTCAATAAGTAATGCCTCCTATTTTTTTTTTCCTTAAATAAGTTAGTTATGTGAAACATTTGAATTTGGCGCAATTCCTCAAACCTTCTTCTCCAATCCCCTGCAGTAGTAACTTCCTAGGTCAACAGGTGGCAGCACTGCATCCTCTTGCAAAATGGCTGACATCAACATTCGTATTAGATAGCGTTCTGTGATTGAACTTTTGACTGTGGAAGGTGAAACGCCAATTCGCATTCACAAAAGGCTAAAAAATGTGTATGGTGATGCAACGGTGGATGTCAGCACTGTTAGACGATGGGTTCGTTGCTGTAACGAAGCTGAAGGGCAAACACCATTGGCAGATGAAACGCGAAGCGGCAGGCCGTGACTCCATGCAACATTCAGCGAGTTTAATTTATAGTTTAATTTATAGGTAATAAATATACCCCTTAATAAAGAAGAATTTAACAGAGAATATGACAACATTATCAAAACTGCAGTAATTAATTATTTTAATACAGATTTTATACAAAAGATAGAGAAATTTTAATATCAAAAGGCTGCAAAAGAAATCTCTATCCTAAAAAAAATAAAAGAGGATTGTAATTTTAAGAAGATTACTTACCATCCTTGGACTAATAAAATTTTTTAAAGAATATGGAATACTCTCATATACTTGGTTCCTCAAAATAAATATAATATAAAAATACTTGTTAAACTTTTCAAATTATAAAAAGTCTGGCATTTAACAATTTAGCTATTTGAATTGTGACAAGGTTTACATTGGTAAAACTAAGCATCATTTGCAAACTACAATACAGGGACACTTTAGAAATATCAAGCATAAACAGATGGATAAATCATCTGTGGCAGATCATTCTTGGTCATTTAATCATGAAATACATCCAAAGGTTAAATTATTAAAACAGTTAAATGAACCCATAGATTTAATGGTTTGGGAAAAGATATTTTGAAAAATACAGAATAAGTTTGGAATATTGAAATACTGCTGATTGGTTCTGTTAACAAGTTTTTGTTTGCTTTCAGTGGTTGGTAATTGAGATAGTCACAGAACATTCATAAAAATGGTGACCAAAATAACAAGTCATCTTGACAGTGCCAAAGAAGTCTGGAGAAACTAGTTGAGGATCAATTATTCAACAACATACACCATAAATAAAAGATAAGTGAAGCCTGTAGTCCGTACATTATTTGTTATATTAGCAGACTTGTTACTTTCTTCTTCTTCTTCACTGAGTGCAATTGTCATGGAAACACACCAAAGTAATTTATTACATCAGTGTTATTAAATAGCTTATAATTATAATAAGAGAAAATGCATCTTGTGAAAATGCACAAGTATTCTTGGATACATACAAGAATTAACTTATAGTGACAGAAGAACAAAAAATGTTAGGAAGGATGATTACATACCCTTATTGTCTGTGGCAGGTGAACCGGAAGCCTTGCGCATGCAATATGATACTGAATAACTTGTACTACGTGTATGGCCAGCCTGGTTCAAGTGCTGCGCCAATGGCCCAGCATTGCAGGCATATCCACAACCAGGACTTCTCTTTCCTCCCACAACAGCTCCAGGTCCCACGGATTCCTTGTTGTTCAGATTTGGAGTTGACTTGAATATCTCCTTCATGAAATCCAAAGGGCGGAAGTCTGACTCCAAAGAATCTACTGCAGCTTCGAGTGTGAGCAGAAGTTCTGTCACATAACCCTGTGAAGCAAATGAATATAATTAAATACATGTTAAGCTTCTGATTGGACTCACATGCAGACAAGGTGATTAACCTGTAAACACTGATCTTAAATGAAGTCAGCTTCTATGTACTTCAATGTGAAATACACAAATACAGTGTAAGTTCTCAGTTGGCTCCTAGTTTGCTGAAAACTAAAAGTAACTTCAAAAATGAAAGAAGAATGGCAATTAAGCTAATGTGTAGTTACAATGGCAACAATGAATAAAATACTTTTGATTCTTGAAAGAGCTATTTGCTCACCTCCCCGATGTTGGGGTAGTGTACCTGCCTCAACTTCCAGAGGTTTCTAGTTCAAATCTTTGTTGCAGTGAATTACTTGGAAAAAGATTTTTTCCAGGATTTCCTCTAATCCTTGGATGATGAATGCTGGCAACTCCAAATTGAATAGAACCTGGGCTCATTTGACTATAATTTTATGCATTTTATGAAATCACCATCCAATGCAACCTATCCAGTTAAATGATGTGAAACTTAATCCCAAAAGAGATAGAGAGAGTGCGAGAGAGCACGAGAGAGTGAGAGAGAGTTATTTTGATTATAATCTAAAAATCCTTTATAATATTTATTAAAACCACAATTGACTGAATCTTCTGTTATTTACAACCTCGCCACATTTGAGGTTTAGTCATAAATAATTTATAGGAACACAAGAATTTGTTAGATATGCAAAACTGAACTTAAAAAAATTGAAATGTTTAACTTAGTTGCTAAGCTTATGGCACCAAAAGAAAGGCAATACGTTCAACTTCCAGCAGCCCATTGTACCTGAGTTTCAGTAACATGCAATCAGTTTGGAAGTGCCTAGCAACAAATTGTGGATGATTTTTTACTTCTAATTGATTAACTTTTTATGGGCAGACCTTTAAACTGCTACAGTTGGAAAATCATTTCTGTGATAACTTTGTCTCCAAGTCATCCATAGACTATGACCATGAGTCCATCTCTGTGTGTCATGTGTGTTCCACATTCAACAGGTTCTGGATTCAAGTCTCAGGGTGAGTTACATGGATGAGAGTTTGTCCAGGGTTTTCCCTTATCCTCAAAAGGAAAATGTTAAATAACTAAGTTCTATGGGCCACAGACCCATTTGAGCATCACCTTGTTCATCATTGGATATGATCTAACAGGCTAGAAGATGCTAAATATATAAATTTTACCTGAAATAAACTTGTGCTACCTTTTTAAAGACATTTAGTTTCGTTCATGTGAACCTTCCTAGGTGTCATAAAACCCCTAATTCACAGTTTTCTCTGATGACTCGTATTCCCTTTTACACTAACTGCTTTAATTCTTTCCTTATATATAATACAACATTCACTTTAACAAACTACTCATTTAAGTTTAGTTCTTGCCTTCTGTTAGATAATCACCTGCATATCTTCTCCTTGCTCAGCCACTGTCTCCACAAGTCTCGACAGAATATCAGACAGCATTCTAGAGGTTATAGGAACTCTCAGGGCCCGGAACACCTGTACAAAGTTATGTGCCAGCAAAATTATATGAATGTTAGCTAGCAAAATTAGATGCATTCAAAATATAATTTAAATTTCAATAAGCAAAAGATATAACAATCACAGCACCTGCAAAGAACGACCCGCATAATGACGTGAGGAACAGGACAAGCCAAGCTGAAGTGCAGTCTGGGCCCAGCGCTCACTGATCAAAGCATGTGGTAGTGAGTCTCTGAACACCCTCAGAACATGTTGTAAGAACACATCCAGCTGTTCAACACTCCTCACGGACCATACTTTGGCAGTAATATCTTCATAGTTCCATAGAGGTTGATTCTGCCTGCAATTTATAAAAATAAGAAATATTGATTTTTACTTGAGTACTATCCCAATGTACACCAGTGTTCAAAAGATATGTTCAAAGACAACTTTAGATGAAAATTATCCACCTAACTCCATTCAAATTAATCACAGTATTATTTCATATACCGGTGCTGATGTATGGGAGTGAAACATGGGTTATTACAAAATAGGATATGGCAAACACTTTTGAAAGGAAGATACTGAGAAGAATTTATGGCCCAATTAAGGAGAAAGGGGAATTGCGAATCAGGTATAATGATGAATAATATAAAATATGTTGTTGTTAGCTAATGCTGGATTTCTGACAATGAAGTCATTAATCCTCTTGCTCTCCAACATTTTTCACTGATGGATGGGGCTCTAGAAGTGGCCAGGCCTATTTGAAGGTGGTCTCGATCCATTTCCTCTTGCAGATCACACAGAGGGCAGAGTAGTGAAGAATATATCCCAATTCTGTTTGAATGTTTGGTAGTTCCCATCTTTTATTCTTTGATTCTTCATAGTAATATTTTGCAATAACGTTTTTGAATTCAGAGTTGACTAATCTTTTAGCTGCATAAAATGGTAGATTAAGTATAGATTTTTGTACACTGCTGGTACCCCTTTTTGCAAGAAAATCAGCTTTCTTATTACCACTCAGTCCACAGTGAGCTGGTATCCATTGGAAGACCAGGTGTTTTTGAAATGCTGTTAGTTGGGTAAGGATTTTCCAACATTCTATAATTGTTTGGTTTTTTGGTGACAACTTGGAAGTAATTGCTACAATTGCTGCCCTGGAATCTGAGAGAATAACTGCTAGCTGAAAATGTGAAATTCTGTACAACAAAATTTTGTAGGGCCATTCAAATTGTTTCAATTTCTCCATCAAAGTTTGTAGTTCCATAACTTAAAGATTTGTAATAGGAAAAGAGGTGACACATGACTCCAGCCCTAGCTCCATCTTGGTTTGATATCAATGATCCATCAGTATAAATATGGAGCCATCCGTGTTCTGGAAATCTAGTATGGATTGTCTCTAATGCCAATAATTTTATAAGACTAGTTGGAGTATCACTTTTCTTAACTTCTTCTGTCAGGTGTAAATAATATGTGATGTCTGATGTTTGTGTCGGATTGACTTTAGATATGAAGTTTTTCTTTGAATTAGGAAGGTATATATTCTTCTTGATGTCTTGAATTTTGGAAAGAAAGCTCTCCTGAGTCTTTAGTGTATGTGTAAAATTCCTCTTGTTCCATGTATTGAATGGGAGTCTGATCAACTTTTCATGTGGAGTAAGAGCTGCTTTTTCTATTTCATATTCAATGGGGTATTGGTTGATTAGTATATCCATATTTGGTATTGGTGTGGTTTTGATAGCACCTGTAATTAGTCTCAGATTTTGGTTTTGAAAGATTTGAATTTTTTTTTTGTATTTACTGTTACAAAAACTTTGCTGCAGTAAGTAAATAATGGTTTTATATATATTGTATGTTG
Source organism: Tenodera sinensis (assembly GCA_030765045.1). Taxonomy (NCBI): domain Eukaryota; kingdom Metazoa; phylum Arthropoda; class Insecta; order Mantodea; family Mantidae; genus Tenodera; species Tenodera sinensis. Next base: position 147,394,206 of record CM060966.1, read on the forward strand.
TGTTAAGAGTTGCTCTGGAACATCCCCACTTCATTCCTGTTAGACGTTTTAACAGTGAAAGGCGCCTTTCTGCTCTTTGTATTGTATTTTCTATTTGTTTGGTATCAAATGTAACTCCTGAATACTTTGCTTCCTTTGTTTCTGGTAATTGTTGACTCTCAAAATTTAGTTTTATTATTAGTGAAAATTTAGTTTTATTATTAGTGGTTTTTTTCTTAGTGAAAAGATTTTGTTGTATTGACAGTCATTAAATTTTCTTTAACCTGTTTGACACCATTCTTTCCATCACTTTTGCTATTATGCTAGTAAGAGCTATTGGTCTATAATTTTTTATTTCTGATGCTGTTTTGTCTTTCTTCAAGAGTGGGACAATTATTGATTTTTGCCATTTGTCAGGTACAGTGGTTCTCCAGGATAGATTGTAGAGTTTTAGTAGTTGTTGTTTTGCTGTTTTTCCAAGGTTTTTTATGAACTCTGGATGTATGTGATCTGGTCCAGGAGACTTTTTGTTTTTTGGATTATTTATTGCAATGTTCAGTTCTTGCATATTAAAATTTTGAAAAAAGATATTGCACTGAGTGTTAGGATGACATTTTCTTTCTTGTTTCAAATCTTTCTTAAATTCTTTACGTTCCTTTTTATTATTTCTTGTTACTTTATGTGAATTAGCATAATATTTATTGAATGTTTCGGCTATGATTGCATCATTTACTAATATTTTATGTTGTGTATGATAGGTGTGCTGCTGGTTTCTTTCCTGTCCTTGACATTTTTTATGAACTTATGGGCTTTGTTACCATCTGTCCTATAATCCATTTTTTCTAAGAAATTATTAAAGTGATTCCTTTCGCCATACTTGTGTATCCGATATGTTTTTTGTTTGTTCAGCTGTATTTCTAGCTATATCTCTTTACTTTTTCAGTTCTTCTAACTGGGGGTTACAAAAGGGTTTGAAATTTTTAATTCTTCCACGAGGAATATGTTTTTTTGTGGTTTCTAGAATGACTTTAAAGAAATTTTTGTTCAAATCATCTGGTTGGTAATGCAGCTGTGAGTTTGCTCTTTAAATTTATGTTCCAGTTCAGTTTTATATTTGTTCCAATTTGCTTTTTTGAAGTTCCAATACAGATTTGTGTGACATTGACTGTTATTTGTATTATCTAGTTTTATATCAGCAATTACTACTCTGTGACCAGAACTTGGATCTTCCATAACTTGTTTTTTAATTTTTGAAAAAATATCTGTTGTAGCTAACAAGAGGTCTGGGTTACTGCCTGCTCCAGAGTAATGTATGAAGGTTGTGGGATCTTCTTTACTATAAATCAGTTCAAAAGTTGTGGTATTCAAAACTTCTTCCACTATCCTCGCTGTAGAATCCACTTTTACATAACTCCATCTTTTGGAATGGGCATTGAAATCCCCAATTACGATTGTTTTATTTAATTGGTCAGTAAGTGAGAGATCTGGTTCATTCCTGGGAGGATTGTAAATTCTGTAGACATGTAGATGTGTTTTGTTATCACAAAAATTTAGATTATTCGAAATGTTTAGTTCTTCCGGGCTTGTAAGCCGTAGTCTAGAAGGCATGGTAGATACCAACGTTTCGCCAAGTACTGCACTTGGCATTATCAGGGTAACACGATCCTCCGTCTGCACTGGTCATAGTTTGAATGTGGAAGCAGAGAAGTAGTGGAAGAAATGACAGTTAATGTCCGTTATGTTTATTTATATGGGTGGGGTGTGCAGGGCATTGTTGCACCAACTGCTACATGTACATAAAGCATGGATACCGGTTTTAGATAGACTTTTAAGCACACACAGCAGTTGTAATAAAACCCCACCTACAACCGGTCAATCACTACCATAGACGGCGCAACAATGCCCTGCCCACCTTGAATAATCAAGACACCAGCCGTGAAAGCCTAAATCCAAAAATTTAGCTTTATTGATTCACTTTTATCTGTGTTATCCATTTCTTTAACAATTTCAAAGGAGGATTTAATATCCTTTTTGACTCCAACTAATATTCCACTACTTATCTGTCTATTTTTGGTAAAATTGAAGTGTTTAAGTTGATCATTTGTTAGATGTGCTTCTTGTATGAAAAATATATCCATGTTATAGTCAAATACAATTTTATTGAGCTCTACTCTTTTTGTTTGTGTGAGACCACCTGCGTTCCATTGTAGAAGTCTGATGTTAGATCTTCGATTAATATAATGTTTTAGTTCTCGAGGAGTGGTCCCCACCCAGAGATCCAAATGTGGGACTATTTTAACTCCAGAACATTTTACCCCTCGAGTCATATTTCATAATTTGATATTGAAGAGAGCAATAGCAGTAATAGTAACCACTTTTTAGAGAGCACCATATTTTTATGTTTTAGCGGTCACATCACTCTCTCACAACCCCCAGAATGTCTGGAGGACCACATCTGTTGTGGGTTTACGGGTCTCACTGACCTGACCGGGAGAGTTATCAAAATAAATTCACCGACCATATCCTCTGATTACCTATCAGAGGACGTATTACATGCCATGACAGGTCAGCATGTTAGGGGTTAAGATTTTATAGACAAATTAGAGAAATGGAGAGGTTGGAAAAATAAAGACTCCCTAGCCCTTGGGAACCCTAATAGCATCGGGGTCGGAAGAGAACAAGAGATGACCAAGGTAAGGTCAGATAGAAAAGTTACAGTGAGGAGCAAAACACCAGTAAGTGGAAGTAATCTTCTGCTCAGCTTAGGTACCTTGTGGTCGCTATTCACATATGCCCTAGATGGAGACTCCTGAGTCATAATATAAAATATACAAACACCCCAATCTCGTAAAATCAATTAAAATATCAAGGCTGAGAAGGGCAGGGCATGTCCAAAGAATGGATGGGGAGGACATAATTCAGAGAGTACTGGATTGTAAACTGTATGGTGTAGGGGTAGTAGGGAGACCAAATCTGAGATGGATGGATGGCGTGCTGGAGGATGTGAAAAGACTGGGAATAAAAACCTGGTGGATGGTAGCCAGAAGGGATGTCTGGAGGATGATTCTGAGGGAAGCCGAGGCCCACACTGGGCTGTAGCGCTAGAATGATGATGATGTTGCTGCTGCTGCTGCTGATGATGATGATGATGATGACGACAGTAACGATGACGTTTATTATCGCCATCATCGCTGCCACCACCACCACCATCATCATCAACAATTGATATAGCACTCCACATGGAAAAAATAAATTCTTTTAGAGATACTTTTGGTGCGGTTTTTAAAAAGATTCTTAACACATAACAGCGTGAATAATGTTCTTCTCAGAAAGATGAAATACTGTGATAGCAGACGCGATTCTTATCTACAGGGTCATGGTTACAGAATGGAATGCATAAATCAATGTTCCTTTATCACAACATATTTATTCATTAACACTTCATTATTTTACACTCTCAGCACCATATTAAATAATCAAAGATCTTTGCAATTAAATGATTTGGTAGAATCTACACTGGATAAAAGTTTGGTGAAAGTTCCATGTTCACACACTACCAAAAAACACGTCTTATCATCTTGAGCATACAGACACTAATGAAAATAGTTCTTGGCATCTCTCTGACGCAACACCGCCATTTTTGTATTCATCCACGCAAATAGTTTTTATTGGTTGAACACAACAGACTATCTAGTAACAAGAAAACATTGGCTATCCTGAATATTAAAAATAAGTCCCTGATACACCCAAACAAGAACTAGAAATTTACAAACATTTATATGAACGATTTTCTATTGGGGTCCATTATTCTGTCTCATATGCCCCTTGTTTTGTTTTTCAAGTTGTCGCCTATATTTACAATCTTGAAACACAATACAATACTTCTCCCTACTCCACTGATTCAATCACTTTGTACAATATTTTTTTTTTTTTTTTTCTTTACAGTCTTCTTCACTGTTTGTCTTTGTCTTTTGTTTTGGCATGATATAGCATGTCTTTATAAATTTCACATATTCAATTACTACACAATACATTCAGTTATTATACAATACATATTCAGTTATTGTACAACACATTTGATTACTACACAACATGTCCAATTATTATATAATACATATTCAGTTATTGTACAATATATCCAGCTATCATACCACATATGTTCTGTTATTATACAATACATATTCAGTTATTACACAATGCATATTCAGTTTTTGTACAACACATTTAGTTATTACTCAACATATCCAGTTATTACACAATATATCCAGTTATCATACAATACATATTCAGTTATTGTACAACACATATTCAGTTCTTATACAACACATACTCAGTTATTGTACATTTGACATTGACACAAATATAATTTAAGTGTATCATGGTTTATTATATGGTTTTTGACTTGTATTCATTGCTATGAGGAGAGAAAAAACAGGATACAAATTTTGAGCTAATGATTATGATCATGCTTATGCCAATATTTTATTCAGTTCTTTGCCTTCTTTGTCTTGTAAGTTTATAAGCTTATGTATAGGCAGGTCATTGAGTCGGTTCTTAAACTCTGATGTTACTAATGGTACCATTTTTCTTAATTGGGTTATTATTCATTGTTGTTTGGTTCAACATTTCTTCGAGCTTAGCATTTGCTATATCCATCTTAATTCATGGGCATTGTTTTTCTGATTATGGTTTTCCTCACTTCACTAATTGTCACTTCTTTGTCTCTTATTTCTATAAGAGAAAACTTCTATACTTATAATTATTCTGCAATTGTATTATTTTTCTTCTCAATTTACCCTCGACATCTTTGTGTCTAAATATTATATCTTTTTCATCATAATTGATTCATTTTTATTTTTGTCCCTGACATCCTTATGTCAAAAACATATTATCTTCCGTCGCTATGATTCATTTCTTTAATGACAATTAGTGTCCTCATCTGTCTTTGTTGACAATGCTCTTTGTGGTCGATATAGCCAATGACTATGTTGATTTTCTTCCTTGTTGTAATTCCTAATCTGAACATAATTTTCTATAAGTAACCCATTAAAATTGTTATCTTCCTTCATCTTTACTACTCCTGCCTTACACATTTGTTGGCAAAGACTATTTGGTCCTTTCTTTGTATGGCTTTAATTTATTTTTATGGTATCTTCCTACCAACTTGCCATTTGTATTCTGTAGCTCATACGTGTGGTCACCCAGCTGTTTTGTTATGACCAGTGGTTCCATCTTTCTCTTTGTGTAGCCATCATGGTGCCGATGTCAATTGTCAACTGCTTAGGGTTTGTGTTGGTCATCCAGCCGGTTGGGACGAACTTAGTTGTTGTAACTTCCTTGAGTGTTGGTGGTGGTTGTTGTTTCTGTATTCTGTGCAGCATCTGCCCTATTTGGCACATTTTCATCTACTTCCTGCTGTCTTATGTTGTCAGTGTACCATTGGTTTCTGCCCCTTTGGTGTGAACCTCTGTTGTAAGATAGTCTTTGGTTCTCGAAGTATTCCCTACAGAATCGTATATGATTCACTTGATGGGTACGGTCTCCTGGTCTTCCACGATCATATCTATGCGTTCTGTATCTCGATTCACCCCTCGGTATTGAGTCGTGGTACTGCTGTCTTGTGTTCTCCAACCTCTCGCCATGATTATGTGGTTGTGGGAAATGGTGTGCCCCTCTCCCCCGTTCATGGGTGCTCCTAGTATTTCTATGTTCTCCCTCACTCTGGTTGTTCGTAGCCGTGCTCCGGTTTAAGATGGGTGAGTTTGGGTGACCGTTCCTATGTCTATGCTCATTAGGCCGACCATTTTGTGTTTCGAAGGCTGTCAGCAATTCTATCACATCTGCAAAATCTACTGGCCTCGCAACAATTAACCCTGTTCTCACTGTGTCTGGGAAATGTCTTGTTATGCTGGTAATTAGTTCTGCTTCCGACAAGTTGGGGTCTAATAGCTTTCCTTTGTTGGCTACTTTCATAAAATAATCGACTAGCGATAACCCTTTGGTTGGATCGTATCTACCTGTCGCTAGCTCCACCCTAGTTTGGTTTTGCTTAGCTGGGCCCCAATACCTTGATAGGAATAAATTTCTGAATGAGCTATACGACTCATGACCAGCTAGTGTTAACCTGAGCCATTCTAACGCCTTGTTTCTTAAGCTTTTCTTAACTATCATCATCCTAAGCTCATTTGGTATCCTTTTCACTTTAAAATATTCTTCCATCTCTTTAACAAAGAGTTTTGGATCGTCTCCCTTCTCCTCGTCAAATGTAGGTGGTGTGATTTCATGTAATATGCTGTTGGTGTAACATGTGTTATGTGTCGTGTCATTGTTTGGTTGTGAACCTCTTTCTCTGTATGGTGAGTCAACATTTTGTACATTATTCAAGTAACTCTCATCTTGTACATTACTTACATCTAAATCATCTTGCCTTTGTAGTGCATTCACAACATCATTTACATTAGCCAAACTTTCTTTCCCTTCTTTCATTTCTTCACAAATTGATTTTAAATCATTCTTTATTTCTAAGTGGCTTTGTTTCATATCATTTATAGCATCCTGTTGTGAATGCATCACATCAGTCATCGTCTTAATTCTAGGAATTACAATCTGTTCTACAGTTTCATTAATAATGTCTTTCTTTACTACCTCAATCTCTTTCCTTAATTCCTCAGTTATTTCTGCTTTTACATTTGTAATCTTACAGTCTACACTTGTATTACATTCTGTTATTTCCTCTCTACATCTAGCAATTTCTCCTTCTAATACAATCTTATTTTCTCTCATTTCTGATTCTATTTTTCCCATCCTATCTCCTACGATTTCTATCCTAGCTTCTAAGGCTTCCTTTGTTTCATTTAAGTTTTTATGTGCTAATTTTAAATTAGTTTCCATTACTTTCATATTTTCTTTACACTCCTGTCTTCCTAATTCTATTTTCTGTTCTAGGTTCTGTCTACCTAATTCCATTTTCTGTTCTAAGTTCTGTCTACCTAATTCCATTTTCTGTTCTAAGTCTTTTCTCACTTACTCCATTTTCTGACCTATCTCTTCCTTATTCTGTTCCAGTTTCTGACCTATACTCTGACCTAAACTTTGTTCTATGTCCTGTTTTAATTCTGCATTATTTTGTTCCATCTTCTGACCTAATTCTACCTTGTTTTGTTCCATTTTCTGACCTATTTCTTTCTTATTTTGTTCTAGTTTTTGTTCTATACTCTGACCTAAACTTTGTTCTAGTCTTTCAAACATGATCATCATTAACCTTTGGTCTTTGCTTATTGTTAGCTGTTCCTCACTTTCTAATTCTATCTGATAACTAGGCCTATCTGCCCCTTCCCCCACTCCTGTTTCTATCTCTTTTCGCGACATTTTAATTCCTTTATTCAATTCACTTAAGGTTAAAAGTCCCACTACTTTGCCGCTTCTCAGTAACATAAAAATGGAAATAAAATGTATGTGAAAACAAAAAATTTTGATCCTACTTTCTTTTCCGTTAGTTCTTCGTCCAGTTATTTAGTCTCCTGGGCAGTTGGCTTCGCTAGATGATCTCCGATGTTTTTCCCACGTTGATTCTCCGTGTATCGATGTTCTGCTGGCGATATCAAACGATGGTCTAATGGCGTCTTTTTCCTGTGCGATGGGATGGCGTCAGTTGGTGTTTATTGTAATTTCAATTTTCGTAATTTTGCATTCCATTCTAAATTCGAGTTCCACGTTGGGTAAGCCATTTTGGTGCAGTTTTTAAAAAGATTCTTAACACATAACAGCGTGAATAATGTTCTTCTCAGAAAGATGAAATACTGTGATAGCAGACGCGATTCTTATCTACAGGGTCATGGTTACAGAATGGAATGCATAAATCAATGTTCCTTTATCACAACATATTTATTCATTAACACTTCATTATTTTACATTCTCAGCACCATATTAAATAATCAAAGAGCTTTGCAATTAAATGATTTGGTAGAATCTACACTGGATAAAAGTTTGGTGAAAGTTCCATGTTCACACACTACCAAAAAACACGTCTTATCATCTTGAGCATACAGACGCTAATGAAAATAGTTCTTGGCGTCTCTCTGACGCAACACCGCCATTTTTGTATTCATCCGCGCAAATAGTTTTTATTGGTTGAACACAACAGACTATCTAGTAACAAGAAAACATTGGCTATCCTGAATATTAAAAATAAGTCCCTGATACACCCAAACAAGAACTAGAAATTTACAAACATTTATATGAACGATTTTCTATTGGGGTCCATTATTCTGTCTCACTTTGTTCAACTCATGAAAATCACATCACCACCTTTGTTATTTTTATGTCAACCAATTTATTGCTGGTGTTTCTAAACACACAAGCTGTGTGTGGGCAATGTTTAAGAGGCAGCCCACACACGGCTTGTGTGTTCAAAAACACCAGCAGTAAATTGGTTGGCATGAATAAAAATAAAACAATTACTATCTAAAGGTTATCTAAACCTGGGACATACAGTACTTATGATTGTAAGTCACCCTTAGGGTACTTATCTCAGATGTAAGATTCCCTAGTGGTCTATCTGGGAAATACAAATTGGGTGGGGAATTTAATGTCATATTGGCAAACTGGCCATGGTGGCTCAGTGGTCAGAGCAGCTGTGCATGAAGTGGAAGATCCATTGCTCAAACCCCGGCTATGGCACTGAATGTTTCAGTCCTGATTCTACTCCTCCCTGCGGAATAACACCTTGATGCGGTGGGGGCTTGGTACCCAATGAACCACATGACCATACCAAAGAAGCCTACCTATGTTGAACTTGTTGGTTGGTAAGAGGTGAGGCAAACCAAGGATAGCCCACAAAGAGGAAACGTGCTGGCCTACCACAACGTGAATAACATCCCCAGGTGGCATATGTGGGGAATGGTCAGCAAACTATACTCTGTCCTGACAGCTAGGTCCAAAGGACCCGATGACCATAGGCAGGTGCAGCTCTCCATTCACATTGGGGGTTGTGGGTGGGTGATATAGATGCCAAAATATAAAAATTGGTGCCTACTACAAAAACGGCTACCTCCATGCTCAAAAACCTTCGAACATCTGAGAAAGTGTGGTGCACTCCAAAGATTATGGAATGGAATAAATGATCAACTCTATTGGGAAGCCAGAAGACTACTGGCAAATGGGGCACAAGTCTAGAGCATTAGATTACATAAATAAAGAAACAAACAAATAAATAAACAAATAAATAAATAAATAAAGTAAATAAATAAATATTTAAATAAATAAATAAAGTAAAATAAATAAATAAGTAAATAAATAAATGTATAAGTAAATAAATGATTCTACCTCACAAAAATGTTAACAGTTTTTACTTTCTCTATTGCTTCCTATAATAATTGATTCCAGCCAAAAGTTTAACATTGAGATTTTAATGAATACAATATTTTAAGGTTCTCTTAAGCATAAAAGGATTGACACATTGTGTGTGCACTCAATCAAATAGCATGGAATGATATAATGTCACAGCATGTTGGCCAGGATGATAAATCCTATTTTGCTGCTACTATGCTTCAAAAGCTGTGACACACTGTTAACACCAATATGCCTAAATGAGTCAAGTACTTATACATATCTAAATATTTTAATTTAACATGACAACAATTAACCAAATGTAAAATGTTAGGATGCATAATCAACCATTGTTCTTTGCTTTGCCAACATCATTGCCAGAAAATACTGAGATTTTAAGACATTTTTGGCATGTCAAACGTCACTCCGAGGGTGTGAAGAGAGGAGTCCACCCCTCCTTAACTGCAGTAGCACGCGCTAGTAGAACCGGTTTTCGCTTTGTTTTTCTCGTTTTCCGATTTGATCATCACGGAGGGAGGGGAAAATAGGGGAAAATGTTTCACGCCTGGTGAGTGCTGTTTGACACCCCTGGTTTAATACATACCTTGATGCTAGGAATAGAATTAAGGACTTGATTACATCTTGAATGGCCATATTGGGTCCAGGCTGAGGACCAGTCCAGCTGATTCCATCTTCAGGTGTAATAATTACTGGAGGTGCAGGTGAAGTCACGGACACCGTACCCCCATCGCCTGAAGACATAATATAGGTCAAATATATCAATGGTGTTTCAGGATACAGTGCTAAAATATGACTTCACTGATGTACTTATATATCAATAGCAAGTGATGTAAGTGTGTCAAATGGGGTTCACACTTGGTATATACTTGCTTGCAGATGCAACCCAAGTATGTTTGGCTGACTACCTTGTTAAGGATGGACATTAGCTGCTGGCAGGGGCAATTTCTTCATAAGGTCATAGGCTTGTGCTACACTCACTGATTCTGCAAGTACAACTTGGGTATTTTGGACATTATACTGTATTTGTTTACATTGTTTAATACACAAAAAATAGAATTTCAGATACACTGCTTATCGGCTGCAGCAGACTATTGTAGTAAAACTCTGATGTATTGCACTCGCATGACCTTCTCGACTCTTGTATTAACCATTCTTACAACCTCTTATTCCTATATCTTCATGTTAACACAGAAAAACATTCACAGAAATTATCTTATTGCTTATTTCCTTGTAGGTACAAGGGGAATACAGTAGGCTTTGAGCGATAGTCAAATCTTTTTCAAGCTTTGAGATTCCATTCACTTTGCACACTTAGCATATAAAAAATGAACAACAATGTTCCATTTTACCAAAGTTTTAAGTTTTCCGAAACTGACACAAATAACAAGGAATATCACTGAAATGGTTCACTCTACAAATAAGTTATTTGGACATAAATAGTGTGTTTAAGTGACATCTATATTTTTTGTATAGTAAGATTTGGTCTATCTCTTACAGTTTATGAGTTATTCGAAAGTCATCCAGAGTAAACAGGACTACATAGGCTATAGGCAGAAAATTTAAAATACATTTTGTTTTTCATAAAAATATCTTAAACATATGGCATTTTAATCAAAATCGTTAAAGCCATTTTCAAGAATATCAAAAAAATTGTTCATGTAAAGGGTAGTTTAGCGTGGGGCTATTTTGTTCAAAATCTTTGTGTCGCATCCTTGGAAGACATTATACTTAAACACCAACTTTGGTTTTTAACCAACTTTTAGTTTTTGAGTTATACAGTCCACAGACAGACAGACAGACAGACAAAATTCAATAAATTGTTATGTCTCTTAATTCTTAAGTCTAGGAATGGAAAGCATCCATTATTTTCGCTTTCCAAAGTGAATTGTATGGCCTTATACTGCAAATTTAAAAGTTTTAAAGCATCATTTATCTGTTTTTCGGGATAACAGCAAAAATGCCATCCACTTATCTATACCATATTTTAAAAATTAGAGGGAATGATTTTATAATTTGAGTTTCAAAAAAGCTCATGAAAAGATAAGCAAGAAACGGCTACCCATTTTTATGAATTTTGAAATACCTCCAATAGATTGTATTGAGACAGAATATTGACCAATAGAAAATCGTTCATATAAATGTTTGTAAATTTCTAGTTCTTGTTTGGGTGTATCAGGGACTTATTTTTAATATTCAGGATAGCCAATGTTTTCTTGTTACTAGATAGTCTGTTGTGTTCAACCAATAAAAACTATTTGCGCGGATGAATACAAAAATGGCGGTGTGTCGTACCAAAGCGACGCCAAGGACTATTTTCATTAGCGTGTGTATGCTCAAGATGATAAGACGTGTTTTTTTTGGTAGTGTGTGAACATGGAACTTTCACCAAACTTTTATCCAGTGTAGATTCTACCAAATCATTTAATTGTGAAGATCTTTGATTATTTAATATGGTGCTGAGAGTGTAAATAACGAAGTGTTAATGAATAAATATGTTGTGATAAAGGAACATTGATTTATGCATTCCATTCTGTAACCACGACCCTGTAGATAGGAATCGCGTCTGCTATCACAGTATTTCATCTTTCTGAGAAGAACATTATTCCTGCTGTTATGTGCTAATAAACATTTATAAAAACCGCACCAGTATTTAAATGTTTTTATTTTCAGAGATTGGTGATTAAAATGAGCATCAGTAGCTATGGCAACTAATTTGTTTGTATAGCTACGAGAATGAGACTGAGTCAACTTGAAATGTGTCAGCAGCAAAAGAACTTGATATACTACTAAGATAAGTGAAGCTTTTAGTTTCTAATTTGTTCTTACTTTAGATTCTTATTGCTTCACTGTTGATAGCTTCATTACTTCCTTATTTACTGTTAGTGTTTTTAAACACACAAGCTGTGTGTGGGCAATGTTTGAGAGGTAGAATCGGAACTGAAAAATTCAATGCCACAGCTGGGATTTGAGCCAGAGAACCTTTGCTTCCTTGGATTGGAAGGTGAGCCACTGATTTCTGCCCCCCTCCCCCCAGAGCTATACAAGCCAGAGAGATGAGGGGAGCTAAGCCAGCCTCTGCCGTGGTGCTTCTAACTGGGAAACTGTTGATACCCAGCCACCTACTCTGTCGTGGTAACATTCTGGCCACCCTTAGGATCCATTCATCTCATCCATCCTCCAGGGAGTGCACTGTCAGAGGCATCGGTGCAAAAGATCGCCTTTTGGTTGAGGTGCAAAGTCCCCCTCTGTAGTTGTCATTGAGCCAATGCAGATATTTACTATCTCTTTTCTCTTGAATCTTTGTTTCTATATGCACAGCACTATCATAGGAAACTCTGAGAAGTGATTTAAATTCCTGACTTCTTTTCAGTTCTGATTCTACCTCTTAAAACATAGCCCACATCCAGTTTGTGTGTTTAAAAACATCAACAATGTGTTTGTTGGCATAAATAAATAATAATTACCATCCTGACTTCTTATTTACGCTCCAGTGCATTTGCAAACATCTTTTGACCTTATCCACGACAAAACAAAGACCAACTTATCTCGTACATACTTCAGAAAATGGCATTAACTTACATAGATTTATTATTTAACTAATATTATAAATCAAGCACAAATTAATTAATTGTATTTTAGAATCTGAGCATGCTAAGTAAAATATGTTCTATTATTGTTATACTACAGTTATTTAATAGAAATTAAAGAATGAAAACCTCATTCTTACATTTATTTTAATTTCTGAAAGCTACTTACTAGCACTCGAGACAGCAATTCCTGGTGTAGATCCTTGTTGCAGTGCTACTGTTGTGGTTGTTGTATTGGTTGGAAGAGGCCCTTGTAGGTAACTGTCAAACTCTGGGTTGGGCTCTGAAAGCAATTAATACTATTGCTGTCTTACTTTTCAGTGAATATTTTATCATGGTGAAATTAAGCACTATTCTAGCCTTTGCTGTAAATATTTGCACCTAAGTTTGCATTCTCACCTTGTACTGGATAAACAGCATACAGCAGAACAGAGTTCATGCACTCAGAATGCCAGTGATGAAGTACAAGGCTTCAATCTGGGTTGAACTCTTGCAAAAGTAGTATGTGTTTGTTAGTTGATGCAATACAGCGTGTATTAAATCAAATGGCTCTACTTAGGTTATGGTATTCTGTACCCAAAAGGTATTCATTTAAGATTTAAACATTCATATAGAATCCCAATTTAATGCCCTGAATCTTTTTTCTCCGGGGGATTAAACGGCAAAGTTAACAAAATAGATTAAACATTAACAAACATTAGACATCACATATCATTTATACCTGACAGAAGAAGTTAAGAAAAGTGATACTCCAACTAGTGTTCTAAAATTATTGGCATAAGATACAATCAAATACTAGAGTTCCAGAGGATGAATGGCTCCATATTTATACTGATGGAATTTCACATGTTCATCAAGCAGTCATTCTCTTAGATTCCAGGGGGACAATTATAGCAATTACTTCCAAGATGCCACCAAAAAACCAAAGTATTATAGAATGTTGGAAAATCCTTACCTATCTTAGAGCACTTAAAGAACACCTAGTCTTCCGATGGATACCAGCTCACTGTGGATTGAGTGGTAACGACAAAGCTAATTTTCTTGCAAAAAACGGCCCCAGCAATGTACAGAAATCTATAGTTAATCTACCATTTTATGCAGCTAAAAGATTAGTCAATTATAAATTCAAAAGAATTATTGCAACATATTACTATGAAAAATCAAAAAATAAAAGATGGGAACTACCAAACATTCAAACAGCAATTCCCAAGTATCTTCGAAAAACGGTAGTTGCAACCTTCAGGTTGATTATGGGACATGATTGTCTGGCAAAACATTTGAACAGAATTGGGATATATTCTTCACTGCTCTGTCCTCTATGTGATCAACAAGAGGAAATGGATCAAGACCACCTTCAAATATGCCCAGCCACTTCTAGTGCCCCATCCATCAGTAAAAAATATTGGAGACCAAGAGGATTAATGGCTTCATTGTCAGAAATCCAGCATTAGCCAAGAACAACAAAATAGATGCACTCACTTTTGAGGAACTTAAAAATAACATTCATAAAAAATTGCTGCCATCTGAGAGGGAACTGCAGCATGTAAATGGCCAATTTCCCAAGCAGGTGCCAGAAATGCTTGAACAAAGAAGGGAGTCACTTTCAAGATTCTGACTTGATATATTGAGTACTTTTATTTTTAAGTCTTTCCTTTTCTTTCTTTGTTAGAAATAAGTTGCATGACAAGCCTTAGTACTAGATGATGAACCCATGAGGCATATTGGAAAGAATGCGAAACTGCAGAATTGTTTATGCAAGCCTATTGCACACACTCCGTGAGACAGTGCATGTACACTTTATTCAGATGCAATAATTTGCTGTTACAGTAAACAAGATAACAAGCAAATGCAGCACTCGACAACCAAGTTCAATATGCCTCGTCACTTTGCCAGGTAGTATATTTGTTGTGGAATGTTGTCATCTGCTTGATGTGTATAGCAAGTAACACTGCCAGTCAGCTAAGAGCCATGAAACCTATTCTACTCTATACTGATCACCTAGAATTACAACATGCCAATGACACTTATTCATTTGGAACAAAATCTGAAACTCTAACTAATCATTTTTATTTGGTCCATAAAATGCTGCTATCTACAAAAAATGCTTAGACAGGGACTGCTTTCTTGAGCCCATAGCTGGTTTTATCTTGTATTTTTTTTACCATGGAAAAGTACAGCTCTAAGTCTTGATATTCCCTTAGTTACGATTTTAAAGGGCTCAGAAATGAGAGCTTAGGGAGCCATGAAGTATAGGTACAGGTAATTCTAGATATTTTTGCTTTGTAAAGTTAACACAATGTAGTGTTATTGCAGAACACTTAGTTGTGCTATTTTTAAAACCTTTTGATGATTATATAGATGATAGCAACACCATAGAGTGAGATGTTTAACTAAACGGAATTGGTCAGCAGCTAAATTGCGTGATAGAAAATAGACCTATGCTGAAACTGTCATTCGTATCTTATCCACGAAGGAAATAATGAATGTTATGTATCTGACTAAAAGTTCCTTTTATTACTATTTTCAGGTATATGATTATGTGCTAACAGATTTGCAGTAAAATGAATCTGCATCAAAAGGCAAAGGAAAGAATAACAGAATTTATTCAGTTCTCTAAGTTTACTGGAGAAAGGAGAAAACCATATCCAGCATTTAATACTCCACAATGCCAGTAAGTAAAGGATATTGTGGTGATGAAGTGGCTACAATGCAAATTATTTTCGTATTAATTTGCTAAGTTCTCACAAAAGGTAGACTGAAAAGATTCTATACTATATGACGTTAGAGTTCATTAGCCAGGAGAGCTAACATAGCAGTCACTAAGCCATCGGCTTTGGTGAGGGTGAGTGTAAAACGGACAACGCCATCTTGTTTGATCTCCCAGATACTATCAATCAATCAATCAATCAATCAATCAATCAATCAATCAATCAATCAATCAATCAATCAATCAATCAATCAATCAATCAATCAAATTTACACTAACAGTTAGGTTGAATATGTTCATATTAATTGTTATTTAATACACTGATCAGCAGAGAAATGACAGGTCACTGCTCTTTAATTACACAGATGGTTTAAACCTTTTGCTGCCACATGCCAATTGGGTAGACGGTGTCTGCCCGACATTTAAATGCCAAGTCCAAGTATGGCTACTGGGGTGAAAATGCCAGAATACTATGTCTTGAAATGTTAGATTTCAGAAAAAAATTTACAATAAATGTAATTTTAAAGACAGAATAAACATCTAAAAAACGAATTTACCCAAATTGATTTCTGTTCAATATTATATTAATTAGAACATTTATGAAATAGCAAATAAATATCTAGCGCATATTTTATTACAACAATAAGCACTAAACTACATTTAATACACAAATTAAATTAATTATAATGGTTCCAATTAGCCACAAATCATTAATTTGGTATTTATTTTGAGCACTGTGCAAATTAATGTACTCAAGATCTAATCCTTTTTCACATTTTATGCACACTGTATGTTATCTTTTTCACTGCCCCGGTGTATAAAACACAATACACTGAAGTTCCTGCTTCTTTGGCAATAATTTCACACCATATGAAGCAGAAGGAGAACTATTAACTGTATCTTTTACTATTTCACCTCTTTTTAGAAACCAATGAGAGCTTACAGTTTCAATTAACAAAGAATAAAATTGAAATCAGCATTTAAATCAACACTCCACCTTTTTGCATCAAGTGTCCCTGGAGTTGTCTCAGGTAGAGAATCCTCATTGTCATTGTCAGAGTACTTGCATCCATGTGACACTCATAATATGCCACAATTTTATCATCATCCCTTTCTGGCACAAAAACATTCCGAGAACAACTACGCATGTTCAATTTTACGCAGTAAAAACCGAACAGAACTGGATGTGGTCAAGCTATATCGATGAGGGTTAGAAAACTGGCCTTCAAATAACAAAAGATCTCTCTTAATGACCTTGTAACATGCAGTCAGAAAGAAGAAAGTTTCCCCTTTTCAATGATATAAAGTGCATCCCTACAGGATGTTTCAGAAATAGGTAAACAGCCTCACAAACACTGCGTCAACAAGGTCCACGCTGGTGGACTTCAAGCCCTATAATACAGTGGACTAGATCGACAGGCAGCGTTTTTGGGCAGAAATTCTTTAAAGAGGTGTGGCAGCAAGAGGGTTAAGCTCATGAGCATATGATTGTGTAAAGTGCACTAAACCTGACATGTGACCTGGTAGCAGTAGTAAATGTAAGTATTACTTGCCAGTAAAAACATGAGAGAGGACTGGAAGTGCTGGAGTTGTGAGTCCCAGACCCAGTTGTGCTGTCTTGCAGTTGAGCAGTATATGTGCAACTGTCAGGTGGTCATTGTGGTCGGCTAGCACCACCAACAGATTCAGTAGTAACTGCTTGCAGTGCTCATGCACCAGAGGACGATTGTGATCCAGCCCCAAAAACAGAATATGCAGCATCAGGGGCACATGGATAGACCAATCCAGATCGACACCATCCACTACTACATCTGTTAGAAGCATCACTGCAACATTACATCTGTAACACATAACATGAAACACGGTTTGTTACCCAATATTCTTACCTATTATAAGTTGCACTAACAGAAAAGCAAATTAAAGAAACATAAAGAACTGTAAGTATAATGAAAAACTGAAGCTATTATCAATAAAGCAATATAAATCAATAAATATTGCAACTTTTAAACTTTTTTAATGATTTTATTTCACAAACTTGTACAATTAGGTATGTCCTCATGTACACCTATTTAACATAATACATTTATTCAACTCTGTTTATCATTAACTTTCTCAAAAACTAGCCTATAAAAGTCTATCTCTGTTACTTTTCTTCTGCCTGGCAACCACCTCATCCAAAGAGCATCTACAGTGCTGTTAGTTTAAGAATCGGCGCTAGTGACAAATGCCGCGCTCCCAAGTCACCTCCCGCTCGCCGATTGACGGGACTTTACATGCCGGAAGAAACTGACGCGGACTTTTCATGCGTCTGTTAGTTTCGACCTTGGCACGCAGTAGTGGCGCGACTTATCAGATGGTTGGACGTGTTGTTTGCATGATGGTGAAATATTCAGTAAGTGAACGTGCATATATAGTGAAAAGCTATTTTCTGAAAAACAAAACCAGGTGGAAAATGTAGACATAAATTTCCTGATCACCCGGTTCCTCACAGAGATACAGAAATTTACGTCTAAATTTTCGCCTGGTTTTGCAAACCGATTTATTTTTCAGAAAATAGCTTTTCACTATATATGCACGTTCACTTACTGAATATTTCACCATCATGCAAACAACACGTCCAACCATCTGATAAGTCGCGCCACTACTGCGTGCCAAGGTCGAAACTAACAGACGCATGAAAAGTGCGCGCCAGTTTCTTCCGGCATGTAAAGTTCCGTCTATCGGCGAGCGGGCGGTGACTTGCGGAAGCGCGGCGACTTGCGGGAGCGCGACATTTGTCGCTAGCGCCGAACTTTTTCCATGGAGTTCTTAACCATTGTCACAATATTAATGTTTAGTGACTAAACTTAACTTATCTTGGGTGATTGTGAATTAAATTACCACCCAAATATATTTTGCAAATCAATTTCTTGCATCAATAGTTCTCAATGTTAGTTTGGTCGCCATCCCTATGGCCACCAGGTGACAGATTTTTTCCTATTCATATCACCAACTACTAAAAGCAAAATAAATTTACTGACAGAATCAATTGACAATATTTCAATGTTTATTCCACTGTCCTTATTCTTCAAAATGAATATCTTTTCTCAAGCCATTAACTCTATGGGCCAATTTAACTGTTTTAATATTTTAACCTCTGGATTTATTTCATGATTGAATTACAAAAAATGGTATACCAAGCTGATTTTTCAATTTGTGTATGTTTAATATTTCTAAAATGTTCTTTTATTCTTTTATGAAGTTTAGTGTTACCAATGTAAACTCTTGTCACAATCCAAACAGTTAAACTGATAAATGCCAGATTTTTACAACTTAAAATCTTATCTTTTTTAGTAAAAGTTAGCAATTTTTTTATATTATATTTATTTTGAGAAAGAAAATTATTCCATGTTCTTTAAAACTTATTGGTATTTTATTTTCAAGAATGAGGATCACATCATAAATTTTGAAATACTGCTATTTGATTGTGTCAATAAATTTGTTTTGCTTTCAGCAGTTGATAATACAATAGGAAAACAGCTGTTAGTGATGACGAAAAAACTATGGTAGCCGCAAGATTTAAATGCGACTAGTAGTTCACTATTACTACTCTTTTTACTGTTCTCCAAATAAATGTTGTGGGTGCAAATGATATTTATGTTACCGGCTGTACAGCATAATTTCACAGCCTGTTTAACTGCACAATACCACAAAGTGTGTCAAGCCTATGATTGGATTTTGTGTTAAGCCAGCCACCATTAAATTTTGTGACAGCTATAACGTTAAAACCACTGATGATGCAAGAAACTGACTTAAAAAACATATTTGTATTGTAATTTAATTAAAAATTACCATTGATAAGTGAAGTTTAATCACTAAATATTTATTAATATTTGTTGAAAAACACTGTATTTCATAAAAAGAAAAAGACCTTCATAGTTTTTGGAGCCTATAAAGCATCACTAAAGTTGCTTGTTTTTGGAATTCCAGTCCTTAAGAATCTAATTCTAAAGAATTGCCTGTTCTGCAAAATACCACTTCAAACAATTTCACACCAGATTATCTGATTCACCCAGTGTTGCACAGGTGGCTCTTTAACCTCCAGTAACAATTTAATTTCAGCTGCCTCCCCCCATATTCTTTGTGAAATTACTGTATAATCACTTAGAATATTTTTTTACAGTATTCCACTTTACCGGTTGCAGCTGTAATTACATAAAGCCACATGATATTCCTTAATGGCTCAAAAATCCCCTGATATTCAATGCGTGTTGTATTTCTGATCCTCTTAATCTTACCCTCTAATAGCCTTGTCTTCCAAATCCTGAAAATGAGTGTAGGTAGCCTATAAGTACCTGTTGGCAGTGAAACAATTGTTCGAATAATTGAGTCATTTTTAGAAACCCGAGGTGCATAAAATAATGAACCCTGGTACTTTTTCTTAGGTCCTGTAGTTACATAACATAAACGGTATTCTTATGTATGTTTTGACATTGCCTCTTATGCTGCAAGCATAAGGCAGTATTTAACATTCATCTTGCTTAACACCACCTTCAGTAAATAAAGGACACCCTAAGTTATTAGTTACTGCCCAATATTTTGGAAGTTTTTCCAATTTATCTCACTATTGTTTAAGTATTTATAGTTGCAATGCTAGGCACTAACCTATGAAAGCCACTGATGGGCTGAGAGCTGTCAGGAAGATACTCTGTCAGGGGAGCAAAGTATCCACCATATTCAGGCATTGGCAAAGGGTGAGGCTGTGGGATGTCAAACTTATCTATAGGAGCTGTGCGTAGACAGTAACCTTCCTCTGCTGGGGGCATCTGTAACACAACAAAGTAAAAGAACTATTACTGTGTGTACTTTCTCTAAATGATACCACTGAAAATACCCATTTTTAAGGTGATAAACGTTTTAGCTGTAAACAGCAGAAAGCAGCATCTCAAGAAATGAGAAGTACAACACTTGGTCATAATGTAAAAAATCTGATGTGTTGCACTCACGTGACTTTCTCTACTGTTGTACTAACTATTCTTACAAACTTGTATTCCTATATCTTATTTGTGTTAGTTAAAATAAACATTTGTACAAATTATCTTATTGCTCATTTCCTTGTAGGTGCTACAGGAATACTAGAATACAGTAGGCTTTGAGCGATAGTCAAATGTTTTAAAGCTATGAGATCCCATTCTCTTTGCATGCTTAACATATAAGAAAATGAATGACAATGTTCCATTTCATGAAAGTTTTGTTTTTTGAAACTGATGCAAATAACAGGGAATATCTTTGAAATGGTTCACTCAACAAAAAAAAATTATTTGGACATAAATTGTGTGCTTTAGCGAGATCTAAATTTTTTGTATAGTAAGATTTGGTCTATGTTTTACAGTTTACAAATTATTCAAAAGTCAACCAGAGTATACATGACTACATAGGTTATAGCCAGAGAATTCAACATATACATTTCGTTTCTCATGCAAGTATATTAAACATATGACATTTTAATGAAAATCGTTAGTCATTTTCAAGAAAATCAAAATTTTCGAAAAATTTTCCATGTAAAGGGTAATTTAGGGTGGGGCTATTTTCTTCAAAATCTTTGTGCTGCACCCTTTAAGGACATTAAACTTAAACACCAACTTTGTTTTTAACCAACTTTTCGTTTTTGAGTTATGCTGTTCACAGACAGACACGCACACACATACACACAGACCTTTTTCTAAAAATGCTCTTTTTTTATTCAGGGGGTCTCAAAACATATAGTGAGTTAACAGATAGTAAGTTAACTATCTCTTCTGGTTTACCAGTTATGCAAAAGTCATCAAGAGTAAATAGGACTACATAGGCTATAAAATGTGACATTTTAATCAAAATCATTAGAGCCATTTTTGAGAAAATAAAAATTTTCGAAAGATTTTCCATGTAAAGGGTAGTTTACGGAGGAGGGATTTTCTTCAAAATATTTTGTCGTATCCTTGAAAGATAGTATTAAACTTAAATACCAACTTTGGTTTTTAAACAACTTTTAGTTTTTGAGTTAAGCTGTCCATAGACAGACAGACAGACAGACAGACAGACAGACAGACAGACACAACACACACACACACACACACACACACACACACACACACACACACACGGGACCTTTTTCTAAAAATGCCTTTTTTTAATTCAGGGAATCTCAAAACATATATTTCCGATGAAATCTCGACATCAAATTTTGGGTCGAATACTTCTACTTACTACACGTAGTAGAGAAAGTAAAAAACTAAAAATTCCTATGAGCATCGATAAATACTACATAATATACAAACGAAAATAGAGCCACTGGCTGCCCCGCGTTACTTATACTGGGCAGAGAGCGCTACATATGGCTGAAACCTCCAGTTCCATTCAGCATTCGAGAACAGGTCGTACAGGTTCTCCTGTACGGTATGTTTATCTGCACAGCACCTAGCCGCTTATTGCGACTTTATCTGTGCAGTATAGAAGGTGGTCCAAATTTTTTCAAGCTTTTGTGTCTGTGGGCAATGGTTTCTTCCTGCATACCTAAGTTTGGAAGCAGGGAGGGGGCAGGAATAGGTGTTGGGGTATGTGTTAGATGATGGGAGTGGCAATACCATTACCCAAGGGCGTCCTTAGGAAGGCGGTAACTTTTCCTTCTACGAGGTGCTCTGTGGTCGTATTGACCTAGTGCCCGTACCAGCTGATTGGTGTGGGAGGTAAGTTTGGTGTGCATGGTTCGGGATCGCTCCCTTACCAAGTCCATGATGTAGGGTAGACCGGAGTGGTTGTGAAGGATGTAAGACGGGACTCTACGCCCGGTATCGTACATTGTTCTTAACGCCCTATTCTGCACTGTCTGCAGTTTGCGTATGGTGGAGGGTGCCGCTGATCCCCAGGCTTCGCAGCCGTACAAGATCAATGGCGGGATGATTGCCCGGTAAATGAGTAGTTTTAGGTACGTGGGCATGGTGGATCGTACAATAGGGTAGAGCTGTCTGAGTGCAGCGTGACCGAGTCCGGCCTTTGCGCGGACGTGTGGAGCGTATGTTAGCCCGCGGTCGAGGAAAACGCGTAAGTATTTGGCGGAGGTTACCCATGGGATATTTCTCCGCCTGAGCCGAAGTGACCGTTCCAACCGCCAATGGCGAACCTTACCAAGGAGGAGTGCGGAGCTTTTCCCCGGACTAATATCCATTCTCCACTTCTCACTCCAACGGCCGACGGTGTCGAGTTGTCGTTGAAGGGGCGGGAGGCAATATCTCACATTCTTGTTTTGTCCCATGATGAGGACGTCGTCCGCATACTGGTATGTTGCAGTTTGCTGCTCCGTTGGGAAATCGGACATGTATGCTGCGAAGAGTAGCGGGGAGAGTACACTGCCCTCTGGGACTCCTGCCGCTATGTCTCATAGTGTGGACAGTCTTCCTTCCACTTTCACTATGAAAGTGCGGTCCTGAAGAAAGCTGCTAATCAGTGTGAGATATGGGGGAGGGATATTTGCCTGCTTTAGTTTGTACAGTAGGCCTTGGTGCCAGATTGTGGCGAATGTCTTTTCCACGTCCAGCAGAACTGCTATGGTCTTAAAGTTTTCCTGGAAACCCAGAGCAACCTTCTCGGCCACAGACAGCAACTGCATGGTCGTGGAGTGACCCCGACGAAAACCAAACTGGTGATCCGGTAGGAGTTGCCTTCCTCAGAAAGAGGCGTTTGGCGGGCGAGGAGCAAACGCTCAAAAACTTTTGAGACTGTTGGGAGAATGCTAATGGAGTGGTAGTTGTTAGGAAAGACTGGGTTCTTGCCGGGTTTCAAGATACACACCACCCTCGCCTTCTTTCAGCATGCTGGAAAGTGACGGAGACGTAGGCATGCATTGAAAATCCGGGTCAAGCGGACGATAGCCTTTTTGGGTAGGTGCTTGACCATGAGCGCCGTGAGGCCGTCATGTCCAGGGGATTTATTTGGGTTTAGACTTTGGATTTCGGAGATCACCGCTTTCGGGGTGATTATAGGAACTTGGATCTCCTCGTGTAGCTGCGTGGTTCCTCATAGAGGTAATCCAAGGTCACTTCCACAAGTTCCGTAAAGCCTTCGTCTTGTGGGTCCTCCCGGGGTTCGAACTGTACCTCAAGGTGGTCCGCGAACACATTGGCTTTCTCGTCTGGCTCTAACGCGAGCCGCCCACGAGTATCATGCAAGGGATGCTGGTATTGGGTCTTGTCCTTCCTCAAAGCCCTTATAATCCGCCATGGTTTCTTTTCTTGAAGGTTTACAGTTTTCCCAGGCTGTTGTTCTATGCGCACGAAGCAGTCGCCTTGCTAGGGTTTTGAACCTCTGGTACACTGCTCCTATCCTGGGATGGCGGAAGCGCTGCCATAGCTTTCGAACACTTGTCTTGACTTTTAGCAACTGCCGGAGTTCAATAGATAAGGTTCTCGGTGTTGGTGGGAATGCTGTGAGTGTGTGCGCGTACGGCATTTAGGATCTGGTGGGAAATATACGTCGCTGCCGCTTCCAACGCTTCGAGATCATCGATGCATGGTCGAGGATCGACGGATCGGTTGAGTTCTAGGACTGCTGCATCCCAGTCGGTCTCATGTGTCCAGTCTGAGTTTAACAGTGCTGGCATGTGGAATCCACCACGACAGGGTGTGGTCGGAATTCAGCTCATTAACTGCCGTGAGGTCAAAGTGCAATGGCATGTTTTTGGTGATCATGATGTCTAAGACGTCAGCGTGCCGCAGGCCGGATGGAATGTGGGATCTCTCGGCCTTTGCTTGACAAGGCTTGAGTCTCCGCTGATACTCGCAGCACTGTTTATTTAGGCAACATGGTATTACACGGATCGCGCCTGACGTCACAGAACTGATAAGCTTGCTCCATTCCAATACGTCACACCGCTTGAAACTATCTTCCTCTGATCTAAAAGATCCTTTCGTTTTGTGTGTTGTGCTCTCGAATGGTTAATATTAGCCAATGGCATACTGACACGTTAGTAAGCTTCATTGTGTTAACAAACGCACAGGCGAAAACCTGTACATAATGTCAATATTTGTTTGTAAACCAGTCCCAAGTGCCGGTACCAAACCATCAAGCTTCAATAAAAATCCTTAGAAGTAGTCATAGACTACCAGTTTTCACACACAGTTAACCTTCCGAGCCATATATTATTTATTCGTAGTGTGCATTGATAATAATGTTTGTCTGAGAGCTTGCTGCGCTCCAAAATGTTCTCAGGTCGGGGAGGAGAGGAGGGTGGGGAGTCCTTTAACAAAGCACACCAAAGGTTAGCGTTAAAACAGCGACACGAAAGCACTCAGCTTGTAGAAACTGCTTGGCGTCAAATGGAATGGGAAGGAGAGAAAGGATAACATTTAGTACTAAAGAGAAATAGTGAATTACAGGTCTATACCTATTACTTGAATTGCCTAGTTCAGTAATGTGTGAAATGAATGGGCACAAATGAAATTGGACTGCGTTTTCAAATATCCCCACGTGGAATCCGGCGGATAAAGCGTAGTCTCAAAGCAGTAAGAACGAATTTAGCACCACATGCTCAAATGTGCTACCTCCGCGACTATCGTCCTCTAAGGACACATAAACTTCCAATTAATGCCTGCCTGCCTTCTACCGGAGTTCCTCTAACTAAAGGCAGAGATTATACCTTGAAGCAAAAGAACTGCTTTTAGACGTAGCGTGCACATTCAACTGAACACCGCGGTTTATGATTAGGTTCGTTCACTGCTGGGGCACCTATTAATGTCGCTTTGTCCATCTGTACGTAGGAAGCAAATAGTTTAGAGCAGACTTGAGATGCATTTTGAAGAGCATCTATCGACATGTTTGTAATTTGGTTGAAGTAGGTAAAACATTAAAGGGTAATCAAGAAAAAGAAGCATTCCTGAAGATCTGCAGATTTTTTTTTTTTTTTTTTAGTTGAAATTTTATAATGTGAGTTTGATTTTTAACGTAGTACTAGTTAAAAGCCTGCAACTGATTTCTGATAATAATTATTGGTATTCTGACAAATGACAATGCGACAAATCCCACTCCTGATACCAGTTTGACAAATAACACTTTCAGCTACTTTTTCTGTCACTTGACTCCCCTTAAAATTGAATCACAAAACATAGTCCTCTTTATAATAGTTAACACAATCTACAATTGGTCATGACCTTGCAACTCACAGCTTCCCTGTCCTCTCGTAATCTTAACACGCACTTCATTGTTTTTCACTTCTACTCTCTCTCTGTCTCACAAACAACTTCCGACGATACTCTCACACTCACAGAGGTTTAACTGAATATAAATAAATTGCATATATAAATGAACTACACCGAAATAACTCGAGAGATTTTAGATGTGCCTGACATTAGTAATTTGAGACAGGTAAAGTGTGGTCCGCGACTAAACATAACGCAGTTACATAGATGCTGGTAAGTCGGTGTTAAAGTAAAGCCTGGTGAAAAATTGGTTTAGAATGTCTTTAAAGCTGCTAACAAGTATAGAAATATCGCTTTTCAGCGGCTCGTTATCAGAGTTCTCAAGATTTAATGCCACAAAAATCTCTCAAATCTCGAACTAATCATCTTACAGTGCGACACTGAACAACGATTAACTGCCTTCTTGCCTTGTGAAACCTACTCCAGAGACATTTCTTTTGATTTCTCTTGTGGCTTAATTTGTAGCATCAAAGGTTGTAGTCACAAAGGTCGAGGGTTCGTTTCTGCAGTTCCTATTGTTGCTTTCTTTTTTTATTCCATATAGCATTAATACTAGTATTATTTCCTTGATTCGGCTCACACCAGAAATCTTGGATAAGGTACAACAATCAATCATTCCTTCGCCGCTGTTAGTTTTGCTATGAAAATTCAGGTCATAATTTCGAGCAGTTTCTATAAACTGACGTAAAGTCTTAGACGTTTTTATATTTTTTCTCTTTCTTTAATCCTTTAAACTACTTTCCATTCTGAAGTACAGCAAATGAACGTGTTAAGTAGATTTCAACTTTTTGTTAGCAAGAATAATTGTAATTAATTGTTTTAATGTGTTGAAATAAAACTCCATACATTGAAACATAATTTTAAATTAGATCAAGACAGCATTAACATGCTCTACTCAAAATAAAGAAAAGAAGCACAAAAGAAAACGGAAAAAGAATAAAGAAATGAACGAGACTCCAACTCGAAAACGATGATAACGGTATGCTCGAACGCTGTTATAATCACTGCGCCAGAGAGGTACACTTTAAAATGTCCCTTCCTTTCCGTGTATTGCGCTCTCGAATGATCGATATCAGTCAGTGGCGCACTGGTGTTAGCAAGAATAATTGTAATTAATTGTTTTAATGTGTTGAAATAAAACTCCATACATTGAAACATAATTTTAAATTAGATCAAGACAGCATTAACATGCTCTACTCAAAATAAAGAAAAGAAGCACAAAAGAAAACGGAAAAAGAATAAAGAAATGAACGAGACTCCAACTCGAAAACGATGATAACGGTATGCTCGAACGCTGTTATAATCACTGCGCCAGAGAGGTACACTTTAAAATGTCCCTTCCTTTCCGTGTATTGCGCTCTCGAATGATCGATATCAGTCAGTGGCGCACTGGTGTTAGCAAGAATAATTGTAATTAATTGTTTTAATGTGTTGAAATAAAACTCCATACATTGAAACATAATTTTAAATTAGATCAAGACAGCATTAACATGCTCTACTCAAAATAAAGAAAAGAAGCACAAAAGAAAACGGAAAAAGAATAAAGAAATGAACGAGACTCCAACTCGAAAACGATGATAACGGTATGCTCGAACGCTGTTATAATCACTGCGCCAGAGAGGTACACTTTAAAATGTCCCTTCCTTTCCGTGTATTGCGCTCTCGAATGATCGATATCAGTCAGTGGCGCACTGGCACTTTAAAACTTATAGCCGTAACTTTGAAATTTGAACGAAGACATAAATCTTCTATCTCAAATTACTTGTTTAAGACTTCTCCATATCCTCTGATAATATTTCGGTGTAGTTCATTTACACCTGTATATACACACATACACCTAAAACTAACTGCTAACAGCTGTCTCGCTCAGCACCTAACGACTGCTTTTTCTTAACCCTGTATTCGCTTATATAGGCCAGACGAACTACCGGCGAATTCTCTGGAAAATACATATTTTCTCAAAGTTCTTGTAAATAAGTCGGCAGACGGAAATTTCTTGGACAGTCTGGATAGGCTTTGTTCTGCCGCGCTCACAGTCCTCCCTGTTCAGACTGTACCACGTAGTCAAGGGACACTGGGAGTGAAATTTTGATCAAAATTGTCAAAAAGTCGAAAATTGATTTTTACCTTAAAATGTTCCTGGAACACCGGTGCATTTGGATCGGCTAACATTTTTCATATTCCCCACTCCATGTGGCCATTACGGCCCTTTCAAATAGTGCTCTTCCCTTAACGTACACAGGATGCTCCTATATAAAAGCCTGTTTTTCTCAAAACTACATTTCTGCACATTCCAAAAGAAGGTCGCGCCTGAGTTTTTTTCAAATTCAATGAAAATTTCCAAAAGTATTCATAAATAGCAGCTAAACAAAACTATGATTCAATATTGATGTTATTATTAACATGAATTCCAAAAACATTTTTTTGTATGAAAAAAATCAATAACTTTTAAGATTAAATTTTCTTTGTTATTAAAAAAATATGTACAGCATAATCAACAAACGTATTTGAAATATCTCTCCATACAATTGTTACCCATGTTTTAGAGTATCAGTTCTGCCAATATAAATGAATTGGAAAGTCAATAGACGCGAGCTCTATTTTGAAAATGTGCCTATTAAATTCATAAAATAATTTATATATATATATATATATATATATATATATATATATATATATATATATATATATAATAAACGAATTATCCAATTTTAATGAAATTTGGTGTACCTCCTATTCTCATATAAATACCAACACAGTAAAATTTTCAGAAAAATCTATCAAAAAATGTGGAACTTTGAAATTTCACTCCCAGTGTCCCTCAAGCCGCGTATTTACAAGCAGTGGTGTGAGGTAGCTTGACCTTGGGCGTCTTTGATGGGCACTGCCGCCGTCGCTGCTCGCGTTTTGTCCTTCCTCCACTTTCTTTTTCAAGGCACACCTTTGGCCTTTCAAGGACAAAGGGAAAACCCGAACAAACCTTGCTCAAATAAATCAAACCAATCGATCTTGTACCCCTTGTATGAAATCAGACAAGCCATCTCCACTAGGGAAACTAAAACAACTTACTTTATTGCTTTAAACATGCGGATTGTTCTTTTCTCTCCTAATCACTTTCGCTCTTTACTTCCATCTCTCCCTCTGTCACTTCTTTTCATCCTCTTCCATTGTCAAGTTCTCCATCCGCATCATCCTCATAGACAGTTTCTCTCCTCTTTGTGAATTAGATCAAGGACACCATTTTGTAAACTGGCAATAAAACCACTTCTCATGACATTAATAAAAGTTTTGACAGAAACTCGTGCTTTTACCTACAACGTCTGTTTCTCATGCAGTGTTGCCATATCTGCTCAAGTAAAAGCAGAAGAATTGATTTGAAAAAAGCAGGAGAAAAATAGTAGATTTTAACCGGCAATTTTGCTTAGTGTATATATGACAATAATAATAATAATAATAATAATAATAATAATAATAATAATAATAATAATAATAATAATAATAATAATAATAATAATAATAATAATAATAATAATAATAATAATAATAATAATAATAATAATAATAATAATAATAATAATAATAATAATAATAATAATAATAATAATAATAATAATAATCATCATCATCATCATCATCGCTCCCAAATTCCTGCGCTGCAGAGTTACTGTCACATACATTGTATTGCACAATAGCCTCCATTATGCATCTATTTGTTGGATTTCTTCTGCTTTCACCAGATTAGGAGACTGTGAAGCAAGTGGTGCATTGACGGAACTGTTTGGATCTTGGCTAGCTCTAGCACTTCCAACATTGTAAGAAGAGGCTCACTTAATGAAAAACGACTTAGTATAACGCGAACTGACTCAATGTAAAAATCAACACTCGTTAATTTGAAAACTTGTACATATTTGTTGGGCAGGGATGATTTTGTCACAGATATTTGAACTTTGGCACCAAAATACGTGTTTTCCAGGAAGAAATTCTTTTGGATCCCTGTTTTCAATTTCATCTATTTCAGTGGAATTCAAACGTTCAGATTTAATGTAGCGGTCAAGGATAGTTCGCAATGCAGAAACAACAAATGTGGTATACTGCTTGTGCATACAGGTGATTATATTAATCTTTTATTTTTATACACCAGGGAAATGCCTTGCCTGAAGATCGAATATACGATGAAGAGCGAATTATACGATGTTAAGGAAAACAGTGTTTAAAAATGGAAATACATAAACAGTAGGGGATTTTGAAGTGCATTCAGTTTTTAGCAGTAAATCAGTAGATTTGCAAAAAAGCAGGATATCTCCTGCAAAATCAGTAGACCTGGCAACCCTGTTCTCATGTTAACTGGTTTACACACGAATAACAATTACAAAAACTGTATTACATTCATATAATTTTCCCCATCCATTCTTCAACAAACTTCTGAGAGAAGCTTGTTCTTTTATCTACTTCTTGTCAACCGAGTTAAAAATTTGTAGAAATTATTTTGTTGTAGGTACGGTTCCTTGTACGCACAATGATAAAAGGGGAATGTAGTAGCTTTAAGCGATAGTCAAATATTGTAAGAGCTAGTTTGAAATTCTGTTCTCTTTACATAACCAGAAGGAGAAAAATACATGACTTGCCAGTTGAGAAAAGCCTAAGTATTGGAAAACAAGTATTTCTGAAACTAATTTGAGCCACTGAGTACGTAATGAATAGGGTTCGGATTTCAATGACTTTGCATCTTTTTGTGACGAAGTCAGGGCGATTCTCTGTGGAAAATATAACGTGACTCATTACATTTTGAGGGAAGTTAAACCACTATTAAAGATCACTTTTTCTGCATTTTAGACATTTTTACCTGATAGAACATTTTCTACAGGATATATCTCATTGTTAAGTCATTTTTTAAGAATAAATCCACCTTTATGTCATTTTTCGTGAGTTAGGTTACATTGTTCTTATATTAACACAATCAAGTTTCAGAACTTTAAAATCTAAACATTTTTGGAGATCTATTGGAATGTGACTCCTCTATTTGTTAAACATTATAAAGTCATAATTTTTAGGTCATTTATTAAAATTCATTAAAATCCGGGCTCTAGTAATGAAGTGTTAAACCTCGTTAAGGTAAACAGAGCCAAAATCGGCATCTGAACTTCCGAAGTGATTGGGCACAAAGAACGCGGACCTGACTGCGGCCATTACAAGTAGTCTGTCCAAAACCAGAACGATCCTGTTCCTATGCGAGTGAAGAAAGGGAGACAGAAATGTAACGCTCTTAGGCCCCTGATTGGTGGAGGGAATTCATTCCCTATTCCGGCTGCAGGCTTTGAAACGTCATGTCCGCTTTTTTACTTTGTCTACCACGTCCATAGTAGTCATTCCGCTCAAAAATAATACATAGGAATTTACTAGAAATACGCATTTTGAGGTCCCTAAAAAAAAAAAAAGTGTGCGAACAGCTAACTCAAAAACGAAAAATCGCCTACTTAACAATGTTATACTCTTAATTCCTGGTTGTTTTATAGTATCGAATTTTGCTTTGTGTGGAAGGCACAAGTTCAGCACTTTCCAAGGATGCGACACAAAGATATTGAAGAAAATCCCTCCATTCCAGACTACCCTTTACATGGAACTTTTTTTGAAAATTTCGACTCTCTCAAAAATGGCTCTAACGATTTTGGTTAAAATACACTGTTACTTTTAGACAAATGAAATGCCAATATATCTTGAACTTTCTGGGGATATTCCCAGAAGTCCTCTCCATTGGATGACTTTTACATGCTTGGTAAATCGTAAGAGATAAGACCAAATCTTACCACACAAAAAATGTAGATTTATTAAAGCACACAATTTATGTTAAATAAAGCTTTTTGCGGAAATAACCGTTTTATATGCATTCTGTGCTATTGGTTTGAATTTTCAAATACACCATTTTCAAACAGGAAGTCGTTATTAATTTTATTTTTATGACTTGACCTTGCTAAGAGCAATTACATAGCGACCAGTTCTTAACTTTAATCTGAGTATCGCTTAAGGCTGGTGTATTCTATTTCCATTATAAATATAACGAAATATGTAAGCGGTGCAGTTGCTGAGTAGTTAGACCGCTCGCCTCCCACCACTGCAATTTTTCGCATGGTTACCTATTTAAAAGGGACCCTGCGCCTCTTATGTCCGCTGTGTGAAAACCTTTTGTCGGTTCGCCACGTGCTGCTAGAGTGTTACTCTCTAGCGCACCTTCGGGATTCTCTGCAGCTGCCTGCCAGACTTGCAGAGGTCCTAGCGGACGACAAAACAGCGGTTGATAGAGTTTTTAATTTTTTAGCGGAGTGCAACATCAATTTGAGGATTTAAAATTTTTAATTATCCGTTTCTGATTTTGGACATATTTATCACCTTGTTTCATATCTGGCTATTGCCACTGCTTTTTACCTTTGTATATTTTTCTTGTTGCTAGTATTTTTATTTTTTGAGTGAAATTTATATCTGGCTATTGCCATGAATCTTTTAAGGGCGCTGATGACCTAGGCGTTGAGCGCCCTTAAACCAAATCAAATCAAATCCCACCAACGCGACCTGGGTTCAATCCGGGTTCTCTGGTTTCCCCCGCCATTTGCTTCACCGACTGCACCTATTTAATTGATATTTCATTTCATCCACTTCTTCAAATTTATACGAGGGTTAGGGCTGAACAAATGTCCTGGATATTCTCTCCGATCCAGACTTCCTCTGTTCCTCGACAGGCGTCTGAGCCCAGGCACACACTTGTAGCTCCTGGGAAGTTCAAGTCCTTCATACGAGGAATGTAAAACGAAAAAAAGGAGAAGAAGAGGAATATTGCAATAAAATCATTGACAAATACTTATCTGATCAACATCAAGTACAAGCATAAGCAGTTTTAAGAATAGGTTGCACAAGAGTAAGTAGAGAAAGTCATGCGAGTGCACATATGAGAATTTTATTTCTCGTCTCCATGCAAAGAATGTTCAAAATATAAACTCCAGCACACATACATGGAGCTTATTTTTAAACATTTGATAAGCAAAAATGTGCTTCTTTTTCTTCGGCTAGGATTGATCTCCGCCTTCCCCCGGCTAAATGTAAAACTGTGTGTGTGCGTGCGTGTGCGTGTGCGTGTGTGTGTGTGTGCGTGTGTGTGTGAATTTAATTTTACAGGTAACCAAAAGCATTAGCAACCCAAATCCTTAAGCGAGTGAACATGATTGCTGTTGGGCAATAATTCTAATTGTTTCAAAGGTAAAAAGCCGCCAATTTGACCTTAGATGCTAGAGGTGGCATATACATAGAACAGGAACAGGCCGCAGGACATCAACGAAACCAAGGTCAAGCAACCTCACACCACTGATTGTAAATGCGAGATCCGACAACAATGCAGCAGTCAGAACAGACTATAAGCGCGGCAGAACGAAGTATTTCCAGGTTCTTCGCGAGACTTCCGACTGTCGGTTTACTTACGAGTGGTTCGAGAAAAGGTGGTTTTTGAGAAAAATTCGTACTACGTCATTTCCGTGTATGTAAGCATGGCCAAACGGTGCAGTCGTGAATGTTGAACGAGACAGCAGTAAAAGTAGTAGTAGTGGCGGTGGCGGTGGCCGCAGCAGCAGTAGTAGTGGTGTGTACAGTCATCGAGGGATTATGGGTATCGCCAGAGACAGTTGTAGACAGTAATCATCGTGTCGCACTTGTTTGCTATGCAAAGCAGTTTTAGTGGGTAGATCGTCGTGAAACAGTGAAAGAGAACTGAAAGATAGAAAAGTATATGTCAAGGTTACAAGAAGACAGAACAGCTGGGACTTGCAAGGTCATGACGAGTTGTACACCGTGTTAACGATAAAACTGAACTGTGTTTTGTGCTTCACTTTTAGAAGACAAAGTGACAGAGAAAAAAACAACTGCACTTGTCATTTTTGCCGCAATACGTATTTAAACCATTTCAAAAGTCATTTACCATGCTTAAGGCAAAGTAAAAAAAAAAAAAAAATAAAATAAAAAAAAAAAAAATAAAAAATAAAAAAAAAAAAAAGAATAACTGTCAGAATAATTATGAAAGTAAACTATATGGATAGCGAAAGTATGACTGTAACACATAAGATGTTTCCCTGAGTAACAAACTCTGTGGACCGTGTGGTCAAATAAGCATACATTTCCTACATTCATGAGCGCCCGGTTAAATTGCATTAAACTAAAAAAAGCGGAAGATATGCTACTACAGCAGACGCTATACTCTTTCAGGAAAAGCGGTTTGTGTGTGTTGTAAGCATCATTTTGGCGCAAAACATGGACTATATAATTAAAAGGGTTACATTATACACGAACGATTTATACTTTTGTGGCTTTAGGTCGCATAACAGACCAACTTTTCGTAATAAAAAAGCGTTTTAAAGCATCGTTCCCAGAACAGGAGTCTTCGAATTCTTCACTTAAAACATATAGGATAGTCTAAACTATTGTCTAAAAGAAGCATTAATATTCTCTCATCTCAGACACTTTATGAATAGTCAAATTAATTTGCAAACCATGTTATAATGAGATTATGCAACTCTTTGGGATATATTTCCGGGCTAACACGAATGTTCAGTGTCTCATAAAATGCTTTGGTTTTCCGTAAAGTAGAAACATCAATAAAAGCAAAACATAAGCTACTGCTTTGAAAACTAAACAAACGGAAACAAAAAAGCGGGTTAAATGAAAATCAAGTGTGATTATTCTTCCTTTCCGGGAACTGATATACAGATATCATAGCAACCACTTCACGTATGATGGTGAAGACGAAAACGATGATTATTTATATATCTAAGGACGTTCCACTACTAGATCGTCATTGCCGTTATAAAACGAATCATGGCAAAAGCCATATAGAAAGATGAATACAAAATAAAAATGCTAGCAAAAGTCACAAACATAGATAAATATACAGAACTAATATCGGTAAAAGCTAGAAATAGACTAATTTACAAAAAAGGGCCTAAAGGATGCAACCGCAATATCTATAATACTAAATTCTTAGTTGGAAGTTAACCTTTGACAAAATTTTAAAACTCTTTCGATCGCTTCCAAGATTGAGTGGCAGTTGGAGATACTCTCGAAGAGGTGATAGAGAAACACATTCTAGGAAGACATGACCGGCCTTTGCTGCACAGCGGACGAAGAGGAGCAGGGTTTCACTCAGAAGGGTAACCGCATCTAAAATTGCAGTGGCCAACACGCATCTCTTCGCGACGTGATACCCAGGGGAGGTTAGCCAGTTTATCGGAATTTTCTTCACTGCACTAAACTTATTTCTACGGAGAGCTAACCAATCTTCGTACCGACACGATAACACCGCTCCGCAATATAAACCTTTCTTCCGAAGTAACACGGGATATTGTAATACTGGATTCTTTCACTTCTCGGCAAGCCAACGTTGTTGTTGTTGTGTTTAACGCCCGCTTTTACTACTACGGCACCGCAGGCGGTGACACTGATGATACATGGAATGAAGATGGAGCACCGGTGGAATGAGATGGCGGGGGAAACCGGAGCACCCGGAGAAAACCCGCCCTGGCGCCGCTTCGTCCACCACGAATACCACATGCGGGTCCCTGGGATTGAACCCGGGCCGCCTAGGTGGTAGGCGAGCGCGCTAACCGCAAGCCAACGTGACCAGGAATCCATGCGCACACACTACGTTAACACCAGACACGTGAAAAAGTTATCCCAGGTTGAAATGTAGTTAGGTGCGTCATCTCCAGTGTTGCCAACCAAAAAGCATTGAATCTTGCTAATGATCGAACAACATGCCATTAAATTCCGCTACAAAAATACAAACATAATTTTTAAAAATGTTGAGAGCCAGTTGACCAAAACACGCATAAATAGTGATCACGATCATGATGATGATGATGATGATGATGATGATGATGTACTTTAGTGAAGTCTATTGAGAAGGCTCCATAACATGTAATCATGAATTAATAACTATTACTGCAAATCACTGAAGGAGTAGCTTGGGATATTAGTCATCTCGGAAGATTCTATTTATCTCTGCAGCACTTCTTGAAAAGTTACAGGTACATCGATTTCCCAAATTTAATTACCTGCTCATTAATTATGGCATATGAAACACAGCAAATGTCTGCTTTGAAGATTAATTTTTATTCTAGACATCGAAGTTTTCGCTTTTTTAAACCTTAATGTCAGCCAACATGGAAAACGCCCTTTTCACATCAGCGTTAGAGCCTATTGTATTCCCATATTCCCCTTGGTCCTACAAGATCAGCATCAGATAACTTCTCCTGCAAACATATCGATTAACACGAAATGGTAAAGGAATAAGCGATTATAAGAATACTTTGTACAAGAATATTACTTTTATTTTAAATAACGCGCCAATTTTGAGGAGTAAATGAACTTTTCAAAGACCAAGAATATTGAAGAATTCAAAAAGTAATAATTTTTCTCAAAAATGAGAGGTTAATATAAAATCTCTGATTCAAGAACTGTTTTAAACTTGTTTACTGTAAAACCTGAATTACATTGTGTGGAACATTTTTATTTGGAAATGAATTTTATGCAAAAAAATTTAAATAACCATGCATGTCAAAATTTTGAACCATGGCAAAAAAGTCTTCCATTGTATAAAGTGGTATACATTTCAATATCGTATATAGTGTGGATTTTCAAATTTCACACATGCATTACTTTAAAATAGCAGCATATTTTTACTTTCTTCGGCACCTACTTAAGTACTGCGTTCTACACAAAAATTCCTTACAAAGATATTACTGAAAGTAGCATGTTTTGTTATCGCTGAATAAAAACTTTGAAAGAAAGACATTTTAGGAAAATGTATTTTTGCGTGCGTGAGAGTGTCCGCGCGTGAACAGAATAACTCAAAACTGAAAAGTTGCATAAACATCAAAACTTATATTTATGTTCCGTAACTTCCAAAGATACGACATAAAGATTTTCAAGAAAACCTCACACTTTAAACTATCTTTTGTCCTTATATTGGATTTTCTCATAAAAGGCTCAAAGGCTTTTTATTTATTTTTTAATTTTTTTATTAAACTACCATATTTTAAGATAATTGCATAAAAATAAGCTAAATAAAATGTATATCTGGAATAGCATCCGAACAATTCTAAATGTTTTATATAATTCTATTTAAGCAACACCACTAAGTCGTTGTGGGTAAACTGTCCGATTTACACATTATTTTATGCATCACATGCTTATTAGAAAATAAGTAACACAATCAAATTAAATAATGAAGATATTCCTGAATTAAGTCTGTTAAATACTTAGGACTAACATAAGACACAATATTGACTTGGAATACATAGTCATAGATCCTCTCTCAAAACAGGGACAGGCTACTTCAACTCAAATACCTCATCAAAGCTAGCTCACTCCTACCACTGCATTTCAAAAGGCTCGTAGCTATATTTCAGTCTAATCAAACTGGGCGACATTGTGCTAATATTACCCAGCTGAAATCATTTCTTCTTAGTATTTATAATTAACATGAAGTAAAGGCAACAATTATTGTATGTATAAAAAGCATGTCGAATGGCATTAAAATACATAAATAAAAGCCAGAGAAAGTGGTGTGATTGTTACACATCAGATGTCCCTACCGTGTTATAAACCATTCCTTTTTTGTCTCCTTTCAGTGTGCTCATATACCGACAAAAAGCATAAAGACGTTTTTATTTTAAGCACTTATAAAGTAAATGTGTAAAGCACAGCCGTTCTCAGTGTATTATTTATGATTTAATTTTCTGCGGACCAGTTCTCTGGTTTGTTCTGTTAGAAATAAGGAATGGATGCTTAGTCGCTATGTTTGCAATGTAACAACTCATTTCAAGCTTGTAAGAAATTAATGTTTCTTCCTCAGTGGCGGCTAGACACAAACTTAACAGGCCACCGAATATCAATATTAAAACCAAAGGCAATATTAACAACGTGAAGAAATTAATAGACGTTGATAGAAAGGGCCTAAATCCGTATAGTATGTTTTCTGCTATAATGGAATTTTTGCTGTTCTGTGCATTACCTAAATCAGGGAAAACGCGTCGCGCTAGTCATCCGCGCCCGCCTCTGTAGCGTGATGGTTAGCGTGTCTGCCTCACGTTCAAGAGGTCGCGAGTTCGAATCTCGCTTAGGATGGGTTATACAAATAAGGTTTTTCCGAGGCTTTCTCTTATCCTGAGAATACGAATGTCAGGTAACTTAAAGCTCTATGCACCTCAGGCTCATTTGAGCATCATTTCATCCATTTTACCCATTCAGGTCCGATAAGACGTTACGTTGGAGGACGTTAATTAAAACAACCAGAAGCCAGTCATCCGCTACACGGCTACAGCAGGGATATATTCGGCTAGAAGCGTTGCGGTTGATTGCGTCATGCATGGTAACAATGGCCCTGGTACTCTTCAATATCGCAAGTTGGCGTTGCACCCTAAAAGACTATCGATACGATTGCTACATTACGTTTTAGCCATTTCGGCTTCTGGATGATAAAATACGAATTTCAGTTACCATTAAGTGAAGCCGACCGTTCGTGATTTTCGAATCTGTTAGTTTCTGCTGGATCACAACTAACCCCCAGTTTTGCTTTTGAATGAAAATTGCTCTTCGTGGCAATATTAATTTCATCCGGATGGTAATCGCTTTTTCTATATTAGGAACATATTCTGCTGTGTGGTAGATATTACATAATTTTTGTTTGATAAAACCGGAGCGGGCGAACCCTATAATGGCGCAGCCAAGTTATCTGATTTGCAGATAAATCTGCCGTATTATACCTCGTCCCTTTAATGATTCTAATCCAATTAGCCAATTCTGTAGGAGATTTCACGGAGTATTGGAACTACAAACAGAACATATTAATGTACGTTGATGCCAAACCAGAGAATTTGGATGATTATGAATAAAGCCATCGGAGACGGAGAGATTGCTTTGTAATGATTACACCCTACACGTCGTCTGGAAAGTATTTAAAGTTTTACCTCATGTTTTTAGACTTGCTCTAATCCAAGCAGCTGTAGTTTATGTCTTTATTTTGCGTAGAGTTTTATCTGCAGTCTTAGGTGACTACACACATGGGATATCCTCAGTACCAACATATTCTGTATGTGAAGTTGATTAAAATAGTTCAGTGGTTATGACTCTTGTTTAAAAACGCAATTGCACTTCTTGTTCTAAAGTGGAATTTTATAGCTTATAAACGTTTTTCTGGAGAAGCATAACTAACGCTTATTTTTTAAGAAGGAATTTAAAAATCTATCTTTATATTAAGTGTATTTTTTCCCCCTCAATTTGAAAGATTCTTTCCAAAACGCTCCAATTATTTTAGAGCAATACCTCACTACATATAAATATACTGCACATAAAGTTAAACGCAGCTTATACAGGGTGGCACCATGCGGACTGACACATTTCATGCTTGAATAATGCACAGCAGCAATAACTTCCATTGGATGGCGGGATAGGGACCGGAAGAGGAAAGAAAGCCACCCTACATGGTCAGTCTTAATGGAGCATTGAGGCAAAGAGCATCGTATTTGTATTTGATTTGGTTTAAGGGCGCTCAACTTCTAGGTCATCAGCGCCCTTAAAAGATTCATGGCAATAGCCAGATATAAATTTCACTCAAAAAATAAAAATACTAGCAACAAGAAAAGTTTACAAAGGCAAAAGGCAGTGGCAATAGCCAGATATGAAACAAGGTGATAAATACGTCCAAAAGCAGAAACAGATAATTAAAAAAAATTTAAATCCTCAAATTGATATTGCACTCCGCTAAAAAATTAAAAACTCTATCAACCGCTGTTTTGTCGTCCGCTAGGACCTCTGCAAGTCTGGCAGGCAGCTGCAGAGAATCCCGAAGGTGCGCTAGAGAGCAACACTCTAGCAACACGTGGCGAACTGACAAAAGGTTGTCACACAGCGGACATAGAGGCGCAGGGTCCCTTTTATATAGGTAACCATGCGAAAAATTGCAGTGCCCTATTCTTAATCGAGCCAAACTAACCTCCTCGCGACGAGATGTGCGACAGGAAGTTACCCAGTTTATCGGAAGTTCTTTCACTTCTCTAAGCTTATTACCGCGGAGAGTTGACCACTCGTCGTGCCAGGACGACAGCACCGCTCTCCGCACTTCAAGCCTAAAGTCTTCCGAAGTAACACGTGAGATGGTAATACTGGGTTCTGTAGTTGCCGTCTTTGCTGCTAAATCTGCCATTTCATTCCCCGGCAAACCTACGTGACCGGGAATCCATGCACACACCACGTCAACGCCAGAAGCGTGTAAAACATGGAGGGCATCCTGGATACGTTGTACAATAGGGTGGGGGTTGTACAACTGACAAAGGCTCTGCAGTGCACTAAGGGAATCGCTCAAAATCAGGCAGTCACCTAATTTACGACGGCGAACATACAAAACGGCTCGATAAATTGCATAAAGCTCTGCAGTAAAAATGGAGGTGCTATTTGGAAAACCGAAAGTATATGGTTCGGTTCCATAAACATAAGCACATCCAACACGTTGGAGCCCTTTGACCCATCGGTGTAAATATATCGACGGCCAGTGTAGCCTGACAAAAATTCTAAGAAACACGTGCGGATACTTGAAATAGGCATCGTGGACTTCTGGTGTATGGTCATCCCAAGATCTACATGGGGCGTACCAGATAGCCAAGGGGGGTAAAGTCTCTCGCCCTTGGCGAACATCACAGGCAGTTCCACTCCAAGCTTCACTAGGAGCTCTTGGAAACGGAACCCCGCAGGCTTAGGACTAAGGGTGCTATTTCTATATCGTTCTCTTAGCGTGGTGGTGAAAAAAGAAGCGAACGTTGGGTGCTTAGGCATACATCTAAGCGCACAACCATAATTTGCCAAGAGAATCTCACGCCGATATTGCAGAGGAGGTTCTGCGGACTCTGCGTAAAGGCTCACCACTGGGCTTGTTGGAAAAGCTCCTGTTGCAATGCGGATGCCCCTATTATGGACCACGTCTAATCTTCTCAGCACAGATGGTCGTGCTGACGAATAAACAATACACCCATAGTCTAGCTTGGATCGGACTAATGCGCGATATATTCGCAACAAAATTGTCCGATCCGCTCCCCACGATTTGCCATTCAGTACTCACATAATATTTAGGGAACGGTCACATCTCGCTCTTAGCTGTGCAATATGCGACGACCAACTAAGCTTCCTGTCCAAGATCAAACCCAGGAAGCGCGTCTCTTCTGCAAAGGGAAGTACATCTGGACCGAAACGGAGCGAAGGTGGTAATCGTCTCCTACGGCGCCAGAAATTGACGCAGATTGACTTCTCAGTTGAGAAACGGAAGCCGTTTTTCACGCTCCATTCTCTAAGGTTGTCCAAACATTGCTGCAGGCGCCGTTGTAAGAACGCCGTGCGCTGAGAAGTGCAATAGACAGCGAAGTCGTCTACGAATAGGCATGACGAAACTCCAGGTGGTACACATTTCCAGATGGCGTTAATTGCTATAGCAAAGAGCGTGACACTTAGCACCGAACCCTGAGGTACTCCCTCCTCCTGAACAAAAGAATTAGAAAAAACCGAGCCGACCGTTACTCGGAAAAAGCGGTCCTTCATAAACTCCTGAATGAAAAGTGGTAGGCGTCCACGTATGTTCCAGGCATACAGGGAACGTAGAATCCCTGCTCGCCAGCACGTATCATAAGCCTTCTCAAGATCGAAAAATATGCCAACGGTTTGACAGTTCTTCATAAAGCCGTCCATTATCTGTGTCGATATTGACACAAGATGGTCAACAGTTGAACGGCGTCGTCGAAAACCACACTGGATATTAGTCAGTAGGTTACGACTTTCTAACCACCATACCAATCGTCCATTGATCATGCGTTCCATCACCTTGCAAACGCAACTGGTGAGGGAAATAGGACGATAGCTGGAGGGAAGATGACGGTCCTTCCCAGCCTTCAAGATGGGAATAACGGTGGCCTCCCGCCAATTTTCTGGGAGTATACTGTCAACCCAAACACGATTATAGACCTCGAGCAGGAATGCCTTACCTTCAGGAGAGAGCTGTTGTAACATTTGTACATGAATACCGTCCGGTCCTGGTGCTGAACATCGCGAAGATTTCAGGGAATGCTCCAGCCCCGCCATGGTGAAAAGGCGATTGTAATCTTCTACGTTTCTAGAACGAAACGAGAAGCCTTGAGATTCCACCTGTTTTAAATGGAAAAAGAGCATCGTGTTACCTCAGTTCGTAGTTATTATGAAACTAAGTCTGTGACGACATTTTAATGTTGGTCGACATTCTCATATTTCAGGCTTTGTGAACAAACAGAATATGGGGCACTGGTCTCCAGTAAACCCTCAAGAGCTGCGTGAAATGCCGCTGCATTCTCCCAAAGTGACAGATTGGTTTGAAATACGTGTTTTTGGAATTGAGTGTCCATATTGTTTTTAAAATGGCAATGAAGAAACAGAAA
The DNA here is from genome assembly GCA_030765045.1 of Tenodera sinensis. Classification (NCBI taxonomy): domain Eukaryota; kingdom Metazoa; phylum Arthropoda; class Insecta; order Mantodea; family Mantidae; genus Tenodera; species Tenodera sinensis. The sequence continues at coordinate 147,436,519 of CM060966.1, forward strand.
CAGAGTTAATTCACAACGTTGTCATTATGACACAAAACTTTGTTGACCTTCCTTCCAACAACTTGGAAGGGTCTTTATTTTCAGCAAGATAGTGCGACAGTCCACATTACACGAAGGAGCATGACCGTTGTTCGTTAACTGTTCGGAAGGGTCTTCTCTCGTTTTGGAGATATGCTATATCACCCGATCTTACTGTCCAAGGTTTTTTTACATGGGAATTTTTGAAGGATCCTGTGTTCAAGAATCATATTCAGCACATTCAAGAACTTAAGAAAGCCATTGCTGAAGTTGGGTAAATTGAGAACGACCGTGAAGGCGAGTGTTCAGCAACTTCCAGAAGCTTTTCACAAGAATGGATTAATTTAAATGGTAGCCAATTTTCCGACACTGTTTACAAAAAATAAACGTTCGAATGTCGGAAAGTAAATGGTATATTTCAGTGCATCTATAGACTATACGATTATCTTTTTTCCTGTCTTCAATGGATAATATATGCCCCTTTAAAAACTAACAGTTGGCCCGGGGCCACCCTGTATATACACTTCAAATAAAGGTATGACAAATAAATCGGTGCTGCACTAACACAAATTGTCCACACATCACTTTTTCTGCCACACGAATGAATATCTTTTTGTCATTGCAAAAACCACACAAAGACAATTTCCTCTGAGTATTATACCACACTGGGAAAACACAGTAGTATGCTTGTCCATCAGACAGATGGGGCACAGAGGGGCACGGCAGTTAACTGCTTACTCTCTAGATCTCAGAGTCAAGCACTAGCGTAACGCCGCTAGGTCGTGCACCAGGTCCATGTGACTATCCAGATTAATCCAACTCTTTATTTTAATTATTCTAGGTTACTCATTGCATTATGAAAACAGTACACCACAGTATTTAAAATCTCCTGATGGAAAAACTGGTCCTTGTATGAAATTTTATTTGTATAGTTGTTCCTAAATTAACAATTATCTCTAAAACATGGTCTCATTTTATCGAAATACTAGAACGTTTTCAATCCAAAACTCTCAGAACCACTGGTAAGATCCCCTGGTACATCGGTCAAAAGTACATCTACCATGATTTGATACTTTCAACAATCAAACAGGAAATCGCAGCATACAGCCTGTCCTATGAAAAGCGTCTGAACAGTCATCCCAATACACTGGCAATAAATCTACTTGACAACAGCAGCACCACAACGAGCCGACTACAGAGAAACCAGGTCTTGGAATTGCAGTACAGATTTGCACCCACATTATAAGCAAATTTATGGCCAATGGGCCATAGTTTGTAAAAGTAATACATTATCATAGTTACTTATTGTTCAACTATTGAACAGATTGTAATTTTGCAGATGTTTAAATAAAAAAGAAATTATGGTGAAAGCTGACATACTAAAATGCGTAATAATATCCCAGATAACTTTAAACCAATAACTTTAATCTGCAATTATACCCTCTGTAACACAAAAAACAAAACGGATGCATTGTTAATATCGGGAAAGCGTCTAGTTACAAATTAGGGAAGTACCGCAGGGCGTGTATTTGTTTCCAGTGCTACTTTACACCTGACACGCGTTCCAAATGAAAAAGACTTCGCACCATGAATAAACAATGCCACTCCCTGTGTTTATGTACGACTTACCTCTTGTTCCGTGGTAGGGGTGGACATGTCATCAGATAGCATGGGAGGCCCACTAGCGGTGCGGGTCTTTTCTGTACGGGGTGGGGCGAAGTTTCCCGTCAGAGCTCTTAAAGCTGAGTCGGACTTGGAGGTCCTGCAACAAACAATCTTAATTGAAATGCCAGTTTCACTGCAAAGTATGACAATTTTACATCACTGTGTGAAAATACAGCCTCAAGTATGGAGCTATGTTGCTAACAGGTACTCGAGTACTCAGAGATGAATTTTCGTTTGTTATAATTACTATACTGTCCACATTGGTTCTCCCGTAGAATGTACGTACATTAAGCCTAACTCCACAAGTATGACTTTAGTTTTCTTTCTAAAGAGTTATTTCGAAAATTCCCAAATGTTAACTTTTCAAACACATTTTTGGGTAACAGTTGATCCTTCGACTTTGTTTTTGTTTTTAACATTTAACATATACTTTCACTGATACTTCCAGACCGAGCGAGATGGTTCCGCGGCAACGTGTATGGCTCGCATTCGATTTCCTCGACCACCCACTCTCACCTTGGTTTTTTCGTGGCTTTTCCTGGTCGGTAGGCGAACGTTGTGATTTCTCCTCTAACATGACTACGTTTCCATCATTTCCCTTTCATGCAGTTTCCTTCTCATCTTTCACCCGTGCTTTTATGTTTCGTGGCGTACAGCGGTGCCACAGAGAGGGCGCGCACATTTGCTCAAAGGAAAGAGTACTCCCCGAAGAAAATAGAGGGCTGCTAGGTCGACGGGTCCATTCATCACAGTCTTTAGGCAGATCCAGCAGTGAGGTCTTTGAGCTTGGAAGAACTTCCGCGCGTTGCTATCCTGTCTATCTGCGCCCTGTAGTCTCCTGTCGATCCTTTACTTAATCCCTTCCCCTGAAGGGGAGTTAACCACAATAATCTATAGAGGCCACAGTGCTAAAGGTGTCCTTCGTTGTATAACTTATGTATATGCCCAATAAAGATCATCTTTTTACTCTTAAACATGAGTAGTATTTCGCTGTGAAATATTTATGTTAGATTGTTAATGCTGGTAAATGTATTTAAAAATAAGCTAGCCACTAGTACCCTATTTCATAACTAAGCATCGTGAAGCACTTAATCACTTATTGAAAAGGAAAAATTAAGAATGGTAAATTCAAGCTTTATTATTTTAAATTAATATTTTCTTTTCCTGAAGAAGATTTAGCTATAAGTTTAATCATCTTTTTATAAGTACTATAATACATTTAAACACCGCTTGTTTTAATTTTACTTATAAATAGGGCAAGGAAGTTGAGGAAAAATGATTTTCGTTTCTAGTTCTCTAGGCGAGGCCAAATATCTGTTCATTACGCGTCATTACATGCCTTTTCTGGCTTTTTCGGTGTATTTGATTTAAATGTCCTTTTTTAAAAGCCTTTTTGTTTTACTTAACAACACTTTTTGCAACTTTGTATTCTTAAATTATCTTTACCAAGCAAGATGGCTCCGCGGTTACGTGTGAGGCTCAAATTCGGGAGATCAAGGGTTCGATTCCCGCGACCGATCTACCCGACTCATGGGTTTTTTCGGGAGTTTTCCCGGGTCACCAGGCGAACGCTGGGTAGGTTACTTTCATTCCCCAAATTTCCTCTCCCTCCATTTCACTTCACTAATCATGTCATTCATCTTTTCATCCGTTTGGTCTATTTCAAGGTAGAAAGTGTCTGCAGGCGTCCGGGTGCACCATGATGGGACGAAGTGCTCTGAGTGACTCCGTTCCCTGTCACGGCTGCCGGGCTCCGGATCCATAACTGTCTAATCTCAAAGCCTTTACTATTGAAACCTACTATTTAAATTCTGGATTGCAAAGGCTTTCCTATTTCTGAACACCCGTTTCTATCAAACTGAAAACCAGCGAAGCAAGGACGGTTAAACATATTAGGATATTTTCCACATTACTGTAGAAATTCTTCCATATTTCAAAAGTATAACTGATTTTGAGAGGCTAGGCAGTGTAGGGTGACTATGGCGTTCTCTGAGTAGTTGGATCGTCATTAGCGCACCCCACCTCCTAGAATAGTCAGGCAGCAACTCAATGGTCATGTTTGAACTTAAACCTCACACACTATAGTTGAGAGGGTTTTTACTATTGTATTCATGTCAACAGCAGCAGACGGAATGTATATGTACTGGAAATTACTGAACTTTTTCTAAATATCCTGCTATTTTTGACCAGGGGGTAGGCGTGGGTAGATTGTATTCCTCTTATCTGCAATTTCACAGTTTACCTTTGTAGTGCCTTAGTTAGCATGAATATTCCGTTAGAAAAAATAAATGTGTAATTCAAACTGAAATTAATTTGAATCAGTCTTTATATCCTTTTTCCAACTTCTAGGTCCTTTTTTGAGGATATTTTAAGGTATCTTTAAAGGTACTTTTAGGAAATTTATGGGTCTTCAACTTCCGAGCTCTGCTGATTAAAACAGCTTTACCTTGATATCCATCTTAATGCTTATGAGTACTACGCTGAATACAAAAGCCGTTTAATTACAAGCAATAACAATTCCTGAATTTATCACTTGTGCCTCAGTGCAACGGCAAACATGTGTTATAAAAGTAAGTGTATGCGTTACGAATGCGGCAGCAGGAATTTGAGTATAAATAATGCGTTTAATATTAATGCGACCCATATTACGGTAGGCAACAGCACACCATTTGCTCTTTATTTTAATGGCTCCATAAATTGCTTTCCTTTGCAGTGCAATGTTGTAGAATGGTGTGTGCTATAGAACGGTTATCCGTTTAGTTTCGGCTTCTAGATTCGAATCTCTCGCCCTCCAACCCTCCCTTCCTGGTGTGTAAGGTCGATATGGTAATTAGCGTGCCATATCGCCGGTGGTTAACTAGCGGTGCACATACCCAAACCAGTGATTACTTGCTATGAGCATGATTTGTGATCCCAGTCACTTTACCTTCCGCTTGCAGAAGGTGGAGGGAGTATTGCACCCAAAATAAATTTCATATCGAAATTTGGCATAAAAATCGCCATTATATTTACATCACGTTCTCTACCACTAACGTTTGATTTTACACCTTTATTTTAAACTATTATTATAATAATAAATAACAACCAACAGAGCAATAGCCCTTTCCGAGTCAAGGCCTACCGCCCAGCCGCGGCATCCCCCACCTCTGTCCACCACCAACATTACTGGGGTGCGCTACTGCAGGATGGTGCACAAAACGAATTCAGTGAACTGCGCTGCTCCTGCTCGGGAGCATCTCTCAGTTTCTAATCGTTTTATGGGGTATCGCAAAGGATGAGGTATAACTACTAGCCACTGAACTGCTGCTGACAGTCGCAATACGGAGCTAAAGGCATGAAAGGTGAGGGGGACAGATAGAAAAGCCACGTTTGAATTTCCTTTAGACTTACCTACCTATTCTTAATGCCTATTATGGAAAAGGTTGCTAATGTTGCTCTAAATAAGAGGCATTTATTGAGTTAAAGTGATTCTGTGTCATAAGAAAAGCTTTAACTTTGTCCTTAGAATCGCAAACACGTAAAGCGACCTAATGCAATATTATATTGAAAAATACAAAAACGTTTAATCCATCTACAAATGTTCCCTATATTTAAACTGGAATTAAAATTCCTATCAAAATATATTTAAACCTGTTTGTTATTACGTTATATTACAATACGTATAGTTTCTGCTTTCGAATGAAAGGTTTTCTTCTAATACTTATGCAACAAACCGTCTTTCTTGTGTGGCATTAAAATGTAATTACCTTTCTGTGAATTTGCACAATTTGTGAAATTTGTCCAACTATATCACCAGCTTGCCATGAACAATAATCTAGCCACGTGTAGCTTCTGACGTATATGACTGCTGTGAATCAAGCAATAGTTGAGTAACGATTTAGTGAGGTATCAGGAATAATGTTTCCCTTTCATGCCTATGTGTCACTAGTTATAACTACCTCCAGCCAGTAGCAAGAATACTGTCATTGGAGAGGGGTAAAGAGAGGGAAAGAAGAGGAAGCTACGAAGGCCTCGTTAAACAATCATGATATCCTTACATTACACTAAATTCGCTTTCTGTACGAGGTCAGCGCCCCGGTCTCTCCCGGCCGGTTATGCGGTCTACGCAACCAGGGCCGTTACTTTTCAATCAAGTGGCTCCTCAAATGGCCCCTCAAAGACCTAACGAGGCTGAGTGCACCTCAAATCAGGTCTCCCGGCGGGAGTACCGGGAATCGAACCCGGGTCTCCCACTTGGTAAGCAGAAACTATTATTATAAAAACCTTATTCTTCACTGTGCTTATGTCAATCGAAATAAAGGTTTTCAAAAGTAATTCATTACTCATTTTGTTGTAGGTACAAAGAATAAAGGAGGCTGAAGCCAATAGTGAATTCTTTACGAACGGGATGATATCTGCTGGTGTTGAAATTCTATACCTACACTTAGCAAAATCTCTCTAGAAGGACGGTGGCTTAGTGCTATACCCCAATAAATTAGCAATCGATACCAGAACAAGAAGAGAAAGCCCCAGAGGTCCCGTATTAAATTACTGTCTGCTGCGGGGAATTCTTTTTAATTAAGAATTATTCCCTATCCTCCCCAGTGTCTGGTTGTATGAATGTGGCAGTTCGTGTTAGAAAAATTAGTAAAGCCAACCTTAAGAAAGCACTTGGTTGAGAGAGTAAAATCACCATCAACAGAGGCAGGTATTTATGGAGATTAATTTTCTCACTTGTGTTTTTTAATATTGGTGAAAGCGGAGATTGGTGGAGATTGTAGGAAAATGAATTATTTTTGTATTCGTATTACTATACTGATATCTTTTTAATGACTAAATTGAAATTATTAACATATTTACAACGCTATGAACAGATTACCATGTAAAGCATAAATTTACATTATTTTAAACATTATTAAAAATTAACTAAAAATACAAAGTTCTGTATTTCAATCGAAGAGTTCAACAGATCTTATTGTTCGTTTTATTGCCAATGTCATTGTTGTAACATTAGATCCTTCAGAAGGTGAATCAGTAAAAGCATTCTTGCTTACTACAGAGTGTGTGGAAAACATACTTAGAACAGGTGTCAATGTGCTTGTAATCCATTCTAATGCTGCAAAATAGTACTCCATCACTACAATAAAATCCTTCATTGCTGTATTGTTCTGCACGCGATTTAGCGGAAACTTGAATGGATGTACGACCCATCTTCACACTCGTACGTCTCAAACAATACAACTGGTCGGGTCCATGAAACACATTGTGTAGTTTTTGGTCGGAAACATCCCTTTCATCCCCACTCTCATAGCAAAACGGACCGCAGGCAGTAGCTACCTCACTGACCTTGACCAAGTCAGCACTCCCAATTCTTGGAATACTTAATTTCTTGTAAAAATTCAACTGCTAAGGAATAAATAATTGACGTTGATTGATGATGATTAGTTACTAATATATGCTATGAAATTTGTTATAAAATAAACAAATCCCGATAATTCGTGATTTAGTTAACATTTCGCTATTACGTTCCCAATTCGTGATTTATCGCGATTATTTTATTCATAAATGGCTTTAGAAACTCCTAATTCATGGACATTTATAAGACACAGTAGCATATCATACATGTCGTGATTAACGTGATCTCCATAAATACCTGCCTCTGACCATCAATAAGTTGTTTCTCAAATAAGCGTTCTTTATATGACCATAGAAGTTAAAGGGGAGCAATTCAAACGAAGCCACAGTAAATAGATAGATAAATAAATACATAAATAACATAGAGCGAAAATCTAGAGCTTATAGGCTTTTAAAATTAATATTGCCCACCTCTGTAGGGTGGAGGTAGCTTGTTCAAATCTCGCTTAGAATGAGTTACCTGGATGCTTTTTTTTTTTTTTTTTTTTCCTCGAGATTTCCCTTTTGCTGAATGATTTGAGCATCATTTCACCCATTTCATTCATTTTCGTCCGATATGATCTAAACAGTTGAAGGTCGTTAACGTTATAGAGATCATATTGAACCAGAGACAGAAACGGGAAAACATGTCTATTAGTACTATCGGTGACCACATATAAAATGTATTTTCTGCATTTGAATATCAAATGTTCGATACCAACCAATAAAATTTGTTCGTCTGAATGGAGATTAGTCAACTTTAAAATGTAATAATGTTTTTATAAAGCGAAAAATCATGATTTCTGATCCCTAAAGTAAACGTCACTATCAACAGCAAAAACGAAACGATGTTGGCACGTGCAGATGCCAATAGTCATTTCCGTTTTGTTCTTGCAAGCTTCATACTATAGAGAGCTCCAGCATCTGTTACGGGCCACGGCGTCCCGAACAACTATCTTGTGTGTACCATGAAGGTAGAATACACAGTGTAAACATACCTGCAATATGCTGTGATGCAGCGGGGGGGGGGGGGGGGGGGGGTACCGGGAAACATGCAGCTTGACCGAATTCCCCTTTGGCATCCCATGCTCTAGAAAGCTTTCCGTTGATTCTGTGTGCTCAATTTGATATTTCCCCTCTTTTCTGGTTCTCGCTTTCGTTTCCTTCCGGGGAATTGTGCACTGTGTTCTGCAGTACGAAAGGCAATAACATACATATTTTAAGTAGATACTTCCTCTGTTCTATATTAGGGAAAGAAGTCTCTGTACATAATTATGGGTAATTTGAACATGCTTTAATGTTGTTGCATACATGAGATCTTTGATGTTTTTGAAACGTGGTTTCTAGGAACACGAATTCGCAGCTGGAGTGACTACTTACGTAATAGTTTGCTTATACTGTTGCGGTTGAAGTGTGAAGTTTAGCGAAGCTACACTACAGGCAGTATCGGAGTGACGTCACCGCGCTCTGTACTGCCCCCGCAGGTGAAGAGAAATTACTTTGTAGCAAGAGGGGTGCAGCAATGTAAGAAAGACAGGAAACATATCTGGTGTTAACACAGCTAACGTCTAGGATGTTTTAACATTAATGCTGACTGTTTTAATTGATCACAGATTATAACAATTACATTTTGGTTTTATTCTACTTGGAAATATACAATTCTAATATATGAAAACTACAGTTATGTTATAAACTAAATAGTGCACAACATAATGTCACTTCCTCTGCAAATCAGAAGAGAGCCATACAGAACAAAACTACGTGGACATTTTTCGTCTCTTTCTGTCTCGTCTCACTTTACTCGTTTATCAACATTAGGACGTAATATCTGCGCTCTGAAAAGATACTTTGGAATTTGGACTTAGCTAATTTCATAGCAGAACCAGACAGAAACACTTGTGCTCCGTTTTACTTGTACTGGTCATGTTATTGTCATCGAGAGCGCTATAATTGACTGAACCCTCCAGTTCCGTGCCCACAGCGCCGTTTCTTTAGGCAACATAGTATTACAAGGCTCTCGCCTGCTCTTCGTTCCAGTACGTCACACCACCTGAGGTTGTCTTCCTCTGCTTTATCAACATGCGTCCTCCTGCCGGAGGACAGTGGATGTTTTGGAGGGTGTACAATTTTTTTTTTTTTTTCCTTTGCAATACTTGATATGTAACTTAATCATTGTTAACACGTGTTTGGTAGCGTAAGCTAAATTTACAATTCATTTATCAACTCCTATGGCAACAAGGCTAAAACTCGTCATTAATACTTACTGTACCAGTTGAACTAATCTTTGATACCAGTAGGAAATGACGTAACACCCAACAGCATAGTAACCTAAAAGTAAGTTAATGAATCCTTAGCAAAATGTACAAACGTATGAGTTATTTAAGAGGTGAAATCAGGACTGAAAAATTCAATGCCATAGCCGGTATTTGAACCCCGGATCTTCCGCTTATCGAACGGCTGCTCTAACAACTATGCTATCATGGGCAACTTGCCAGTATGACAAGCATTGCCCACACACGGCTTGTGTTTTTAAAAACACCAGCATTAAGTTTGTTGGCTTATATAAATAAATAATAAATATGAATTATTTATTGATTGAAATATTAAATGTGCAATTTGACATGTTAACACTAAGAAGTGATTCAATTCACTTCAAGCAAAGAATCTATTGCAAAATTCATTAACAAAAGAGTGGATAAGAAGGCTTTGCCTATATAATTTAGATGTAGCTTTCCATTTGTTCACATTGAGAATTCATTTTTATCTTAATGCCCAATAAAATATGCAAAGGCAATTTTCATTTATTACTATTTTCATTTATTACTTTTCAAGTATTGCAAAAAGTAATTGGCTAACCACGAACTATAAGTTACTTATTAGATCTCGAATACTTGGGAAAACTCGGTCCTGCGGGCCTCGTATTCCCAAAATGCATTCTGAACTCGGTCCTGCGGGCCTCGTATTCCCAAAATGCATTCTCGACTTGATAAATGTCACTGACAGTTCTTAGTACGCAATATACCTACTATAACGTAGATTCCTTCGGGAGGGAAGTAAAATCATTGGTCCCATATTACATTTATTCGCAAGTAAAATAATCTTTATCCCTGAGAAATTATTTCAGTTGCCATTTTGGCACCCACAAACGCCTTTTCTCACACGTTTATCTGGAATTTTCTCATCATTCTAAATGACTGCACCAAAAATGTAGATTTCGTAAAAACACTATATATTAAGTAGATATTATGGTGACATTAACTATTTTCAAGATATTCTTTATTATTGGATTTTACTGTCTACATTGTAAAACTGCTGGGTCGCTATTTGCCACTTTCCTCACGGCCATGCAAAGACAGGAATTTCAAAGCCAATAGCGATAGATTTGGCTATCATTTAAGCCTATTGTAGTCCTTTATATATCTGCAACAAAATATGTAATAAAAGAATCTCTATAAACGATTATCTCGACCAACCAGAAGTAGTTCACCTCTGTGGTGTGGGGGTAGCGTGTCTGCCTCATATCTAAAATGCCCCGAGTTCGAATCTTGTTAGGCTGAATTATACGGATAATGGCCTTTCGGGATTTTCCCTTAACCTGAGAACTAAGCTCTAGGGATCCGGGTTCACCCATTTCTCTCCATCATGCGATATGACCTACCTCAGCGGCCACCATCTCAATGCACAGTGTGCACAGCAGGTCGTGCAAGTTTACCCGGTGCACGCCGGAATAGTCTACCGTGCACTCCGTAGCCTTCAGAGCAGTGGCGGAATGCCGATCTTGCAATTTAAATGCACAGTTGACTGTGCAACAATAATAATCGAATTGTAATATGAAGGATATAATTCTTATATAAATTGTTTTAATAGAACGTTTCTTTCATTATCATTCAACTTTTCTTTTAATGAAAAAACAAATGAACAATTAATTGATAGTTTAAACAAAATGAAAATAATCTACAATCTACTTACAATATAGCAGTATTAAATGACAGCTCGATGAAAAGCAATAAACACAACATATTACTCAGAAGTGGAACCTAGTTTTCTAGACTTTTGTTGTCTCTTTTGACACACTAGTTTTTCAAAATTAGGTATCAATGTTTGTACAGCAGCTAGTTTAAGTTGACATTTTAAGTTCTGATCCGACAGTTGACTTCTGCAGCAGTTTTTGTTTAATTTCATTAGCGAAAAAAAATTGTTCGCATATATATGTGAATCGAACATACATAGAACACGAGCGGATTTCTAGTAGTAGAGGAAATGTATTTCTTGGAAAATGTGAATAGAAATCACTCAAACTAATTCTATTTTGGAATTTATTTTTCAGTTGACGATGACATTGCAAATCGATAAGTTCAGGTTGCAATTCAGGTGGAACATTATCAACTGTAGAGTAAAGCTCAGCAAATACATAGAAAATTGGCTCCAATTGCACCACGTTACCTTTTCTGAAATTCTTGGTTCAACTCTGTTAATATTTGAACTTATTCTTGCAAGTCCATGACCTGAATAAACTGCAGAACTGTTGAGAGCTTTGGGAAATGTATCAAGCTCTTTGAAGTTAACTGTCTTTCCCATAAGGATAGTTTCATTTTGAATGATCTGATACTATCACACAAGTCTGTGATGAGTTGATGCTTTCCTTGCATATATTTATTCAGTATATTGATATGTTCTGTCACATCTGCCAGGAACGCCAAGTTGGAGACCCATTTCTCGTCATTTAATTCTTGTACAGGTGTTCCTTTTTGCTCCATAAAATACGATATTTCACTGACTGCGCAGTTCGAAGAATCGATCTAGTAACTTTCCACGTCTTAGCCATCGAACTTCACAATAGTACGGTAAAGTACCATACTCTCTATTGCAATCTTCTAGGAAGCTTTGAAACTGACGATGACTGAGCCCTTTCAACCTAATTGCATTAGTTGTTTTGGTCACAACGTTCATCACATTGCTCAGTTTAATACTTTTGGCGCAGAGACTCTATTGATGTACAATACAATATACAGGTATAACCTCATTACGTTCAGACTCTTTATATGTTCTTTCAAAAGTTCAACCACACCAACTCGACTCCCAACCATACAAGGAGCACCGTCAGTAGTCAAAATACCAATTTATCCCAAGGCAGACTAAAATTTTCGATTACCTCTTCAAGACACACACACCAAAAAAAAAAAAAAAAAAAAAAAAAAAAAAAAATCTGATCCTTTTGTAGTATCCTTCATTGCAACAAGATCTAACAGTTCTTGTTTAATCGGAAGCTCTGAATCTACACCTCTTATAAATATTGCAAGTTGGGATGTTTACGAAAACAAACCGCAAGAGACGAGACAACACTGCAGTCTACTTCCACGTCATGCCTCAAACTGAAATCGCATGGCACTCGTGGCAGTGCACAGTGCTACGTTATTTGCTCTAGCACAAAATCCATCCACTTGGTGGCCGCTGACCTACCTGATTAAAGGACATTAAACTTAAAAAGTAGTGCTAGAATAAACCTTTTTTTAGGATAGCTTGTAGAAGAATGGGCAGAAAATGTAGTTGAATGCAACATAAGATAACTGATTTGCCTTTCCCTTTTAAGGATTTCACTTCCTTTGAATTACAAGTGTATGTAGAGACGTTAATTGAAATGTGTGGAATGAAACTCATACGTATTTGTCTTTGGGAGAAAAGATTTTGTAGGTTATTCACTCCAACAGAGATTCGCACTAGACCTTTGGAATTAGAAACCGTTCGTGCTACCCTCACAGCACGAGGGTGATGGGTTTTAGGACACCTGCAGACACAAACGCTCCGTAATAAACGGTGATTCCACATTCTGGCTTCACTACGTGCCGAGAAACTATGAAATACGGCTGGCCGTATGTGTGTGTGTTTTTATCTGCATTTGGAAGTAATAATTATGTGCATAGGTAATATATTATACCTTATTGATCCAGTATTCTTAATAACCGAAACGTACAAGTTTGAATTTCTGTAGGAAAATTCATTTTGTGAAAATAACGCATACATTAAATGTATGCATCTAGGTCATAGTTTTCATTTGTTGCCAGTGTAAACACAGTTCGTCATTAAAACGAGTATTTAAATTATTTCTGTAGTTGAACAAAGGTTGCATTATCTTTCCATGTGAGTATCTGGACTAAAAATCGCTACAGCGCTGTGACTAAGTTTTGCTGAATTCCTGACGAATGCAACATTGAACTCGGCTTAATTTTTAAAATGCTTATTTTTACCGTGTTACTTCATTTCATGTTCATTCATAGTTACAAATAAGACTTGTTACTCATTTCGCACCTTCTCATCAAGTTTTTATTCTAGTACTCGTCACCAACGTGATAATATTTAAAAATTAACAAGTTAGAGATTGGAGTATGGGAGTAGGCATACATAGTATATGAACATCAAATCAAGGGAGAAATGGGTAAAAAATTGCATTTGTGTTTACAAGCTTATTATTGGATTTTGTATTATAGAAAGTACAGTCTCTGAAGCAATAAGCTAGCCACGTTGCTCAGATGTTTACTCACATGTTTGGTTTCAAGTCTCTTTTGATAAATGTAGCTCGGATTCATATATGCGTGCGTACTTATTTTTCTTTCACCAGTGAGATACCTAACAGTAAAAATGACGATTAACGTTATTGAAATCTTTCTGGAAGTTTTATAATTTACATAATCAGTTCGAAATACGTTTTTCAGTACCATGTGTTTCTGGAGCAGATTTTTCCCTTATCATTAGAATTATAAAATAGGTGAGGGTAAATTTGATTGCATTTCCGTACATCGTAAGTCAAAGATAAGGAATTAAATGATTGCAGTTGACCCTTTTCTTCTTTTGCTATAAGGATAGGATACACCTACAGTCTCCTCCAAGACCAAATCCTTTGAGCTCTGCACTGATTTATTGAATGGCAGTCTCGTGGTTTTTATTAATAATTTTGTTTGTGTTTGTAGATATTTTAAAATTTGTCTTAGTACAGCTTAAATTAAACTTGCATCACATGCAGATAATTATTCTCTTTGCACTGTAACTGTTTGCAAGTTAGTAACAAATGTGCTCTTGGTTCAACCAATGGAGCGCAGTGTGTGATCTGCTTCAGTCATTTGAAGTGCATCCGCGTGAAGCACATTGATACCGAAAGCAAGGAAATAGAAACAGTAGAAAGAAATTTCTCTTCCTGGGCACAGATGGGCGTTTCACTTACGCCACTTTTGTCGATCATGGTATCCTCGCTGGGTTTCTGAGTGCTACCAATTTATAGAACTTTTTCAAGTTTACATAACACTTATATTCCTTTCCAGTTGTGGTGGAAGTGCCAAGAACAAATTTTTTGGTAGCTAAAGACTTGCCACTTTCCTCTGCAAACGAATAACTTTTGGGTCATGTGGCTGATTAACGAGAAACTCGGTGTACGTCGTTAGTCATGACTAGCGCGGAGCCGAGTGCAGTCACTTGCGATACAGGTTAATTGGACATGGAAAATGAATGTCGTAACCGGAACCGCGCAGCCGTTGTATATACACGCGCATCAGAAGACACCTGCGGCTGTGTACATGCCAGGGTAGCAACAGTAGAACCCATGTGCAACTAAACTTGTAGCTTTTTGCACACTTATCCGCCCTATAATCACGACGCACAAATAGGGTGTGTGCGACAGACGATAACATATCAGACAGAGACTATCAATAAACTTGGCTGCATGTTAGAAATACCGACTTGTGTAAACCGCGCTGCAGCACGACGTGGGACTTAGAAGTATTCCCGTTACATGCATTTGATTGGATGACTATACACTCTGTATTTACATCTTTTTACTTGGATGACGATAATTATAACCTGACCTAAACAGAATAAATTACACATCAATAGTAACTTTAAAGACTCCCACTAAGTAGATATATTTACATAATTCCATAATAAACTGTGTAGCCATTGAATTAAATTGTTCTGTGTATAAATGCTGTGTTTAGATATGTAGCTAGCCTTCATTTATGTTTATAATACAGTTCCTTTATTGAAAATGGAGAGTTGTTAAATAACGCTTTACCACAGTAGTAGAGAACATTTTGAAAAGAAAAATTGTTACTTGGGACATGTAATCTTGTTAGTGCCGGTCCTCTTGTTTCTGGATATTCGAGTTTTTTGTTTTTAAATGTAAACTTGGACATTATGTTGAAAATTCTCTCCTTATCACGTGCAGGAGTGTTTAACAGTGTCTATATCAAAGGTATTTCGTCAATGAAGAAACAATTTGCTCTACGAACTTTTTGCGGAACTCGCTAAAAACTTCCTCCGATGGAATTCCTCCCACTGCACCCATGTAATAAAACTTTATTTCCTCAACTACTAATATAATGTATGTAGGTCGTCTCCGTAGCGCGGTGGTAGCGCGGATAACCCGGGTTCGATCCCCGGTACCGCATGGAATTTTCTTCCCCGCTGGGAGGTCTGGTCCGAGGTGCACTCAGCCTATAGTGATGCTAGTTGTGAGTTCAATGGAGGCAATATACCTAGATCCCATCAAATCCACCCCTCCGACAGATCAAATCGTCTATGGATGCTGCACGGGTTATGTACTTTTCTGAAGATAGGGTCTTCTTGCTAGTCCTGCAGCCTCGGCGTTATATTTCTGCCTCTCCTATTATTCCTTGTCCTTTAGCAACGAAAGTGTTCTTTTGATCCTCTACTGATTTGTGGCTGCTATGATTATTCACATTGCAATGGACTTCTTTCTTTCTTTCTTTCTTTCTTTCTTTCTTTCTTTCTTTCTTTCTTTCTCTTTCTTTCTCTTTCTTTCTCTTTCTTTCTTTCTCTCTCTCTTTCTTTCTCTCTCTCTCTTTCTTTCTTTCTTTCTTTCTTTCTTTCTTTCTTTCTTTCTTTCTTTCTTTCTTTCTTTCGTTCGTTCTTTCGTTCTTTCTCTCTCTCTCTCTCTCTCTCTCTCTCTCTCTCTCTCTCTCTCTCTCTTTATTTCTTTCTTTCTTGTGACATGAAGCCGAAATTGTGAACGCCATAATTATGGACATAATACTGCGTCACATGGCAGAATTAAATAATCAGGAAATGTTAAAATCGTTGCGTGTATAAAGGTACAAAATCTGGGGGGATTGGTTACGGTTAAAATTGTCAAAAAGGAACGAAATGTTACAGACAAGTCATTAGGGACAAGCGGCAGGTAGTCAGGCGAGGCCTGGTAGTTCCAGTTTCCCTGGAAGTCGCTTAATGTCGAGCGAGAGGAAAACAAGGGGTGGTCGCGGAGACTTCTTCGAAACCGCGCTGCTGTCGTAGGGGTAATTAAGGGGTGAGAGGCATAGATAGCGTCATGACGCACAGACACTTGCCTTCCAGAACCCGGAGAGAACGGGTCGGTACATTTGCCTTCCAGATCGCCAGCGAGTAAGTCAGACTTACCTTCGGACCTCGAGTGTGAGGACACACGACAGTTTCGAGTAATAATCTTCGGTCTTAGTAAAGACACGGTAAAGACGTAACATAATTCTAATAGCGATCGGCAAATCTAAAACATTACTTGGTCGTAAATAAAAGTGTTTTAAGGAGAGTTCCGGCTTTTATTGCAAATACTCACGCATACCCTGAGATTAAGATCTATGCCGAGCAGTCCGGAGCAGAAATCAACTAACAGCAGCATTCCGCTTAGGATAGGAAAGGAGGGGTGATAATTCCGCATCAGACATAATAAAACGTTCGTGCCCAGCAGCGTTCTTATTATTGTTTACATCATTTTGCTATTTAAATTTATAAAGGCACACTCTTAGCAACATCTTTATTACTTTACCTCTATGCAAAATGCGATTCGATTGCCTATATACTGGTAACCCACAAGAGACATTTACTACAGAAAAAAGCTTTTTAAAAAAGCGCACAATTTCTATAAAATAAATGTTCTTAATCATTTTCGAGATATTTTTTACTTTTCGTTTAAACTGTCCAGTATTTCGAATTTTGAGTGCTAGAAGCCTATAAAGTTCAGTTATCAACGTGAAGTTAACGCTCTTGCCTTTCATTCCTGTTTTCAATTAGTTGTGCATAAAGTATTCATTGTTCCGGGTTCCCGAGCAATTGAACCTCCTCAAATGAACCACATGGGTGCGTTGTGTAATAAACTACAAACTAATGTCATTAGTAAAAATCATCTGTAGTTTGTGAACGTTCAGCTGTATAAGGGTTTGAACATGGTGTGGGATTTTTATCAAGTATGATTTTTGGGTTCGTCGTTTACGTCCGAAGTAATTTATTTTACAATCTCTCAAGACATTACTGAGAGACAGCGTTATCAACTTTAAACTAATCGATGCACTAGTTTAAATTACACAAAATCAAATTTCTCTGAACACTGGCGAGAGAAGACGTCCAATCTGCTTGAAAACTACATTGCAAGAGAGTTTGGAAAAGTATTTAATCCGTTGCCAAAACAATATCATTAGTGTATTGTCTTGCTCGACAATACCTTCCCATGACGTTTCTGATTACGTCATGTTTCACGTATAATATTCGACATACCAAGAAATTAATTGATTTACATTATAAAAACTTTTAACACAAAACAATCATTAATTGATAATGTACCAATTAACTAAACAATATCATACAATAAAGGAAGTCAAATTAACGCTTGATTTAAACATTTCTTTGGATACATAATAACTGTTTCGAACATGAGTCAAATTACATGTTATTAGGGGATATTATATATTACACACACGCGCGCGCGCACGCACGCACACACGTACGCACACACACACACACACACACACACACACACACACACACACACACACACACACACACACACACACTAGAAAAACGACCGTTCGAATCCTTGGTGTACACCTTTCTTTTATTACCCACATCACCTACTAAAATTGATTTGATGACTATCAACCCTAATCAACCTGTCAACTACAATTCATTCAGACCGATAATATAAGATGCATCGTATACCGTTTGAGTGTTGTTTGGTTACTAAATGAAACTTGTTTGTAATTCAAATTAATTTAATGTTTTTTATTTACATAAAAGATAAATGAAGTTAGCCCTCAATGTAAAGCTTTCTAGTACACTACGTCTTTTTTCATTTCCTGTACATAAACAAACAAAGATGATGGCTTTTTGAAACGGGACACACAGTTGTCCATGCGGGAAACTCGCAAACTCCTCGTTAATTCCTCAAACTTCCAATGGCTGGCCTTGTGATTTGTTGATTATCATTGCAAAGACCAGACGCACGGGGAACTGCAGCCGTTTGAAATCGAATGGCAAGTCCATTGGAATCATCGCGATGGGCGGAATCAAAACATCTTCTCCTTTATACTTTCCCTTGATAATCATTGGCTCGGCGACCTGTTCATACGGTTTTTCACAGCCAGTCTAGCTCTAACGCATAGTCGAGGTTGATTGATGTTACGTAACATGATGGTCATCATCATAGGCTGTCATAGCCTATTTTCAATTGCAAATTATGCGCCAATCCAGGCAATTCCAGCGAATTCAAAAATTATGTGTAGTTTACTACATCATCCTGCTTGACAACTGTCAACCGATTTGAAAGAAAACAACTGTCCCGGAATGAAATTTTGAACGGGTGCGAATGAGCACTGACATCTATTTTTCGGCATCAATATGGCTCGTGTGCTCAGCCAATGACAGTTTATGAAGTTTTGCGCTACGACACGGAACTGTTAGCACAGGCACTCAAATTTGTTGAACTTAACTTGAGAACGTTACAATACTGAAACCCTCAAACTAGTTCCTTGAGTTTAGCTGAAACACATTTTGTGGTTATGTCTAAACCTGCCCTACTTCCTCGAGTCTCGCTAAAACAAAATGGGATTAATTTTATCTGCTTATTTCTAAGCCTGCAAAGTCATTTTACCTTAATAGAATGGTTGATCAAAATGGTCCGTAATTAAATTAAATTTAATCAAATCTAATCTCAAAATCCACTACACTTTTTTACGAAAGAAAACCCTATTTTAAATGTAAAAGATTCAGCTACCAAGCGATAGAGCCCAAAACGCCATATATTGAGAGTAATCGGAAGTGGTAATTCCCATACAGAATTGCCAATTTCGATTTTTCGGCTGTTCCTTTGACTTTTTCCTAGTGTTCTTTTTACTTTCGCTACTACATATAGTAAACTAGAGGAAGTATTGTTTTCTACCCAAACATTCGATGTTGAGATTTCACCGGAAATATGTTTTGAGGCCCCCTGAATAAAAAAAAAAAAAAACATTTTTAGAAAAAGTTCGTGTGTGTGTGTGTGTGTGTGTGTGTGTGTGTGTGTGTGTGTGTGTGTGTGTGTGTGTGTGTGTGTGTGTGTGTCAGTCTGTGGACAGCACAACTCATAAACGAAAAGCCAGTTAAAAGCCAAAGTTGGTATTTAAGGTTAAGGTTACTGTCTTTCAAGGATACAACATGAAGATTTTGAAGAAAATTGCTCCACCCTAAACTACCCTTTACATGGAACATTTTTCGAAAATTTTGATTTTCTTGAAAATCAACGATTTTGATTAAAATGCCATATGTTTAAGATATTTTTATGACAAATGAAATGTATATGTTGCATTTTTAGGCTATAGCCTCTGTAGTCATACTTACTCTGGATGACTTTTATATAACTGGAAGATATGCCTTGTTATTTGTGTGAGTTTTGGAGAACATACTTCTGTCAAATGGAACACCGTTATTCATTTTGATATGTATGTTAACCGTGTAAAGAGAAGGGAGTTTCAAAACTTTAAAATATTTTTACTATCGCTCAACGCCTTCTGTATTCCCATATTCTCCTTGTGCCTACATGAAGATAAACAATGAGATAATTTGAACAACTGTTTATCTCAACTAACATGAAGAAGATATAGGAATGAGTTTGTAAGAATGGTTAGTACAAGAGAAGAGAAAGTCATGTGAGTGCAACACATCAGACGTTTTTCTAAACCATCCCAGTATTGAGGCGAACAAAACAAAAAAAGAAATTCTTCAAACCGGTCGATCCATTTTCGAGTTTTTGCGAGACTAACGCACGGCAATTGACTTTATATATGCATATATGCAATTATTCGCACCTTTTCGTTATGGTCAACTTTTTTATAATCGCATTATGTGACTGTATGTGTATGGAATATACCATTATGGATCTTGCTAAATATTTCATCAACCGCGCTATTTATTCTCTTGCCAGTTCATCTGTTTACGTAACTGCAAATGACAAGCTTGAGATTAACTATTATTGGTTCTACAATTACAGTCTGTTTAGTGAACGCGAGTGCAGTTGCTTCATAAAGGAAATGTGCGCTAGCCACAGCTAACCTCTTCACCTCTTCTTGAAGACCAATAGCAACCCTGATTTTAAGGAAGTGATAGTTACATGTTAACTCCACGTGGAGTTTCAGTTGACAAAATTCCGAATTGCAAGCTGTTTCACCTTCTTTAGCTGCAAAGGTTCATATTAAAGTGTTGCACCTCGCAGAAAGAACTGAGAAGGAAGGGCCCTATTGTAAAGCGATTATAAGGTTGCTTAAAGAAGGCGGAGAATGCACATGTGTTGACTAAACAGACTACTATGAAGTAATGCACCACTCCGCCACGCGCGTACGTTTGCTATGCAAGGGGATTAAAGACAAACCAGTCACCCCGAGGTTAATGTCAGTAATATCAACAAAAAGAGGTTGGATACTTCTTGGATACTTTTAGAAAAACTGTTTTCTTCCTAATGTTTAAGTACTTGTCTATTCTATGATTTGCTATTGAGGAAGATGCGTTTGCTAATTGTTAGGTATGTAAACACTCACCAGCAACGGAGTGATTTGAATGAAAACGTTGGCAGCAAAACAGCCACAAACGACAAGGCGTGAGCAGGAAATTGCATCAGAATTTTGGTTCACTACAGCATAAGGATGAGAAAAGGACAGCACCTATTAAAGTGACAAGAACATACAACTTACAAAAGCGTTTTGTGGTTCATATTTTTGCGACGCAATACAGAAAATGGAGATGATAAAATATTTGTGGAAGGTGCATTAACTTTCGTTCCATGTTGCTTTGTGAACAGTTGAACTCAGAACTCAAGTGATGGCTCTGCTAACGATAAAACTATAGCAGATTTTTCCTGTTCTGTTGATCAATAGTGCTCATCGCTATCCAGAAGATAGAAATATCAGCATCAGTACATTTTAACTTGCAGTTTGTAAATGTTTCACTGATATTAATAAATTCACGCAACACACCCTGTACAAAGCACACGTGTTTCAGTTGCTATTTTCAATCCTTGCGCGCAGCCAATGTATTTACTGCTACGTAGACTGACGTCACTTCTGTATTAATGTCCCTCTGAGAAACAGTGACCTCCCATTTGTCATAAGTGATTGCGGGAAGCATAACTGCGAAATGCGGCGGTCGCCAGCCACCTGGCACTTCGATACACCGCACATCCGTTTGTTTTAAACCAAACCACTCTCATATGACCACCTCCTGTTTCTAATGGATCTAGCCTCACAGATAAAAAGCTGCTCGTAAAATAATCGAAGAAATAAGTAAGTTAAGTGCGAATCTTTATTTGGATTTCCCCATACACAAGAGATGGGTGATGTATTAAGTTGTGTATGCTGATTATGTTTCGGATTAAATCGGAAGACATATAATTACCAAGAGTAATCCTGTTGAAAAACTCATGAGTGTAGACTGCAGGGGAAGTTATCTGAAGAAGATAAACGTCATTAATTAATGAATGAAAAATTTAATAAACAAAATGAATAGTGTGAAAACCATAGATTTAACTAAATGTACTGCATATCAAAGGTCAGCCTTCTACACTGTTAAAATTTGTCCTCCTCAACTTACACATTAGAAAAAATTGTAAATCAAGACAAACTGGCATATAGTTCTTGCAAGACACGTATTCTACTTTCCTAGTTTTGTAAGATTTTAGCCTTCTTAATTTTAAGATGTGTCCTTAAAAAGCCTTTGTCAAATTAGAGTTTTGTTTTTAAACAACGGAACCTCTCTATGGAGTTCTAAACCACAGAATTACTATTAAAAGGAAATACGAGTATTTTACCAACAATTTCAAAATAACTCGTGCATTACTGATGACTATTTACTTCATGCTCCAGGCATTCAAAATCTTGATTTTGTTGATGGACCGCGATTGACTGGAACTGTCATTATAAAATGGAATGGTAATATTGAATACCTGGTGTAATGAAGTAAATAATCGTCAGTAGTGCAGTAAGTTATTTTGAAATTGTTGTTAAGTTCGTGAGAGAATTAATCCTAAGGAATTTCTAACAAATTGTACCATGTATTAAAACACATTCCACAAGAAAAAGTGCATAAACAACTAGTATCATTATCAAATAATCAAATAAGTCTTACTTTTAATAGCAATTCTGTGGTTTAGAACTCCATAGAGAGGTTCCGTTGTTTAAAAAACAAAACTAGTATGACAAAGCCTTGATAAGAACACATCTTAAAATTAAGAAGGCTAAAATCTTACAAAAGTAGGAAAATAAAATACGTGTCTTGCAAGAACGATATGCAAGTTTGTCTTAACCTTAACAGTAATTAGCCATAAGTAACCGAAAGGACGTCATACCACCAATTATGCATAGCAAAAGGCGGTCTATGAATTAAAAAAAAAAAAAAAAAAAAAAGGTTGAAACTTCTAACAATAAGGAAGCGGATTGTAGAGATTACTTAATATCCACCCCGTCCTTCAAGGCTAACACGAAATTAACTACGAACGGAGAAGATAAAACAGAGTAATGTGGTTCATAGATTTTCTTACCTATTCCTTCTTTCTTTACAACGCGTGTTATTTTCTTAAGGAACTTTATTTAACAGCATATTCCATTACATAGCGACTAATACTACACGCTTGGGTACACAGTTACATGTTGAAAATTTACATTAATATTTGCGTTTACAACTTGTCGAAATTTATACTATCTATGAATCTAACAAAACTTGGTATGGCTTTGTAGTCCATAATCGTTTATTTTCTAGTTAATCACACATTACTCATAGCCATTTTGCTTTTATTTCGTTTGTTTTAGTACCTACGTAGTTTGATGTAGATATTGGATGCATAAAAAGGCCTCTTTGTGTACATGCTAGCCTTGAAATAGTTCATTGGAAACTACAGAATGATCACTTAACTTTGCTTAATAACTGCTTAAAATATTGTAACAAATGAGAACAGCAGTTATTGCTAATCACACTTTGTGTACTGAGTAACTGCTGCACAAACTCAGAAGAGCAACTTATCCGTCTGATCAAATACCACTGAACTACACTCGACACGGTCCGCTTAACGCTTCGTAAACGTTTTAACTCCCACTATCTCACTTGTTGACTATCCTCAGGGCACTAGCGAGCTCATTATGTCGTGCCCTGTACACGGCAGACTCGAAAACAAAGCTTCTGAACCCTGCCAAAAGGAAATCTTTCGAGTTGCAATACCGGCATAGTGACCATTAAGTTGGTCGGCTATTGTTCGTAAAAGGCCCGGCCCGCCAGGTGCAAGACCAGGTCTGGGCGCGCCAAAACCCACACCCAGCCATTGGCAACAGGGTTCACGAGCGTGGTAACAATATTGAGCATTTATGGGGACTACTTTTTTCCTATGCAATGTTTTTATCCATAAGTTATGACTAGAATATTCTGAAAGCATTTCCACAGTACTTAATGGCATAATATTTGTTTTGCATACATTGAATATTTTAAGCATTCCTCTTTTTTCTATACGACATTTTCATCCACAATTTATTATTATGAGTATTTCGAAAATATTCAGACAATACTGAATGGCGCAATTCTTAGTTTGTATCAAGTGAATATTTTGAGAAGACTAACTTTTTCTCTCTACCATGTTTTTATATCGGGGTGCAGAGGATTTCACAAATTATTCGCAGAAAATCCAACATGTATGTTTTATTCGTTCTACCAAAATCCCTGTCTTTGTTTTCAACAAATATATAAATAGAGAAAGTGTTGTGAAATTCGATATCGAGAATTTACCAGCATTAAATGCTTTTGAGCACCTGATTAAAAAATAAGAAAGCTATTAGGAAAAGGTCAGTGAATGTCTGCTAACAGCATAATGTCGGATAAATGTTGGATAAATACCAAACACGGCCTTTAGCTTTATTTTCCAAAGATGCGACAAAGTTTTCAAGACAACCATCATATCTAACAAACAACACTTGATACGTTTCTGATCTTTTTAAAAAACGGCTTTTAACGATTTTGACTAAACATCTTCAAGACATTTACATAACACATGAAACGCACATACATATTGAATTTTCTGAGAATAGCCTCTTAAGTCCATATTATTTTGAATCACTGTCGTGAAATTGATACACCAAAAGAGAGACAAAATCTCAATGTAGAGAAAATGTAGATCTCGTCGAAGCACACGATTTATGTCAAATAAAATATACTAAGGAATTAACATTTTCGTAGATATTCTTTGTTATTGGTTTGAATTTTCAAATACTTCATTATTTTCTTAACTGCAATCGCTATTTCACCTTCCTTTATTTCCCTTTTGGGATTAATGCAAAGAGGACAGAATTTCAAATCCATCATAGCGAACCAAATTTGAAAAGATCTGTTCCCTTTTCTTTTAAATATTCCCAGACCAACGATCTTTAATACGAATATTTTGTGCAAGAGATACAAAAATAAACAGTTGGGGTAGAAACAGTCACACGAATGTAACATCCATATTTTGTAGAAAAGTAATAACGAGCTGTTTTGATCCAAATTTTAAGGAAATCTCTGCCTTGAAGTCTTAAAGTATACTTTAAGACACACTCCACCTCCCACCTCTCTCTCTCTCTCTCTCTCTCTCTCTCTCTCTCTCTCTCTCTCTCTCTCTCTCTCTCTCTCTCTCTCTCTCTCTCTAAGCCAGGAAGTAAAGAAATGCATGTTCTCTTAGACAAGTAGCAGAGATAGAAAAATAGCTTGAGTTAACCTAAGTTTTTAGGTGTTTCGATTTAACTCTAGTTCTGTTTTACTAAAATTCCACGTCGCAAAGAGGACAGGCATAAATTTCGTTTATTTTTCGGTCGCAAAAGGACAGCAGAGTGCGTTGTATCTATACGGCAAATATAACACATCGCGTCGTGAAGTCTTTCTCTGTGAATTTTTCATCCACGAGACGCTTATATATTCCGTTTCCACAAGCGAAGTTCTGCTGGCAAATTGCGTCATTTCATAAAGCAAATGAATTTTATAACCCTGTAACTGATAAGTTGCGTTCCACGTTTGCCAATTCAAATTCTCAGAGTGAAAAGGGGGAAGTTAGTGAAGCGTATCAGTTTTAATGATACGTTTTCTGAGCAGGTGGAAGTTCCAGTCGTTTGTTAGCAAATGGACTCTTCGCTGTCGGTCAGATGTTCCTGCCAGTGCCTCTTCTCTTCAACCTTAGCAATAAAAAGGTTGTAGGAACATCCAGAAGTCCGGGTCGAGACCTGCATTTAGGGTGGAGAAAGTACTACGTGCATCCGAAATTTAATACCGCTGTTTCATTGGAAACGGATGTTCAGAGGCCCCTCTAACGCTTTCACGTGCTTAGTGCAGGTGTCTTATTCTAACCAAACTTTCGGTGCTGCCATTTCACCGGAGATCCACGTTTTCAGATCGCTGGATAACCATTACAAGGAAAAGATCACACACACGCTCTCTCTCTCTCTCTCTCTCTCTCTCTCTCTCTCTCTCTCTCTCTCTCTCTCTCTCTCTCTCTCTCTTTCTGTCTGTAAACAGCATAACTCAGAAACAACATTAATATGAATAGGAAACCAGATGCTTAAGTCCAGCATCTTCCAAATTTATTAAATTCTTTAGATTCCAGTCATCATTTTCGATACTCTTTTCAAATAGCACAAAATATAGTCAAAATATAAATTTTGAGACGCGGTATGATACACACATATATATCCTGAATTTTCTTTAAATAGCTCACTTTCATTGCATGTTATACGTTACGTGGAAACCATAAAACATATAAATAAAAACTTATTAGATTTCTGTTTTAACAATATTTACATCTGAATTATATGCTAATTGTGAATATAATTTAAAAGAAGTTATTGATTTATCAACTTGAATTAATTAGGTTTAGTAATGAGAATTTGCTGATCACGAAATAAGTTAATTTAGTACTTGCTCTGAATAACTTTTCTTGGGCTTTAGACGTTTCTGAAGTATCTCCTGTTTACATTTTCCATAGTAATACACTTTTGAAATTCATATGTTCGTATTTTACTTTTTGTCAGTTCATGCAAGGCTATGCATACCAAGGCTTTCTATTTTTAGTTTGCCTATTTCATAATAATAGATTGTCACATCAAGTTCCTCAAGTCCTTTATCCTGCTTATAGGATATTGAAGCTGCTTCTGGCAAACGTTTATAATTACTTAGCACTAAAAATTAAGCTTCAGCATGAATAATTTGTGAAAGAACCAATAACTGGTAGAGGAAATAGTCAAGAGAAGAGAGAGAACTCACAGAACATTTGCTGATTTTCAAAACTAAATTGTGAATGGAAATTCCACATTAATGATTATCGGACTTTTCAGAACACTACCCTTGCATAGTTCGAGCGAGATGGTTCCACGGTAAAATGTGAAGCTCACATTCAGGAGATGCCAGGTTTGATTCTGGGAGACATCCACCCTGATGGTTGGTGGGTCGGCAGGCAAATGCTGACATGATTAATCTTCTACCATCAACACCTTCATCATCTGTTTCGGATTGAGGGACCAGGCGTCGGTCGTTCGCATGTAGCGGCTGCGTGCTGACGAACCCGTCCTCTGTGAGTGGTTTCCCTTACGAGACCCCAAGCCCCCACATGCGCATATGTCGCGCACATCTGGTCGCCCTTCGGGTCTCTCCCTCATCCCTCCCTCCCAGCGATCGCGTTCGAAACGCAAAGAGTCACATGGGCCTACATGCTCTGCCCTGGTTTCAGGGGGCCCCTCCGTGATATGTACTTGTGTCTTTACCTTTACACCTCACACGTGATACTGGGAGTTGAAGCAATGCTGTAGAAATCAAACATTTGTAAGAGCTAAAACATCAATATAACTGATAAATGGATAAAACAGACTACATGTTTATATCAACACCTTTGCCTGCTTTTCAGTCTTCTATCAACCACCCGAGAGGTCCCCCACATGTTAGATAACGTCCCGTATATAATTAGTTCGACGTTGTTGTACGATTTTTATTGACGCTCCCTGTACATTAAATGTTCGCAGGAAACTTGTAGAAGTGTTTCAAATTCGATTAAAATTAGTTTAAAAAGCACAACATTCTACATGGAGGACTACATTATATTTAAATAAATAGCTATAATAATTATAATCCATTATGATCGCCAGTATTATTTCTGTCATAAAACGCACAAATCTGTATTTAGTACACACATACTTACGACCTTGTTTCATTTGTGGAACTTCGTTTGCTTGTATAACAGCTTGCAGGGACAGTATGCACTTTGCTACTTGAACTGGTAACCTTCATAATACTCTAATGAACGAAATCATTATGAGTACGATGGCAATGGCAGGCATGCTCTTGCGGCGCAGATTAATGAGAACTCAAACCAGCTGCACGCACACTACTGTTAATAACAAGATCCTGCACTACATGTCCGAAAATTAATCTACAATTCATCATGCTGCAGTACTTGGTCACTTTCACAGAATCGATACCCAACACCAGTCAACAATATCTAACGTGAAGCAGGAATGCATGACTAGCATAATGCGTGATGAAAATGTACCAAACGGTAGGTACAACAATGTCAAAATAATTTACCTACAACGAATAAAGAAATTAAGGGGTGAATGGCGACAGAAGCCTCACAAAATCAAACGTTTTATTTTGTTACGAGGTAAATAATGTAGAGAACTATCTGCAGTTGGCAATAATGTACATGGATGAAGAAATAAAACTTCTACTACTAAAGTATAATCTTCATCTGCACTTATTTCCCACATAGGGTCTAATAATTCACTATTCTTTGGCACTTCACCAATTAACTTTCGTATTTTGCACGTTTACTGGCAGCACAACATCCCTGCAAATAATGTGACTGTAATGGAGCATTGGAAAGAAACATTACTTTCTTTTCGCAGTTCCTCTTTAGAAACACATCCTATTTCCTTTTGCTTTCTCTACTATTTATCAACAGTTAGTAGAGGAAGTATTGTGTTCCACCAAAAATTCAATACTGAGATGTCATCCCAAATACATGTTTTGAGGCCCCCTCACAGAAAGGACAGCGCGCGCAGATAGGATAAAAACACTGCCCAGAAATTAAAGAGCATTGTATTTTAGGTCTTAATGTCCATTTTCGTTGCGGTAATTTTTATGCTGTGAAATGTATCTTTCCCTGAACGATAAGTGGATCATTGGCTCATTATGTTGTATGTAGAATGGATACAACTGTATTTCGCTATTTATACAATAAAGTACCGGTGTTTATTTACATTTTGCATAGATATTTCGTCCCTTGTTTACATTTTGCAATAAACCTGCTGTGAACGCACAGTGCGACAAACATACATAGAAACTGAACAAGTGTCGGTCATGCTTTTGCTGAACTAGAAGGCCCATGGGCGTCGGCAGACTTTTTTCTAGGGAGGGGCCGCATGTTGGAAATTTGCTGTCGGACAATATTACCTCATTATTTTGTTGTGAAAAGTTATAGTATTTGTTGCGGATAATCGTATTAAAAATAAAAATAGTTCATTACATTAAGATTAAAATAATAATCTAATACTCAGTAATGGATTGCACATTAGGTTCATTAATATAGAAGGGGTGAGGGGCCCCCCTTGCACCCCCTCCCTTCGCGATTCCCATGAGAAAGCCTCGACAAAGGACTAACGTAAGCTTGCGGTCCGAGATCGTATGGAATCGGCACGTCGCGGTGGCTGCTTGCCTCGTCGATGTGTGATAAGCAATACAAGGAGTAATGTACCTGGTACACGGTGAAGGTGTTGCACATAAATAATTCTTAAGCTCTGCACGGAGTGATAAAGGATAATTGGTTGGCTGTTCTTGTAGTGCACCCTCAGTTAACATTTTTATCTGGCAGCATTAAGTCCAGAGCTGTGGTAATTTATCACGTGCCGACATAGCCGAGACAAAATTAATTTGCGTCGCGAGACATCGCTTCCGACTCAGACACCACCACATTGCCGCTAACCACCCATCCCAAGGCGCCTCACGTAATAATTTATCTATTGCATAAGCTGGGTCTAGTAAATAACGATTTAAGAGACATACTACCCTGCAATTATGACAAAACAGCCCTTCTAGGTTATAACACCAAACACGTCTTATAATTACTAGCTTAACGTAGGCAATACAGCTTTTAGAACATCCACACACTTGACTGATTTTCAAAATTTTGAGCCTAGCTTATCGCCCATGCTTGAAATAAGCTTTTGGACCTCAACTTTCTGCCTTGAGTAATTTTAGAAAAATAGAATCATTTGTTGTTTTTTAAGCTCTGGCAAAACATTTCTAGTGTTGTGGTTTCCGTCTTATGCTACTAAAAATGATGCTTTATTTGCCAGTTCGGCTGCAAAAGTTAACCTCTACTTTTAAATTGTATTAACATGCAGACTTTCGATATAGTTTTTTCTCGAAGTTTCATCTTTACACACTCGTGTGCGTTCTCCCTCTCTGTCTGTCTATCTCTCTCTCTCTCTCTCTCTCTCTCTCTGTCTGTCTGTCTCTGTCTCTCACCTGGGAAGCTGCAAGAACTAAGATCTGACTTGAGTAAAGCGTAATGTGTGTACTCCGGTAAGCGTCATCTTGACTATGTCTCAGTCACAGGTTCATCTTTCATGATCCACATTATTTAGTTCTTCCACTGCTGTCACTTTATAAGGAATAATTTTATTTCAATGCCTACCGAGCCGCTTTATGCGCGGTTACAAGACCGATATATGTTTCTTGTGTCAACTTGAGTAAGATTTTGATGAGCTCCGAAGCACACTCAAAAATGCCCAACAACTTGTCTTTTGTTTTATTTAGGTGGTCTTTCAGTTCGTATCTCTCGAAATTTCTCAATAAGACTAACTGCATCACGATGATGTACATCTGTTGCTGGGAATTTTTTTAGTGAATGCCTCCTGCACAAAATATGTGTATTAGTTCCCTTGTCGAAAGACATGTTCAAGAAAAAAAATTCTATAATTTATAACTAAACTGCACGTCTAAGTGCTACACATATCACTTTCAATGGCTTTTATTATCTGATAATTTTACTAAGCAGTAAAATGTTTTTGTATCAAGAAAGTGATAGAATTAAAAGAATTAAAAGAGATCACAACCTATGAAAAGTCAGTTATGTCAACTTGTGTTAACACACTACGCAGAAAAAATCTTAACTCTCATCCGAACTTCCAATACAACCTAAATACATATATATTCTAAATACACAGCGACTTTCCGAACACATTGTATAGTTTCGCTTATATTTCAATTAAAAGTAATATTACTTTCGACTCTAGAGAAGAACTTAACTGACATTTTTATGTGCTAAACGGAAGACTCTTGAAAACGTAACTGTAAACTGCCTTTTTTGGTGCCAACTGAGAGATTGACAGAATAACTCATTGCATTGCTCACTTATCAATCCCAATACCCACAAAACGTGCTAAACAAGATTTACTCAGGGCGCACGCTTCAATATTTCGTCTGCAGAAATTCATCCACTACATGTACAATAACGTGTTTACCAACCAGAAGCAAGGCTTGAGTAGAAGGAGAGAGACATTGTCATGAGCATCTTCCATAACTTCATAAAATGTAATATATTCACATTGTGTCTTAATTTAACGGTTGCTACACCGGCACGAGAACCTTTAAATAAGAGAATCGCGGAGCTGTCAATTGTCTCAAAAATAATCCCAGGATTCAAACTAAAAGCCTATGTTCATTAATTTCAATCAACTGAAGAAACTAACCAACATCTCTAAAGCTTATGTAGGTATACATTAATTTCGAAAGCTTTTTTGAACTGGTTTAGTGAGATACAGGTATTGTTCTGACAGCACCTCTAAACAACATACAGTTATTATTTATAGCAGAAACTTTTTCATGTACCCGGGACAAGAGCAATTAATTTACGTGCACTCATTTGTCACTGTCAAGAAAGCGGTTAGGTATATAGAGTAGCAGTGCTCCATCAAAGTAATGTTTCGACCTCAGGCACTTTGCTCTCATTCCAGTAGAGAAGCCAGCCTTTTAATTACTTATTGCTTCCTTCGTCTTGTCTACTTAAAGAGCTTTACGAGGTAAAGGGAAGCCTTTACACCGCGCCTTTTTAAATATTTCTGCATCTCTTCTCCCCGAGTGTCTCACAGCGCTTTAATTTATCTGTAGTAGCATATCGATCGTCAACCCGAATTACAACAAACTTCTTTTTCATTGTTTCAGTTATACAGCATTTTTAACTTCTATGGTCATACCGCGGGTTTTAACTTCAGAAATAATTGATGGCGCTAAATTCGTTGTATTGTAGATTTTTAACTTTGGGTTTATTTCAACTTTTGCCTTGAAGGCATTCACATTCACTGGCACATTCATATTTCCAGACTCTGCGGAGGCGGACCACATTAAAAATATACTAACAATTATACATTTTCAATCACAAGTGCACTATAAATAACACCAAACTAATTTAGAAGTGCAGAGCGGAAATCATGAAACACCCACTTACTTTTCCCCGCTTCAACACTTAAGACTGTCTACTAATAACCGTATATACTCGTAGTTAGCAATAGGAGAGGTTAAAGCTTAGCTGTGTTAAAATATTGTATACACTGTTTAGTAGTGACGGGGAAGTTTAGTCCACTAACTTTCTTTAGGAACTCTATACAATTACATTTTTCCCCTGTCGTATTCCTCCTGATGTTTATAAATATGTGCATATTGTATTTCCTGCCTTTATCTTAGGGCTTTCTGTTAGCACCTTGTAATTTCGAAAACATGTATCAGCTTCAATTGTCATTGGCACATCAATGTTTATGTGGATTCATGATTTAGACGTATAAATATTCTCTGAGATGCTTGTGGAACCATCTGACTCCATTAATAATGCAAGGAATACGCACGTAAACTTAAAAAAAGGGCCCACATTCAGGAGGAAAGGAACTATCTATACGTAGGTTTCAAGAATGTACAGCCATAGAAAAAGTGATTTGAGCGCATTAGGAGAGCAGAATATTTTTAAGTCCCACGTCGTGTGGCAGTGCGGTTTACACAAGTTCAACATGCAGCTGAGTTTCTCATAGCCTCAGATCTATATGCTATCGTATTTCGGACACCCAAATAGGTTGTGTCCTGAATCACCACTCACATTTGTGTACATATTCGCAAATACAAATGAGAGTGGCGATTCTATTGGGGTGTCTGAAAGACGATAACATAATATCCATCAGAGGTATAAATAAACTCAACTGCATGTTGAAATATGTGACTAGAGTAAACCGCGGGGCTACAGGGCGTGGAACTTAAAAATATCCCGCTCCTCTAATGTGCTCAATATGCGCTAATGGAAATAATTTGATGCTTTCCACTTCATGTAAACGGAGATAAATATTTTTAGAAATGGTTTTAATACATATTTCCTTGTAGATACAATAATAATAGAAGAATAGAGAAGATTTAAGAGATAGTGAAATATTTTAAGAACTGGCCGCTTTTACATGATAGCCTTGAGAAGGTTCTCCTTAAATTATGTACTTTAACGAGATATACATTCTCTGTCCAGTAAGATTTTGTCTATCTCATAGACTTACCGATTACACAAGTCACCCAAAATGAAGATGATTTCAAAGGCTTTTCACAGGAAATTCAAGATATAGATTTCATTTGTGATGAAAATGTCTTAAATATTTATTAATTTAATTACAACATTACAGGCAAATTTTGTGAAAATTAACATTTTCGAAAGTACTCCACGTAAAGGGTCGCATTTTTGAAAAACGCTGAACTGGAATATCAGGCGCGCGCGCGCGCACACACACACACACACACACACACACACACACACACACACACAGAGAGAGAGAGAGAGACAGAGAGGGCGGAGGCCATTTTCTAAGAACGCCCTTTTTTTGTATTCAGGGAGTTTCAAAACATGGATTCTATGTTCTTAAACAAAATACAATACCATGATAATGTTCACCATAGTAAACGAGAACAGAAACTCAATTATTGGAAAAGTGCATTTTTATAAAATGGTCTATCCTCTAAAACAAATTTCATATTTCACTAGAAATTTTGGACCAGTGTCAAACCGTCAACCGGAAAACAAAACCGTTCATTCCTATGCGTTTGTACTAAACTCTTCTAGTTATTTTATGGCATCTTTAAATAAATGAGTTTTTAATAAACTTCGTTTTCTCTTCCCGACCAATGGGTTAATTGAATCGTTATGTTAAAATAACACATGAGTTTTTTTTTTATTGCTTTAAGCTATTCCTTATATTATTAATGTCTGTCGATTTCACGTCGCTGATGAGAGCACTTCTGATTAAGTGTTCTGCAAGCTAACTCTTTACAAACGCTACGGACAGTTGATGTCTCAATATCACCATCCGTAATTATTTCACGATTATGAATATTAATTTCATTCACAGCATTTACATTTGTGTACATATGCATGGCTGCATTACATTTCCGTAAATTGCACCTCCATGGCATTCACCACTAACACGAAAAACATTCTGTACTTACAATTGGGGATAGCTATTAATTCGTTACCTTATCAGTAACCGCTCTCACTAACGTAATCATACTGACGAACCGACGGCGTTGTGTGGGAAGATCCCAAAGTTCGATTAGACACCTGAAATGTGCACTTCTAATTAGTGGATTTGGAGGGCTTTCAACAATGCACAAACATCAACCATGAAGTGTTTTCAATCCCTAGACCGGAGGGTAGCGCTTATTATGCTCGAAGAAAAACTCCCCGCCGCCCAAGCCGGTAACAGTACACGGAATTCACGGTTGAAAAGACAGGCTGACCACTCGATCACAAAGAACGTCCAAAAGTAATTTTGTATCTTAACAACACTGCTATTTTCAAATTATGGGTATGGCTCTTATAAGCTTTATTTCTTATTTTTATTTCCTTTTTAGTTATTTTTTAACTATTAATTTTTTTGCAACGTTGCACATTAACTCAATTCAGCTCAATCTCCAGGCTGGAAAATACTCCTTCGGCCAGACGTTAACCAGGAATTCTACATGATGAGTGTAACCAATGTCCAATACAATTCTTGTCAATAAAGAACCATTTCGCCGAAAAAGTCATTTGCGTCAAACATCTGGACACATCTAGCTTCTTAACGAATGGATATAATGGTTTATTATTTCACTAACTGTAGCGTAAACATTCTGTGCACTACGCTGTAATGCCTTTTTATCTTAAATCGAATGAATTTAGCCACAATTTATTGTTAAAATGCCATGGAAAGTTTAATTTCTAGCGTAATATGGTAAAGTCGCGAGTCACTCGAAACCTACTGTTCTCACAACAAATACATCTGCCTGCGGGGGTCAGGGGAGGCATTGCTTATCGGTGTTAAGGTCGGCGGAATGAGAAGGAAGAGTTAAAGTGCAATTGTCTACAATCGAAAGAATTTAGCTTGCAATCTGAACTCGTTCACATCAGTAGGTAGTACTTTAACAAGGCACTACTAATTTCGGGGGAAATTGCCCTTAAGGATAAAAAAAAATATATATATACAAAAATAAAAAATACATCATAAAATAAAAAACATAGCAATAAGATCACGTAAATAAAGTCAGATGTTCCCACTCCTCACCGTTTAACTAGCGGAATAAGCCGCTCTGTATCTCCAACGCTTCTTCTGTTTTTCGCCTTTCAAAAAACAAAACAAACAAAAAATATACAGAACAAAACCAATATCGTCTCTTGTGAACTGAAATACAGCTCTATGTTAAGAACTTTAATTTAGTAATTCTAAAACCTAAATAAACACCACATAATCGACATAAAGGATCTACATTTTCAGTACTTCTTGTCAAATGCTTATAAATGTATTAGACAGCATTATTTAATATGCTCCAAAATGCTGACTGGTGCTTGTGTTCTTTATTAAATAGTACTTGTAAAAGTAGCGTTTACTTTTAGAGGGCATTAACTGTGCTTCGTTCCATATTAGATACGAATTTGGTTTGTCATATGCCTAGAGAAATTCCGTGTTATGTGTACTTTCTTTCAAGGATAGTATCACTGTCATGCTTGTTTGTAAAGAACAAGAATACAAATCAGTCGCCTCTTCTTATTTAGGCGTCTTCATTACCAGAGCTTCTCTGTCGTTTATGATGACATCATTAGTTTTATTTCAGTCCGGTAATATACAGAAGAGCGCAATCATTTTAGAAAAATCTGATGTGTTGCACTCTCATGGCTCTCTACTCTTGTACTAACCATTCTTACAAACTCTTATTCCTCTATGTTATTTGTCTTGAGATAAACATTTACAAAAATTAACTTATTGCTTATTTAATTGTAGGTATACGCGGAATATGGAAATACAATAGGCTTTGAGCGAGTCAAATCTTTCAAAGCATTTAAATTCCATTCTCTTCCGTTTGACAGAAGTACAAGTTTGTCAAAACCCACACACCTTACAAGAAATATCTCCGAAATGGTGCACTCTATAAAAAATTATTTAGACATAAATTGTGTGTTTTAGCAAGATCTACATTTTCGGATAGTAAAATTTGGCCTATCTCTTGCGGTTTATCAGTTATGCAAAAGTAATCCAGAGTAAGCAGGACTTCATGGGCTATAGCCAGAAAATTCAATATATACCTACAGTTCATTTGCCATAAAATATCCCAAACATATGCCATTTTAATCAAAATCGTTAGAGCAATTTTAAAGAAAAACCAAATTTTTGAAAAATGATTCATGTAAAGGATAGTTTAGGGTGGAGGAATTTTCTTCAAAATCTTCGTGTTCCATCCTTGAAAGACATCAAACTTAAATACCAACTTTTCGTTTTTGACTTACGCGGTCACAGACTGACACACGTACAGACAGACACAGACACGCACATGGACCATTTTCTAAAAATGCTTCTTTTTTATTCAGGGGGACTCATAAGATATATTTCTGGTGAAATATCTACATTAGAAAAATCTGTATACCTTTATGTCAGCACTGTTTTAATCCCTAAATACGTGATTTCTACTGTTTCATTTTTCTGTTTTCTTAACTATGAAAACTGAACATTTAGTTTCGTGTCGATCTCCTAAGATAGTGGCCCACTCAAGAGGTACCGTAGACATACTGGGTGAGCGTTTTGTTTACATCGAAGCAGACGCCGGTCGGGTGTTTTGTTTACAACTGAGGCAGTGTTGGCCTGAAAGCACACGCCATTTACATTGGCGAAAAAACGGACTTTTTACAGAACGATTTAACCTACAGAAACGAAACTTAGAATTTTATATATCTTACATCCGCATCTAACAGCCAGGTTATTCTGGCCGAAGAAGTATCTTCCACCCTGTATATGATGTTAATACATTTTACATTTTGCAGACATATTCTGTGCGGAATAAGTTGGCAGCCACCATGGAGAAAGAGAAAGCAGTGCTCACCCTCTCACTCGCACGTAGTGTTGTGACCGTCCTCCCCTACTAACTAGGCAATACTGGGTGAGAGGTGTCACAGTGAAAGAGATTTGACAACAAGAACGATTTTAACTGGAAAAGCTATTCCTTTAATGAAGGTTTTTCACTGTACTTGGGAGCGGACTCAGGTCCTTTCCAACCATTCTCTTTCTTCCAACTTATTCCGTACAGACTCTAGCTATGCGCTTATCAAATTGCTACAGCCGAACTAGCAAATCGTGAATAAATAGTTGAATATGAGTCGTTATGATATCTATGGTCGGCTCACTTCTACTGCAAAGTTCCCGGCTCCAAGGCTCAACTACTTCGAGGGCGCTGGGCATGATGTCACACGTCAATCTATGGGACCTTTAATTCACGTCACCAGTGGTTGCCGGTGACTGGTCGCCTGGTGACTGCAATGCAGAGGGTTTTCCTGCCAGCTAGTTTGGCGAAGAGAGAGGCTAGAGTCAGTCAAAGCCAGCCATAGGTGGTTAGGAAACAGGGTCGCCGTTGGAATATGGTGTGTGTGTGTGTGTGTGTGTGTGTGTGTGTGTGTGTGTGTGTGTGTGTGTGTGTGTGTGTGTGTGTGTGTTGGTAAGTTTTAAAACTATTTAATCCGTGTTTGAAATAGTCGGAGTTCTATTCTAGGATGCGAGGTTGTAAATGTTTTTAAAAGAGACACTCAAAGATAGGGGGATGAATTTCAGGATTTTTACCCACGAGTTAAATTGATTTGGGTGCATGATGTAATTCTGATAATTGTGAAGAATAGATATTGAATTGAACCATAATAGTGTTTTCTGTTAAGAAGAAAATTGAGTTTCTAAAATGAAGTGTGCAAAATCCATAAGTGTTGTATGTAAAACGAGAAGCATAATATTAAATGCATATTGGAAACAAGTGTTTACGGCCAGTTAATATGGGTATAATTGTAATTTTGTAGTCAGGTTGAAGTGAACTGTTACTATACATTTCTCATTTACATATTGTGTCTTATCAATCACCCACTTCAGCACGTTTCCTACCTCTAGATGTATTACATATCAATATCATCTTAGTTCAAGATAAATTGGGTCAAAGCGAAAGGTCATACTCGTATATTTAGATGTCCGCACAAATAGTAGAAAACATATAGTGAATAATATCACTTCGTGATTAATATCCAGCAAACACTCCAGCTGAACTCAACTGCTATCAGATCCAAACTAACAACCAGCAGCTACGTGACTGTTCAGGCAGCAGTGGAAAAACGGATGCATTCGTGTTGGGTGCTAATGAACTAGGCAAATGCACTTCTAAAATCGAGCAAGAATCTGGAAAAGGTTCGAAAATTCCCGATATACATTTTATTCGTGATAAAAATAATTTGAATATGAGGTATTTTAATCAAAATCTGGCAGCCATTTTTGAGAAAATGAAAACAAATAAAATGCTTTATCTAAAAGGTAGTTTGGTGTGGACGAATTTTCTTAAAAATCGTTGTGGCGATCCTTGAAAGAGGTGCAGTTTAACAATTATTTTGGTATTTCTCGAACTTGTCGCTTTTGAGATATGTACGTTGTATACACATACACACGCACGCGCGCGCGCACACACACGCACACACACACACACACACACACACACACATACACACCAATATACATACGGCAGTTTTTCTATAATACTGTTTTGGATTCTGTAGACCTCAATACATATTTTTCCGCTCAAACCCCGTCCCAAGTTTTTCAATGGAAAAGAAAAGTTTTTCTGTCTGCTAAAAGTAGGTGCAAGAGAAGGTAAAGGGCAGTATCTCTGAAATAACTGCAATCGCTATATACAGGTTTATATACTGTGATATACGATTCTTAAAAGATGGCAAAATAGAAATTGTTTCTCTCTTGATCTCTTTACTGGATGTGAATATCTTCCCTCTGGCCGAATTTCTGAAGTTTGCAAAGAAGTCACTTGGAGCCAAATTTGGAGAATAGGCTGGATGAGGTAGCAGGTCCACAGATTTTGCAACGGAAACGTCAAAGGTGTGCGCGTGCATTATCCTGGTGAAAGGAAATTTGTTCTTTAACAGATGGGGTCTTTTATTTGAAAATGAAATGTTTTGAGAAATTGTTCCAGTATTTTGCGTAATATAAATCTGTGATCGTTTTACCCTTTTCAAGATAGTGGATGAATATCGCGCCTTGAGAATCCCAAAAGTTGACTGCCATGATTTTTGTTGCTGACAAACGGTTTTCGCTTTCTTTGGAGACGTTCAACGAAGGATTGCTTGGATTGTTGGTTTGTCTCAGGCTCAAAGTGATGGACGAAAGTTCCATCAACCGCCGCAAAAACTCATTTAGATTGCGATGGACCATGTGCAAATGGTCACAGAATTCCGCTTGTTGTCAAATGTGAGCAGTTGCAGCACCCATCCTGACGACAGTTTTCTCACATCCAAATATTCGTGCAGGGTATTACGTAGCCATTCGTTTGAGATATGCAAGGTCTTGG
Source organism: Tenodera sinensis (assembly GCA_030765045.1). Classification (NCBI taxonomy): domain Eukaryota; kingdom Metazoa; phylum Arthropoda; class Insecta; order Mantodea; family Mantidae; genus Tenodera; species Tenodera sinensis. The sequence goes on from CM060966.1 coordinate 147,475,777, forward strand.
AGTGGCTAACGAAAAAGACCTACGGTCATGGCTATCTCACGGATTTTCACTCGTCGACCTTCCATCACAATATTCGGAACTTTGCTTACCATTTCTCCTGTTGTGGCATGAACCAGTCACCCTGTGCGCTCCGCATCTCTCGTGTTCGTACAGCCACGTCGAAATTCTGTGAACCATTTGTTAATCATACCATGTGATGGAGCAGAATCCCCATAATTTTTCAGCATTTCTTCCGTTTCCTTCATTGTATTTACAACGCAAAAAATAATGCTTTTTACGAATACGAAATTGACTTTTCTCCACTTTCTATAAATCAACACAAAACTAGAGCTTTTACAGGCTCCAAACGAAGCTCTAAGAAACATGACAATGAATGTCTGGAATTATACACAGAATAAGTGTAAGACTTTGTTGTCAAAGCTGATGGCAAACTGGGGGTAGTCCAAGGTGTGCCATTTGTGTATCTGCCCTTGTTAGGACTTTACCACTTTAATGGCGGGATGTGGGGGGTTTGGAGGGTGGTGGGTGTGAGTTAGGTTGGGGAATGAAGGGAGGTAGCAAAATTGCTCCTCAACGGTTTTCTCATCAGGGTGCATCGGGCCTTGTGCACCAGTGTAAGCCAAATAATTATTGGGCCTTTAAAGTTTGAAACTTGGTAGTATTGTATAGGAGTTTAGCTTTCGCTGCAGGTGAAATTGCTCCGATGTTAGGAGATGTGGCACCATACCATGCGGGAAAGTTGATGTTGCCTCAAGCGGCGTGCCTGGTGTTATATCTAATTCACAAGTGATCTAACTTTCCTAGGGCAAAGAGTTGTAAAATAAATATAAATTTCTGGTCTCTGAAATTAATGGAAAATGTGTATTTTAATTATTTTCTTATAGATAGGAGGATGTAGGTTTAAGGGCGCTCAACTACGTGGTTTATAGATAGATGTAAACCCTTAAAAGAAAGTCCTTCTGAAATACATGTTGGAATTGTTCGTACTGACCTATCAAATGGGGACATTAACTTTAAACCTTTGTTATGTAATGTTTCTTCCACTGCTCATTTTTAGAGTATCTACCCCACGTTCAAGGGCTCGCGAGTTCGAATCTCGCTTAGGGTAAGTTATCCGGATAAGGTTTTTTCCCGAGGTTTTCCCTTATCCGGAGAAGACGAATGAGCGGTAACTTAAAGCTCCATGGACCTCAGGCTCATTTGAGCATCATTTCACCCGTTTCATTCATTCGCCGTCCGACATTATGTTGGAGGACGTTAATTTAAAAAAAAAAAAAAAAAAAAAAAAAAAAAAAAAAAAAAAAAAACTTATTTTGAAAAACCAGTAAGAAAGGATAGCGCAAGGCATGTGAATATAATAGTTTTAACAGGAGACTAGCGCTTTCTAAAGTACAGAAATGCATGTGTTTTTCATTTGAGGGTACATTGCTGTTTCACGCCTATCAAGACGAACATGCACTAGAGAAGGCATCTAAATACAACTTGTATGGAACTAACTTCTGGCTGACTTGCGAATGCTTTCAGCCACTGGAATACAACGCTTTCAACAACTTGAACACCGTATACTGCAAGATGCACAAAACTTTCCGCACGCAAGCAAGCAAGCTTAGGAACAGAGCGTTATTCACTGCCGTACCCGGAGGTATGAACAAAGTTGTTCCTTTGTTGCTGGAGTTATGAAATGTACCGTAAAGAGTAAATAGTGAGAGAAACACCATTTCCTAATTATCCTGATGTGGAAAGTAGGTGAACGTTGACATGTGATTCTGTAGTGTTAAAAGTTAGAACGATATTTAGTGCAGAGTGAAAACTTGTTACGATGGGAAATTGCATAAAATAGCGCAACATGTAAAATGTGTATATGAAGAAGGAAATCTCCCATGGGTACGATGACAGCAAGAAAGAAAAAATGTTTGTATTTGCCACAAGATTGTATTTAGAACATCGTTATGCAACGTTACTGGGAAATACTGTAGTTACAGTCATATATACACAATTTGAGCAACACAGAATTCCTTCTTTTCATTTATCAAGATGCAAGTGTGGCTGACCCAGTAGATCAGTCACTAGAGCACCTGCCTGCTGTACAAGGGGTCTCGAGTTCGATTCCCCGCTGGAAGTATGAATGGGAGTACAAATGAATGTGTGAATTTAATGTGACTAATTAAAGAAAAACCAAAGTAATAGAAACCCCAAGTTCAAAACCACATTTAAGGAATGAGCAACATTACTTTTGAGCAATTTTTCCAAGAGGTTATTTTAATGTTGATTACGGTATTTACTTCTATAAGAGTCATTTAGTTGACACTCTACCAGGGGTCTACTCCGGTAGGTAAGGGTTTGGCGCACCCTGGATCCCGAGCCAACTGACTGCCTCGATGTGGGCTCCTCTTCGTGGTGAGGGAGTCCGTCAAAACGCCCACCCACGTGTAGGCCGTGCGTGGAGACCCGTGTCGGTGGAAAGGATTATCCTGTTTGGTTGAGGGATGCCTATCTGAGCCCGGTCCAGTTTCTCTCTGAAGTCGGGGAGGGTGCGCATTTCCTATACACCGCTTTGGTTTCTGCTTCACCTAAACGGGAGGCTAGGGGCTAACCCACCCCTAGTCAATCCGCCAGGACTAGGTAATGCACCGAACTCCAGGGTGAGTGGGACGGCGAGCTCGCTATATCCCCTGTGTAGCCCTGTCATCCCAGTGGAATAATCCATTGTTGGGCTCCATTGTGGGTGGGGAGCACTGGGGGATGGAATTTCTAGCCTTTTTTCTATGGCACACCAACACACCAAGCGCAAAAGACAAGTTAATGATGAAAAAGGGGCACACGTAGCCTCCACAGCTCGTTACCTAGTGATCAGTAGGACGGAAGTCGGTCAGACATTTTTGAAAGTGAACCCCTTTGTAAGTCAATCAGGACTAGATAAAATAGCCGGTCCGGTCAAGTCATGTACCCTTATTAGAACTGGGTCGCTAGTTGTTGAAACTTACACGTCCAACCAGTTCGAAAAGTTGCTGAAGGCGAAACAACTCCACGGATATCCTATAGGTGTTGAGAAGCATAGGAGCCTCAACTCTTCCAAGGGCGTCATTACCACCCACTTGTTGGACGGTATGCCGGAGGAAGAGATTCAAGGTCATCTAGCTGACCAGGGTCTATTGGGTCCGCACTAGGCGTGACGGAGTACAGGCAGATACCGGTACTCTGTTTCTTACGTTCGATCGGCTCGAGCTCCCTCAGAAGATAAAGGCCGGCTATGAGGTCACTAACGTTCGGCCGTATATCCCGCGCCCTATGCGATGTTTTCTATGCCAACATTATGGTCATACCTAGACATCTTGCACGGCTAGTGTTCCTGTTTGTGTCACCTGTGGCAAGGATGCCCATGACGAAGCGTATCCATCTGCTCCTAGCTGTGTAAACTGTCGAGGTGCGCATCCGGCGACGTCCCTTGACTGTCAACGTTACCTGGACAAGAAGGCAATTCAAGAGCTGCGGGTCAAAGAGCGCTTATATGTCTCTGAGCCTTCCAAACACCATCTTGCTCGCCAGCCTTCGATACTGAAACTTGGTACTTCTAGTTCTGTAGTGTCCACCATGTACCAAAGCGGGATGTCGGTACTCAAACTAGCCCTATTGCCAACAACACAATCGTACTCGTCCTCCAGCCACAGCTTCTGCCTCAACCAGCATTAGCCCCAAGCCACTTCCTGCTAGTCCTGACACACGTAAGTTTAAAGTGGAACCGAAGCGCAGTGACTTCCTAAAAACCCTGGGAAGTCTCGGTGGAAAGTGTGCCTTCCCAGCCCAACCTTCCCCTCCCTAACGGTCACATTCTCAAGACACCAGATGGCGTACTCCGACGTCTGATTTCTCGCCACCTCCCACAGGGAACTGCTATACCGCTATACCCGCTGAGAGATAGAACAGGCCACTGGCCTCTCTTGCGCCGTGGAGTTCTGCAAATGTTTTAACGCACGAAGGGCTATTTACTTACGGCGGGGCCGGCTCCAGTGGGCCTCCTTGTATTTTCCTTTTGTTCACCATTGATATTAACAATATTTTATTCAGATGTTTTATAAAAGTCTGTCTGATGACACTAGTAGACACAGTTTTGTTATCTACAGATTTAACTCCGCCAGTATACCCTTAATGGAATTATGAAATTACAAAGTTTTCCTTCTTTCGCTTTTTGTCCAAAAACCATTATATTGTTTCGCACTTAAATGTTCTCCTACTTAACTATTTATTACGTTCTCTCTCTTACTGGACTTTCTTGTAGGTTTTTAACAACTAAGTGGGAGTGAAGCTTATGTCGTGTCCCCTCTTAGCTCCTAAGAGTTTCAAGGAAGTTTTTATTAGCAACATAACGTACCGACAGCGTCAAACTTTTCCTCCAGCGAAAGGCACAAACCATGTTTGTGGCGTTTCTACTCTCACTCGTATTAGGTATATCTAATATAAAACCGATCTCACGCCCAAAGAACTGATTTTCACGCCATTATCTCTACAGATGCAAATCCTTTGGCATGTCACATTTTAATTTCCGGCAGCACTTGTCTTTAACGTTATTACCACACGTGAAATTTCTGAATTCTTGGAAGTACGAACTTCAAAGTATGTGCCGTCATTCTTCAGAGAAAGCAAAGAACGTATGTTTTGTCAAATTGTTAATGAAAATCTCATTATTGATGCTCTAATTTTTGCATCCCTTTCTCTAGCCTTGGAGGAAATTTTCTTGGGTTTGGGATCTTAAATACTTCAATATCTGAAGAGGCGCTTACCGTGATCAAAACATGAAGCTTATTAACTTTGTACTAATATTACGAGTAATATGTTCTGGCGTGTCACTATTCTTTTACTACAACTTTTAGTTTTTCTTTTCTCTCCTTTGTTTATCCTAACGAATAGTGCATCTGAAAATACTGCATAGCCTTTTTAATAGTTGTTTAGACAATAGTTACAAGCACCAATTCTGTTACCAGATACCAAGAATATGTTATGTAAGTTTCGTCTCACAAAACGTACGTGTAATGGGCAATTATTTCAAGTAATCTAGTTATTCATTCTATCGTTTGTTTTCCTAACAGTTGTTTATGCATGTTTCATTTGTATAGCCTCCTTGACTTCTATGCCCATATCATAGAGTTTAACTCACTGCACCCAATTAACTGAAGTTTTGATTACTTTTGATGAAACACACTCACATTTATTCCCAATTCCAAATTAGTGGAGGAATCATTCTACTTAGAGACAAATGTTGCATCCAAGCCGGGTACTAAACCTGGCCTCTGTGTTCATCTAAGAATGAGTTTTTATATTCTAAGAGACATTTTAGATCAGCTCATGAATCTTATCAGTTAGAAACAAGATTATCTGGATACAAATTAACTAATATTTTTCCAATCATGTTTTAAACACCTAAACTAAGCTTGTAATAACGTGTTGGCGTACCACTACCCGAAATAACACGAGCCGTTGACTTAGCAAGAAAAAATCAATTAAGATCCATATCATAGTACTTTTTGGCGTCCGGCCAAAGAACTGAGAATCAATGTAGGCACTATACTGGTTATGCATACTTGAAGAGTAGAAAGCCATTTAGGAGTAACTAAGCTTGTTTTTACTGTTTCACCTTACTGTCAGTGCCATTAACATGGCTGGGACTTGATAACTCATAGACCGAAGGTTCTTTAACTATTAGTTTCAATCATCTGTTAGATGAAACACATTCACATCAGTTCCAATTTCCAGACAGCGGAGGATAGGAAAATTCGTATTACAACTAAAGACAATTTAAAATTCCACCGCTCCAGCCGGGAAGTGTACTCGGAGAACCTTTGGTGTGATTTTCATTTTAGCTTCTTTTTAAGGCACATAAACATTTATATGCACCAGTTACCCCATTTTATATGGCAATTTAACATCCATTTCATTCCTAAATTTACTTTTTTCATATAAAGCTATATTATTATCTATGTCATAAATACTTTCATTTCGTAATACAATGTTGTAGACTAAGAAAACACTCAACTATACATGAAGCAAGTTGAATTCCTTTGCAAGACTTCAAGAAAACAGAACTTAGCATCTCAAATTACAATGCTTAAGATTTGGCAAAATTCAAACAGCGGGCATTTGAAAAATTATTAATTCTTCATTCCTCGTTTGTCACTTAGATCTCAAATTTGCCATTCTAAAATTGAGGATGAAAATCACTTCAACCAGTACAAGAAAAGTCAAGGAATTCTTCGTTATTTCTATATTTGAAGTACTGTATGTTAGTCAAAAATTTTTACGCTAATATTTAAAAAAAAAATCTGATGTGTTGCACTCACATGACTTTTTCTACTTTTGTACTAACCATTCTTACAAACTCTTATTCCTATATCTTCTTCGTGTTAGTTGAGATAAACATTTGCACAAATTATTTTATTACTTACTTCCTTGTAGGTACAAGGGGAATGCTAGAATACAGTAGGCTTTGTGCGATAGTCAAATGTTTTAAAGCTTTGAGATTCTGTTGTCTTTGCACACTTAACATATAAAAAAATGAACAACGATGATCCATTTCACGAAAGTTCTAAGTTTTCCGAAACTCACACACATAACAAGGAATATCTCCGAAATGGTTCACCCTACAAGTAAATTTATTCAGGCATAAATTGTGTATTTTAGCAAGATCTACATTTTTTGTATAGTACGATTTGGTCTATCTCTAACGGTTTACCAGTTATGCAAAAGTCATCCAGAGTAAATACGACTACAGGAGCTATAGCCAGAAAATTCAAGATATACATTTCATTTGTCATAAAAATATCTCAAACATATGACATTTTAATCAAAATCGTTAGAGCCATTTTCAAGAAAATCAAAATTTTCGAAAAATTTTCTATGTAAAAGAGAGACATAAAACTTAAATACCAACTTTGGTTTTTAATCGATTTTTCGTTTTTGAATTATGCTGTCCACACACACACACACACACACACACACACACACACACACACACACACACACACACAGACAGACAGACACACCTTTTTCTAAAAATGCTCTTTTTGGATTCAGGGGGCCATAAAACATATATTTCCGGTGAAATCTTGACATCGAATTTTTGGGTGGAATGCAATACTTCCCCTACTTACCAGTAGAGAAAGTGATAACAAATACAGTGAATGTTTGAATGAAAAAGTTTAATTTTATTTGTCATACAAACACGTTAAGTATATGGTATTTAGCTAAATCGTTAGAGCCCTTTAAAAATATAAATGTTCCACGTAAAGCGTAGCTTAGTGCGGGGGATTGTCTCGAAAATCTTCGTGTCGCATCTTTTGAACATTATGACCAAACATACCACGTTTGATTTTTATCCTGATTTTTGTGTTGAGGTTATGATGCAAACACGCACGGAAAATCTTTTTTTAAAATTGTTTTTTGCGATTCATTGGCTTTTCGTTCCAATACAACACCCCATTAGGTACGGAGACGTAAAACAATTTCAAACATGTATACCGACCGGGTGGAAGGGAAGTCATTACATTAATTTAAACCAGTGATAGATATCGATATTTGGAACACATTTTGTATCTTACGTTTTTTTCTGGCCATTTCCTACGGAGATATTTTAGTCTTCTCGAAAACAAGCTGGCAACACTGCAGATTGTGGGTGTCACGTTCCCTAGCTCAGTACATAAAAAACACAGCAGCGGTGCTTCTTGAGAACACAAATAAATAACCTGCCTTGTCCTTCTATGTTTACTACGCGAGTCTAGGCCAATCACAAGCGTTAGCGCCCAAAACATTAAGCGAAAGCGAAAGTGCCAGACCTGTTTACATCCACAAACCGGGTCAATCCCCTGATCAACGTCAACGCATTGTTGTCGACTTGTACGTGTGAAAAAGCTGCTTGGAGTATTCCTTCACATCTTTTAAGTGATGAACTATTTCGAAACCCTGTGTGATGCATAATTACTACCGAAGCTATGTCAGAAATAAGTTACTCTGCGCATTTTACAAGTAACAAACTGTTATCTTCGTGCATTCCTATGGAATTACGCATCCAAGTTGGATCAAAAGTCATTTATTTTTTTCGAAATCGGCTAATCAAAGTACAAAATGCCATTAGATTTTTGTGTTTGTAATGCTTCTATGAAGCACATATTAGAAGGAATGTAATGACCTCCGTTCCACCCTGAATGTGGCATGATTTTGTCGTTCATTGCCAGCACTTCTCAAATTACCTTCTTCATCTTCACTCCAAGGATTAGGCAATGCTGCTGTTCCGACTTCAAAACTTGTCTGATCATCGTTTTCTGGATCTTTGGATCTTCTCGGATGTCTTTTTCCAATTGGCCTACAGTTTAACACTTTCCTAGGGATCCTTTCTTTAGGCATTCTATTAACTTGCTCTCTCCATTCATTCCTGTAATTGAAAATTTTGTCTGCCAAAGGCTTTATTTCTAGTTCTTCCCCTATTTTTTCGTTTGGAATTTTATCCAAAAGTGTGCATCCTTTAACTGCTCTTAAATATCTCATTTCGGCAGCCTGTATCTTGTTTGTATCATCTTTTGTCAACGTCCATTACTTTGTTATGAAGCGAAACAAACACACTCTCTCCAAAAAAGAGGGGCTCTTCTCCGTCCAACTCAATTCAACGGATTCTAGAATTGCTGTTTATGGTTCTACACACCAAACCAGCTGTGAAGCGTTTTTTTTTTTTTTTTTTTAAATAAATAATCCCTTCTTGGCAGACAGAAACGCAACGGAATAACCCATCCCCAATCCGTGATTTGATACACCGCTCTTTGACACAGATGAAGACGACGTTTTAATCAAGCTGCCTGCCGCAGTGGGTTTAGTTTCCGACACACTCCTTTTCCTCCACTGTGGTAAGAATCAGCGTGTCTTCTTCTTTCAAACTCATTCATAATGCAGAAGACTTAAGCAATGGCATTAAACAACACAACTTAATCAGTCCTCAGTTGTTTTATTCTCTGCTTCGGTCACCCTGCTCTCTTTGTGCTCCGGTTGCTTTGTGCAAATAAATCGAGTTTAATAACGAGAGTACGAAGTATTTCCGCTCGAAATAATCACAAATGCCTTTATTTCTATTGCAACCCATAACAAACACTATTACATAGTAATAATTCAGAAATAATAATTTCAGCTATTCTTATTGTCCGTACCAGACACTATAAAATACACGGTACTGTATTGCACCTAATAGATCACATTGTAAGCAGCAGCTTCTTACCTTCGTCTCTCTGTCTCTCTCTATAAATATTTTTGTCACTTATGTAATAGAACGGCATGCATAACTAGCGTGGTTAATAGTAGCATCTTTATGATACCTAGGTTTTCATGTTTTGTTTTGAACCATCAGTTGTTTGCAATGTTTAGTTATCTTTGAGGCATCATATGTTTTTCCTTTGATTGCGTATTCTTTTTCTACATTGCATTATTTTATTGTTTTTGAATAACTACTTATTAGGCGGCACTGAGTGGTTACATCGCTCTCCTGTCACCAAGGTCAGCGCCAAGTAGTTTTTAAGTGTGTTTAAACACGATAGCTCCATGTCAGTAGATTTACTGGCAAGTAAAAGAACCCCTGCGGGACGAAGTTCCGGCATACCGGCGAAGAATATGTGATCCTCGCGATTGACAGCGTCGTTAAACAACAAAATAAATTTTAATAGTCACCAAGGTAGCCCGGGTTCGGTCCCAGGGAACCTATGCGGGAACTGCGGCGTCCGCACGAGCTTTCTCTGGGTTCTCCGCACCCCCCTCCCCCTACCATTTCAGCAACTGCTCCAAAATTACATATGATTTCATCGATTCCACCATTATTTCATCAAATCTCCTTCTCCACAATGAAACCAGGCATCGGCCTCATCATCCATTCTCTACTCTCGTATCCAGATTCGTCTGCTCCTCAACAGGCGTCTGACCCCAGGCACCGATTTGCAAGTCCCTGAGGTTCCAAGTCGAGGCCAGTAACTAGAAAAGCAAGTGATTATTGCTTCTCATTTCTTCTGGATTTCATTATTTTTATTTGGGATGGTGTAGAAGAGAAAGGTTATGTATTAACGCCAAAAAGTAAGCAAATGACAAAAATCAATGTCACAAAAAAGATAAAAATTGTGTCAACTACTGAAGATAACGGAAGAACTAGACACACAGAAGAGAGTGTAAAGAACGCCGGGGAACAAGAAACATACCGGCGCTGATGTTTTTCTCTGATAGCTTTCTTGACGGAGAAATTAAAGCCCTTTTTCTAAATCCCCGAAGTGTATAAGCACCGTTGGAGTTGGGGTTCTAACAAACATGTCCGCCACGAACTGCACCGAAGTGCATTTCTTTGGTGAAGGTTTCACACTTCTATGACCGTCAAAATTCCACCATCATTTTACGGACACATCACACTTCATAGGGAGTTCTCCGAGCACTGTCACAGTTGGTACTCCGTCTGTTTCGAAGAATAAAGAAATGTATGCACATGGTGTTTACATTACTTACGCGCAGATACTGGTTTTCAAAGGCGCTGCGCGACCCAACCTTAGTCTGCGATTGAACTAAAATCACACCTGCTGTAATTTGTCTGCGCATTGCAACGGAAGACCGTTTGGAAAAGTGGGACGTTTAAGGAGGTCAAGTGAAAGTAATTGTTTATGAACTTGAACGCACCGAAGAGGTACCATGAAAACAAAAGTTGCCCATTCGTTATTTCGGGGAAAATGTATGTAAGACACAGTTTTGGTTCCTATCTTATTTATGACGTTTTAGCCTGGTTTGCGAGGGCGGTAAATTCTTAGTGTCTATGCCTCTCTCTCTCTCTCTCTCTCTCTCTCTCTCTCTCTCTCTCTATATATATATATATATATATATATATATATATATATATATATATATATATATATATATATATATAACAGAGGGGCGATGACCAACGTTTGCAAAAGAGGGGAGGTTGGATTTACCTCCTCCCACTTTATGTGAGCTCTGCCATTCTTTTAAAACTGAATTGTGTTGCAGTGGCAGTTTGATTATATGTACGTTGCGTTTGATCTACGAAAGCACTTTAAAACCTTATGCGCTACACATCTGTTCTGTAGTGGCTTCTTTGGTACTGTTTACGTTTAAGAAGACTATCAATATTTGGCGAAAAAGTCGAAGTGCATAGCCTTCCAAGACCCACCAAGTGATTATCGCGTAACCTATTGCGATACAGATTTTTAGTACAGATCAATTGGCGAAATTCTGTTCGCAAATACATGTAGAGCTATACTCACTGTTATCTATACACACTATTACTGCAAATGGTTATTTCTCTATTACCTCATGTTACTCGACATAAGCATTTTCAGAAATTATATAATTGCCAATTTTCTTGTAGCCACAAGGGGAATGTGGGAATACAGCAGGCTTTAAGCGATAGTGAAATGTTTTAAGAGCTGGTTGCTATGCGATGCCTTTGAAATTCCGTTCTCTTTGCAAGAGTAAGAGATTAAACAAAATATGATGTGTTGCACTCACATGACTTTCTCCACTCTTACAAACTTGTACTCCTGCATCTTCTTCGTGTTAGTTGAGATAAACACTTGTACAAATATCTTATTGCTTATTTCCTTGTAGGTGAAAGGGGAATATTAGAATACAGCAGGCTTTCAGCGACAGTAATCTTTTAAAGCTTTGAGATCCCGTTCTCTTTGCACGCTTAACATATAAAAAATGAACAACGATGTTCCATTCCACGAAAGTTTTAAGTTTTCCGAAACTGACACAAATAATAAGGAATATCTCCGAAATGGTTCATTCCAAAAAAAAAAAAAAAAAAAAAAAAAAAAAAAAAAAAAAAATTGTTCAGACATAAATTGTGTGTTTCAGCGAGATCTACATGTTTTGTACAGTAAAATGTTGTCTATCTCTTACGGTTTGCAAGTTATTCAAAAGTCATCCACAGTAAACAGGAGTACATAGGCTATAGCCAGAAAATTCAAAATATATATTTCATTTGACATACAAATATTTTAAACATGTGGCATTTTAAACAAAATCGTTAGAGCCATTTTCAAGAACATCAAAATTTTCAATGTAAAGGGTAGTTTAGGGTGGAGCATTTTTCTTCAAAATCTGTGTGTCGCAGCCTTCAAAGACATTCAACTTAAATACCAACTTTGGTTTTAATCTACTTTTCGTTTTTGAGCTATGCTGTTCACAGACTGACACGCAGGCACGCACGCACGCGCACACATACATACACGCGCGCGCGGGCCTTTTTCTAAAAATGCTTTTTTTGGGGGGTTTCAGGGGCCTCAAAACAAATATTTCCGGTGAAGTCTCAACATCGAATTTTTGGGTGGAATACAATACTTCCTCTGCTTTACTATACGTGTAGAGAAAGTAAAAAACTGATGTGTTGCACTCACATGACTTTTTTACTCTTGTACTAACCATTCTTACAAACTCTTATTCCTCAAAATAGCGGAACTTAAGTTTTTATTTTTAGTTCATGCTGTGTATTCAGTTTATAAGTCACAAACAATGTTTTCAACTTCTCCGTATTTCTCGCACTTATCATTTTCTATCTTTTCTATCTTTTCTACATGTTTTCAAAAACCTTGCTAGCCTGTTTCGGTCTCAAGAGATATACCTTCGAGTGTTATGCCGTGCAATTCCTGTAAGGATAGGTCACCTGTTACATTTCCCTAACTATTCGTTTTAGCTTGACTAAAATTAATTCTATGGGACTGAGAACACATGTGTATGGGGATAAGCAAATGACAGTGTGGCACAATAAAACCCAAAATGTGTCCCCTTCAGAAACCAGCACACACACAGACACACCGCGCGCGCCCTTTTTCTAAACTTTTTTTTTTTTTTTTTTTTTTTTTTTTTTTTTTTTTTTTTTTTTTTTTTAATTCAGGGGCCTCAAAACATATTTCCGGTGAAATCTCAATATCGAATTTTTGGGTGCAATACAATACTTCCTCTACTTTACTATACGTAATAGAGAAAGTAAAAAACGAATAACATATACCTATTTGAGAAAAGTAGGCATATATATTGGCAAATTCAAACAAATAATGAAGAATATCTAGAAAATGGTTCACACAAAAGAAAAATATGTATTTAACATACATTGTGTGTTTTAACAAGATCCACATTGTATATTTAGTAAGTTTTTGTCTGTCGCTTACGGTTTATACCATTTATGCACAAATGATCGTGAATGAAGAGATCTTCTGAGAATATTTCCAGGAAATTAGAAGTATGACTTAGAAACTTCCCTGGAATCGTCTGTTTGTGTCCGCCACTGGATACTGACTGTCTGGTTGCGAGTTCTACACGCCACAGGCAGGAGCTAGTTCACCCTTCTTTTAGTGAAGGGGGTATGGGGAATAGCGCTAATTACGTAAGCGTCTCCAAAGAGGCATCGTTATAGAGTTTTGGGTGGAATGCAATAATAATGCGTATAAGAAAAAGGCATATTAAACGCAAGATACACTCGTAACTAGATCAAATACATTTTCTAATTATAGAAACTATATCTACTGTCTATAATCTTGAATTACAGTACTTGGATTATTCCCATTCATTTTCTAACCACGATACTCCTATCTGGAACAGATTAATTCCAGTGAATAGATAGACGTAATTCCCATCGATCGCAAAGTAAACACAGCATTGCACGTCCAGTAAACAAAACCCCTTAACGTGGTCCACCGAAGTCATCAATCACACTTCAGGACCGCTTGTTTCCCTCCATCTAAGTATAAAAAACGTATAGCACAGGTATCAATTGAACTCCCGAAAGAACCAGACGGCACTTAAAGCACATCAAAAGATCCTTTAACTTCAGTTACCTCTCATGAAACGGATCTCTGTTCCCTCAGACAGCTCTCAATGACAGCACTTAAATCGGTGCCTTGTGAAGCGCACACAAACTCTGCGCGTAAACAACAGACTGGAGTAATGATTAAAGGAGACTGCAATTATGTACGTCAAGCATTGGCCATGAGTTTTAACGAAAACATTTGTCGCGTTAAGCCAAGCATATTTAAGCAGTAGCTTTACCTGACACATCTGAAATTTTGTGAGATGTTTGTTCTTAATATCAGAGTAACCCATTTGATGGAAATGTGCATGTGGGTATCGAAATTCAAATAACCAACCTTCGACAGTTTAGAATTGCTAACAGTGGCCGGTTGTAAAATAGGAGGATTGTCACAAATCTAATGTTTTGTTCAATTGTTTATTGAAATCAACCATCACGATTTACATATAATATCGCTGGGAATTGTATTCACCTATTTATGTACGATACAAATTTTATTTCACAGTGGGTTATTGCAGTACTTTTCACAGGTCGGCAACTTCTCAATTTCAACAATAACTTGTAACATTCATTAAAATATTCTATATCAAGCATCCGTGTCATCCTTTCTGACACTGACACACACACACACACACACACACACACACACACACACCTTGGGGCAGGAACATCACTGCTCGAATGATAGCCAGGCAAAGGAAGCAGTTGAGAACTTCGAAATATCGTGAATGTACATACTTCACTGGCGCCAAACAATTCATCAATACCAATAAGCAGTAAGGTTTCTGCATCATCAACCATCGTCATTTGGATTAATTCGAAGATCATTTTGTTATTTAACAATCCCGGTGTGCCGGAATTTTGTCCCGCAGTGTTCTCTTACATGCCAGTAGATCTACTGACATGGAGCTGTCGTTTTTAAGCACATTTAAAAACCATCGGTCTGGGCCGGATTTGAACCCCGGACCTTGGGACCTGTAGGCCGACGTCTAACCAATTGAGGCACTGAGACCGACCTCTCGTCGTCATTTGGAGCAAGTGGCTTCAAATAGGTGCAGCAAGGAGCAGCTTCAAACTGCTGTATCAACGCCGAGCTATAGGTTAGCGACCCACCAACGTACGTATAGAAAAGCAGCATCAACGTGGAGCCATTAACGCTTCAACTTTCAAATAAAATTCGGTTCAAATTCCTCTACTTTGAAGCATACAATGAATGGAAGAAAAAACAGTTTAATACACATGCGTAAGAGTATAGATCACATACACATATCACAATAACAAACACTAGATATTGATATGCATGTTAAAGTAGCATAAACGTTTAGCTTGTAGGTTAATAGTAAATACATCACGATACAGAACACTTCTGATACTGACCCATTATTTTATCTATCGACATAACTGTTAAACGCCATTCCGGCATTTATCACAGCTCACAACTTAGTATTCCATTCCTGGCGAAAGAAAGCGCACTCTGCCAATTGAACTATTTCAAATTTGGTAATTTGGTAATTTTTACTGATAGACTTTGGTATCAAACGCAGTACATTAGAAAATAACAGACATTTGGTAACTTATTTTGTCGTGACTTGCGAACCAACCCTCTGTCCCGCTCTTCAATCTGACAAACAAAATTCCACAGACGTCAAGCACGGCACATAAGGTGGATGAAAATCACACTGATTATTGGCGACGAGACCTTCGGTTATATAGTAACATTAGTAGTGCATACACCGCGGAAAGCAGGCAATACGAATTATATGTAGACCATACTTAAAAAGGTGTGAATGGCCAACCTCGTCTTTGAAACATACATAACCAACCTGTTTTATACATACCTACTAGTTGAAATACCCGGCGTTGTCCGTGGTTTGACAATTTTATCCCTACAGCTTTTAGACACGGGTCGGATAATATGAAGAACACCAAATAAATAAATAAATAAATAAATAAATAAATAAATAAATAAATAAATAAATAAATAAATAAATAAATAAATAAATAAATAAATAAATAAATAAATAAATAAATAAATAAATAAATAAATAAATAAATAAATAAATAAATAAATAAATAAATAAATAAATAAATAAATAAATAAATAAATAAATAAATAAATAAATAAAAACACCAGAAAACACTATACAAAAGCAGTGTTGAACAACCCCACACACTACAGGAAGGAAACCAAGTAAAGAAAGCTGTGTGAATGCAAGACGTTGCATTTCAGTTTCGAACATAACAAAATTGCACTAATTGAGAAAGTGTGATTGAGTTTCATAAACAAAAAGCGTGTAGAGAAAACCGTGTGAATGAAATACGTTGCATTTCTATTTCAGTCGTAGAAAACTGTATGAATTTTATGTTGAAAGGCAAATAGAGAAAGAAATGCGATTGTGTTTAGTAAAACAAAAGTGAGTAGAGAAAACTATGCGAATGTAATATGTTGCATAGCAAAATAACAGCATAAAAAGCTTCTCAATGAAAGAAGAAAAAATGCTTAGGTGAGTTTATCAGCATCCATATCATATGTATAGATTACATGAATTGTATGTTGAAGACTGAGTAGAGAAGAAGATGTGAATGTCACGTAAAAAAAAAGTGTGTAGATAAAATCGTGTTAATGTAATACGTTGCATTTCTATTTCAATGACAGAAAATTGTATAAACTGTATGTTAAAGCGCGAGTACGAAAGAAATGTGATCGTATTTTGTAAAAGAAAATTGAGTAGAGTAAACCTGTGAATGTAATAAATATGTTGAATTTCTATTACAACCGGAAAATTGTATGTTGAAGGGTGAGTTCATAGAGAAGGTATGTGAATGTCTCACGTTAAAAAAAAAAAAAAAAAAAAAAAAAAAACAAACAAACAAACAAACAAACAAACAAAAAAGGAGTAGAGAAAAGCTCGTGAATGGTAGTTGTATGAGGGTCACTACGAAAGTTCTGAGATGTCAGATGCACTCGAATTGAATGCAGGATGGGATAGCCCCATCCTTTGTGAGTTAACCGGCATTAGTTCACGTGACTCTCCCGCTCCAGGAACAACTCATGGCGCGCATGTAGCCAGTTGGGTTAAACCAGTGCCAAAGCCTCGAGCGTTTTTAATGGACCTTAGGAGACATTGCTCCTTCCCATGCCACAGTTTTCCGGTGGTTTCAGAAATTTAAAAGGTTTCGAACACCTTTGAAAATTGAGGAGAGAAGTGCCCGTTCGGCAACGGCAGTGACAGAGAAATACATCGCAGCATTGAGAAAACTGCATTACGAAAACAACCGCACAACATTTAACGAAATTAAGGCAGCATTGCATATTGGATTGCCAGCATTTTTGCAAAGTCTCCATGAATTCTTTCGTATGACAAGTGTGCGTGTTTTTTTTTTTTTTTTTTTTTTTTTTTTTTTTTTTTTTTTTTTTTTTTTTTTTTTAAACGTGTGGTGGTGTTTAACGTCCGCTTGCACTACATGCGGGCGGCATCGCAGACTGATGATACATGGAATGAAGCTGGACCACCAGTGGAATGAGATGGAGGGAGAAACCGGAGAACCCGGAGGGAAGCTACACCATGCGCCGCTTTGTCGACCACAAATTACATACGCGCTCGCCTGGGATCAAACCCGGGCCGCTTTGGTGACAGGCGGAGAGGCGAATGGTCTAACCTAACTACTCGGCCACGACGTAGCCGATGATAATGATTTCCTCTACCCCCTTCCTCTCCTTCTAACACCTCGAGATGGTAATTTGCAAACATCTCAGTCTTCCATTTTCCCCACTACCACCTGCACAAAAATCCGTCTTAATTGACATTGAATTACTTTTTTTTTAACTAAAAAAAAACTATTTTGTTATTTAACGACGCTGTCAATTGCCAGGATCACATCAGCGTCGCCGGAGTGCCGGAATTTCGTCCCGCAGGAGTTCTTTTATATGCCAGTAAATCTACTGACATGGAGCTGTCGTTTTTAAGCACACTTAAAAACCATCGGCCTGGGCCGGGTCTGAACCCGCGACCTTGGGATCCGTAGGCCAGCGTCTAACCAACTGAGCCACCCAGACTGACTTTCTTTTTTTTTTTTTTTTTTTAAAGCTCACCGTATGTATTATAATCAATAGCTTTAATGTTATAGAGAAAATCCTTATGTGTAGGTAAATTATGATTTCGAGTTTCCAATTCGCCCGGGGCTGTAATGGCCTAGCTGTCAACGGGCCCTTAAACTCTACTTACTCACTCACTCACTCCAATTCGCCCTATCGTAACATTTTATTTCCTCCTAAAGCCTCTGTAATTAATTGTTTATGTTTTTTAATTCGCGATTCAATTTGTTTGCCTTTTCGTTACACTCCTGCTTAACCTTGCTAACGGAAGTTTTACATTTTTCAAATGCAGCTTTCCTCAGACTCTCCATAGAGATGCAACCGACAGATTTGGTAGGCCCCGAGCCACGTCCTGACCTACTGTTAAAAAAGCCTTTTACCGCCCACCTAAATGCCGATCTTCTTGTCCTTCCCGTTGTAACACTGTTGTTATCTATAATTTCCATTCGCCATCTCCGTAAGTTCTGAAAACGTATATGCTCGTAAAATTAGCATGATATCGGCAATCATGCTATAGTATATATACTGTAATCAACTCCGTTTCTTTCGGTGTTGCCTTCCAATCAAGCCCTATACCCTCTGGAAAATCGAATAAATCAATCAGTTCTCTGCAGTCCACCACTTCCACCATCACTAATTTATTATTGTTTGGAAACTGCAAGCCTACCACTCAATGGTCCTCTGAATGTCATTAGCGATGCATCCAGAAAACATACCTGGAAATACCTTGATCACTTTTAAACGTAAACATGGTTTTGAAAATATTATGAAAGCCATAAATTCAGGGAGAGAAGTATACAGGAAATTCACCTCTAGAACCTGCTGCATTAGCATATATGCCAACGATGTCCAATGTTTGCGAAAGAGAGGAGGTTAGATTTACCTCCTTCAACTTTAAACGGACTGCCACTTTTTTTAATTCTCAATTGTGTTGCAATGGCGATTTGATTATATGTACGTTGCGTTTGATTTACGAAAGCACTTTCAAATCTTACGCAGTAAACATCTGCTCCTTAGTGACTTCTTTGGTACCGCTTACTTTTAACAAGTCTATCAATATTTGACGACAAAGTCGAAGTGCGTAGCCTTAGAAGATACAAGTGATCGTCACATAACCTATTGCGACGCAGACTTTCAATGTAGTTCAATTTGGAGTAACTCCGTTCGCAAATATATGCAGAGCTACACTCAGTACTCACTCCTATACACACTACTCTTACAAATGTTTATTTCTCTATCTACTACATTGCAATCGACATAAGCATTTTCAGAAATTATCTTATTGCTAATTTTCTTGTAGGTGCAAAGGGAATGTGGGAACACGGTAGGCTTTAAGCAATAGTAAAATGTTCTAAGAGCCGGTTACTATGCGATGTCTTTGAAATTTCGATCCCTTTGCAAAGCCAAGAAATAAAAAATGAATAACGTATTCCTATTCGAGAAAACTATATGTATTGGCAAACTGAAACACATAAAATAATAACTCGTAAATTGTTCACTCAAAAGAAAAAAGAAATATTTGACATAAATTATGTTTTAACGAGATCCACATTGTTTATTTGGTAAGACTTTGTCTGTCTGCTACGGTTTACCATTTAGGCAAAAACCATACCAAATAATGACATCTGAGGATAGTTCTAGAACATTTAAGATATGAATTAGAAACTGTCACGAAATCGGATATTTGTGTTCGTCACTGGATACTGATTGGTTGTGAATTCTACACGCCACAGGCAAGAGCTGATTCATACTCCAACTAAAGGAGGGGGTTGGGGAATAGTCACTTATTACGTAAGCGTCTCCAAAGAGACAAGGTTGGAGATCGCTGAAACATGCCATGCGCTCCACGACATCCCTTTTCGTTGAAAGAACCTTTTCGCCATACAAGAATGTTAGTAGTGATAATAGGAAATAGTTTACGCCAGAAAATGCCTACCTACTGCAATACCAAAAAATAACCCTCAAAAGAAACATAAAATCCATTGTGTATTTTTGTATGTATCTGTAATTATACTTCTACAAAAAAAACTTCATAAATATATGTCACAAAACAAAGAAAAACGCAAAATTGTTGGCACCTGTACTGATTCTCGAAGCAAAACCTATTTTAAACACACAAGAAAGCGAAGATGAAGGTTTACTTCACCTAAAAATCCGGATCCAAGTCTCGCACTGCACCTGTCCGACCACCAATTTTTTACAATACATATGGCCAACCTGTCTCCTGCCTGACATTTTGTTATCGGTTTTAGACACGTGTATACATTTTAATGCTTTTCACGTCCAGAAATCTGGAATTAAATTTACATTCCCTATTTTTTTCATACACACACCAACAATATGGCAACAAATCATGGTCCTCTCGACACGGTAGGGTGTAGTAAATGTCCCGTGCTTCCGGCCACTTTAAATCCGCATCCTACGAAACTAACGCAGCTTTCCTCTTCGCCACGATGGTCGCTCGCACTCGCAAACCCCATCGTCGGCATTATCAATGTAAATACAACCATATATCCTATTTTTTACACTTTCATACAAACTAAAAACACACCCTACCTTTACTTGTCCGTTCCTCACGCGATTTTTTTCTCCCGCCACTTAACAGACGGCGGGAAGAGAGACATAATTTCGTAGAACGAAATGGTGGCGGAGGGCTTGGATTAAGGGCGCTCAAATTCGAGATCATCAGCGCCCTTAAACGATTCATGGCAATAGCCAGACATAAATTTTACTCAAAAATTATAATACTAGCAACAAGAAAAATGTACACAAAAGGTAAAAAACAGTGGCAATAGCAGATATGAAACAAGGTGATAAACATGTCAAAAAGCATAAAGAGATAAATAAAATTTTAAATCATAAAATTGATATTGCACTCCGTGAAAAACAAAACTCCATCGACCGCTGTTTTGTCATCTGCTAAGACCCCTGTAAGTCTAGCAGACAGCTGCAGAGAATCCCTAAGGTGCGCTAGAGAGCAACACTCTAGCAGCAGGTGGCGAACTGACAAAAGGTTGTCACACAGCGGACATAGAGGGGCAGGGTCCCTTTTAAATAGGTAACCATGCGAAAAATTGCAGTGACCTATTCGCAACCGAACCAAGCTAACCTCCTCGGGGCGAGATATGCGACAGGAAGTTACCAAGTTTATCGGAAGTTCTTTCACTTCTTCACTTCACTAAGCTCATTATAGCAGAGAGTTGACCACTCTTCGTGCCAGCACGATAGCACCGCTCCCACCCCTCCCCCCTACTTCAAGCCTAAAGTCTTCCGAAGTAACAAGTGAGGTGGTAATACTGGGTTCTGCAGTTGCTGTCTTTGCTGCTAAATCCGCCATTTCATTCCCCGGCAAACCTACATGGCCAGGAATCCATGCACACACCATGTCAACGCCAGAAGCGGGTAAAACATGGAGGGCATCCTGGATATGTAGTACAATAGGGTGGGGGTTGTACATCTCAGGAAGGTTCTGAAGTGCACTAACGGAATCGCTCAAAATCAGGCAGTCACCTCATTTACGACGGCGTACATACAAAACGGCGTGGTAAATTGCATACAGCTCTGCAGTAAAAATGGAAGTGGAATTTCAAAAACCGAATGTATGTGGTTCGGTTCCATAAATATAAGCACATCCAACACCGTTGTGCTCTTTGACCCATCGGTGTAAATACATCGATGGTCAGTGTAGCCTGACAAAAATTCTAAAAAGCATGTGCGGATACTTCAAATAGGCATCGCGGACTTCCTGTGTACGGTAATCCCAAGGGCTATATGGGGCGTGCAGGATAGCCAAGGGGGGTAAAGCTTCTCGCTCTTGGCGAACATCCTAGGCACTTTCATTTCAAGCTTCACTAGAAGTTCCTGGAAACGAAACCCCGCAAACTTAGGATTAAGGGTGCTATTCCTATACCGTTCTCTTAGCGTGGTGGTGAAAAAAGAAGCGAACGTTGGGTGCTTAGGCATACATCTAAGCGCAAAACCATAATTTGCCAAGAGAATCTCCCGCCGATATTCCAGAGGAGGTTATGCGAACTCGGTGTAGAGGCTCACCACTGGGCTTGTTGGAAAAGCTCCTACTGCCAGGCGGATGCCCCTATTGTGGACCGTGTCTAATCTCAGCACAGATGGTCGTGCTAACGAATAAACAATACACCCATAGCCTAGTTTAGATCGGATCAGTGCGCGATACATTCGCAACAAAATTGACCGATTCGCTCCCCACGATTTGCCATTTAGTACTCGCATGATAATTAGGGAACGGTCACAACGTGCTCTTAGCTGTGCAATATGCGACGACCAACTAAACTTCCTGTCCAAGATCAAACCCAGGAAGCGCGTCTCATCTGCAAAGGGAAATAAATCTGGACCGAAACGGAGCGAAGGTGGTAATCGTCTCCTACGGCGCCAGAAATTAATGCAGATTGACTTTTCAGTTGAGAAACGGAACCGTTTTTTGAAATCCATTCCCTAAGGTTGTCCAAACGTTGCTGCAGGCGCCATTGTAAAAACACCGTGCGATGAGAAGTGCGACAGACAGCGAAGTCGTCTACGAATAGGCATGACGAAGCTCCAGGTGGAACACATTTTCAGATGGAGTTAAGTGATATAGCAAAGAGCGTGACACCTAGTACCGAACCCTGAGGTACTCCCTCCTCCTGAAAAAGAGAATTAAAAACGAGCCGACCCTTGCTCGGAAAAAATAAGAATAGATATGGTATGAAATAAAAACATACCGGAAGAAGCATATATCTAACGTACATGAAAAAATCTGATGTGTTGCACTCACACGACTTTCAGTACTCTTGTACTAACCATTCTTACAAACTCTTATTCCTATATCTTCTTTGTGTTAAGCCTAACATTTGTGCAAATTATCTTATTCCTTATTTCCTTGTAGTTGCAAGGAAACACAGTAGGCTTTGAGCGATAGTCAAATGTTTTAAAGCTTTGAGATCGCGTTCTCTTTGCACACTTAAATATAAAAAAATGAACAATGACATTCCATTTCACGAAAGTTTTTAAGTTTTCCGAAACTAACACACATAACAAGGAATAACTCTGAAATGGTTCACCGTACAAGAAAATGTATTTAGACATAAATTGTGAATTTTAACAAGATCTACATTTTCTGTATATTATGATTTGGTCTATCTCTAACGGTTTGCCAGTTATGCAAAAGTCGTTCAGAGTAAATACCACTGCAGGGCTGTAGCCAGAAAATTCAAGACATACATTATACATTTGTCATAAAAATATCTCAAACATATGAAATTTTAATCAAAATCGTTACGAGACATTTCCAAGAAAATAAAAATTTTCGAAAACGTTTTCATGTAAAGGGTAGTTTAGGGTAGCCCTGTTTTCTTCAAAATCATGTCGCATCATTGAGAGACATTAAACTTAAATACCAACATACCAACTTTGGTTTTTAACCTACTTTTCGTTTTTGAGTTATACTGACCACAGGCTGACACACACACACACACACACACACACACACACACACACACACACACACACACACACACACACACACACACACACACACACACACACACACATACACGGACCTTTTTCTAAAAATGTTTCTTTTTTTTTTTTGATTCAGAGGGTCTCATAACATATTTCCGGTGAAATCTCGACATCGAATTTTTGGGTGCAATACAATACTTCCCCTACTTACCAGTAGAGAAAGTAAAAATGAACAAGGATGTTACATTTCACGAAAGTTTCAAGTTTTCCAAAACTCACAAAAATAACAAGGAATATCTCCGAAATGGTTCACTCTACAAAAAATTTATCTGGACATAAATTGTGTGTTTTAGCGAGACCTTCATTTTTTGTGATTTGTGTTTTTTTGTCTATCTCTTACAGTTTACAAGTTATTCAAAAGTAATCGAGAGAGGAAACAGCACTACATAGGCTATAGCCAGAAAATTCAAAATATAAATTTGATTTGTCATAAAAAAATCTTAAACATACGGCATTTTAATCATAATCGTTAGAGCCGTTTTCAAGAAAATCAAAATTTTCGAAAAATTCTCCATGTAGTTTAGGGTGGGGCTATTTTCTTCAAAAGACGTTAGACTTAAATACCAACTTTAGTTTTTAACCAACGGTTTTTGAGTTATGCTGTCCACAGACTGACACACACACACACAAAAAACACACATACACGCGCGCGCGCGTACCTTTTTCTAAAAATGCTTTTTTTTGGCTTCAGGGGGTCTCAAAACAAATATTTCCGGTGAAATCTCGACATTGAATTTTTGGGTGGAATACAATACTTCCTTCTACTAACAGTAGAGAAAGCAAAAACATGCCAACGGTTTGACAATTCTTCATAAATCCGTCCATTATCTGTGCCGATATTGAGACAAGATGTTCTACGGCCACACTGAATGTTAGTCAGTAGGTTACGACTTTCTAACCACCATACCAATCGTCCACTGATCATGCAAAAGCAACTGGTGAGGGAAATAGGACGATAGCTGGAGGGAACACGACGGTCCTTTCCAGCCTTCAAGATGGGAATAACGGTAGCCTCCCGCCAATTTTCTGGGAGTATACTGTCAACCCACACACGATTATAGACCTCGAGCAGTAATGCCTTACCTTCAGGAGAGAGCTGTTGTAATATTTGTACAATACCCGTGTGGTCCTGGTGCTGATAATCGCGAAAGAGAATGCTCTAACTCCGCCATGGTGAAAAGGCGATTGTACTCTTCTACGTTTCTAGGACGAAACGCGAAGTCTTGAGATTCCACCTGAGTTTTAATTGGAAGGAACTCAGGGGAGTAGTTTTCCGAGCTAGACAATTGAGCGAACGCACTGCCAAACGTGTTGGACACTTCAAATGAATCAACAACAGCTCCTGTGGCTGTTTTCAGTACCGCAATTCGCATATGGGTCGATGGACCTGCAACACGCCTTAACCTATCCCACACAACCGAGGAAGATGTCGGTTAAATGAAGCTATAAATTTGCTCCATGATGACCTTTTGCTTCGTTAATGACTTGTCTGGACCTGGCGCGCATTTTCTTGTATTGGATTAGGTTATCCAACGTAAGGTGACGTTGGAAAACGCTAAGAGCACGCCTTCGAGCACAAATGGCATTCCGACATTCCTCCGTCCACCAGGGGACGGGAAATCGATGGCGGTGTGAAGTCGACCGCGGAATGAATTGTTCAGCAGCAGAGAGAATCGTCTCCGTGAGATACTGCGCCAAATCATTCACTGAGTCGTGTTCGTTGTACGCAAACACAGCCAGCTGGGTGTAAAGGTTCCAGTTGGCATGGTACAAACGCCATCTGGGCATACGTGGGGAACATGCAAATTGCGTTAAGATACTAATAAGACATGGAAAGAGTGTAAATCAGACATGGCATTCCATTGTAGGGAGACTGCCAGCTGAGGTGAACAAACTGCGAGATCAAGGTACGAGAAACTATTGAAAGGGTCAGAAATGAATGTACGCTCTCCAGTGTTGAGGAGAGCTAGGTTGCAACTGTCCAGGAAGTCAGCGAGGAGCTTGCCTTTCGTACAAGCGCGACTTGAGCCCCAAAGTGGGTGGTGCGCATTGAAGTCTCCCACCAACAGAAACAGTGTTGGTAACTAGGAAACTAGATCTCCTACAACAATGTGCGAGAAGTCATGGGACAGAGGCAAATATTGATTGCAAATGGTGAAATGGATGTCTGGCAGTAGGATCCTTATTGTAACTGATTGGATATCAGACCGTAATGGTACAGATTGCATATATATATATATATATATATATATATATATATATATATATATATATATATATATATATATAATCATAGCGCCGCCATGTGCCGGAACACGCTCTTCTGGTGCAACATCACACAGTACTGGGTTGTATCGCCTTAGATGGAAAGCGTCTTGAGGACCCAGCTTAGTCTCTTGCAAACATGCGACCAAGGGTTCGTTCTCTTTGAAAAGCTCAAGTTCTGGTCGTTGTGTTCTAATACCACGTATGTTCCATTGTAGGATAGCCATATTCATATCTGTATGGAATAAGTATTCCAAGGTAACTGTGCATTACCTTGTAGTAGACGGTGGTCGATTCAATTAGCACTTTTGTGATCTCTTGGGGTTACACTCTTTTCAGCTTTATCCTGCCTCTTTTTCACTGGGTTTCTCCCACCATAGGTAGGATCTTCTTGCATCTCCTCTACCGAGAAGGTGCGTCTCCCCATAGCAAACTTCGGTTCGAGAGCCGATTGTTAATGGATACCGGCGAAGATGAAAGCCGTCGGTCTGTATCCATCCCAGAGGAATCCTCAGAAGAGGATCTTCGAGGGGATGATAGCTGGCTCTTCTTTCCCTTTGGTTTACTGGGAACAGACACGTTTTCATCTTTGAGGAAGTCAGATTTTACATACTGTTCTTGAATTTCTTCGGTGAAGCAACGTAACGGGCTCATTCTTGTCATTGTTGTAGACTGGTAATTTAGACGGTGACCTTGTAGAGGTGTTCTTTTCCTTTACGGACTAGGTAGTAGACGTAGATTTACCTGTAGATGTTGAAGACTTTGGAACTGTTCTTGCTGCGGGAATTCTTGGTGAAATTGTGGCCACGGTTTGATCGCTGGTTTGTATAGCGGTTTCCCGCTTCTGTACCTGCCTAGCTGCTACTGAGCTATAGGTACCGGACTTTGGATGGGGGCGGGGGGGGGGGGCTGTCGGATACGTAGGAGTTTCCGAGCTTCTGAGGACTCAGATTTCCTGGATCGCCCTTTCCTCTATAAAACGGGGGCATTCTCGGGAATTAGCTGGATGTTAGCCACTGTAGTTCACACAACTGGTAGGCAATGAACATGGAGCGTCGTGGACGACGCCTCCACAGTTGACGCAGTTAGTTGCTCTGTTGCAGAGTTCGCGTGTGCGTCCATAGAGATTACACTTACAGCACCTGTACGGGTTGGGGATGTATGGCCTTACTTCAATGGCCTCATACCCTGCCTTAATCCTTTGCGGGTGATCTACCCAATTAAAGGTAAGGAAAAGGGTACGGGTAGGCAGATATTCGCCTCCCTCTTTCCTCTGAATCCGGTATACTGCTGTTACACCTTGATCTTCGAGGTTCGCCTGACTCTCATTGGACATGCCATCCAATACCCTGGTGTTCACCACTCCGCGGGAGCAGTTCAAAGTCCTATGCAGTTCTACGCATACCGGATAGTTCCCTAACATATTCGCCTTAAGTAAAGCAGCCGCCTGGGATGCTGAATTAGTTACAACAAGGAGCTTGCCATTGCGAGATCTTGTACATGCTTTAACTGGGCCAGCTATTTTATCATGACCCTTTTGTATAACAAATGGGTGCACCGATGTAAATTTTTTCCTTCCTCAGTTCTGGTTATTATTAAGTAGCGAGGACCACTCAACTCTGCTACTTCCTTTCCAATTACTTTCTGCGTTTTAAAATTTTGTCTAGGATGTCTCATGGTGATGATATCCTCCACCATTGCAAATGTCTCCGATGGCATGTTCATCTTGGGCGCCACCCCGGCTTAGGTGAGAGTCCTGGCCTGGACCTTGCTCACCCTGGGGTCTCAGCTCCCAATGTAAAGAGGGACCCAATCGCCTTCAGGAGTGCATCAGCTCATGCAATGGTCCCTCTCCGGAATTGGCCTTTATCAGCGGATACGAACACAGATCCTACATGATAACCAGGGGCTGGGACTTCAGCGGTTACCCAGTCACCCTTTGCGTCTCCCCATCCTCCTACAACCCGCGCGTAGGTTATCCATCAGACTGTGTACAGGGAGGTATCAGGGGGGAGGTGAAACACAAACGTGGACCAAAGTTGCTTGGGCGTTTGGCAGGTGCCCTCTCACCCCTTAGAGGAACCCTATCGAGAGTATGGCTCGGGGCCCCGGGTACACCAAACCCGTACGTACCGTAGTAGGACCCCCTGGGGGGTGTGAATTCGGAGTCCTCTTCTCCTAGATGAGTCGTCGACCAAGACTACCGAGCCTCATTTACCCGGTGTGGAATGTTCTTTGCTTCCCCTCACCTCTTGCCTACCAGTGGTCAAAAATGACACTCTTAGTAGACCGTCTGGATCGAGTACTGAGCCCCTCCGCCACGTCAAGGCGACATTCCCCCGCCACGTCAAGGCGACATTCCCCCCGGAGGGGCAGGCTGGGTCGATGTGTGCCGCTACTGGTATCATGTTCAGGATGAGGGTGATGCTTGGTGGCAAAACATCACCACTGCAGATGAAACCTGGGTGTACAGTTATGACCCAGAGACGAAATCGCGCAGCACAGAATGGGTGCATCTGGTCAACCCCCACCACAAAAGGCACGAGTGCAGAAGTCAGCCAATAAGGCCATAGTCATCAAATTTCTTATTACCAGGGGAAAGTGTGCACTTACACAGTTCCAAAATACACTACAGTCACTGTAGATTACTATAAGAACGTCCTGAAGCAACTGGTAAAGGATCACATCACAAAGGAGGGGGAGTATTTTGAGGGGGACAAAAGTCTGTATGAATGACCTTTCTTACAATAAATGGTTATATGAGCATTGGTGCCAGTCTTTATTGAACACCCCTCGTACGAAATTAATTCAAAACGAAGTGGATTTGTTATGCTATTTGCTGAAAATTAAAAACTATTGTCTTATGAAAATATTGTAAATGTATGGTACTTTTATCAAAATAGACAAAATCCATCTAAGAAAATGCAAAATTACTAAGGTTCTGAACACTGTTCACCCACCCACGCGCACACACACAAACATATTTTTCCATTTTTTTTAACTTGTTGGGCCATCAAAACATGTAAAGTAGACTTCGATATCAAATTTCGAATTGGTATAATAGGTCCTGGAGATAATATAGAATGCTTTTCTTTAAATGCGGTACATCCTAGTTATTAAACAATTTCGCAATACGGATAGCGAATAATTCCATGTTGTCACTCCAACTTCCATCAATAAGTGTGGTTGGGAGTCTAATGTTTTGAGGAATTCACAGAGAGCAATGGTATATTTGCTAATGCAACAATCAGGATACATATACGTAATTTAAATTGAGTTAAACTATTCATTTCTTTATAGTAGGGAATGGCTGAGTCCTAAATTCCGCATTTGTTCTCAAATACCTCCTTAAACTGCTCTATGTCCAGCTCCATTCTCTTCGGGAGGCCGATGATAAATACGTTTGATGAGCCAGATGGGATAGCAATTACGTCACGCCTCTGGTGGAGCCATTAAATAATAATAATAAATGAAGTTCCTCCACTATATGATGTTAATATCGCAGGGCATGAACTATTAATGACCGCACCTTCTGTTGGCGGCGTTTACTTACTTAAAGCCTCATCATATGCATCAGCGACCGGAATATGAGCAGGGTTTCTTCTCTGCTGACACAGCGTTAACAATACCTACTGTCAAATCGACCGTTTTGATGAATTTTTGTTACTCTCAGACCTACGGAGCAAGTTGGTTCTGCGCTAACTCGAATCCGGGGCGTCCGGGTTCCATTCCCGTCGGCCGTACATTCTCAGTTTACGTTTCTCGTAGTTTATCCTGGTCAGTAGGCGAATTCTGGGGTGGTTTCTAATCTTGCAAGCTTTCTTCTACGTTTCAAGGCGTGTGATGGTGCAGGACAGATGGCGCGGATGCTTCGTACAAAGAAAAAGCATTCTGCACGGAAAGAGCGGGATGCTTGCTTGGATGGGGCGTTCGTCGTTCGTCCTCTCTACGCAGCTGCATGTCGAGTCAGGGAATATTAGGGACTTCCCCGCACCTCTGGGACCGCCTGCCTGCGGTCTCTTTTGGTTCCTTAACTACATCCTCTCCTCCTGCAGATCACAGTGCGCGAGGCCCCCCCCCCCCCCCACCCCCCGTGGTATAACCTATACTCTCAGATTCGAAAGAATTCTGTCTCCAGCTAGTCACCTATTTTCGGAAGCTTTTGGTCAATCTCCTCATCGTCCTCGTCCTGTTTCTATATACCATGTTGCCAACGCTGAAAATGTGCACCTAAACAGAGGTAAGTATACATTTTTGATAACCATAGTGATATGGGGAAAAATTCACTCTGGTTAGTGAAAACGTAGGGGCTGTTATAAAGTTAAACTTCATAATTATTATAAGTTAAAAGCCTGAATAATATATAATATGAAATACTAATAAGTAATAACATAATATTGTTAGTTGTTCATTTAGTTGTGATTTGCAATAGAGAAGTGAAATAATGAAATCTTTAAGATAAGAAAAAGAATATTGAACACTTTTTCATAATTTGAATTTTCTCAAAAATGACTTAATCGATGTTCAAGATATTTTCGTGACAAAATGAAATGTATATCTTGCTTTTTCTGGGAATAGCCCCTGAAGTCCTCTTCAATGTGAATGACTTTTGGGCAACCGCTAAACCATAAGAGATAGGCAAAATAAGAAATTATATCTCCTTAAAGCGTCCAATTTATGTCAAATGTATGTTTGAACAGAGCTGGTCGCTACATGAAGGCTTTTAAATTCCGTTCTACTTGTATGACCTGAGTGAGAGTGAAAACGAATAATGGCTTCCCAATTGAGAAAATTAGAAGTATTTAAAAATACAAATCAATAAAAAGCAGCATCTCGGAAATTATTTACCATAAACAAAACTAAATAGGCGTTAGTATTTAAATAGCACATGCGGTGACGCAGGTTTCTAGTATGAAGACGATATGGCACTGGAAGATAAAAAGAGTTATTAACTATCCATCTGAATAATCAGTAGTACCAATATCAACATCATTATTAACTTAAGGCAACGCATTTACAACAAACAAGCTCTCACTAACTTAAGTAGAATATACAAAATACTGGAAAAAAAAACTTTAAAGAATTATCAAACAGCTTGATATACCATAACGTATTAAGTCGTTTGGTATAAAAAAAAAACCCTTATGTATCCAAATGTTCTGTTTTGAACTTAGAAAACGAATATAAAACAATTGCTGTAGAGGTATGAATTTTAGTCTTGGTGCAATCGTTTTCTTCAGGTTTTGCATTCTAGAATATAGAATAATATGGAATATAGTTTGTTGAAAATACTTAATTGTAAATTAATAATTTACTATTTGTTAATGACTGCACAACACTAACTCAATATATGTGGCTCTTATAAACATCTTAACTCTGTAGTGTAAAAGACATTCAGAACATTCTGAATTGAAAAAAAAAAAAAAAAAAAAAAGCAAAGTTTCAGGTTTTATGCTGAACTTAACCTCATTGGCATAGAACCATTTAAATGCTGAAGCCGAAATTGTGAACGCCATCATTATGGATATACTACTGCATCACATGGCGGAATTAAATAATCAGAATATGTTAAAATCGTCACATGTATAAAAGTACGAGATTTTGGAGGATTAGTGGTGGTTAAAATTGCCAAAAGGCACGAAATGTTACAGACAAGTCATTAGGGGCAAGCGTCAGGTAGTCAGCCTGAAATAACTGGTTAGGCCAGTTTTCCTGGAAATCGCTCAGTGCAGGTGTCAAGCAGGAAAACAAGGGAGGGCCGCGGAGACTTCTGCGAAACCCGTCGTAGTGGTAATTATGAGATGAACATTGAGAGAGTCATGACGCGGAGTTTTCGCGCCATGAAATTGGAGGGGTTTTTGAGGGGAAGTCCGAGGTGACTTCTGACCGGGAGCGCACGGAGCAGGCACTTGCCCTCCAGAGCCCGGACGGAACGGGTCAGTACACTTGTCGCCCAGATCTCCGAGCGAGCACTTCAGTCACGGAACTTGTATTCCGGATCCTCGAGCGTGAGGACACATTATATTTAACAGTAACAATCTTCGGTCTTAGTAAAGATACAGTAACGACTTAACGTTGCTAATAGTGATCGGCAAATCTCACGCATTCTTATTTTGGTGAGAATAAAAGTGTTTCAAGAAGAGTTCTGGTTTTTATTCGCAAACACTCACGCATAACCAGAAGTTAAGATCACATGCCAGAGCAGCCGGAGCAGAAATCACCTGAAAGCAGCATTCCGCTTAGGATAGTGAAAGTGAGGAGCGGGTAATACCTCATCAATGCCCATTAAGTGCTTTAAAACTGCTGACATTAACAAACTGATAGCACAGCAAAGAAAACACAAGGTATAAGCATAATAAAATAATTTAAAAACATACAAGAAGTTCTTAACTTTCGTATTTATTTCCATGTTTGTTTTACTTTATTTTTGCGCCAAAATTCACTACAGCATTGCCTTAATACTATTCAGATTTTGAAAACACACACAAATAGCGGGTGTTGTTGTCAAGAGGATAGAATTATGCACCAGGAAGCAGGTAACGCTGGCAGAGGGTGGGGCTAGACCTGTCAGTGCGAATATAAACCGCTGAATGCAGAGTGGAATGTTCTATATAAGCGCACACACCCGAAAAAATGCTTCCCTCTCTCATAAATCGCATTAATATCCTCATTTCCTCAGTTTGGTGAGAAAGTGTCGCATAATTTGAATAATAGTGGGAACAACTATCGTCTGTTTGAGGAGAAATACGTTAAGTAATATTAAAGGTGCCTATCCGCCGTTTGTTTTATTTCTTGCCTCGCGGCCCCGTCCTCTTCATAAATTATGATTTTTAAATTTATTTCACAAAAAATTCATAGGTACAATAAATACACCATTATCATTTTCAACATAAAAATAACGTTCCTCTAAGTTACGCAATGGGTACATCTACTGTTTTCCCTTTAATCTGAAAGCACTTGTTTAGAGCAGAAATAGCAGTAAAATCAATTCCAGTGGCATAATTTGATTTCACAGTAGCTAGCATGCGCCACTTTACTGCCGTTTGGCGCCTTTATTTCACCTAGACATTCGTAATTTAATTTGAAAGAAGCCATAAATGGAAGTGTAGATATCTTTACAAGAACAGTTTCATTTTGGTTTTCTATAGATGGATGAGTTTTTTATTTAAACGCAGTAACAGATCCTGTCTCTAAAGATGACCTTTGATCGCCAAAGGGATGTTTGCACGCGCTTGTATTTCTTGCAACTTGCAAACCTTCTGCAATTCAGGGGTTAGGCTCACTCCATCATTCTCATCTCTTCCTTGGGTGACTAACATCTTTTCTTTCTTGAGGTTTGTAACTGCACACAATCTTGAGTACTCTATCCTTGTTCATTCTTTCCACGAGATTAAATTTCAGTAATATCTAGGAATTTATTTCCCCACCTATAGCTATTACATTCGAAAGTAAAATTAAGATAACCTCTGATAAGTTGTTATATCCCTGTTTAATGCAGCAGGGTAGAACGATGGTAATAAAAAGGTTTTTCTCTCAAACGACGGACCATTACTCCATAAAGTACGAGTAGTAAAAGAAAATAACATTTTGTCTGCAGAAAACTATTGCTACTGTTAAGAAACCAAATGGCTATCTGTAGTCTCATGTTTGGTTTCATATCCCCTATTATTCCTTTAATGAGCTTATCGTGTTTTGGTCGGAAAGGCAGGTAGAGATAGGTATCTGTGAAAGAAAAGACCTGGGGGTACCTTGTTACACAAATGAGAAATGTTACCAGCTATTCAAAGCAAACCACGCTCATTGTTATGTCTGCAGTTCTTGCTCGTTATCGGAAAGAAACAAATGAAGGGAGCAAAATTTGTTTTAATGCTTGTCAGGCTTCCATATAAATCAGGTGAACTAAGTGCGTGTTTGGGAAGAAAAAGCGACAAGCCCTTGGAGTCATCACAAATTACATCACTCGCACTGTAACATACAGTTTCTCAGAGAAGTGAGAGAAATGGCTGCAACATTAAGGCTCTTTAATAATTTCTCGCCAATTTACAAAGCGCTTCTTCCCGCTGCGTGTTACACAGAAAATCCAAATGGCAAGGCGGTGAGATTCTCATTAAATGCGAGCTCAGTTAAAAAGAAAAGCTTCAGCAAATGTAAACATGAAAAAATGGGCTTAATGAAACGTACGGGGAGAGAATAAAACTGACTCACAATTTCATTTGAGGAGTATTTTTCTTTTCAGAAGTCTACAAATGAAAAAAGCAACTTTTATAGGGAAATATTTTTTTTTTCTACGAAAATCACACTGATGCTATCAATCTGAAAATGGATACTTACATTATTCTTTTAATCAATAACTTCATTATGCAGTACTTGGTGTTTCGAAATTTTGATTTCTGATATGAGAATATGGAGATAACATTCTCCCACAGCTCAAATCCGATAAGCACAAACCTAATAATCAGTATAAACCTGATACTGAACTAATAAGATGATATATTAGAAATAGGAATTCACTTAGATGAAATGTGGCGCAATTTAGAAGCCGTGTATACGATATTTTTTTCACGCCGGAGGCTGAACACGCTGATGTTAGCAAAGAAATAAAAAGTAATTTTTTCAAACTGCAATGCTAAGGGAGCAGTAGGGCTAATTGTCTTTCAAAGGTACGACCTTGTAGGAACCATTGTCTATAAAGAGAAACCCCTATCCTGGAATATTGTGACAGCGGCCGCGCGTAATTACCGACGGCACGGGATTAGCGCATACTGGCCCTACCAGTCCTCTTGGCCGAACAATAGGTCGTACAGAACGGCCATTGTATACCACTTGCCTGCTATAGAGGATTCGTTTTATGCCGTTTGAGAACATATTTTCCGGGATAATCCCTTGTGTTCGGGCACTTAAGGAGTTGGCTAGTGCCCGCCACACGCTCTTTCAATGGTTGGTCAGTGGGTTAAAGGTTGTCGCACACTGTCCCGTCACGATCGGAACGGAATGAAGCAGAAAACTTCTGCGAGGGTCAGATTCATGTTATTTTAGAACAAACGCGCACTAACCGGATCGAAAGCGGCAGACTTCCGCTCCCGAGAAGGGTGCCTACTATACGCTTTGCCTGGAAGCTTCCGCTGGTGACGGGAGGTCTTCGTAAACGCTCCTTATATAACGTATTCATTTGGGTTCCCTCATAATGCTTTTTACATACGTACATAAACAGAAGCCAAGCACCGGATGACGAACTATTAATATTGTAAAGAAAGGTATGGTACTGCAGATATACCACAATTAGTAAAAACTTTCCTACGGTCTTCTCGCAAGACTGGAAAAAGATGACTCCTAATAAATTCGCCATACTGATTGCTTTTCCGGTTAATGCCGTGTATTCACACTTTTATCTTTCCTTCTCTCTCTGTCTCTCTCTCTAATTGCTAGATCACCTAAGATTACATTATTACGAGGAGCTGCAGCTTTTGCTGCTGTATCCATTCATATTTGATGACTAAGTGTTCCGGTCGGAATCTTCCAAGCGCTTAAGCTTCCGTGGAAGATGGAGGCTGCAAATTTCCCTTCCGTTCGTGACGTGTGCATCAGTCCTCAGTTGAACTTAAAGAGTCAGTCCTTCAGTGGACAACTGGCTGAGTTCAGTGAACAGTGCTTAGTGCAGTTCAGTTGTGAGTTGCGATTCAGCAGTTCAGCTGTATTTCGAAACCATGAAATATCTGTCTCTTCCGAGTGCAACAGTTTCGTAAGCTTAAAGTTAGCGCTACGCTTAAGAGAAAAATGTGATAAGCAGTAACTGGTGTTCCCATTTGTCACAGTGTGAATCTTATGGAACTCTACATTACACCGAGATTGCGGGGGAGGGCACAGCAATAAAACGGAGATTCTCAGAATACAGCTTTTAAAAACTCATGAAGGGTGCGGGTGAAGTTTCCTTTATTTGAATACCTTCGTAGTAATGTGCGTAACCTAATAGTTCATTGCGTAAAGTGTTTTGTTATAATTCTTCGGATATCACACTAAAGAACAGCGTTAATATTTGTTCAGTCATCCAGCATTTGAGTCCAAAGTTATATTAAATTTAAATTCATGAAGGAAAGTACGAAAGGGCGGTCATTCAATCAATGTAAATATTCCACTACATGGTCTGCCTGAGGTGAGAAACAGAGAAAGCCTACTACTAATCAGGATAAACACCTCTAATTATGTCAGCTATTGAATAATTAACGGCACGGAGCATCGAAACTGCTTCAAACCTTACAAGCGATAGCATAGGCACGCACCAGCAATCAACTCGCTGCTTTTCTACCAGTTATCTCGAAAGTTTTCGAGAAACTGTTCCTGACCCGCCTTCGACCTCTTTTAGAGGAAAAAGGCCTCCTACCGGAACATCAGTTTGGTTTTCGTTCTGACCATTCCACAACCGAGCAACTACTGCGAGTAGCCGAAAAGGCCTCCCTGGCTTACCAGGAAAGGGCCAAAACGGTGGCAGTGTTGCTTGACGTGGAAAAGGCGTTCTCTACCACCTGGCACGAAGGTCTTATCTACAAACTCATACAGCACGAAATCCCCCCTCCATATATTTACTTGGTGGCTAGTTTCCTACAGGAACGTAGCTTCCGAGTGAAGGTGGAGGGTTCACTTTCCCGAGAAAGGCCCATTGGCGCAGGAGTTCCCGAGGGCAGTGTACTGTCACCGGCACTCTTTAATGCTTACATGGCCGATCTCCCCACGCACCCCAACACTCACATCTGTCAGTATGCGGACGATCTCATGATCTTCGCAGCAAACAAGAACCCGCGCTACAGCTACCGTCAAGTACAAGCCCACCTCTGTACCATCAGTAGATGGTGCGAGAACTGGCGCATGTCTATCAACCCGGAGAAAAGCTCTGCGATTCTCCTGGCCAACACGCTGGCAAACCGGCTCCCGCAGGACCTCGTGCTTCGGCGCCGTCGGATCCCTTGGGTCACTACGGCGAAGTATCTCGGGGTCACGTTGGACCGGCGGCTAACGTATAGGCATCACGTCAGGGACAAAGTACTACAAGGTCATGCAGCCCTACGGCAGTTGTATCCCATCCTCAGCTCCAAAACCATGCCCATTCGCCTGAAACTCCAGCTGTATCGTGCGATCATCCCGCCTCTGGTCCTGTACGGATGCGAGATCTGGGGAGTGGTGGCAAAGTCCACCTTCATCAGACTCCAGACGTTGCAGAATCGGGCATTAAGGATGATCTACGACACTGGTTGGAAATTTCCTGCCCACATCCTTCACGAACATTCCGGCATCCCGTACATTGTCGACGTGATTAAAACCCGCGCTCGAACAATGTACAACAAACTCCAGAACCACCCTAATCCACTGGTGAATACTCTGGGACAATATGACCAGAGAGAGCCTCGCCGACTACCATCTAAAAAATTGCCGAAGGACATCTTAAGTCCAACGGTCTAATTTTCGCAGATGGGAAAGGCAAAATGAATATCTGTACTTAAAACAGAGTAAATCGCCTAACTTAGATCACCTCTCAGTGTGTGACTGACGGCCAGAACCAGGAGGAGATTAGCGCGTCACCTGATTGACTAACCAGCCAATCAGCATGTATGGGCAGTGCCCGTTCATGGTCCTATCCCTACCATCATCCATCTTGTCCCTAAGATACCCCTGATCCCAAACATTCCCAGAGTTTAAATCCCTGTAGACAAAAACACCATACTATCGCGCAGGTAAAGCCGTATAACGGCTAGGTACTGCGGTAAAGACACTTCGGGTGGGAGAATAAGCTTCCCCACTCGACTCGAACTGCTTCTGGAGCCTCTGGAGCCGCTGAATAATGCTGTATATTCTGATTCCGGTTAATTATCTCACAACATAAATAAATTACAAAAAATAAGAAATATATGCATATTATAAACTCGGTAAACTACATTTGTTCAAAATCTAGATCACAAATAAGTTAAATGTGAATAAAACGGGAGCGTCAACTGCAAGAAAACATTTTTGAGGATATTAGGGTCAAGCACAGGAGCTTTACAGGGTTTACGTATGAAGTTAAATGAGCTTGCTTCCTGTCGAGTAACCAATAATGGCAACTATACTATAGTGTATCATCATTTAGCACCAAATGACTATTTTATCTGTGATACTTCTTTACAAGTCGGATTGCTGAAATACCTCTTCTACAGTTGCCGAATACTTCCACTCTCCGAAAGCCCGTTACGTTACAGCGTTTGTAATTCACTAACCACTTATTTGCGTAACTTAAGCAAATCATAATCCAGAAAAATGTGCATGATATATTAAAGTGGGAAATCAACGGAAATTAAAATCTCTATTTTATACTTGTACTTTAGTGGATCAATTCTAAGAAATAGGCCACGGTTATATCTATATCTACATTTGAACCAGCACTGGTGTCAGGTTATCTTTCCAACTTCCCTGTAGTAAATAACATTATGGGCCATCTTGCAGTATCAGCAGTCTTATAATTAATGTTCTTCCACACAATAGCCATGTGTAGGACAGGATTGGAAAGGGTAGAGTGAGACTGAATCTTCCACACAATAGCCATGTGTAGGACAGGATTGGAAAGGGTAGAGTGAGACTGAATCTTCCACACAATAGCCGTGTGTAGGTCAGGATTGGAAAGGGTAGAGTGAGACTGAATGCTTCACACAATAGCCATGTGTAGGACAGGATTGGAAAGGGTAGAGTGAGACTGAATCTTCCACACAATAGCCATGTGTAGGACAGGATTGGAAAGGGTAGAGTGAGACTGAATCTTCCACACAATAGCTGTGTGTAGGACAGGATTGGAAAGGGTAGAGTGAGACTGAATCTTCCACACAATAGCCGTGTGTAGGACAGCATTGGAAAGGGTAGAGTGAGACTGAATCTTCCACACAATAGCTGTGTTTAGAACAGGATTGGAAAGGGTAGAGTGAGACTGAATCTTCCACACAATAGCCGTGTTTAGAACAGGATTGGATGACTCAGGGGTCTCCGTCTAGGGGATATGTGACTAGCGACCACAAGGTACCCAAGCTGAGCAGAACATTACTTCCACTTACTGGTGTTTTGCTCCTCACTGTAACTTTTCTATCTGACCTTACCTTGGTCATCTCTTGTTCTCTTCCGACCCCGATGCTATTAGGGTTCCTGAGGGCTAGGGAGTCTTTATTTTTCCAACCTCTCCATTTCTCTATAAAATCTTAACCCCTAACATGCTGACCTGTCATGGCATGTAATACGTCCTCTGAATGGTAATCAGAGGATATGGTCGGTGAATTTATTTTGATAATTCTCCCGATCAGGTCGTTGAGACCCGTAAACCAACGACAGGTGTGGTCCTCCAGACATTCTGGGGGTTGTGAGAGAGCGATGTAACCGCCAAAACATAAAAACATGGTGCTCTCTGAAAAGCGGTTACTATTACTGCTATTGCTCTCTTTATATTGGAGAGCAAGAGGATTAATGACTTCATTGTCAGAAATCCAGCATTAGCTAACAACAACATTTGAACCAGAAGGTTGCGAAACAAAGATCATTTAAAGTATTAAACACTACAAAGCATACGTTAGTAAGATATGTATACCTATATTATCTAGCTTATTTGATGTCTAGACCACATCGCGAAGGGAACCTGTAGGTTCTAGATATGACGCAATGAGTGCTCCAGTGTTGGTCTCAGTTGCGTGATCATCTTCCTGTTGCATCTAGTTTTGCGATATTGAATTAAGCTGAAACTGAACCTTCCTGATCGTAAACTTGCTCTTCCGCGGAGACATTACTGCTGTCAATGCGATATCAAGTAACTGGCCTTAGTTGTGGAGTCACCATATTGCAGGTTCTGTCTATGAGTGAAACTTAGACTGAATATTCAACCTGGTATTTACCATTGAGACTAAGTCAAACTTCAAGAGGAGGGGAAATCAGGAGGAGAGAAACAATTGGTCAATTTGATCACTAAATTGGATTTGAAAGCACCGTATTCCGAATCCGAGACAACGGCGTTACCAGTAGGGCCAGTTCGCGAGGTAGTGGAACGATAATACCACTAGGGAGAGAGGCTTAAATTCTACATTTTTGTTAACGGTATTTTAGTTGTTTCTCAGACTGGTGGAAGGGATAGGGCAGTAAGAGGTTTCCGGGGAGCGCAAACGACTTACACAGAAGAGAAATTATCTGATGAATTAAGGAACAGCCCCGTAGCGCATTTGGTAGAGCACCTGCTTGCCGTGCAAGGGGTCCCGAGTTCAATTCCTGGCAGCGGGGGGGGGGGGGGGGGGGTAGGAATTTTTCTTCAGCCAAGATTATTCCTCATCCTTCCCTGAGTCTGGAAGTACAATGGCTGAGTGGTTAGACCGCTCACCTACCACCTAGGTGGGACCCGCATGGGGTACTCGTGTTGGAGGAAGCGGCGTCTGGGCGGGTTTTCTCCGGTTTCCCCCGCCATTCATTCCACCAATTGCTCCATTATCATCTTTCCAAAATCCATTTCGCCTGCATTTCATATCATCCTCTTCCTCACTATCATCACACGCTTCCAGGTCTTCACTCTGTCTGTTCCCCAACAGGCACTGGCTTATTAGTCCTAGGGGGTGTATGTCCTTAAGGGGAAGGTAATCAGGGAAAGAATAATAATTAAGGAACTTTATTATTATTATTACTATTATTGTTATTATTGTCATTATTATTGTCATTATTATTATTGTCATTATTATTATTATTGTTGTTGTTCTTGTTGTTGTTAATCTCCAATTACAGAATTGCATGTGGACTCAATAGTGTACATTCTTTGAATTTCTTCGTGACGTTTCACTGTTCGGTATTTGTAACTGTTGGTAATTTTCTTTTACCATTGACGAGGTGGTCATGAATAAAGGTGAGGCGTTCGAGGAATCATAAGTAAACAACGGTGAGGCCAACAAATTGAAATTTGGTGCGCATATGTTTCACAAAATGGGAATTCCATTCTGAAAATGGAACGTAATGGATATGCTCTATTCAACCGTTTGGAAACGTTTGCGCAAAATGCCGAAATGTTTCTTCTACAAGTTAGTCAGGTGCCACAAATACTTACTCAGGGTGCAGATGCGCACTTGGAGTTTTCAGTGCTCTTCCGAGCTCGGGTGGAGGTGGAAGTGGAGGAGGCATAGCCTTGGAACGTCCTTTTGAGTGACGAAGCCCATTTTTAACTGAATGGCACTGTCACCACACACGTGTCCTGTTTGGGCTTCTGCGGATCAACATGCATTTGAGATTTCTTTGCACTTAGAAA
The DNA here is from genome assembly GCA_030765045.1 of Tenodera sinensis. Classification (NCBI taxonomy): domain Eukaryota; kingdom Metazoa; phylum Arthropoda; class Insecta; order Mantodea; family Mantidae; genus Tenodera; species Tenodera sinensis. Next base: position 147,516,778 of record CM060966.1, read on the forward strand.
AACATGCCAGCATGATATGCTTTAGTAATTTCTTCATAACTGGATCGCAATTTTTGAAGAATACATACCAGCTGGAATAACGACCTGTAATGGCAAGGCACAGACATCAGCGAATGTTGTCCAATCTTGTTATTCAAGAACTTCAACAACGTGGTTGTCTCCACACTACCGTGTTTATGCAGCATGGAGCGATCCCTCACACTCAATTGGGGGTGCAGCGAGTATTCCGACGACATTGCACAAATCATCGCATCATCAGCCTGTATTACCCACGAAATGGCCTTCGACAGATCACACCCTATATTGTACATGACTTTTTTGTTGTGAGGTTATATAAAGAGCAAGGTGTACCATGGACGCATATTAAAGGAGCACAAAACGCTGCACGTCGGTGAGTTCCATGGAGATGCAGTGGACAGTACGATCCAGAGACAGCAGTTTGTGGAACATGTTCAAGGGTAGCATGCCGAGCCTGATTTGTATTGTCACTTGTACTAACAGTGTTGGATTAAAATCGCTTGTAATATTTTGCTTATCTTCACTCCTCATACCACTGGATCCTCTGGTGGCGATTTTTAGAATGAATTTTTTCTTCTTCTCACAATGGAATTCCTGTCTCAAGCCTAAATTTACCTAATTTCAATTTATTTGGCCTCATCGTTAATTATGGCCGCCTCGTATATGACTGTCCTTAATATCTAGGGTTATCTCTGCGGCTCTGCCCTTAAAATAATTGCCCATAGGCAATGAGGTTAAAGCGCTCGCTATTGTTTAATCGTTTTTGTAGGTTTAACGCCCACTTTTACTACATGCGGCGACATTGACTATACAGGCAATGAAGATGGAGCACCGGTGGAATAAGATGGCGGGGGAAACCGGAGAACCAGGAGGAATCCCGCCCCAGGGCTGTTTTGTCAGCGACAAATCCCACATGCGGTCGCCTGGGATCGAATCCAGGCCACTTCGCTGAGAAGCGAATGGCCTAAACATTCAACCTCAGCGCGGCTGTGTTAATCTTTGGGTATTGACTAAGGATTGTTTCTAAACATTAAATTTACATAAACATTTACACCAATCACTTAGGAAGAATGGGAATAATCTTGGCTAAACAAAGTTCCCACTCTTCCACAAGAACTTGTGGGAAATTTGAATCATCTCACTCTTCAAATACCCGAGAAGTCGTCCAGAGAGAAATCCGGGATCTTGAAGTCAGTCGATAGTTCTATTTTTCGGGATGGTTTGATTGTCAAAGAGCCGACGCACAACTATTATGTAAATTTTATCAGTGTATAAAGTAACAGCATCTTCGTGAAACTGCTATTGGTGGTTCCTTCTATACCTGAAGGACAGTATTCACATAGGCAATGCGATATTCCATCTCAAATTTTACAAAAAAGGTAATTAATGGTAATCTTGGCAGTTTGTCTTCGCGGAAATAGAGGCTACTTGTGGGATGTAATTTCCAATAAATAAACTGTATTCCTAAGTCGAGTGAAATAACTAATTATTGATATTAATCTCGCATATTTTTAATTTACATAATGTTTACACTTTATGTTTACAGAATCATCTTGTACTATAATGCTTATTTGAACTTCTCTTTAGGCCAAAACTTAAAATTTGATGCAGTTCCTTTATATTGACAATTTGTTGAACTTTGGGTTGTCATATTATTTCAAGTTACACCGTTGCTTCCGCTATATCTTGCAATTTTTATTAAAATGAATTATTACCTCCTGGATTATTATAAGCTCTGAAATCATCTCATTTGTTCTATATTATTCTCAAAAGGGTGCACTTATATGTAATATATTTATAAAAGCTACACATGGTAAGTGACAAGCTTAAAAGGGGGCGGGAACGCCAACTGAGGAAGTTTGACATTAAATTTAATTTTAAAGTCTGCGCTCTATGTGCAAACGTGGACTGTCGTATAAGAAGGTACTTCTGTAAGCGGCAACGTACTGTGAATTAGTTACGGTACACGCAAGAGTGCCTTTACTGTGAGCAAAAGCTCTTTTGACAAAAGCAGCTTTGCTATATTGATCTGCGCTGAGCCTATGAGATACTTCTCCGGAAGAAGCAGCTGAGTAGGTAGACACTTAACAGGTCTACAGGTGGCACATGCAAAAATCTGCAATACAGTGAAATGCTTTCGCTGCGATATCAAGTAAGTCATGAGAAGCCGACTGAATATAGCGAGCTGTAACCACAACGCTTAGATATGAATAGAGTATCGAAGTACATTAGAGTTTTCAAACTGTTCGAATGAGCTTACCTGAACGAGTTCTCTGGAAACTGAAATTGTCCTAAATATTTATTAGCATTACCTTTCTGCACAATTTCCGTTTAATAACGCATTAAATGAGTTTCTGCATACGAGTTAACAGCTAACAAAGCTACGCAATTAGATTTAGGTAGGTATGTGATCTAGGAAGGGAGGACCCGTTACTGTGTGTTTCCAATAATGCAAAATTACACGATTTTCCAGTAACAGGAATACAGCAAGTTCAAGTCTCGGAGCTCAGGAACGAGATCAAAACTACTTAAACGATACTCATCCTCAGTCTGATATTATTCTCACATTTTGGGCACTAATTATGTCCCATCAGTGAACTCCAGATTTATTATTTTCAAAATAATAAACAACTGACTGCATTCCTGCCACGGAACATGAGCTGTAAAATATGAAGCGCTCAGATGGTGAGAGTTTATGGAGGAAGCTACCGCTTCGTCACGGAGAAACTAGCCGCCGATCGGCCAAGTGTGTGCATCGAAGCATTTGAACAGCAGGAGCTGTAATTTCAAGGACCATTATGGATGCTTGTATCGTACCTCCTTGACAACTCTTCTCCATATACACTGAGACACATCTCGGCATGTGCGCAACTTTGATACTCGCCCAACATGGCGACAGTAACGATATAATCACAAATACCTCATTCTCTAACGTCCACTCCAAGTAATATTACTGTTGTACTTACCCGGTCTTCCCTGGATCCTCGCCACTGTGCCTTTTAGTGTGTATGGTTCCCTTCTCGACGCCCAAATCGCTGCGACTGGCCGGATCCGTCTGACCAGCTACACCTCCTGGACCATCAGAATGGCTGGATGCCTTCCTCATGCTTGTGAGACGATAGAACGGTGGAGTTTCTGTGCGCTCTATCAGACAGTTTAGCGTCTCGACAGTCTGAAGTTCTGTCATCATCTCATCCAAAAGACGGTCAGGACGTGCTCTGGCCAGGTACAGCACCACTCTCTTCGCCTATAACAAAATGCCAAACTTTATGAAGGAAAATGAGCCGAGTGTTTATTACTCGTAGGAGATCCTTGGATTTTGTTTCATTTCCACGATTTCTAAACTTCTCTATACAAAAAGTAAGATGCAAAAGTTTTGGACGCACCTACAATACTATGTCTCTGTACTCTAAATATATTTATATTTAACAACGCGCCTACTCAACTCACTCCTCTTCATTGGTATGATCCATAGTTTGTCGAATTGTTAAAAAATAATTTATTAAATTATTACATGTGGCTGATTCGGTCATTGTCGAAAGTAACTCAATAACTTTTTCACGTTTTCACTCTTAAAGATTTCTCATTGATTCCTTCTAAAGCAATGCCTTGTGTTTGAAAGGAGTTAAATGGAAAAGAGAAGGGTGTAGTTCAGATTATTGTGCCACCATTCTTCCACCAATCCCCTAATTTGTGTCTCAGGTAACGTAAAAAAGAAAATTATTTCCCCTTCTTTCATGAAATTGACAAGATGTTTAGTTTCTAAACAGATTCTTCTTTCCATGGAAAAATAGGTAAAATGTTACGTAGTTCTTAAACTGACCTATTCATTACTATATTATGCTATAGTGCTATATGTTTCACCATTACAACGTGAATTATCACTGTCATCAATGCATAAATGGCACGCTCAGACAGTATAAAGAGAAAAAACTAAATGTCGCCTGGCTAGCCGAATATTCTCATGGTAGAATGCACACCTGCTTGTCCTGTCAGTCTACTAGAACATCAGGGTCTTGTGTAAGAAGCTCCTGTATACTTTCGGCAGGACAACCCTTTGGTGATATGTAAGAGTGCATATTTTTCTCTCATTTTGATAAGATATTCCGCAATAAGTTATGAATGAAAATGTGTCTGCCCTGTTCTATAGGTTGGCATCAACACACATTTTCCACAGTGTTGCAACAAAATCAAACTCCTTTTAAATTAGAGTTGCCATTGAGTTGAGTGCTATATAAAATGCAATATTGTTGTTGTTAGCTAATGCTGGATTTCTGACAATCAAGTCATTAATCCTCTTGCTCTCCAATATTTTTCACTGATGGATGGGGCACTAGAAGTGGCCGGGCATATTTGAAGGTGGTCTCGATCCATTTCCTCTTGCAGATCACATAGAGGACAGAGTGGTGAAGAATATATCCCAATTCTGTTTAAATGTTTTGCCAGACAATCATGTCCTGTAATCAACCTCAAGGTTGCAACTGCTGTTTTTCGAGGATACTCAGGAATTACTGTTTGAATGTTTGGTAGTTCCCATCTTTTATTTTTTTGATTTTTCATAGTAATATTTTTCAATAATTTTTTTGAATTCAGAGTTGATTAATCTTTTAGCTGCATAAAATGGTAGATTAACTATTGATTTCTGCACATTGCCGGTACCCTTTTTTGCAAGAAAATCAGCTTTCTCATTACCACTCAGTCCAGAGTGAGCTGGTATCCATTGGAAGACTAGGTGTTTTTGAAGTGCTGTTAGATGGCTAAGCATTTTCCAACATTCTATAATTGTTTGGTTTTTTGGTGGCAACTTGGAAGTAATTGCTATAATTGCTGCCCTGGAATCTGAGAGAATAACTGCTTGCTGAAAATGTGAAATTCTGTACAAAAGATTTTGTAGGGCCATTCGAATTGCTTCAATTTCTCCATCAAAGTTTGTAGTTCCATAACTTACAAATTTACAATAGGAAAAGAGGTGACATGTGACTCCAGCACCTGCTCCATCTTGGTTTGATATTAGTGACCCATATAATAGTCAAATACAATTTTATTCAGTTCTACTCTTTTTGTTTGTGTGAGACCACCCGCATTCCATTGTAGAAGTCTGACGTTAGATCTTCTATTCATATAATGTTTTGGTTCTCGAGAAGTAGTCCCCGCCCGGAGATCCGAATGGGGGACTATTTTAACTCCGGAACATTTTACCCCTCGAGTCATATTGCATGAATATTGAAGAGACTTAGCAATAAAATGCAATATACGAAGAAGCATTATGCGATGTGCGAGTTACAAAATTCTATATTTATACCAGAATAATTCTGTAGTAGCTGGCTTTACTTGCGAATGTTGCTGAGGGCCAGTGTTTCCACATCTGCTTTCACAACAGCTACTATAAGATCACTTTGTATTCAATTACATATTTAACCACAAAATTCACACTACCGAATTACGTATCTTAGCTCAGTCACTTCCACTTGGAGGTTCAAAACAAATAGCCTGAGCAAAAACATCTGATAACCAATATTAGGCGTTTTCTCCATTTGATACATTTTCAATAGTACCAAAATAAATAGGAGTGTTTCGAACCACTACCTTAGCTTATTTGCTTACACTGTTGACTAAAGTACCTCTTAGGTCAATTATCACTGTAAGTTGTTTGTGCATTCAGTTACTGTGTTATCCTATTTGTTAGTAACCACCAATTTTAAGTCCAGGAAAGCTCAATTGGACAACTTTGAATTAAATGCAATAAAAATCTTTTATGCGCTAAAAGCACATTTTTCGATAAGGTTTTCAATAGTTATTTTTAGCTCTATCGGCAGTGTCCTTAGTAAATACGAGGATGAGACAGGAGATTCCGAATGCATCCTCCTTCCAGAAGTTGCTGTACGTTCAATTAATACTCAATGAGTAATAATCATACTAAACCGCAGAATTAATATATGTATATTCAGCCGACTGCTGCTCTCAAGTTGGAAAGAGATGGCTGTAAAGCAGCTACTTCGAAAATTGGATGCGAACATATGAAGATCATAGAAAGCATAAAAAGACGGGTGTAGAAGCGTTCAAAGCCTTTTCTATTTAAATATGAAAAACAGTAATGTGAAAAGCGTAGCCAAGAGGGTTATCAATATCAGCAGAAAGTACAAATGCACAAAAGGGTGCTTTCTGATGCTCTTTATGGACACTTCATTCATTAAGGACAAGGGAAGAAGTGGAGAACATGGGTCCTTGGCGTTCTAGATTATGTTCTACATGTTCTCTGATCCTGTCTTTCCCACTTTCCTAATCCAGTGTATGGAGATGACACTGAACTCTTATTATTCCGATCATATTCATTTTCGGGTGGACTGAAGATGTCTTGGAATTGAGCGACCACATTAGTATTTGCTTTCAACGATGTAATGTACGACGTTTGGCTCAGTTAAGCCTACACACCTGTTGAGGTGGTGCTGGATCCCCTTTCTCCGGCCAAAAGTGTTAAGACAGTTCCTTACAAAGTGCCACTTTGCAGAACTTGATGTCTGTCAGTGGCGTTCAACACTACAGTATATTCCGTACAACTAATGGAGGAGACGAATTGGTTTTTAAATATAAATTGCAGCATGTTAAGAACAGTCTTCTCGGACTAAACTGAGAGATTTAATACCCCGAGTTCTAGACGCTCTTCATTTCCGATCCTTTTGGCTACTTACATTTTATATTTCAGGAAGGGTATTGTAGTTAACCCAAGCTTCAGATGGGCCTCTTCATCTCGCTTCTTTTTCAGCGGACTGCTACAAAAGGGCCAGCAATTCGATTGTCTTCTTTTCATTGAATATCTACACACTTCGTTGTAGCTATCAGATTTAAGAGAACGACTAATTGTTAGATAACAAGCTCCATCACGCTCTTTCACTGATGACGCTGCGAGATGCACGAATGAGCTGGTTAACAAGCAGAATCCACTTTATACTAAATAGGACGTAACTAGTACTTTAACAACGATGTTTCATTATATTTAATCGTAAAAACAATGCCTCAATAATTATAATTGTACATGTGAAGTGCGTGGAGACTTGTCATTCTAACAAGTGAGTGTTAGCAAACTGTGCGGGACCGGAAATAAACATAGGAGGTATCACAGTCATGGTTTAATTTATTTACAACGATGCTCGGGCATTTTCTCTTACAAGAGAGATAGCACGAAAAATATGGTTAGCTGGGAGAAAATATCAGTGCTGTACGCTATATATAATTCATGAAGCACAAAGCATATTAAATTTCCCAACATGTCCGGCAGTCTGGCTCCATTACAGACGGCTTGACTTGAAATCTTGGACAATATGCAAGCGATACGAGAAGTGGAAAATTGTAAAAAATACGCATGAACTGGTACTTACCAACTTGCACAATATGAAGCCGTAAAGTGGAAACTTGCGATGAACAACCACTACTTCGTAGGTAGCAGGATCACGATGAGCAAATATATATTAACACTCCGGTTATTACCAAAGTCCGAGTTATATTGTTAAGCATCATTGCCAAATTTTCATCAAAGGATAACCACTGTTAACGGTTTGGGGAAATAAAAAGCACTTCACATCTGAAAAACAGCTATATATGCAAACGCAAGGACCAAAAATATAAGTTAATCATCTGACAAGTAGGCTTCCACAATCTGTATCACCTACAAAGTAAGCACACATCCTGTCGTGCAAATGCTTAAGCAAAGGACGACAACCCATAAAAGTATCACATGTCAGCGTTTGGAATTAAAAGTAGCAGTGACAAAAGGGGAATCAGAATCACCATCAAGAATTCAAACCCTAAATTAATTAACATATATCTATCCTGAATGTCAGAAATCTTACATTGAATATGACAGTTCGGTATGATTAGTACAGTAATAATAGGTACATTGCACAACACTGTAAAACAAGAAGCCGATATTATCTTGTGTATAAACTGAGATAGGTAGTTTTTGTCACTAATTGTCTCAAGCCAGGTCGAGAAGACCGCATAACTGGCTGCGATGGCTCGGGGCGCTGACCACGTCCCACCCTCTAGTACTGCATGCCACCAATGACGCCTGTATTGGGCAGAGGTGAGGGACGCAGCGGCTGGGCGGTAGGTCTTGGTCCTTCATGGGCTGTTGCGCCGGGGTTTAGTTTAGTTTTCGGTTAGTTGTCTAAAGAGCTGCAACTGCAATGTTTCTAGGGCAGTGGCGGGTTTAATACTGTTTGACACTACCGATCAAGGGCAATGATAGATAACTTCACATATCCGTAACAGCGTCTCCTGTTTGTACCTAATATTATGACGCAACGTTCCAGATTTGCCTTGGAAGTTGCAACTTCTCGAAAGTTAGGAAGGAACTAATGGATATGGTGCCAAAAGAATAATTATAACACTGTAGCCCTACATTTGGATAACTTCATGTTTGAGGGATTTATACATTTTTTGAAACAGATTGAATGTTTAAAGTGTGTTTTATGGTTATTTTTGTGTTAGAGTTAGTGTTAAGTGCTGTGTTTGTTTACTTCTTTATAACAATATTTAGTTTTGTTGCCTAGGGTCAGGTATAGAGGAAAAAGACATATTGTAGATATACAAGACATATCCTGGAGAGATATGGATAGGTATAGTTGTTCAAAGTAACTATGCCTAAGTTTAGGAATGGAGAGAAAATTTTCATCGTTTTAGTAGCAAGTACAAATCTATACCGGCGTAACTCATATGGATGTAAAATGTACTTCAGGAAACACGCACCTTCAAAACTACTGCAAAAGTCGGCATGAAGAATCATTATTACTGATTTAATGTAAATAAAGTTTCTTTTTTATTTTGAGTAATCATTCGCTGGATGCAAGTCCCTTTTCGCAAACCGACACGCCCTGCAGATACCAACCTTTTCGAATAATTGCCGCAACGCATACATACACATTTTAAAAGAAAAAAGTGAAGCCAATGGATTCGTTGACTTCTTTTGAGCCAAATTAGGCTGAGAAGATTTTTGTACAGCCAACTTTCATGAACCCGTCGATTCCATTTTTAGAAATAGCGCCAGACCGACCTACACATGTGAAGCAATAACCGGTGCCTCTCTTTGTACGTCAGCAAGTGATCTGATTCCAGCACGCTGCTAGGGTGTTGTGTTCCATGGTAATCTGGTCATGTCATTGTCCTATGAAATAACCCTCGTCTGCACTGGACAACTGAATCTCCTGAATCGACTAAGTTCGTTTTAATCACAGACTGCAATAAAATCATGACACTTAACGCGTTTTGTAAATTTAATATCAACTGCTGCTTTGCCCACGTGGGTTGAAACAAGATAACCTCTTTGAACGAAATTTTCTTGCGATATTCAGTCTTTGGATGCTGATGCTATGCATTATCTACACTCACCTTTCTTAATTTCTAAATGACTGAAATTCCTCGTGTAACTCAGCTAGTTTAAGCGATACATTAATTCCAGTGCTCTCGTTATGACAAGTCACATTTAGACATTATGGATAAGTTTAGTAGGTGAGCTACCAAAAGAATGAAGTTTGTGCACCTTTTGTCTGTAGAGCAGACAGACAGAACTGGTCCCCAACACTGCGCCCTTGAACGCGCACACACTGTGAACGCGCATAACTTGATTCCTCCTTAATGTGGCTGACTACTAAGCCTATGGATAACGTTTTCACCTGCTTTCCAATTTTGTAGTGTATCAACTAGGATTGGATGATTCATTGTGAAAATGTAATTTTCTCATGTTTTATTTTCAGAACTAATTTATATCACTGTACATGGTTTTGAGCCACCAGTGCATGGTGAAGTCGCTATGCAAGATGAAGTGAGAGAAAATTAAGATTGGTTTAGTTATAACATCCTTAGAGTTAACACCGTTAGGTAACCACTCGGGTACATAACGAAATAATATCATGAAGAACCAGTTTATAGCGCTGTGCAGTTGACAGGATCCCATAAATTTGCCAGAATAACAAAGCAATGGAATGACATGGTTGATACATTAACTACCTTAGCTTTTAATGGAGGCGACGTTGCAGCTAGAGCGTGTGTGCATAGTTGAACAGAAACGCCAGGGAGAGTATGACGTAAATAGAAGTGCAACATATTTGAAGTCTATCCAGTAAAATGATGTTCCCGGGTTTATTGGGCGCGGTCCAGTCGATGCGTAAATACCTGATGTTTCGCTCGCCATTCTGACGAGCATCATTGGAGGAAATTATGGTTAAGGTTATTTATTTGGTACTATTTTGTACTGTTGTCGGTTACAGTAGACCCGGCTTACAGTGGTAACAATTTACATATCTTATATACATCTTTCAGGCTTTTAATATTTATAGTCTTTCTGGGTTTGAGCCTGCTGTGGGTTCTCGAGAACAATTTGGTATAGTAATTTTTTATGTGATAATTCACTTGTTTTGTTCTTTACACACACACACACACGCGCGCGCACGCACGCACGCACACACCCACACCCACACCCCATAAATTCCACTCTTTGGCTGAGTGGGCAGCATGTCCTGTGGTGGTGACTATTAGTGGCGGCGACCCCTTGTGGAGGGCATTTTCTTTTTGGTGGTACCCTGTTATAGCAGTACGTGGTCGTGGACCGATGCTGTAGTGGTAAGTAGGGGAAGTATTGTATTCCACCCAAAAATTCGATACTCGAGATTTCACGGGAAATGTATGTTTTGAGACCCCCTGAATCCAAAAAAAGCATTTTTAGAAAAAGGTCTGTGTGTGTCTGTGGGCAGCATAGCTCAAAAACGAAAAGTTAAAAACCAAAGTTGGTATTTAAGTTTCATGTCTTTCAAAGATGCGACACGAAGGTTTTGAAGAAAATAGCCCCACCCTAAACTACCCTTTACATGGAAAATTTTTATTTTCTTGAAAATGGCTCTAACGATTTTGATTAAAATGCCATATGTTTGAGATATTTTTATGACAAATGAAATATATATCTTGAATTTTCTGGCTATAGCCCCTGCAGTCATATTTACTCTGGACGACTTTTGCAAAACTGGTAAACCGTTAGAGATAGACCAAATCATACTATACAAAAATGTAGATCTTGCTAACATGCACAATTCATGTCTGAATAAATTTTCTTGTAGGGTGAACCATTTCGGAGATATTCCTTGTTATATGTGCGAGTTTCGGAAAACTTAGAACTTTCGTGAAATGGATCATCGTTGTTCATTTTTTATACGTTAAGTGTGCAATGACAACAGAATCTCAAAGCTTTAAAACATTTGACTATCGCACAAAGGCTACTGTATTCTAACTTCCCCTTGCACCTATAAGGAAATAAGCAACAAGATAATTTGTAGAAATGTTTATCTTAACTAACACGAAGAAGATATAGGAATAAGAGTTTGTAAGAATGGTTAGTATAAGAGTAGAGAAAGTCAGGTGAGTGCAACACATCAGATTTTTACTTAAGTTATTAGTATGTTTTTACTGGATAGACGCCGCCCGTGAAAGCCTTAGCTCACATATTTGAACTCCACCACGGACAATAGTAACAGAAATGAAAATAAGTATGTCAATAAATAAACTTATGCGTTAAAGCTTGTAGCGGATTCACTGCCCCTTTTCTGGTCGACTTCTTGGCTTGAAGTCGTTGTCTCGTCGATGCAGCTAAGGAGGCGCCAATTTCTCAGGGTCTCAGGCTCAACGAGAGATGTTGGTCTTTGGGAGAGGAGCGGTGTGTTGGACGGTGATGAGGAGGAATGAGTTTTATACGGGGTTCCTCGGAAGAAAAACACGAGATGCACTTCCCCTATTGGCACTTCGGGTTACAGGAAACTCTGCATGTTCTATCTTCCACCCGTTAACTATATTATGATCACCTACTGTGCCGAATGAATCCCAATACGTATATAAATAGTATACAATCACTGGACGTGTAGCGACTCAGTAACATTTGACAAGACACTTCCTAATAACGTGGCGTCTATTCCGCGACCCGCAGACACAACCTTCCTTTACACCTGGTAGCGCTGAACTGTTCCGAGTTTCCAACCAACGCTTTTCTCCTGATTGGCTATTCTTATTGGGCTTTGATGTTCATTTGTTTTCCCTTTAAACTTTTAAATTTTAGCAACGGTTTGAGAGTTCGTTTAGAGACTCGCGGTACTTTAGGAAGGCAACAACAATAATAGAATTCCAACGTTTTATTGCCTCATACCAAAATTGTACCAACGGTCGCATAAATTATTTTGTTTTCTTGGCGGGAAACTTGCAGGTTTCCCTGCGTAACTATGCCTGTGTTTATTTATTAACTTTTATGAAACTTATAACATAAATATAATTCTACAAGGACTTTAGTTTGATATAATTTTCAAAGAAATTACTACAAAAACATGGATAATTAATAAACTATTTCCTTAATTATGACAGATTAAAGTTCCATTTCTGGACACCCATTGTTAGGCAGAAATACCGCTACAAGCTTTGGTTATGCAAACATTTTCTTAAACATAGTAACAAGCGAGTTGTTTCGCTATCTTGGTTTCACGACTTACTATAGTCTCTCTTAGGCATAGATGTAGACCAAACCTCTAATAAATGATTACTATGTATACGCTACGACAGATTTAAACCGCTATGGGTTTGTCATGAGATTAACACTACCTAATATAAAGGAGGCCGGGTAAGGGTAATGGCTGATTCACAACGACCGGCAACGGTAACGATAACCAGAACGAGATAGCTGAAATACATGTACTAAAATGGGAGTGTTCACAACTAACGAGAAGCTTTTCCAGGCCCCGAGAAATAAGACTTGGCCAAGTTTCAACTTTCTATTCCAGTTACCGGGCACGGCATGTTAGATTCACATTGTGCGTATTAGACTTTTCAGTGTAGAAATCATTCAAGGCGGCCGTGCCGTCAAACAGTCGCCAAAGCTCTCATTAGTCGCAAGCAGAAAAATATCATTGGTCAGATAGAACAAATGAATTCTCAAATGCGCAATGTCGATCTTCACTTTCTATCGATACGCTGATCGATAGTGCAGCTTACTGTTCTCGTTGCCTCCAAAACCCAAAATATTGAGTGTCTGTCGTGCTTCCCGTTGTTGTGGTTACCGTTGCCGGGTGTTTCTGAACCAGCCTTAAGAGGTCACATGGCTTCCCCATAAACGGTTAGGCACAGAAGGTTAAGAAATCCGGGGTTTGCGGGTTGCGTTCCGCGGTCAGATTTTACTGCAGGTAGACTCTCGCTGCACACTTTCACTGACACCAATTTAAGTAGGGCTACTCAGAGCAAGACGGTGTTCTATTTTGTGTATTGGGTAGCACGTAAACTGTGTGATAATAAAACTTACTTATATTCTTACGATGGCAGCACATAATATACCAATACATACAGTATGTATGGAGGAATATATGTGTAATTACATTTTAGAATACAATAAAGTGACAGAAAAATAATCGGAGTGCTTTTATTATTCTGACACATTATTGTTGTAGTAGCTGCTGCAGCTGTTGTGCTAAACTAGTTGTTTGATTCAGTACAATTCTAGTTCTTTTACTGTGACTTTCATTTAAGAAAACAAACGGATGCGCAGAAAGAGATAACAGTATACTTCCCACCCTCTAAATCTCCCTAACAACATCCAATCATGCTAGCATCGCAAGTAAATGATTGTTATACCTACTGTTCAAGTCTAGGAGACGACATCCATGTTTACTTGTTATGTAAAATATTACAAACGCTATGGAAGATTTAACTACAGCAGCAAAAAGGGCATTTCAAAACATGTAAAATGAAGGCAACACAATAGCTCAACAGTATAATGAAATATGATTGATTGGAAACTTGAGCATTACTGATCCACCGCAATTGGCCTGTCTAAATTACAGCTTCTTTAGCAACCTTGAGGAGTCCGCTTATTCAACAGGATACACTATGAGGGAGTAACGAAAGGATGAGGGAAATGCAGAGTGAAGTATCTACTACAAACTAAACAAAATAATTAGGGTGGAGATGCGGATTTAGCAAATAGGGATAATAAGAGAGGGATATTTGTGTAACAAGTTCCTCCGATTCCGTTGCATATTAATAGAGCAAGCATATCTGATTTCAAACCATGCAAAAATATCTTACTGCTGGTTGAGCGAGGCAGACCTGATTGATTTTCCAGATATCTTTGAATCCGATCCATACTCTGCAATATTTTTACAAATAAGAGAGAAATTAAAAAAAACAAAAACAATTTGTGATAAAATCGCTCCGATGTATGCTGAAAAACTAGTTGTATGGTCCTGTATATAGAAAATATAAGATATTAAAACGTGAAGCAAACCTGGTTTAACAGAAACACGAGTGACGAACACAGCGCGGTCGCCATAATTTGACACTGATGTTTTCAAGCGGGTAGAGTAATAGGAATTATTGCATACTCGTATATAGACAGTGACAGACATCCCCGTAGCGCAGTGCTAGTGCGTCTGCCTCTGGTGCGGGTTACTGACGTGCGGATCATTTCCCGCTGAGGAGTCTGCTCCGGGGTACACTCAGCCTCGTGGTGCCAATTAAATAGCTATTCAGGTCAAGTAGTGGAGGAGACGGCGCGCCGACCCCCGCCACGCCCATCCTACACTCCTCCGTGGCCTTATCTGCGGCTTGAAGACGCAGCCGCCAAGCCATATCATACCCTCTGTGTAAGGGAAAAGCCCTAGGGAATGATTATTTAGACACTGGTGTTACTTAAAGCCTGTAACGATAACCAATGAATGATGTAAGGGCATCCGTATATAAACGGCATCTCTAGGTTGCCTATAGAATTTGTGTAGTAATTTTTCAATGTGTACATCGTGCTAAATATACAGGTAAATAAAGCACATTCCTTTTAAATACTCTAAGACATACCACTTTTATCAAAAGTAAATATCAGTTGCAAACAGGAAAGGAAAAGAGATCTTGAATTATGACATAAAATAGAGAATTTCAATTTAACAATATAATTAAGTTCGACCGCACAAGGAGCCTTTTTAACCGATGAAGTATGAACTCTACATTGAAGTTCTGATACTGCCGGAAGCATATGGCGTGTCCTAATGGTTTAAGGTTTGTGCAGATATCTATAATAAATATTGCTGCGAGAGCTGGAGCTAATGTTCAAAACAAGAAAATAAAAATGTCCGATACAACCGAGATATTTATGAATAAAAAGCTAATTCGAGTGAACCAGTGACAATACGTTAGAGCGAAAACGTTTATCACAAATTATCGAACAAACACTCATGATTCACTTGCAGGCCAATGTTATTTTCACAGCCATAAAGCACCATATGCAGCTGGGACTCCAAAAAAGAGAATTAGAAAGAATGCACGACACTGATTAACTTTTATATCTTCCATTTATCCCTTGAAGTATGCATGTATAACATATTTATTCTCGCAAATGATCGCTGCTGTTATCTTTGTAGCCAACACTGCTGGGCCGGTATTTGAAACATTAGGCCTGCTTAAACGAAGTACTTACAGTGTGTCATGCTAGACAGGTCTATTTTGTGGACATTCCACAATGGTGCGGCAAGATATTAACCTCTTAATTACAAAACATGTATCACTGTTGGTAAGCATACACTGGATACTTCGTGAATGCCATCTAGAAAGTCTGTTGATTTACAGTCAAGATATATGGAGTAAGTACCCCCTTGCAACGAAAACCATCATGTAAACTCATCTTATCCTTAAAAATGTTCCTCTACGGCCGCCATCTCCAAACGCCGAGGCAGTCTTCGACTCTTCCCGCATAACGTATTGTATTTGGAAGGAGGGAGACGAGTAAATCGACCTTTGCACTGTCAACTGGCGTTATCTTAGATTACGAATTAACATTGTGCATAAGAAAGGCCTACAATGCACTCATGAGAACAAAGAAATTTAATAAATGTTCTATAATAAAAGATAATCTTCAATAAACAGTAAATTAAGCATCAGATAGATTCTAGAACATTCCAAAATTTAACTGTGAGACACTAAGCAATAGCATACACATTTTTTTAACTGACTTCCTGTATGTGTTTTACATTATATTATAATAGCTCCAAATTCGGCATGATATCTGTTATATATATTTTTAGCTGTGCCGAGAGATGGGAATCTGATATTCTAAAGCGCGCTCCACCCTTAAAAGACAGTACACGTTAAATGGAGTGCAGTGTTGCAACATGTACTAGTTGCGAATCTTTCTCCGCGAGCGACTCGAGGTGGCCGGAGTCCTGTACTCAGTCCTTCAATTGCTGCTTGACGAGACGGGCACTTTTAACCTTGGTATCCCTCCACCCCTTTGTTACTGTATGACCTAAATTTACAAATGACTCGTCTGTATAAACAATTGATTTCCCCTGGTCCCTAAACCTTTTTATGTTTTTTAGATATTTATGTCGCCATCTGATGATATCGATATCGTTTCTTTCTATTAATATGCACTTGTTACCCTTTCTTTCATATTCGAACTGCAAATCAGAGTGGCCCTTGAGAAATTTGGTAGGGTCTCATCACTGTTGAACTGTGACAAAATTATATTCAGCGTGGGTGGAATATTTGCAAACTGTAAAGAATGAACAATTCGCCGCACTCCACCTTGCACTATTCAATCATATTGCGTTAACCTAGCGTTTTGTGTAGTCCCGCCCTTTTTGTTTTCTTTTTCGATGGCGTTCTTAGAGGTCCTTTCATCAGTTCCTTTTTAAACGTACACACTACTGCTTCTGAACACCCGATAGCCTTAGCTGTTTCTTTTACCGCCTTACTTACACGCATTTTACTTCAAAAATAATATAACACATTCATAATCATTTGGCGTTCCTTACTTCTTAATTTACCAACATATCGTCTCTTCCTAGCTCCCCCTCCATAACTACAAATATTTACAAAAATATTAAACAAATAACGCAATAACAGCTCACAGTTACACACACGGCTTCTTTCGAACTAATGTTAGTGCTGCTCCTTATACTATCTTCTGTGTCAGGCCTGACGCTGAATAGATGAATTTGTTTGCCTTACTGGATAAAAGAAAGAGGTTACTGCCTTTTGGTTTATTTTAAAAACTTTCTCCAACCTTCCTCAACATTTGTTCTCGCTGGTTCCCTGATGTAAACTCAATAACAAAAAAGTTTCACACTGCGTAACTTTTGCAATGCACAGATATAAAATTTTCCGAAAACATTTAATTTAAAAAATTATAACACTTAACTGGGTAAACATAGAGAATTCAAAGTAGGCAGGTAGTAGCACTATGGTTTACTCTAAGAAAAAAATATAGATGCATTCTAGCAGTTAGTTTGTTAGTTAGTGCGTGATGAGTATAGAAACAGCAAATATCGGACTTCTATTGAAAAAAACGTTTTCTGAAGAAATTTGGACCTATAGAAATGTATAATGACTCTGAAAAGGATATAACCTGATAGAGAAAAGAATTCTGCATAGGATAATGTGTTCAAACCTGAAATGTATAACAAATGAATATTTATACCATGCTATTAGTAATCTGGCAACAGCGCGAGGGTAGAAAAGGACGCGGCTAATGGCAACTTGTATGCGCTAGATAGAGACAGAGATGTCCCATTTAACCCCATACTGTCTTCTAAGAGTGGAACGCTATATAGTTCTATTTTTACACTTTTTTTGCTTCACTAAGAAAAAGTTGCTCGCAAATGTAGGTTTAGGCAAACGTTGCCAATTTACGAGCGCTAAATGCTCTATTTCTAGGAGCAAGTTTACGTACATCGATTCCCAATCGCTCTTTACAAATACTTTTAAACAGCGACATCACTTTGTTACAATCCGGCACTGTTTGTTACCAGAACGAAGGCATTCACGGCAAGTGAAGGGGTGTGTCGGTAGTGACAGGTCCACGTGACGCATAGGGAGGGGAACCAAGATGGGCTCATGAGCTTGCGTTTGGACATAGTTGCTCTATCTACGGCAAGTAACTGCCTTTTTTTTTTTTTTTTTTTTTTTTTTTTTTTTTTATTTATTAAGAAAAGGATGTTCCTTTCATTGAAAGGAGTAATTAGTTGCAAAATCTGCAATAAAATGCCACGCTTAGGACTTCAACAAAAAGAAAAGGTTAAGTTTACCAAATCTACACTGGTGTTGCTATGGAAATATTCCTTGCTTTTGAAATCGACTTCTTCGTTTATTCATTAAGGTTGGGCAAATTACTGTTCGGATTTGTATGTATCGCCTAGGATGTAAGAAATCTAAGTCACGTGTAACACAGATTTTTAACATCACAGCTTGTCTAGAGCGGGTGAAATCCAACCCCCTGGAGGTGTTACAACGACATCTGTGTGTTTACCTATCAGCCAGTCCCAAGCACGAGTTGAGAGATACATAGCTAATATAAGGAAAGTGTGAAGTTCTGCTGCCTGCACCCGAGCTCATCAACAATCTAGCACAACATACACCAGCACCACAACCACGAATCTAATCGCTAATTCTGAATTATACTGAAGCAGTTTTGCTGTATTGTTGGCTTGAGTAATCCAAAATGCTGCAGCAGTGCATGGCTTGTAAGTGCAAAAACACACGTGTTTAGGAAAATTACGAACTTGATACTATCTATAGACATTAAATGTGGTGTTATTTAAACGAGGAAGATGGCTCCACAATAACACATGAGGCTCGAATTCGAAAGATCCGGTTTCGATTCCCGTCAATTGGCCATTCATCAGTGCGTTTTACCACTGAGCTATGACAGCAGATGTTGGTGCATTGATTATATACAACGTAGATGTTGTGTTCTATTAAAACAGGTCTGGGAAACTCGCGGAATAGCTTGACTGACACTCGCTGTTTTAACGTGCTAAACTTAAAGTTATCGGTGAAGGCCGTGATCGGCCTGCACTACTATAACAGTACCAGTTGCCCAGCCTTGTATTAAAATCATCATACCACGTGTTTTCCATTTCCTTGCCTAGTTTCCAATGTCATGTAACTAATAGCTCAGCGGCAAGAGAATGGAAAGTTGTTTTGTGAAATTTGGTCCATATTTCGTTATATTGGGTTAGTATAGCTATAGAATTCTACGAAGTGGGTGACAGGCTAAAATGGCGACCACCACAGTACACATCTATGACCATGGCCGATTTAGTTTTCATACCCCTATTCAAGGAACGCCTGAATGATACTGACCCGCGAATAGTTTGTTTACTTTCTTGAAATATAGTACACAGTGCTAAACTTTCCTCCCTGCCATGCCTGACCCAAGTTGGCTCTCGTCAATGTGCAAGGTGAAGACAAGGAAACCATTTCCTTCAACTAACCCAATGTCAGTCAAAGATAAGTGGTTTGAGTGACGGCACTGTGGTGCTAAATCTGTTATATGGAAATTAATTGTTCATTCACACCAGCCGTGTGTAGGAAAACGTTGGAAAAGGTAAAATGAAGCTTAAAAATTCAATGTCAAAGCCGTAATTTAAGATCTCCTAATTTACCCGGAAAATACGAATGAAGCTTAAAAATTCAATGTCAAAGCCGTAATTTAAGATCTCCTAATTTACCCGGAAAATACGAGTGAGTTGGAGAATTTAATGTGTCGTCAAGCTGCCATGTAAGCTCAGCGGATAGAGCAACCGGGTTCTAATCCCAACTGTGGCATTGAATTCTTCAGTCTCATTCTACCTTTCCAATCTTGTCCTACACATTACTAGTGTGAAAGAACAATTGATTTCCACTGATCACGCAAGATCAATGTTTTCGTTTTTAGTTTATACCTCTGCAGATTATATTTGTAAATTTGCCTTTACTGTGGTGCTTAGTATATTACTTAGTTGTTATCAGTTTATTAAAATAGAAGTTATAACTATTTAAGTAAACCATAAAACGTTTTAAAATTAAATGTTATCGATCCAGTGAAATGTACGCTGAAAG
Source organism: Tenodera sinensis (assembly GCA_030765045.1). NCBI lineage: Eukaryota > Metazoa > Arthropoda > Insecta > Mantodea > Mantidae > Tenodera > Tenodera sinensis. Next base: position 147,536,683 of record CM060966.1, read on the forward strand.
CTGCCGATAAGCTATTTCTTATTACCTATAGATTTTTTCTCTGCATTACAGGTAGATTATTATTTGGCTCTCAATAATACCACATAAAGGTTTTCCTTTGCTTAAGATGGTGGGAACTCCTAAAATATCGCAAGAGACATTTGACACGTCCATACAAGTAATACTGCATGTCGTTTACTGACATTTCAAGTTCAATTCCGCCTACTCTTTCCTCGGTTTCCGTTACCCATAGCGAGAGGGTTTAGCGGTAACCTATGATGCTTGCATTCCGGAGATCCCGGATTCGTTTTCTATTGACAGCCCACACTAACCATAGGTTTTTCGTGGTCTTCCCTGATCGGTAGGTGAATTGCGGGTTGCTTTTCTCACCTCCACAATTTCCATCCCATCTTTTAGATCCATTTCTATGTTCCATGTTGTATGGTCAGATGTCACGGATATTTGTTTAAAGGAAAGAGTAACTCTGTGGGCACAAGATGGCTGCTTGGTCGACGGGTCGTTCATCGTCCTCTCTAGGTAGCTCCAGCAGTGGGACAGGCCTTCGAGTATGGAATTATTATCGAGTACCTCGCGTCTCCGTGGCCTGTATCCCATGGTCCCTTCACTTTATTCCTTCCTCCTGGGGGAAGGGAGGGGAGAGGGGGATATTAGCCACAGTAGATCTATGTAAATCGCAGTGCGAGTGGTAACCTCTCCCTTGTGTAACCTATGCCTATACGGTATACCTATAACTATTTACGCAGCGTTTATCTGATTTAAAATGAATAAATAGAAAAATACGCTTTCATGGGAATAGTTTTGCCGGTTTCCAGTAAGTCTAGATGAAAAATTAGAGTTTAGAAATGTAATTAAGTTATATTTTATGCCTGTACTTTAATCTTATAATTTCTATTCCCCGTCTTTCTTTTTAATCTGCTTTTATTTCTATCAATATTTACTTATTCTTTTGAAAACTTTGTGGGGTTGCAGTATTTTAACTGGGAACTTTTATGGGATCTAACTATGCGTGTGAATAAATGTAACGTTTGAATGCATGTTTAATGTAGTAACCTAGGTACCAGGATAGTATATTTAGAATTTGTTTATTTATATTTCGCTGGAATATGCCCACTAATAGAGATAAAGGGTAAAGAAAATCTGTATAACGGATTTGTTTATTACTTCGAAAATTTCCATGGCATTTTACTTGTTCTTTGTATCGTATATTTCCGTGGCTTTTATAATGTTTACAAAGTCTACCATTACTTTTCCTAACAGCTTCCAATTTACCTGATTTTTTTTTTCGCATTCTCCTGACATGATTGATAATGGCCACTGCTCATTATTTAAGTCAGTGTTAAGAAAACTGAAGACTTTATGGTGAGAGAGATGGAGTACCTTCTTGCTCCCAACCCTGGGAGAGGAACCCAAAATGTGTAGGACAGGTGAGACAAAGAGATAGGCGAAGTTAAAAGATATCTATTTCCCTTAACACCTTTCTATGGAATCTCCGAAATGTTGTTACCTCACAAGTAATTGAGTTGGCTGACTATAGTTTCTCCTGTAAGCAGGTTAAAACATTTCTCACTGACATTTCTAAGTTTAAAACCGTAGCAGAGACTGCCACGATGCAGCTTCCTCCATTTGGGAATTATTTATTAACGTAAAGCAATACGGACAGTACTTATTTATCGCAAGATTCTTTTAGAAGGTCCTAATAAAAAGGCCTTTTTTCCGAAGCCTTCATGCTGCACTACCTGAGAAAATGTACACACTAAGATCTAACTTAGCAAAATACTAAGTTAAGGCGTTTTTCCACTGAATGAGGATCACTGCTTTTCAAACGCCGTGTATGTAACAAAAGCGCACTTTGGATAAGCAAGAGCCGTTGAAGTTTTTGTCTGCGAGTTTTAACACGGGACTTGATAACAAACGCTTAAGTGTACAGGATTTTAAAACTGGTTCCGGCAAAAGCATTTCATTTAAGAGAATGCTTTGCAAATATTTGCCGTTGAAGCAACACAGTGGGCGCGGCTCCCTGTTCTGTATACATCCTAATGCTCTTACATTGTGTTTGTACTAACTGCTCTTTTTCCCCTAGAGCGGAGACTACTCAACTAACAAGGCTGCATGAGGGTTGCATACCTCTCACTCCACTGGACCTTCTCTAACATTATTATAACCAAGCTTTTGTAGTACCCTAGTCCTGCTGCTTCTGCCCTCGCTCCCTCCTCATCAAAGTTTTTATATATTTCTCTCTCCATTCTTTCTTTCTCCTACTTTTCACATTCATGTTCCGCAGTACTATTGAACTCGTTAGAGGCAAACTCCGCTATTCGTGAATACTATGCTCTTAAGCCAAGGTATCTGTGAAAAAATGTCTTAAAAGGAGAAGGTTCGACTGAGAGCAAATAATAAAAATTTACTATAAATCATAAAGATGATTACCTGAAATTTTGAAATTTCGTACAGTGATTCACAATAACTGCCTACAAATTCCATAAGTACTTTGTAATACTTAATTTGCACGGTGTGCAGTTACAAATTATTCTGAAAAATGGCAAGTTCAGTTACTTTCTGTCCCTTTATTTCACTTCTACCATTGAATTACAAAACCATATGTATATATACGTATATATAGTATGTAGGGGAACTACTGTATTCCATCCAAAATTTCGATCTGAGATTTCACCGGAAATATCTGTTTTAAGGCCCCCCTGAAAAAAGTTTTAGAAAAAAGGTCCGCGGCGCGCGTGTCTGTCTCAAAAACAAACTCGGTTAAAAACCAAAGTTGGCGCTTTAAGTTTAATATCTTTCAAATCCGCGACACGAAGATTTTGAAAAAAATTCCTGCACCCTAAACCACCCTTCACATGAAAATTTTTTCGGAAATGTTTATTTTCTCAAAAACGGCTTTTAACGATTTTGATTAAAATGTCATACGCTTAAGATATTTTTATGGCAAATGAAATGCATATTTTGAATTTTCTGGTTATAGTCATTTAGTGCTGTTTACTCTTGATGACTTTGGCATAACCGTTAAACCGTAAGAGGTACACCAAATCTTACTATCCAAAAATGTAGATCTCGTTAAAACACACAAGTTATATCCAAATGCATTTTTTTTTTTGGAGTGAAGCATTTCGGAGATATTCCTCATTGTTATTTGTGAGAGTTTTGGAGAGCTTCATATTTCTGTCAAATAGAATATCGTTATTCAATTTTTTATATGTTAACTGTGCAAAGAGAACAACATTTTAAAGCTTTAAAACATTTTACTATCGCTCAAAGACTAACGTATTCCCATATTCCCCTTGCACCTACAAGAAAATCAGCAATCAGATAATTTCCACAAATGTTTATCTTGACTAACGTGAAGAAAACATTGGAATAGTCATGGGAGTAACACACGTCAGATTTTTTAACACAATTTACAAGTCGTCGTGAGCTTGCAGTTCATACCTTAACACAAACTTTACTATTCACACTTCTACCAGTCTATCTCAGAAACAACTGGTTCCAACGATACACTTACCTGGGTCAAAACCGACTTCTCTCGCCTCAAGGACTCGCTTATATAGGCCAGGCGAAATACCGAAGAATTCTCTGGAAAATATACCTTTCCTCGAGAAACTTCTCGTAAACAAGCCGACAGTTGAACTGCTTCTGCAGCGCCTGGAATTGCTTTGTTCCGGCCAGAATATGGCTGTCCTTGTTTATCAACCGCGCATTGCCTAGCAACATTGTGGTGTGAGACAGCTTGATTTTGAGCGTCTCTTTGACCGGCGGCCGGCGTCACATTATTGCAACCTAACCTGACATTGGCGAAGATGAATATTTTTTTAACAGAAAAGAATTACAGATATGGTAATATGGTACTTATACTATGCACACAGTTTCTTTACATTATATGCATTAAAGTCATTTATATACATTTTAAAAACATTGCTTATTTATTTTTAAGAAAATATTAAATATTAATAATATTCTTTTTTAAACACCACTCTTATCTTCAGTGAAAACTCTAGAAATATGCATGCAGAAAATAAATGTCTGACAAAAATATTTCATTCTTAAATAACAAATACGTGGAAGAATTCTTATTATATGCTTTCTCATGGTTTTCGAAAAAATTATTCCCTTAAGTTAGAAAAATGTAAGCGTCAGAAAACCAGTACCAAAGTTCGCAAACACACGTCACATGCTAAACCTCACCCAACCTGTAAAACAGACAAGCAGGCTACACACGAGGCTTGAAATTATGCTGGTATATATGCTCAGAGCCTTCGATTACAAAGAGACACCATTGCTGCAATCTGAACCGGCTTACTTCCAGAAACATAACTAAATAGATTAGTGCCTGGAAAATATTACAATCAAAAGGTGGCATGCCAGGGGCCCTGTTGCGACTCTTTAAACTTTAAAATAGATTTAGACTAATAATTTGACCATAAAACTTTGTGTTCGTACACATTTATGTTCTTTACGCAGGCACAAACTCATACATAGAAATACTCTTCAAAGATTGAGTGGGCTTCAAAGCATTTATAAAATCTTGACATGAAATACACACCTTTCTCTGCCTGCATAGGCAACAGAATGATCAAGTTACGATTAAAACATGCACGGAGATAATAAGCAGGACACAGCGGACAATTGTGGTGCACTTACATAAGGCAGTAGCTCCTGAGGTGCCATCCCAGAGATGATGAGTAGATATCTGATGATCACCTTGAGATTGTTGGGCCAGCAAGAGCACAGCGTCGCCCACAACTCCTCAGTTTCCTTAGGGTGTTCGTCTGCAAACTGTAACACAATACAGCATTACACATGAGAAAGTTTGGCACAAAAAGTAGTAGTACTACTACAACACTAATTTATAGTTAGGCAGCATTAACTCATTTACTGTAGTCTTTCTTGAACGCCCTCTTCCCCATGTCACGTTGCTCCCGCTCTTCCATAGCCATCCTAACACATTACGCTTGCAGCACATTTTTGTCTGTAGTCTTCATTATTTTCCTGTCAAAGGGCGTAATGTGTACTGTTTATGAATACCATTATTGGCATGCCTAAAACTTTATTATTTCACCACAAAAGACAAATTACAAAATTACAAAAATCTGATGTGTTGCACTTACAAGACTTTCTCTACTCTTGTACTAACCATTCTTACAAGCTCTTATTACTATACCTTCTTTGTGTTAGTTGAGATAAACATTTGTACAAATTATCTTATTGCTTATTTCCTGATCAGTGTAAGAGGAATATTAAAATACAGTACAGTAGGCTTTGAGCGATACACAAATATTTGAGAACTTTGAGATCCCGTTCTCTTTGCACGCTTAACATATTAAAAAATTAACCAGGATGTTCCATTTCACGGAAGTTTTAAGTTTTCCGAAACTCACACAAATAACAAGGAATATCTCCGAAATGGTTCACTCTACAAACAAATTATTGAGACATAAACTGTGTGTTTTATCGAGACCAACATTTTTTGTACAGTAAGATTTTGTCTCCTACGGTTTACGAGTTATTCAGAAGTCATCCAGAGTAAACAGAACTACATAGGCTATAGCCAGGAAATTTAAAATATACATTTCATTTGTCATACAAATATTTTAAACATATGACGTTTTAATCAAAATCGTTAGAGCCATTTTCAAGAAAATCAAAATTTTCTAAGAATGTTCCATGTAAAGGGTAGTTTAGGGTGGGGCTATTTTCTTCAAAAGCTTCGTGTCACATCCTCGAAAAACATTAAACTTAAATACCAACTTTGGTTTTTAACCGACTTTTCGTTTTTGAGTTATGCTGTCCACAGACAAACACACACGCGCACGCGCGCGCGCGCGTACCTTAATACAGGGGTCTCAAAGCATATATTTCCGGTGAAATCTCGACAGTAGTACAATCAATGCAGAATGGGGAAAAAGTACCTCTAGCCATAATAAGCATGTTTCTTCTGTATGCAAGGAACACTGACTCAGGTCCTTTACTATACAATTTTTTACAAGGTCAGGAGTTGTCATTTTAAGTACTATATAAAGAAAAGAAGGGTAGGATTCTACTGCTGAAAGAGTGCGACATAGGAACGTTGAATAGAAATTCTCGAGTAAGCATCTATAAAGCAATTATGTAACTACCATAGTAGTTAAACGTGAATACCGAAAGAAAAACAGAAAAGGAAATACTGAAGGTAAAGCTGATATACTTGCGAGTCGTCGTAACACTGTCTCTCAAGTTATTGGCTCGTAATATAAGCTTGTAGAAAATTACAAAATGTTTGGATCGATCACTTACGATATAATTTTCAGCCTTCACTAAGCAATCTATATTTTAAACGCAAAATCTTTCCTTTCATCTTCTAAAAGCTCTTATTTACAGTGCTCTGGTGAAACACACACATTTTGAGAACGTTTCCATTCTAGATGGCAAATGAAAAAGAAGGTCTATAATGTGAAAGTTAATTACTCTTAATTGATCGAAAGATTTAGAGATAGTACGTGTGCGAACAGGGAATCATAATAGAAGTGACTTATGAAGATTGATTTGATTTTAAAACTGTTGTTACAGAAAATCCGCGCAGAATAGAAGTCAAACATATCTTCGATTGCATGTCGTCCGTAGGGTGCTTGCCTGCTGTGCGAAAGCGAGAGGTCTCTGATTGAATTCCCGGCTGGGGTCGGGAAATGCTTTTTAAAACATGTTTTTTTTTTTTTTTTTTTCCTCTGTTCCCAGAGTCTGATGTGTGATTGTGCGTGTACTTCCGTAGGTGCGTGTATGTGGTGTCTGTGTTTTGTCGGCTATGAACAATTTTTCAGGGCAAAATCATGAAGATACTTGCCAAGTCATATGTATAATTATGATAGTCTACAATCAACATTACCACAAGGTAATACTCAAAAATTCGTACTTCCACTACCCAGGATCATTCCACACAGTTAAACAGTTTTGTTTCGCACCGACATTCTTCAACTATGAAGCACAAACGATTGCATTAATTTGGATGCAAGGGAAAAAGGGGGGGGGGGGGGGGGAGAACACATGGGTGAAATATTTGAGTACTGATTTACCTTTACCAAACTATGCGGAATAAGTCTTTAAGAAGTAGGAGTACTAAACTCCAACAAATCTGCATATGCAAGAAGTAATTACATACACACTGCAAAACAAATTAAACTACAACAATGATTTAAAATAGTCGCGAAGGCCGCATGACTGGCTGGGAGGGCTCGGGGCGCTGACCACGTCTCACCCTCCAGTACTGCACCCCTCCAATGAGACCTGTAACGGGCAGATGTGGCGGACGCTGCGGCTGGGCGGCAAGCCTTGGCTCTTCATGGGCTGTTGCGCTAGGGGTTTATTTTAGTGACTTAAAATTAGATTTTTTAGACCGCATACATATTTTACGACAAATCAGGAATATTGTAAGGATGTCTGCATTCTAAAACCCTTTTTTATCGGGAGAGAGTATGGAAAATTTCGACAGAAGGCAATTTTAAAGCGTTTTAGTATGAACAGGCCTATTCTCTCATACTATGAAAATAAAGACAAAATGTTGCCTCTTCATTCTTCTTTATGGTAGCAACACAAAAAGTGCCACTAACGGGAGAGTGGAAAAATTGTAAAGAGACAATTTGGGGACTAAAGCATGGATAGGAGTATTTTAAAATCATTTTTCTAAATAAAAAATACAAAATGTTGTTCTTGTTTTGGAGGTGGTTGGACCTACAAGCACTCTCACTTAATATTTAAACTCATTGTAAACTTCATGATATGTTTCCTCCTTTTTTTTTTTTCCTCAATGTTTAGTCGCGATATGACTTTTATGTTCAAGCGACTTCAAATAATAAATAAATTAAAAAAAAAAAAAAAAAAAAAAAAAGCACTCTCAACGGCAGTGTGATGGAAAAATATTCAAGAGGCACTTTGGATGTTTTCACCTTAATATTTTTATTACTTAAAAAGAAGAAATTTTGTTTTTATTCTTTTGCGAAATAATGAGTCATTTTGAAATAGTTGCTGAACAAACATTCTTGGAAAGGGCTCGACATACTCCCGCAGACTTTTCTTTCATTTTAAGGCGAAGAAGAAGTACTAAGTATAAGCAATATTGTAATTGGTTTAATTTATTTGATGTACATTAACACTATATGGAGACTTAATATTTCAGTTCCTTTACTTTTCAGAAATCAACCAGCTCCGGGCAACTCGGGCACTTCAGCTGGTGAAGCATAGGCAATCTACTTACTGTTCATCTATACACCAACAATCACTGAAGAAGTACACTTTGAATTTAGGCCTTCTTAAGGATAAAAGATAGTAGAATAAAGCCTTACCCTTGAATACCATTAAAAGTGACAGCTCACGCTCGTAAAAGACGGTTTGAATTTTGAAGAGAGAGAGAGAGAGAGAGAGAGAGAGAGAGAGAGAGAGAGACCGCTTGTGTGTTCGATGATCACGGTCACCGTTAGCTCACAAACCAGTATAAAGCTCACAGGGCAGAACAGATGCGGAAAGTCTTATCGATCATAGTAATTAAAACTGAGTTTTTGGTTTACGAAACTATATCGTTAAGTCCCCACATTGATAGAAATATTTGCTAATAAATATTCATTTCCTCTGGAGCAACAATATTCCGAAAAAAATCTTGCCCGCAGCCATATAATAGTAATGGGCAGGAACGCATTCCCACGTATGACATTCACGCGTGGGATGTTATCAGCTGTATATTTGACGAAAACAGCATCTGCAGGTATACTTTCAACGTAGTACATCTGCAAAAATCTCATGTGTTGCACTCACACAACTTTCTCTAGTCTTGTACAAACCATTCTTACAAACTCTTATTCCTATATCTTCTTCGTGTTAGTTGAGATCAACTTTTGAACAAATTATCTTATTGGTTATTTCCTTGTAGGTGCAAGGGGAATATTACAATACAGTAGGCTTTGATCGATAGTCAGCTATTTTAAAGCTCTGAGATCCCGTTCTCTTTGCACGCTTAAAATAAAAAAAAAAAAAAAAAAAAAAAAAAAAAATGAACGATGATCCATTTCACCTAAGTGTTTAAGTTTTCAAAACTCACACACATAACAAGGAATATCTCCGAAATGATTCACCCTACAAGAAAATGTATTCAGACAAATTGTGTATTTCAACAAGATCTACATTTTTTGTATAGTATGATTTGGTCTATCTCTAACGATTTACCAGTTATGCAAAAGTCGTCCAGAGTAAATACGACTACAGGGGCTATAGCCAGAAAATTCAAGATATACATTTCATTTGCCATAAAAATATCTCAAACATATTGTGACTTTGGTTGTGTGGGTGTGAAGTAAAGTAGACAGATGTAGCCGAGATAAAGAAACACTTCTATTTCCGTAAACAGTAACTTGTACACTCGTTGCAACAGCAAGAAAGTCTTTTCCGATTCACCAACAGCACGACTCCGAATTCGTAAACACAAAGAACTAACTCTTCTCCGTCGGCACAACTCTCCACATCGTCTGTCCGTCTCCGTCGGCACGACTACTCAGCCTTCACATACGTCTGACTGTTCTCCGTCGGCACTACTCAACGCTTCACATACGTCTGACTGACTCTTCTGTCGCACTTTACCGCTATTTATATCTCCCAGGCACTATTCTGGAAGCTTCAGGAACGTTCACTTATTTTGCGGTGAAATACAAAGCAGACATTTCTAGAGGCCTCTATCACTTTCTCTCTTTCGGCAAGCGCCCAACAATGCGGCCATTCTCTGTCTCTTTCCTTCGGCTTCTTTGCGGTAGTGCCGACAATAATGCGATGGGTGACACTGCGGTTGTCGGCAATTAGATACGGCGGGCGCGGTGACACTGCTCCCTCCTCAGAGCTGGTCGTCCCGACCAGCACTATCACTGCGGCATCTCCCTTGCGCCCCGGCGGACTATCCCATCGAACCTCTTCTCCAGGAGGCACGATCCTAGGTATCGCTGTTGGATAGTGTCCCTTGGTCCGGGTAGGACGATGTATGCCATCCTGCTTCGAAATTCTGCAACAGTACCGCCGGTCTTGACGGTCCCTCGTCCAGTTGCCCTTCTTCCTGGTGTGTTGACGGGCCATCCTGCGCACTTGGAAACGGCTCACTGGGTACCATGTCCGCCGACCTCTCTGGCGCACCTTCGCAGCCACCTTGCTTCCGATGGGTCCGGCAACAAACCCCACCAGATCCGCGCGAGTCGCGTCCACCGCTGCACTAGTGTTCACTCGTGCTCGGTACGGCCTCTCCTGTATCCTGCCGTCCAAGATGATGTCCATCATTCTTCCGTTCACGGCACTATGCGTCAGGTGATTGGATGGCTCCGACGGTCCCCCCATGTCACACGCCAAGTCGGTTCTCGCGTGTTGCTCGTTTGCTTGTGCGCTTCCCTGCTGATGGTCCTCCACGTCATATCCTGGTTGGTTACGTACCCGACACACTCCTCCAGAGGATCCTCGACGACGTCCCTGAACTGCCCCTTTGTCTTCCCCGAGACGTACACTTTCGTTATCGGAAACGGGTGCAACTGTCGCCTCGGCCACTAGGTGCTTCCTCCCCGGGTCCGCGCTATTCCGTCTGCCCCCGGCATCCAGTACTTTGACGCTCTCGTCAACTCTTACTACCAGGGCGCCAAGACGTTCCCCGTCGTCCTCCACGACGTCCACATGCTGGCAGAGGTCTTCCACCTTTTCGCCGAGTTCTTCCACGTCTTCCGTCACGCCAATCAGTTCGCCGAGTTGTTCCACGTCTTCCGTCATGCCAATCAGTTCGCCGAGTTGTTCCACGTCTTCCGTCACGCCAATCAGTTCGCCGAGTTGTTCCACGTCTTCCGTCACGCCAATCAGTTCGCCGAGTTGTTCCACGCCTTCCCTCACATCATCTGAAACGGGTGCAACTGTCGCCTCGGCCACTGGGTGCTCCCTCTCCGGCTCCGCGCTATTCCGTCTGCCCCTGGCATCCAGTACTTTGACGCTCTCGTCAACTCTTACTACCAGGGCGCCAAGACGTTCCCCGTCGTCCTCCACGACGTCCACATGCTGGCAGAGGTCTTCCACCTTTTCGCCGAGTTCTGCCACGCCTTCCGTCACGCCAATCAGTTCGCCGAGTTGTTCCACGTCTTCCGTCATGCCAATCAGTGCGCCGAGTTGTTCCACGTCTTCCGTCACGCCAATCAGTTCGCCGAGTTGTTCCACGTCTTCCGTCACGCCAATCAGTTCGCCGAGTTGTTCCACGTCTTCCGTCACGCCAATCAGTTCGCCGAGTTGTTTCACGTCTTCCCTCACATCATCTGGAACGGGCGCAACTGTCGCCTCGGCCATTAGGTGCTCCCTCCCCGGCTCCGCGCTATTCCGTCTGCCCCTGGCATCCAGTACTTTGACGCTCTCGTCAACTCTTACTACCAGGGCGCCAAGACGTTCCCCGTCGTCCTCCACGACGTCCACGTGCTGGCAGAGGTCTACCACCTTTTCGCCGAGTTCTTCCACGTCTTCCGTCACGCCAGTCAGTTCACCGAGTTGTTCCATCTTCATCTCTTTCAGCTCGGCAGCGAGGTTGTCGTTTGACGTTTCCATTTTGGCAGCGAGGTTATCGTTTGCCGTCTTCATCTCTTTCAGCTCGGCAGCGAGGTTGTCGTATGACGTTTCCATTTTGGCAGCGAGGTTGTCGTTTGCCGTCTTCATTTCTTTCAGCTCGGCGAATAATTCTTTCATCATTGCCATCATCCTGGTTTCCGAATCTCCCTCCATTTTGGTTCTAACGTTGCAACTTCTAACGACGAAGTAACGAAACTAGAAGCAATTCGACGAATCCCACTTCTGACACCAGTGTGACTTTGGTTGTGTGGGTGTGAAGTAAAGTAGACAGATGTAGCCGAGATAAAGAAACACTTTTATTTCCGTAAACAGTAACTTGTACACTCGTTACAACAGCAAGAAAGTATTTTCCGATTCACCAACAGCACGACTCCGAATTCGTAACACAAAGAACTAACTCTTCTCCGTCGGCACAACTCTCCACATCGTCTGTCCGTCTCCGTCGGCACGACTACTCAGCCTTCACATACGTCTGACTGTTCTCCGTCGGCACTACTCAACGCTTCACATACGTCTGACTGACTCTTCTGTCGCACTTTACCGCTATTTATATCTCCCAGGCACTATTCTGGAAGCTTCAGGAACGTTCACTTATTTTGCGGTGAAATACAAAGCAGACATTTCTAGAGGCCTCTATCACTTTCTCTCTTTCGGCAAGCGCCCAACAATGCGGCCATTCTCTGTCTCTTTCCTTCGGCTCCTTTGCGGTAGTGCCGACAATAATGCGATGGGTGACACTGCGGTTGTCGGCAATTAGATACGGCGGGCGCGGTGACAATATGACATTTTAATCAAAATCGTTAGAGCATTTTCAAGAAAATCAAAATTTTCGAAAAATCTTCCATGTAAGGGGAAGTTTAGAGTGGGACTAATTTCTTTAAAATCTTCGTATCGCATCCTTAAAAGACATTAAACTTAAATACCAACTTTGGTTTTTAGCCGACTTTTCGTTTTTGAGTTATGCTGTCCACAGACACACGGACCTTTTTCGAATTTTTTTTTTTTTTTATATTCAGGTGAGTCTCAAAACATATATTTCCGGTGAAATTTCGACATCGAGTTTTTTGGGTCGAATACAATACTTCCCCTACTTACCAGTAGAGAAAGTAAAAATAGCTAAATCTGTACTTCGTAACCTACCAATCTCAGAGTTTGACCTCAACATGAGAACCAATACAAATGCTACATGCAAAATTTGGTGGCTTACATTGAACGCTTTCTGACTAATTAAGACATGCCACCGCGGCACCACCTCGCTTGGTCGTTATCAAATATATTTATTGGATAAAATTATCATCAACATCAACGCCAAGATAGTTCTGGCTGGCCCGTTTCGCCACAGAGAAGTTTATTTTTTCAGCGACGTTTACGTCTTCGAACACTACGATTCCCTTCAGGGTTATATTCTGTCAAATAAGACATATCGAAAATATTTAAGCATCTTATGTTATCCTGCACGAATTATTCATTAGCTACATAAACCTAGCTTACGGCATGGAAACAGCCTTGTTTTACTTTCCGTGTCCTGCATGCAGCCAAGTCCAGGTTGCTTAATTTGAGGTTGTTATAACAAAATCAAAATGTATCGTGAGTAATGTAACAAACAGAATAATCACCTTTTATATGAGTACTGTATAAAGGTTTATGTGAAGTTGTAGAGGATAGTGTCTTAAGAGCATCACACAGCAGACTTTTCACAGCCTTCATCCACGGCTGGAAACGCTAAGTTGCATATTGTTGGATTGAATAGAAGAAGACTTGTTCGTAGCGCTCGGTACCATTTATAACGACTTTGAATCTCTCTGGGGCAAACTGCCATATTTTGAGGCCTTCAATTCCTTATTTTATTTTCCGATAGGTTCTTGGAGTTTGGAAACGTTCTGCAAACGTGTTATAGATGTGCTCCAAGAGGTTCACTTCTCATTCCAATGAAAAAGTAGCGGAAATAAATATTACGTTATCATATCTCTTTTCTGCTGCACTCACTCACTGTCTCTCCTATTCATGTTCGCTCTTCCTTCCCTTAAAGTCTTTGATTTGCCTCGCCCGTTCCCTCAGTACTTTTCTTCCTTCCACGTTTCTCTTCGCTCTACTTTCCCGCTGCTTTAACCTATACTTTCTTTTGTTCTCTTATCTTCTTCAATCGAATTGTATACTATCTTGTGTTCTTCCTTACGTTCTTCGGTTTCCAGTCTTTTTCCTTATATCAGAATCTTAGTTTCCCGTTCGTTTCTCTTTCTCTTCCTCTCTCAATCTTCGCAGTTCCCGTTTTGTTTACTTCCATGTTAAATATATTTACATCTGGACAAACTATATGGGGATGTAGTATACTTGTTTTTATGCAGGATGAGGCACCTAAAACTACCACTTTGAAAATGTTCTATACTTCAACTCATATGGACCAGCTGCTATCTTTAGACCGAAGGACATCTGTGGATATAATCGCGGCTGATTTACATTGCTCAGAAAATAAAAGAATGGGTTTACCCAAAGTTGTACCTGTCTTTAAATGAAAGAGCAATCTCGAGCGTAGCAAAAATTAAAATGCATTTAGAACAATATTTGGCCTTTATACACGTTACCAGTATAATTAGTGAACCAGTAAATCATTACTGAACTTCTCACATTACACATATGTACAGTATTTTGGAAACCCTATAAGGGTCTTGAGCTTTTGGCAGATCAACTATGTAAACGTACCCCAATGTGCTCAAAGTATAACAGTTTACCGTTAAATATTTATTACACTAGAACATGCAGAAACGCCACAAGTTATGTTTAACTTCTGATATACATAAACACTGTTCGATTTGAAAATGCACATCTTTATGCTGAAGCACTCTTTTCACTTTCTCTTCCACTTGCAGGCAGCAAGGAGTATTGTGTTCAACCCAAATGTTCGATACCGAGATCTCATCGAAAATTCACTTTTACTGGGGGGGGGGGGGGGGGGGGAGGATTCTCCTGGACCCCATTAAAATGAACAAGAAGGCTGAAGAAACTAAAATTCAACATAAAAAATCAGATAAATGCAAGAATCCCTACTTAATTTCCGCATCTTTCAAGGACACAAGGCGAAGATTTTCATTACATTTCCCCACGACAAGCTAACCCAAAGGGAACATTTTTCGTTTAATTTTATTTCCCCAAAAAGCAGTCGCACACTGCTATTCTGCAAATCCTGTTGCCTAGGTCCTATTGATTCCTTGCATTTCATATACTCCTGTATAAATGGGAACTTGTAAGTAATGGAAAAAAACTTGAAAGAAGAAAAATAAAGATTATGGCAAGGAAGGATCTCACAATTAGATGAAGACGTAGGGATTTTTTTAAAAGCTGGGTGACAATGTAATAACCGAACCGACCACACAGACCGTTAGTTTTGGTTGTTCAGCAGAACTACGGGCTATATAATTTCTTGGCAATTTGCAAAGTGTGCAGATCGCATTAACTAGACCAGAGATCGGCAGGCGGGCTTAGTTAGCGTGCTGAGGTGGGGTGCGGAGGGCGCAAAATGACGTAATCTGTGACAAGAGAGCAGTGCTGTGTATTCAACATAGGCCGACTATACGTTTACATTACGACGTACAGCGTAGAAGCGAACGATTCGTAAAACTAATACTCTGTCCATAAGGTTAACAGTAAGTCTATATACAGTCGTAAAATAAGTTAAGTTTATCCTCGTCAGATATAACGAAATAATATGTAATAAATGTACAGCCGTACTTAAAACTTTATCGCTGTACAAATAAGAAAGCCATACATTTTAACACTGATAATACGGAAAACAAAATGCTTTTGTTTTTAATTAAAATATATACAACAAAATGATAATATTTTGTCTCGCTTTTTGATGACGTTTAATATTTTGTTCTATAACAACATTACACAAGACATGCTGCACGCTCATTAGCGACAGATACAAAATATTTATCCTGGCACAGACTGACAGGTCGAGTTCCGACACCCCTTCACTTGCTAATTTCAACGTGTACTCCACCATACCTATCAAGCTTTTACTGGACTACAATTGATCAGTTTGAACTAGCAGCTAAAGCTGAACTCCATATTTAACTCTATTCAAGAGCTCTTAGACTCTCAAAATTATCCCCATCAACTAAATTTAACATTTAAGAAGTCCATATCCGCAAGGATGTAGGGAACTGCTGCATTATAGGTTAAACCCTATTGAGGGCGGGTATGCAACAAAAACACTCAGGCTAAACCTCAGCCTGCAAGTAGCTCGGACGGACGGAAGGACGATTCATGAGCTGACTCTCCACCTCACACTTGCTCAGTGGAAACCAGATATATTTGCACGCGAGCTTGAACTAGAATCTTGGCGCTGTGAACGCATCCAGGGCGCTAAGTCGTGACAGTGTATATAGCAGCAAGTGTGCCTCTTTTATAATAGGCGTTGATACCTGGTATCACATCGAATGGGTTAGAAGTTTAGTGAAATCATGTGTTGCATCTCTGCGTTACTACCATGTTGCATAAAATGTATTCAAAACACAAAAGTAAATTCTCAAGATCCAAAAGGGACCGGTACTTGTACCACGTGTAGATACTTTCTAAAAATTCTAACCAACTAGCCGAAGGTTTTTAGGCCTTTATTGAACACAATTATTAAGCCTTGGAAGCTGGGACCTTGTGTATCTAAGCGACGAGCATTCATCGACAATATTTCCTACTAACTCAGAGATACTGTGACTGAGGACATGTGTTAGCTTTGTTTAGTTATATCCTTAGCCCCAATTCACTGCAGGGTACAACGGATCCCAAGTTCCGACTCTTAGTAATTATATATAAAAGTAATCCTTTGTCATGGGTTGTAGGGCACACGACCTCAGGAGACGCCACCACTTTTGCTCCACCCGTGATGTATTTGGCCATTACATTGAGCAGGCGGAATGTCCGCTGCATCCGCGGAGGCGCTACACACCTCCAGCAGCTTCAAACGTAGAACCAGCTCTGGAAGCCACAACGGAGTCACCACCACCCACAGCAGTCGGCCAGGCCTTGCGAGACACCCTACAGGACCTCCACTCGGAGGTACTGAATTCTACACCCGCCTGGCCGCCATCAAAGAGGCATTAGTCTCAATCTCCGCTGCTACTTCCTTCAACGCCGAACAAACCGAGACACACACAGGAAAACTAAAGCCCATCGAAGCGCAAGTACAGAACCTATACGCCACCATCGCCGCCTCTTCCACATCATCAGAGCAAGCATATATCAACAACATTCAACAGCAGCTGGACACCGCAATATCTACTTTCCACAACCTCGCCGTGCGCTTCGATGAGTTGCAACTGAACATTCCGACGCCGGCCCCATTGGACATCCCATGGGAGCCCCAGTATACAGACGCACCGGAATAAAGACCAAACCAACTTCCAGACTTCACAGCATCCAAAGGCAGATTACACAAACGAACCTCAGACTTTCGCCGAGCTTTAGCAAGGCAAAATTACCAAGTCCCTGACAACTCACCGGTGCTGCACTCAGGGCCTCGGTCATGGCCGCAACCCAGCACCCCACTTATGTCGCTCCCTTCCAAAGGAAGGCATCTCACAAAACAACTAAAATAACGCAAGTATTTATGCGGGACTGCAAAGACAAAACAAATAAATATAATGTAAATAAATTATTTATAGTATCCTCTTCCCACTTTCAACCCTAGCGAGATAAGCCACTCTCTCTTCTCCAACTCCTCTACTATCTTCCCGTTTAAAAAATGTTCCTAACTTTCTAGAGATCAGCGCGAGTGTATGGTTGTGGATTAGAGTTACAACAGTGGACATCAGCTTCACCAGATAAATTAACCCCATGACAGTTGCCCTATCAAATTGTGGCATTGTATGCCCTTTTACGCTTTTAATGTAAGTCTGTTTCCCTTCAAGTGAGATGCACCTCGCCATCCGATTGTCACATAATCTACGTAATAAACTGCAATTTGATTTACCTCGAATGCACTTATAGTGCCTAATAAGTTTGCTATAGGAGTTTAAGCCACAGGTGTAATAGTCTTCACAAATATTCTCAGTATCTTGTAATAAATATGTGTGATACATCGGACCTAGGCACTTTGGGTAGAGATTGTGCGTACTCACTTGAACGTTCCTGTTGCCCGGGAGATGCAAATCTTGTGTTGCTGGAAGAGCCAACAGGCTCTTCCTGTCCTTCAAAATCACTATTCCTATCTAGTGTGTCTTCATGCACTTCTGTGTCATTCCCATGGTATTTGTGAATGATTATGCTCTTTACCTTATTCGCGAACTCCATGTCCTCGGCTCCGATTACGTTTCCATATTAGCACCTTGCGACTTTGCCTCTAACAATTTGACAACTTTCCTGGGATTAACTTGCCTCATGACACCGATGTACACTGTTTACCCTCTAATCCACAACAAAAGACCGCCTCCTACTACAGCTATACTTGTCACACAACTACAATGAACTAAAACTAATGCAGGTAAAATTTGCCATAGTTGAATGGCGCTAGCAGACAACAGCAGAGTTTTGCATGGGAATGACTGACGCCACTGTTGTTGGTATGAGCGATTTACACTTACACCACACCCTCGCGCAGCTCCAGCGTACGAGTTTGCGCACAGCCCATATTTTCAAAAAACTTGGCTCTCATCTAAACTGTCCAACTTGATAAAAATTTGGAAAGTCTAAACCTTTAATTCTGTGCATTACCCTTTGAATAGTTCTTTACAGCAAAAAACTAAATTTTGTCACAAACTTTTCTTATAATATTAAGTAGTAAACGCTTTAATTTTCTTAAAATAAATAATGTGTTAAGTAACTAAAATCTTAAATCCAAGACGCTACTTGATATCAAAGAAAAGCTCTGTTCTTAAAAAAAAGTACGGTGAAAATTCGAAAGAAAGCGAAGAAAAGTTACATAATGAGTAGCGCTTTAAAGTGGCAAAAAGTTAAAAAAGATAAAGACAAAAGATTTTAAAAGAAATCGGATCTTGTTTCTACATTACTTGATTTTTCTCACTATCAACAGAAGAGAAAGAAAAGTTTTTCTTTCCTTTTTCTTTATCCTTCATTTTATGGAATAACGTTAAATAAACCTGTTAAGTATACAGAAGCCTGTTAGGTATGCTTTAAATATTCCAATTCAGTGTCATTTACTTGGCGATTGTGTTAATAATGAACTTTTGAAATGTTATCTAGAAGCCTATCTAGGACAATCAGGGCTATTTTCTTCTCAGTGTCATGAAGAGAATGTGAATCTCGTCCTTGCCTTTCAGCATTAGAAGCACCATGATAAATGGCCTTACGATAAGACTTGCATAAGATTTAAACTTAACGTTATACGAGGGCCGTTCAGAAAGTAACCTCCGGTTGATTGCAAAAAATTCACTAAGTTAAATAAAAATATTTTAATATATACATCTTACAACTACATCTTTGCACTATTTTTCTACATAGTCTCCATAACGATTGAGGCACTTATCGTATCTGTTCACAAGCTTTGAAATTCCTAAGTACTAACGCATGCGCACGCGGTAGCGACACTGCGACATCATCTTCCGCATGGTCACTGCGCTTGTACAGAGCACATTCATAATGGCGTCAAGTTGATTTTTATTAACGAAAACCAGCGATGATTTGCGAGTTAAACATGCGCTATTACTAGTTGAATTGTATAGATTACATTATTCCGTCGATAAAGTTAAAATTAACAATTAGCACAGAAATAATCGCTACAGATAACTAGTTGCAAAATACGGCAGCTAGGTAATGAAGCGGTTTTCCGCGCAGGTAGGCAGGTATATCTGGAACCATATGCCACGCACGTTGCCTGAACGAGAACCTCTATAGAGGGGGATCAATCATGCCCGTAAATTTTGGTGCCAGCTATCATTGTAACGTACGGCTTAACGCAGCGGGAGCTCTTCTTTGTATCACCCACAATAACCCGAGTTGATAAGGTTAGTGCCCACAATGTGCCAAACAACAATATAAACTTTCTAGTGATGAAATGCTCGATATCTACGACAATGGAACCCTAACTGAATGTAACTCATTTCACTTGAGCGCATGGGGAGCGCAGGGGTGGGGGTGGTCATGATATTTCAGTAACAGAATCAGGGCTTTTAATTGACTTCATCTTATGCTTTATGGAAACATCTAACATCCTGTAATGCTGCCTTTAAATCCCTGAGAAATGTTCTCAGGGCTTACTGAATGGTGTTCAATGGCCATGCTCTGCTTCTTAAATTCGCAGATGCTTAGAATATGCATTAATTGATTCCATCTATGTGAGTTGTTTTACTAGCGGCTCGCACAAATGCAGACATCCTGATTACTGTTCCGGGAAGTCCTAGGAAGGGAGGCGAAGAAAGAAACCAGTGATACGCGGATTAGTCATATTCCATTACAGCCCCGGATATAAACAAGTTACCGAGATTCATCTTGCTCTTATACGTTTATTCAAGCAACTGAAGAGATGAACCGTATAACTGAGCGTTAGTAGCGCAGAACTAAAGTCCTGCTGATCTGAAGAACACATGAAGTGTAGTATGGATGCAAAGACGTAACATACGTGCTAATGACATTCAACCCTCATTTTTAGAGAAATATTATTCCTGCGAATGGTATTTTCATGTCACAACAGCGTATGTACAATGTAAGTGCATATCGGACAACTGCACCTTAATGGAAATACAGTTTGTAGCGCCACGTTCAGAACGAGTATGACCATGCTTGGAAACGACTGATATTTTATGACAAGATGCTTGCCTACTCAGAGAAACTAAGTGGCCTTTTTCACTGTGAGTAAGCTTCTAAGATAATTATATCATACAGACTTGGTTCTTGCTTTTTGCTCCTAATATATTAACATTTTTTTGCAAATAAATTTTACTTCTGAAAAGAAAATGCACATCAACTGAGAGTAACATGTGCTTTTCGTAGGATTGTTTTGACGTGGAGATGTATAAAGTCGCAAAAACTTCTTGGCTTAATATGACATCGGTTTGACGCATCAGGAATCAAAAAGAAGGAGATTTTCCAAGTAGTTCTTGTTCCAAAAGTTTTTACATCCTCAGAATAAGGTAAGTTTGTATTTTGTCATTGCTACTACAATCACATGCAATATTAGGTGGTATATCTCCTGTAACAATGTTCCACGGTCGTTTGCGCTCATACGTATATACGCCACGAGTACAAGAATGTTCTATCGTTGAGCGTCAGACATACCGGGAGTTTGCAGGGAGATGAAACTAGTCAAAGAAATGCCAATTAACAGGTGTTACAAACATTTACGAAATTTTAGAGACAGTGTATGGGCATCTCCTATGAGTGTCATATACTAGGTATTCTTGGAGTTTCGTTGGGACTGAAGAGGCAAATGTTATGGGACTCTCTTGCATAGCATATTAAGAAACATGCTACACAGGATCAACTCAAGTCAGGTCCTATTATACCTACTGGGCGTAAATAAGTAACACAGCACGAATTTCTCTGGTAATAAATGCTGCATAGACAATCAATTTGAAATAGGAAACCTGTGGACTACGGCGTCAAGTTACCAAGTTAAACGTATTCAAAGTATTTAGAGATAGTGATAAATAAATCATAAATGCTTCATAGACAATCAATTTGAAATAGGAAACCTATGGACTACGGCGTCAAGTTACCAAGTTAAACGTATTCAAAGTACTTAGAGATAGTGATAAATAAATCATAAATGCTTCATAGACAATCAATTTGAAATAGGAAACCTGTGGACTACGGCGTCAAGTTACCAAGTTAAACGTATTCAAAGTATTTAGAGATAGTGATAAATAAATCATAAATGCTTCATAGACAATCAATTTGAAATAGGAAACCTGTGGACTACGGCGTCAAGTTACCAAGTTAAACGTATTCAAAGTATTTAGAGATTGTGATAAATAAATCATAAATGCTTCATAGACAATCAATTTGAAATAGGAAACCTGTGGACTACGGCGTCAAGTTACCAAGTTAAACGTATTCAAAGTATTTAGAGATTGTGATAAATAAATCATAAATGCTTCATAGACAATCAATTTGAAATAGGAAACCTGTGGACTATGGCGTCAAGTTACCAAGTTAAACGTATTCAAAGTATTTAGAGATTGTGATAAATAAATCATAAGCAGAAGAAATATCTGGACAGTAATAATTATTGGAAATGAAATAATGCTTATTAGGCACTTAGTAAAACCTGTATTTTGTCTCTATGAAGAAGCATTTCTGAACTGTAGCCTTACCAAAACCGCTTCAATTGTGGAATTTAACATGTGGCTGCACATGGAAGTCCTTGACAACGTCATTCCTCCCACAACAATAATCTCTGTGTTTATTTATGTGAAAGTATAACTATTAAAGTGCTAACTTAAAAAAAACTGATGTGCTGCACTCACACGACTTCTCTACTCTTGTGCTAAACACTCTTACACACTCTTATTCTTATTCCTATATCTTCATGTTAGTTAAGATAAACATTTGTACAAATTATCTTATTGCTTATTAACTTGTAGGTGCAAGGGGAATATTAGAATACAATAGGCTTTGTGCGATAGTCAAATCTTTTAAAGCTTTGAGATTCCGTTCTCTTTGCACACTTCACATATAAAAAATGAACAGCGATGTTCCAGTTCACAAAAGTTTTGTTTTCAGAAACTCACACAAATAACAAGGAATATATCCGAAATAGTTCACCCTATACGAAAATTTATTCAGACATAAATTGTGTATTTTACCAAGGTCTACATTTTTTGTACAGTAAGATTTGGTCTATCTCTAACGGTTTACCAGTTATGCAAAAGTCGTCCGGACTAAATACGATTACAGGGGCTATAGCCAGAAAATTTAAGATATACATTTCATTTGGCATAAAAATACCTCAAACATATGACATTTTAATCAAAATGGTTAGAGCCAATTTCAACAAAATTAAACATTTCGAAAAATTTTCCATGCAAAGGGTAGTTTAGGTTGGAGCAACTTTCTCCAACATCTACGTGTCGCAACCTTGAAAGACATTAAACTTAAATACCAACAGGGTTTTAGCCGACTTTTC